>CM054114.1:156714083-157914083 GCA_028673005.1 Tanypteryx hageni | reverse complement strand
AAAAAATAATGTCATTGTTTCAAAGATTATCTGTTTTCTTGAGTTTTACAGCTTAAAATCCGGTGTTGACGCATACGCTCCTTGCATATATGAACAGTTTTTTACGACCTGATGATTTTCTCTTGTCAACGCGCAATGGGGGTCAAAGAGGTAGTGCAATGAATAACAGATCAGTTTCAAAAGTTTAGGAAGAGAGGTGATTTCCTAATCTCTGTCAATATTACGCCAACTGCAACCCCCTTTAAATCCATTACTGGACAAGGATGTATAAGTGATCATATTCGACGGTGAATATATACTAGATTTTCTTTCGCTTATTCCCTTCTAATGGAGGTTTTTTATGTTTCCTCTCCATTGTAGACACATATCCCATAGAAAATTGTTCGTTATGTCATGAAAAAATAGTTATATTCGGTCTACTGAAGATTAAATGAAGTTACCTATGCTGGCGACCAGATGAAAAGAATAAGAAAAAACTACGCAAGGAAATAAAAAATATGTATTCAGGTAACAGTTATACGAACATTGGGCCGGTAACAGAAAATTAACGAAACAGATATTGGTAATATTACTAGGAATTAGGAATATCAACAAACGAACGTAAATTTCAGGAAGTCTATTGCGTACCTGATGAGAGATATCTTACAACACTGAATATTTTTTAAACCTTTCTCATGAAATAACAGTCGACTCCTCAAACGCAACGTAATGCAACGCCTTTGCCGTAACATACCGTGTTTCCATTGAAGTATAATGGGAGCAATCTCGCTTTGAACGCCCACTAATTGGGCGGATACTTAATTAAGCGAATCTATCCTTTCTAAATCACTGCTTACGTTTTCTTCGGAGACAGCCGTTCTCTGCACATTCTCCTATTAAATCGGAGGATTCGCAAGGAAATTAACCAAAGCATCCATATTCCTATCTCTCTCCCTTTAACTCTCTCCCTCTCCATTCCTCTCCCCTCCATTCTTCCTCCCTCCATTTATCCCCCCTCTATTCCTCCCCCTCCATTCCTCTCCCCTCACTTCCTCTTCCCTCACATCCTCTTCCCGCACTTCCTCTTCCCCTTTCCCTCCATCCTCCCGAACAGTGCTCGAGCAACGCTTAGTTCTGCTCTGTAAGTCGAATACTCACTTTCGCCGCGCGGCAGAGGCATCTGAGATTCGTTTGCGCAAAAGACATACACGCTTTGCCTACCAATTACGACCGCGTGGAACGTGTTTGCTCCAAGGGCCGCATCGGAGGGTGGGCGCGCCACCGTCGCAGGCGCTTTGATGCCGCAAAGTGAATTCTCGCAATCAAATTGGAATTTCCCAAATGACAACTGTCGAGGAAAGGTACATAGTCGGGGAGGAACGTCATCGCGCATTAAGTACAGCGTTTGGGAGAATATGTATATATAAATAAAGTCGGAAATTGTCCGTTTCGTAGACGGCGGAAATAATTGTGTTTTAGGCGGGCGCAACGTTTCGTGAATCGCAAAAAGGAATTTAATTGAAAATATTTCCGGAATTCAAGAGCTAAACGAACGATCTAATTAAATCTGAGAAAAATATCTTCGGCAGATTACGCATGCCGCCATGCAAATGTTATGGAAAAGTTTGGCTGTATTTTCTTTGCTTTTAAATATCTAGTGATGAATACAGCGACATGATTACGCCGGTCTCGCAATCAATTTATTGGCAAACTTAAAGTAAAGGAGGAATAATATTCATCTGCTGAGTAAGAGGTTAATTTTATATACATTAATATTAGAATAGAACATTTCCTGAAAAAGATGAAAATTTTAAGAAGTTCTCTATTTATAATTTATTATTTTATAATCATAATTTTCACTTCGTTTACGTAGATGCGGTATCCTGATTCGCCCCTTTGAGAATTTTGTATCATAAATTTAAGGATTTAAAAACTTTTAATTTAGGAGATGAAATCTAATTTTGGAAATAGTTTCCTACGAAAACTTTACCTACAGAGCGTCGTTGTTTGGTATCGTGTATTAATTAGAAGAATAGCCAAAAGGACGTAATAAAAAAGTTTACGAAATTGATTTTTTATTACCATCTAGTTTTATTTTGGCAGCTATGATAATTGATAGATCCACTGCGTTGAACGATTTTGACAATACTTACGATGTTTTTCCCTTGCTCTTTGTCTCGGCATATAATTATAGATCAATAACTGCTACAGGTGAAAATGTGTTACATCTTTAAACTGAAACAATGGCAAAACTTAATATACTTAAAAACATAGATAGACAAAGTACTGTCACTGAATAGGATTTTATGTTAGAGAAGTTAGACTACTGTGAAGTAGATATAAGGTGAGGAAGCGTTGTTGAATAAATCACACAAAATCAGATAATGATGTCTTCAATAATAAAAAATTCATTACCATTTCGCCAGTTTTGTGTGCATCCGATTCGACTGCTCACACACATTCGTCTTGAAAGATGTCTTATCCTTACGCACTATTTTACTAAATGTGTCTCGATCAAGTATGAAAGCGTCATTCCATTTTGCCACGAATTGATTCTTTAACGAATCGAAAATTAATCGATCAATTCGAACAATTTTACAAATTATCAAAAATCATAAATATAATTTTTTAAACCACAAAGGACTTTTTAATGTTACTTTTATAACGTTATATCGTCCTGAAAATATAATGAAAACAATGAAAATACTGAAAAAGTTAAAACCAAACAATTTGTAATTATTAACCATACCTGCCAAATTCCATATCATAAACCCCTAACACAGCAAATGCTCCTGCGATGGCTGTCTGTGCGGCAGGTGATATGTCAACGGCGTATTAGAGCCATGATATGCTGTTTGTTGCAATGACGACTTTTAACCTTTTCGCTATCATCAAATTTTCCATCTGCATTTAACTTAAACGCAAAATGTTCATTTAACTTTTCTGTTATAGGTTTCACGCTTTTGTTGTCCGCCATTTTGATAACCGGAAATGGGTTTAAATCGATTTGATTTTAATCGATTAATTAAATTTTAATTGATTAAACATTTTAGCGATTAATCGGTTAATTAATCGTTAAAAATCACAGCCCTAATTTATACGTATGCACAAAAAAAAATAATTTTGAATTTGACGCCTACTGAATCGGGTGACTGGCGCGGAACTTGAATATCTAGCGGTTGATACCTCTGAGTACACGTGACTGATACAAGTAAATTTTCGTGTCATGTATATCACCAAGTTTATATTATATCTTGATAAAAAATGTATAGGTAAAACAACCATTTCATTCAGTACAAATTTTGACAATTACGAAATGATTAACTTATTGTGCTGATTTTTTTTGCTGATTCGCTAATATGATTTCATAGCTTTGCAATAATACAGTTATCTAGCACATATCCCGGTATTATAGTGCCTAGATATTTCTTATGGACTTAAAAAATTGCTTTTATATCTACGTAAGCAGTTTAAAATATGTACTGATTGATTGAACTTATAATATTAATAACAAATACAAATATTTTTCCAACTGGTAAATCGACATTTTAAATTTTTCTCCGAATTTATTGGTTTTTGTGGCGATAAATATCATTTGCATTGAATTTTGTTCATAAAGAGACACTTTAGGAATAAGATTGCTCAGCTATAATTTGACAGTAAGAAGATACTTATGCTAACAATGCAAAGAAAATTCAAGAACAAGCAATTAAAAAAATCTAGTTGCCTTAAGTATCTCCAATAGCCATAACAAGGTTAATGTGAAATACCACTGAAGACGGCTGCTTTGTAGCTGAAATGCGCATATGGTTTTTTAACCTTGTTGTGGCAGGTACATTTTTAAATAGCTTGTCCTTGAATTTTTTCATCCATAAGACGAGTTCGATTGTTCTCTGTTGAATGCAAATAAAAACCAAATTAATGAGCACACTTAATTCAACAGGGAACTATCGAGGTTGAAAAAAATTTCAAGAACAAGCATTTGAAAAATACTTTTCTCATGTGTCTTCAATGTCTATAAGAAGGCTATACAAAACAAAATGCGTATTTCGGTTACAAATCAGTCGTATACAGTGGTAATTCACCAAAAATAGATTGTGAAAGAAAAAGAAGCATCTGTTTTTTTAACGTTTTTGTTGGAAAGCGCATTTAAGATAGAAGACATACAGTGCTTCCAATTGCTAATAATGTTTTTAACTAGCTGTGCGAAAAACTAGGGAAATGGCATGAAAATTCACGTGGTTTTCAGAAGGCTAATTGCAAACAGTCATCACGAATCCAAGACAACAGATACACCAGCTATCGCTTTCAGTAATGGATTAAAACAGTTTGCAAAGACCATTTTGATCGAGCACGGTGTTCACCGCACGTGTCATACGGTTGAGTATCGGCCAATTAACATCAGCGGACACAGGTACAGGGAGGTCGAGATGAGACTAAAATGATAATGAGATGGAGATGAGTTGAAGGCAGAGATGAGGGGGAGGGGCAAAATGAGCATGGAGGATTTTTAAAGTGGGCGAAGGCGATGCTGATGACCACGGAGATAATTATATGATAATGGGAGTTTACATTTTCACCCTGCCGCGCGCCGTGGCTTATGGCATGGCGTGACTTGCACCAGGCACCTACGTTTCATAGTTCTCCGGAGGGGTCTAAAAGTTCTCGAGTTATTCTTCGATCTAGTCTGTCTGAAAATACCTCAGGATTCGGTACTTAATATAATGCCACGTTTCGCGAACTATACCCTCCGTATACGTCCACTGGAAATAAGATTTCGCCAAATTAGCTAGTAATTTAATCTCTCTCTTTTTTAGTTCAAAACCGGCAACATCGGGTCGAGAAATTTTGAACGTTATCCTAACAGTATCGTTTAATAATTTTTCTCCGAATACCCTGAACATGGGGACGCGGCTGTTAGCGATATTTTAAAAAAGAATCTGTCAAATCCATTCTTAGTTTTTTATTATTATATATTTGGTAAACTATAGATCTTTCAAACTCATAATTAATTTTTTATATGCATCACGATGATGAAAATACCTTTTCTAAAAAATATAAAATATTTACATCGGCACTCAAATATAGATAAAATAACAGGCGCATGTCTTTAGTAGCTAATTTATAACCACGAAGACGATGAGCGAATTTTAAATATCGTCTGTCATGGAATACCTATATCTTGAAATGCACATATTAAACAACAAATGCAGCGGATTTAACTTACTGTCGGGGGCGCCGGTGGTATAATGGTTAGGATGCTGGCTGATACTCGCCTGCTGCTCGAAAAGGCAGCGGGCACGAATCCTGAGAAAGTAGGATTTTTTTTTCCGAGGTTGCCCGGCCCCGTTTGTGCGGTTTGAGGACACAGCGCAAATTCAGCGTTCCGTCCTTCGGAAGGGGCGTTAAGCAGTTGGCTCCCTTGGTGCATTTCGTTAAGAGTAGGCTAATGCCGGCACCGGGTTTCTCTCCTCCCTTCTGTGCGTACATATGTTCAGTTGATGACAGTCCAAAATGACCATAGTCGTCGACGCACTTAAAACATCAATTATTACTACTTATATTTACTCTACACTTCAGCTGCACGGGATTTACTAAAGTGATATTGTTATTAAATGTGTTTCCTGAAGGGATCCAGAATATTGTTCACGCAACCCAAGAATTTTCCTGCTCACCAAAGATGAATCCCACACATATCGAAGGCGCAGAAAATCTATAAATGTTTTCGCTGCAGATAATCTTCGGCGCTTTTCTTCTTACAAACCCCTCGTTCCAAAGTTATTTTCCCACTGTTTGTAAATCCTCGAGGATCCTGTATTTGCCATCACTTTTTTCTTTCTCTTCCGCCTTTCTATTTTTCGCACAACTGCCTTACTCGGGACCGCGTTTCGTAACATTTATCTTTTCTTTTGAGCTCGCGAAGATTTGGTTTCGTTTAAACGGAAGACACCTGAATTAGGTCGTGTTCAAAACTAAACAAGTAGATATTTAAACGCGTTCGTTACACGTTTCGCGTGTTATTTTAGATCTGAAATTTAATTTTTCACTTACTAATTTACTATGAATGTGTAGAAAGCAATATTGTGATAGTGAAAGAAATTCGAATAAAATATTTTGATGGCTATGCATGTTTTAGATGCCACTAAGTCCGAAATGGTGGTTTTTAGCATGAGCTCTGAGGGTTAAACGGTTAGACTTAAGTCCGACAAAACCTCCTTATGTAGGGCAACACTCGGGATAAAAGTATTGTTGAAAACAAAACACGTCGCAGCGATAGGGGATAGTCTAATCAAGTCGATCTTCAAAAACTGCTGATTTAATCGAAACTGGCTCCGAGGATTCTGATCAAAATTCGTTCATTCATAGAGCCCAATATCATAGACAGCACGACGCAGGTCACATATCTCAAAAACTGACTATATAGCGTTCGCTCACGTTTCACGCCTAGCTACGCCCAACCTCTTCCCACTGATAGCAACAACATAGCAGCTACGAGTGATGCAGCGCGTTATTATGTAAGCAGTGGCATTTACGCGTGGAGTAGCAGCGTTAGAATACGAGATAGTTTTTGCAATGTGTGTTGCGCCAATTTTTCCTTAAGATATTAAGACTTCAAGGAACTGCGTTCGAACTGCTAATGAAATATTTAACTGAGTTACGAAGATTCCCTTACTAGCAATTTTACTATAGGAAAAAACAAACTCTAAGTATCAATGGCAACAAAGTATTTCACGGTACAATAAAGCATTACTTCCACGTATATTTTATTACATTGGAGAATGCAGAATAAACTGGTCATCACATCAGCAAATTGATAACATCTCCTCCAACGTTAAAGTTTAAAGTTGGCGCAGGATATTTAAAAAAATATAAGTATATATCCAAGCTCCCGAAAATTCCATGGGCCCTCGGATTCACTAGAGTGAATTCATTCATTGTCGTTGAAAAAGAAAACCATGCATTATTTCCATTACAATAATCAACTTGTCTCTTCATCTCTGTATTTATGGAAGGCAAACAGAACATAAAAAAATAACCCCGCGGTCTATTTCACATGAAAGCGTGTCGGCCTATTGCTCCTCCTACAAGGGTGGCTCTCTGCCAAAATATGTATGACGCATGTTGCATTCCAAACATCGGGCGGATACATTATTTTTTCTCCTTCCGTTTTTTCCTCTTACAAAAATCTACGACAATGTCTCTGACGCCCGACTAGTTTCGCGCTCTCGACATGGCAAAAGCTTCATTTAAAACTTGTTTAAAATTTAGAGTATCGCTACGGTACAAATAAACAATAGTTTTCTCGTCTTTACGTCAGATTATTATCGCCTTTTTTTATAGTTCGGCTTAAATGCCAAAAATGTTTTTTTTTTCAAGAACTAAGCAGTGCGACAAGAAATACTGCTTACATACAGCTGTAACGGAAAACGTCTTTTTTCATATTTCATGCAATATAATCCAAACTTATCCAATAAATTTCTCTACCAAACAGTTGTTCAGGTCTCTACTGAGCTCGTGAAAGATATTTCGAAAGAAAAGCTTTCGTGGATTTTAAAGCGTAACGCTTAATTAACAGAAAGTAAGAAACATGTTTCTATGTTGTTTATTCACCTCTAGCTCCCTTTGTTATGCCATCAATAGGGTTTTAATCGATGGTGGCGTTCTGATGTCTCTAGTAAGATGTTTCTGTCAAAAAAGAACCCAAACTATACAACAATAAAAAATAATGACTTTAATTTTATCTAATTTTAAGGGAAATTATAATAAATGTTCTTTGCGATATTAATTGTTTATTTTAATTTTACAAAGTGTTGAATTTCCCAAATCGCATTAGTTTCTATAACTTAAATTAATAATGGAAACTCTACTTGGAATCCGTATGATCAAAAGCTACGAATTAATTTGAGCAAACATTACTGCTGAAGAAAGATGGTTTCCTTAGTTGTATAGCTTAATCATATAACATCTGTCAAGACATAATTCAAAGCTTACACAGTAAAAAATAATGAACAAATACAAAGTTCTTATTTTATTTGCTCATCATAGAACATTTCTACAAGGTTACGCCTACAACTGTGAATTTTATCATCAGTAAAATATAGCTAAACAAAGTTGAATAACGTCAACGTTCTTTAGAAATGCAGAAATATTTTTTTCTTCCTCCAAACAAGAATTTAACAGACCGATTCGCTTTTACAATATTGTTTTTTATTCGGCTGTCCGCGCGAGCCTGACGTGACATCCCTTGGATAAAAAAAGAGATAATTGGTTTAGTTAAAGCACACTCACCCGCTGCCTTCGTTCCTTCCAGTCCGTGGGGACGGATGTCCTCTCGCGTTCACCTATTACCAGAAAGAGAAATAACTCAGTCCTTTTTGTGACACAAGAAATCCGCGCAGAATTACACTACAGAAAACAGTTTCACGTCCACACGTCAACAAAAAAATACTTTTTAACACGTTTACCACTTTACACTTCTGTTGAGCCAAAATAAAAAACACTTTTTATAATCACCTTAAACGTGGATTTCAATTTAGATAACATTCTTCGTGGTGTTTTATTGTTGTTTTTTGTCCTCGATTAAGTCCCACTGTTGGGATTTTCTAATGGTTTGACGGCAGTAGGGGAGAAGATTAAGTCTTCTAAAATTATCGTGTGTTAATAAAATGGTTAGATGACCACTTTTTAAAAATCATTCTTTGTTATAAGAGCTTGGTTGCATTTAAAATTTTAATTTTTTCAATTTCCGACTACACGTTTATTTGGGTAGAAAACAATTCACAGTGCATCTTTAAGACAAAAAATTGTGGTTATTATTTATTAGTTATTCAATTAAAAAAAGCTAGTTTAGTATATGTAAACTTTGGTGCATCAGGCGAGTGTTTCAAGAATCACACAAATTTACCATTGAATGTTAAATTGGGATTAATAAATTCAATTTTAAGTTATAAGATTCAGTCAATCCGTAAATTTTCATCGGATTCTGTGCTATTTTTTTAAAATTTATTAGCATATAATTCTCAATATTAAAACTTAAGAAATAAACCCCGAAGTAAAATTGTTTACTTTTTAATTTTTCAAGTCAACAAACAGCATCCATCATGTCACGTGTCAATCGATCAATTTTTCAAGTCAGCAAACAGCATCCATTACAGGTCTCGAGTCGGTCGATCAACAAAATATGACAAAACAGCGCCGAGTTTTATAAACATCCATCAGCCGTACACAACAATCACGCTTGTTAATAGCATACCCAAATGAAATAGCAAATGAAGCCATTATACGATTGCACTGTTAGTAAAAAAAAACTTGTTCGTTCGCCTTCTGGACGACTTTTTGGACCACTTATATGCACGAGTAACACTTCGCGGACGCCGATGAGATCGAAGCACCAAAATTATAAGAAACCCAGCCAGCAAGAACCCACTTCCACAGACACAGGGAACATACTGTAGGAGGGTAAAAGTGTTAGAGCGAGGAAGGAGGACGATAGACAGGGAAAGAGGGAGAGTAGTGGGGAGAGAGAGAGAGAGAGAGAGAATGAGAGAGGGGAGAATGGAGGGGAGCTAAAAAAAGCACGAGAATAAAAGAAGAAAAGGAACGCGTATTTAAGGTCCTGTTCCACTCTTGGAATTTCCTCCTTATAAAATTCGTTGGTTATTTTACGATTAATAAATTCATTACTTGGAGCGGATAAACACGCAATGCCTTTCACGTAAAAGACGTCGATTGACGAAAAACTGGAAAAAAAGATCGACCAAGTAGCTGAAGTATCGATTTCATCGCGTTAAAATAAAAGCTTTTAATAAGATGGTAATAAATTTGTTACACCCTGCTATTTTAGACTTCATCTCAGAAAAGCTAAACAGGGAAACAGCATTTTTAAAGCACTTAACTGTGCCTAACGACTGTAAAAATTGATATAAATAAATAAAAAATATATTTATTTTTAGCCAAAATTTATAATCAGGTTCACAAAAAATAAGAAAAGGACTCCATCAATTATACTGTTGCCCGTGATGTTGTTTACGTCGCTCGTAAAGTTGACTCATAGTTTATACTCTAAATTTGATATCGTAAACAATGGGCTTGAAAAACACTTTAACGGCCGGTAAAACAACCCCGCATCTCTTCGACAAACGAATGGTTAAAAAAAACAGCGGAAGCGTTAGCAACAAAACCGAATCAATAAAACGAGAATGATAAGAAAAACACGCGGAATGGAAGTTTCGTGGAGTTTCACACAAAGGTAACACGCGACATCTAATTTAAGGAATTAGTTCATAACCGAGGGAAGAATTTCATTTACTGAATAGGAAAAATGAGAGGGCAACTTTGGAAAGAGTTGAGTGACTGTAGAAGCATAGATGATGGGTAAGAGAAGAATGGAATGGAATGGAGGCGGAGGAGGGAATTTATGGGGAGGAAGAGGGATGTGGGCAGGAAGAGGGATGTGGGGAGGAAGGGGCAATGAAGGGAGGAAATGAGAGGGGGGAATGATATAGGGGGATGAGGGAGAGGTGGAATGAGAGGAAGGGGGTGAAGGGAGGGGAATGAGGGGCGAGGGGAATGAGGGGCGAGGGGAATGAGTGGAGAGGGGAATGAGGGGAGGGGGGATGAGGGGAAGGGGATGAGGGGAGGGTGAATAAGGGCGAGGAGGGGAAATTTAGGGTGAGGAAGGGTTTTATATGGATATGGTATATGAAGATGGAAGGGGAATAGCGTTAAGTAAAAGCTTGCGTTGGAGTGTTTCTAGAGGGGGAGAAAGGAGAAAAGGCAGAGGATAGCGGGAATTACTTTGCGGCCATTTCTATTTCGGGAAGGCAGGAAGTGGCCTTATGCCATACGTTTTCCCTCCTAACCAATTGCTGGCACTCTTCCCCTAAGCCACTTCAGAAGCCCTTCTTTCTTCACTAGCTATCAAACGAGCATGAACAAAAGACCTAGGGATTTTTTCTCTTTGTTTATTTCTAAGGCTGCGCAACCTCGTAAGCGTATATAGTCACAGATTCCATAAAACTGATATGTGTACGTGGCATGAACGAAAAGAGTGTTTAAAACTTATCTGGCTTTATATTATTACTTTTAACATGAACTTTACCGAAACATATGTTGATTTTTGCTTGCTTTGTGCAAAGCCTCTAAAAATGGCTTCATATGCTATAGCATCTTAGCACCAACTTGTGTAGTGTATTTATCATATAATTTGTAAATTATAACACTAATTTATCCGACACCAATTATATATTAATTTCAATTACAAAATGTTGTTCTTAACGGTAACTCGTTAAAGAAATAATTTTGAATCTTGCCTTATGACTGAAATCACATTGAAACAGAAAAAAAAATTTCTGTTTCAAAGTTATTCCCAAAATTACAGCTTATGCCTTTCTGCATAGTTTCTATTATTCCATCAATTTCTGAAATCACATTGACAAACTATTATGTCTTACGAATTGGCAGAAAAAGACAGGAAAATCATATGCGCTCTTCGGCAAAAAATCAATGTTGATTCACTTAAAATAAACTCACTATTATCAGTGAATCACCGCTGTTGACGGATGTTTTGTCAATCAAATTCCTAATGCTGAGTAATGCTGACCGTTAACATGTGCACATATATTGTGTGGATTTTTAAATAAAAACTGGATTTTAAAGTGAAACAAGTACAGAAAGAAGGAAGAGAGACAAGAAGACAAACAGATGGCTGACCTAGTTGGCCACACTATATTACAATTCATTCTATTTCGATAGAAAAACAGTCCAACACCCAAGTTATTTTTTTTATTCATTTTATCCGGGGAATGAATTATTCCCGCAATCTTCAACGAGCATTCATCTCTTGAAAAAATTTACGTCTTCTTCTGATTGAGAACATGTTTCCGCTCTCGGAAAATCACTCTCTTGAACGACTCCGCGTATCCTGTCCATTTATCTTTGCATCCTTATTTTCGTTTGTTTCCTCTTGTCTTGATTTCCCACAATGAATACGGCTTCGGAATCGTTAATCTCGTTTAAAACGCTCTTGAAGGAGATTGAACACGCACTAAACCTGAACGCATGAGCTCCTCAGGAGAAAACGCCGTCCAAGTGACTCGTCCTTTGCGAAATTGCAAATTAAATTGATGAAGTGTTCATCTAAAGTAATGAGTGAATCAAACTAAATCTTCCATAAAGTTTCATCCATTCAAAATAAAACAGATTTTCTTGAAATTTTACAGACACGCAAAAACGGTTGTGATACTATTATCGCCTACAAAGCAGCCTTCCTCAGAGGTATTCTTACGATAGCTGTCGTTTACGCTTTTAGAGACCGAGGATCGCCGGTGAGGACGCTCGCGTTGTTGTCGAAACGCGTTTCTTATTTCGCAACGGTTTTGTGCTCGATAAGATTGCCTCGAAAATGCATCCTTTGAGATCGACATATTTTCTCCTTGATATGGTACGCTGGCAATAATGCATAAAAATGTTGACGTCAAAATTAAAAAAAAAACGAGTAAGATGTCTCGCCCTTAACAGGATAAAACACTGTTATCTTAGAGAGGGATGGAAAACTGCGAGCGAACAATGAGCGAACCATGACGCAAGGGAGCGCTAGCCGTATGCATGAGACGAAGCTTATGCATTTGAGTTTGTATTCTTAACGCGAGAATGGGTTTGCACAAACATTAAAGATTCAGGAAGGAGATACATACATTAAATTCGAAAATGCGGCAACGATAGTACTTGCGTACACTATATCCCACACAGCACGACCCATATCTTTCTGTACTTCGAACATACTCAGTACACATTTAGGCAATTCCGACTCCAAATATCTTCATATGGACCGATGACGCATCTTCTAATATAAATTCCGCAATCGTCTCCGTAAGTCAAAGCTTATGAAACATGACTTACGCAACGTTCATTAAATTATGCCATTAACAACCTACGGAACCTACGTAAGGGGAGGATATTAATTCTCCCTCGCGACGAGAGCGGGCGCTAAAGAACGGGCGGCAAGACAACTGGCCTTCACCGCTTCAAATTTATCACGTAAATCGAACTCCCTTCATTACATCCAAGGTGACACTGTAAAGATTGAAGCTCCGACGGCTAGAGAAAAACGAGGGAAGTTGCTGGGAAAGGCTCTTGGATCGGGTCGCGGGGAAGAGGAGAGGCGTCGACGGCTTCCCGAGATGCGGAACGTTGTGGAGTCAGCTGTACGTGCGAGGCTAAATATACTCTCTCGGGGCATGGCATCATTCCAGGGATATTTATTCTCCTTCTACCCCCCAGGGGTGCTTCTTCTTCACCCTTGCCTCCTTTCTTTCCTCGCCATCTCTCCCCTCCCTCCCTCCCACCACTCCCCCTCCCCACCCGATCTCTCAACACCCCACTCCTCTCCCGATTGACAGAGAGCACTTTGCATAGTTTGTCGATGTCCGTTAGACCACACGGGGTCACCCTGCCTTATCCTCTCTTTCTCATGTGCAAACTTGTATGCCTATTTACAATATGTATACATATATTTGTATATATAGGCAGTGCCGTAACTAGGGTATAGCGAATGTGGCATTTGCCATAGCCGACGCTTGCAAAAGGGGCCAAACGTTCCCAAAAAAATGCCAAAAGTTTATTTTTCCATAAATAGATATTAATTGAATACTCAAATATTTAAGTTATTGTTAATAAAAACGCTGATATTCTTTATGGAAATGTAGCAAAAAACATATTCAACGTAAACAAGGCGTTTCCTTAAAATTTTGCCATAGGCGCAATATCTTCCAGTTACGCCTCTGTGTGTGTGTGTGTGTATATATATATACTAGCATAATTGCCCATCAAATATGACGGGAGTAAGCATAAAATAATACAATATCTCGAACCAAATCGAAAATAATTATTGTATTTTTCCATTAAATCAAGTTTTATGGCAATGTAATTTCGTTCATCTTTCCATCATTGAAATAGCTAATTTTAAAGTTACCTACTTCAAATCTAATCATATACATATATAATATAAACAAATTTTAAGCAACAATAGCAATAAATAACATCGTAAATATTCTTATCGTTTATTTTTTTAAATTTCCTTATAAACTACATTGCATTTAAAATTTCTTTCATAATTTTCAATTTCATGACTGTTTTTATAATTTATATGTGCAATTTTAATTGCTTCTTCCTTACGAAAAAGGTAATATTTCAGCATTGAAATAAAAGATTTTTTTCTTTTGGTCGATCATTTAAAATGCTTACAGTCCACACGCTATTCACTGAATAATTACATAATTATTATCTGAAATTATTAACGTTGCAATCTATTAAGTTTGACGTTGCTACAACTATAATTTTGATGCTTCATAAAAACCTTGAAGCGAATACCGTGATTCTTTCGTCTATTTAAAGGCTTAATAGATGCTAATTCAATCAGAGAAAACAATGCGGATCGCCTCGACAACATCCGGAAAGAGTACAAAAAGGTCATAAAATTTCGAAAAGGTATGAGTATTTCTGTCAAATTCTTCTGTGTAACATATAAACATCGCAAAAAAGATATTTTGTAGTTTTAGCAGTCAAATAAAGAAAAACGGATAAATTCGGTCCATATTTAGGTATTTTAATGAAAGAAGGAAATAAACCTTGCACCTTGAAAAATCGAAGCGCCTCACACAGACCGACCAGACAGAACAGGAAAACAATAGGTAAGATTTACATCCTGGAAAGTAGGCTAAAAATTCGGGCGCCTTCTCTCTCGTACTAAAGAATTCAAAGCACATTTTCCTTACGCATAGAGCATAAGGACGACAATACAATCCCGAGGTTAAACAATGACACGGTCGGCAAGGCAACATAACGTTGTAAAGCTTAAAATTATCCAATAAATAGGATTTAAACATATAACTTCAGCGATTAGGAACCGAATGCAAAAATTGACGACAAGAATAAGAATCTGTTTATTTTTCTTTAAAATGGTCCTTGTTTGAAGATCGTACGTCAATTATTTCAAATTTAATTTTGCAGTAGAAAAAACCCGCAAGTGAAAAAAAGGGATTTTTAAGTGTTCTCTTTTGGGGATTATTATAGAAGTAGAGGAGGAATGTTCGTTCTGGCGCACGCCATTTTGAATCCGCCATCTTGTTTCCGGTCACGTGACTTCCGGCGGAAGTGACGTCATAAACAAAAGACGAACGAAATCACGTGACCGGAAGTGACGTCATTTTTTATTTATTTTTTATTTATTTTTTATGTCACGTGACCGGATGTGACGTATTTTTATATTTTTTTATTTTTTTTTTTATTTTTTATTTATTTATTTTTTTATTATTTTTTTTGCAACGTTGCCAAATCGAATTCGATATATCGAATAGGCGACGTTGCCGAGGTACAGTGTCGCCATCTGTTGGCGGGAAAATGAACTATGGTAATACCACTCGCAAAGTTTTAAAGTTTTCGCATTTAGTTTTTCATTTGTTTTACGGCGTACCAACGTAATTTATTTTTTCTACAGTGTCGCCATCTGTTGGCGGGGAAAATGAACTATGGTAATACCACTCGCAAAGTTTTAAAGTTTCCGCATTTAGATATATATGGAAAGGTTTAAAAATCGGGGAAATAAATTAGGCTTGCATTTTAGTTTGATTGGTTATTTATTATTTTCATAAGACTTTCATTAAAATTGTTATAATCTAAACAATCCAATTGATCTTTGATTATCTTTATAAAATTGCTAACATATTCTTTAGAATCATCACAATCATAAAATTGATAAACTATTTCAGAAGTGATGTTAAATAAATTCTTTTTTTCTTCTCGTAGACAGCAAATTCTGATGTCTTCAGAATTCGTAGTGCAGCAGGGGTATACGTTGCATTCGCCGACACATAGTAGTTTTCTATGGCACCCATCATAAAGGTCCATTCCTTCAAAATTGTAATGTCCACACCCCTCAGCTTTCTTGATTCCGATACTCGCTCCACAGGCGCACTTCAAATGTTCTAGTGTATCACGTTCTATAAGTTCTTGAAAAAAACATATCTTGTGCATTACAGTTTTACACGAACCACACTCCCACTTTGGGTGAGAACCGATAATCACATTGCACTTACTGCAATTCATCATAGTTGACTGATGACCGAATTAAAAATGACAAACAAAATGCTCAATGAAATATCAAATGGGCGCTGTTGTCGGGGCTAGTGTCGCCATCTATTTTGTTTTCTTTGAGTCAGTTTGGGGAGAAATAAAAAAAAAGTTGAACAAGTTTATTTTGTTGAACCAAACCCCTTCACTCCTCTTTCTGTTTCAGTTAATTCGCAAGAACTTATTTCTTGAAATTTATCAATAGATAAATATTGTTCAAATATGATTTGACAAATTTTCATATTTTGTTTAACAATGAAATTACAATTGGAATGATTATATAAAAGCACTTTTATTTCCCCGTTATAGTCCGGGTCAATGACCCCAGCCCCCACTTCCAATCCGTGCTTCACGCTTAGCCCGGATTTAGAGGCTAATCTGCCGTAAGTCCCTTTTGGTATCTGCATGATTAAGCCCGTATTACACAATTTCCTTTCTCGTGGTGGAATCATATACTCTGCAATGCTGCAGAGATCGTAACCTGCCGGCATTCCATATGCTTTTTGGGGAAGTTGAGCATTTGCATGTACTCTGACAACCTTCACATTCTGCAAGAGTCGAACACATATGTTTAAGATTAACATTTATATGATTAATGTTTTGTAGATACCACTGTTTAAGTTTATAGCAGTTTCTTAAAGCACATGTGTAAAAATGCATTTTGTGATTAGGTAATAAACACCCTACATCATTTCGAGGTAATTTTTTAAGTGTTGGGCACCCAAATATTTCTAAGTCAAATATTTCCTTGTCTAAAATGCTAGTAAGGAATCTTAATTTTTGTAAACCTTTTACGAATACATAATTAAAATTGGAGGTATATTTTTTTAGAATTTCTTCTAATTGTTCGTATTCAATATCTCCGTCATTTTTTTCAATGCCATGAAAATTGAATGTTAGCCAAATATTTTCTTTATTTTGTGAATACCAATTTGGGCACTTAAAAATCCAAGATTGCTGGTGGTCATTATCAAGGGAAACAATGGATAATTCGCGAATTATAAGTTTTTTATTATTATTTTGAACACAAGCTTGAAAATCAATGATGCACTTAGTCATTTTAGGTATAGAATCCTTCAAATTTAATACTTAGTTTTTTTACCTCCAATTTTTTTTAGATTCCTCCAAATCAGATAGTGATTTGATTTCCAGCTCAAATCTTTTATAATCTATATTGCTATCCACAAAAGGTAGGGGTGTATAATACCTATTCGATGTAAAATAGGTATAAATATTACTAGCTTCTCTTAAGAGTTGATCAATAGAATAATTTAAAGGTTTATTGAACATTAACAATCGCTTCCAATCTTCAACATTTAAGGCAATAGAGGAATTGCCTTTGATTGTTACGTGTCTATTTCCAAAATAAGTTTTAAATCTTAAAAGTGGAGATTTTAAAAATGTAGGTTTTACTCCCGCAATAAAATAATCTGTTATATCATCGGGCCTATCAAGAATATTACGCCACTCTGAAACAGTTAAACTAATTGCTCCTTTGTTTGGAGATATAAATTTCACTTGCACTCCAGTTGGGTCCCACCCGCAACAAATCCACTTTGTCCCATTATCATTTAAGTGGTAAGCTGTTTGTAAGAAAAGCGGAGGTGATATATCAATTTTTTCTGATTTACGACGGGGGATTTTTTGCAAAGTAGGGGGAGCAAAAATTTCTTTCCAATTTCTTCTTTTTTTTGTGACCAGAGTGGGGCGAATCCGTTTAGAAGGGCGCTCTTTTAAAAATTCATTTAAATCTGAAAAATCAAAACAAATATTTAAGAGATTTTTTTTTTTGACAAATGTGATTACAATTTTTGATAAAAAAATTTTCATAACATACCATTTTCCTTTAATCGATGCTTTAACAGGCGTTTTGGTGGGGGAGTTTCCAAATCGTCCGCCTCCTTTTCCAATTGCCGTTTACACCTCGATGATGGCCGAGTTCTCAGGCGTTTTGATGGGGGTGTTTCTAAATTGTAGTCCTCCTCCTCCAATTGTCGCTTTCCTCCTGACGGTGATTGAGTTCTTAAGCGTTTTGGTGGGTTGTAGTCCTCCTCCAATAGTCGCTTGTCCCTCGATGGTGATCTAGTTCTTAAGCGTTTTGGCGGAGTAGTTTCTGAATTGCAGTCCTCTTCCTCCAATTGTCGCTTGTCTCTCGATAGTGGGGGAGTTTCCAAATCGTCCACCTCCTCCTCCAATTGTCGTTTACCATCCGGCGGTGATAAAGCCTGACGTTGACACATAGGCAGCGACATGATAACTGAGTGATTTGCTTTTATAGTAGACTTTTTATAAAGGGGGCAATTTCCGCTTACCCCTACAGCAATGGAGGCAATTTCCGCTAACCCCTCCGGTGATGATCGTGTTCTTAGGCATTTTGGAGGGGAAGTTTCCAAAATTGTAGTCCTCCAATTGTCGCTTATTTCTCAACGAAGATAGAATTCTCCTCCAATTTAAAGATCACCAGCACGTCGATTTAGAAAATCTATGCAATATATGTTTTATATTCCTTAACAGTGCCTCCTCCTTCAAGTGTTGCTTATACCTTCTTCTCCAATTTCAAAATCTTCTCCTGCAATTCTGATATGCAGTTTAGGATTCTCTCCTCCTCCTCTTTCAATTGCGTCTTATTCCCCAACGGAGATAAAAGATAGTCATTCACCAATGCTCTCTTCTTCTCTAAATTCAAAATCTCCTCCTCAAATTCCGATATGCGATTTAGGAGTCTCGACTTCACCAATCTTAAAGCCTTCTTCTCCAAATACGATAGCTCCTCCTTATTTAGCAGATGTTCGACCGATAGATATTCACGCGTTGACAACCACATGATAACTGAGTGTTTATGCTTTTATGATCTTTCCTTATAAAGGGGGTAATGCATCAATACGTGAACAGCACTTTTGAGATTTTGAATGGTAGTGTTGCTCTCTTCTTATTGTTTTAAAATATTGCTTAAAAAGTTGAATATAGTTATTCACCAATGCCTTCTTCTTCTCCAATTTCAAAACCTCCTCCTCCAATTCTGATATGCGGTTTAGGAGTCCCCACTTTTCCAAATCCAACACCTCCTTATTTTGCAGATGTTCAGACACTGTTAGATATTCACACGTTGACAGCGACATGATAACTGTGTGTTTTTGCTTTTATGATCTTTCTTTATAAAGGGGGTGATAATGCATTAATACGTGAACAGCACTTTTGAGATCTTGAATGGCAGTGTTGATCTCTTCTTATTCTTTTAAAATATTGCTTAAAAAGTTGAACGACTCGACAGTCATTTAAATCAGGACGGTGAAGGTAAAAAAGGTTATGGAATTGGGTAAGGGTTTTACCAATGGATTTATGAAGTGTATAAAGACAGCAAAATTCTCCACAAAGATCGGAGTGATAATTTTGAAGCCTAATTTGATTTTGAACAACTATAAATGGTTTTAAAAATTGAGATATTGAGGGAATAAAAGGAGGATATCCGTATGAATCAAAATATTCTGCTATAATTTCGCTTATAATATGTATTGCGACCCAATGACTTCCTGGCATATAAGAAGGATCTAAATTTAATACATAAAGGCCAAATTTGGGGCTTTTTGGTAATTTATCTGAAGGATAAACTCCACGAAAATAGTTTTTTGTCCGAAGATCTTTTGTTAAGAGAGTATTAATTTGATCAGTGTTCATTATAAAATATGGATCCTTCTTTCTTTATCAATTTCGTAAGAGGAATCGAATTCCATATACACTAAGCATGTTATCGTTTTAGGGAGTGGTCTTGCAAATTTACCAGTAAGCCTAATATGACCATAATCCATTAAGCTAATATATGTCTCATGTTTTGAACGATCCGGGCTCATGTCAAAAGCTAAAATGAAAAATCCATGCAAAAACATGTCTTTTGTTATTTGATTTCCTCTGTCACCGTGATGGTAACCTAAAGCTGCATATAAGGCACGATATGCTTGAGTACAATGATTATTATTGATAAAATCAGTAGATATGCCTTGAGAAGGATATTGCATACCGTTGAGGAATAATGAAAAATCAGTCAGACTATAATGATAAAATGTAAATGGATTTTTATTTCTTTTACCAATATAAGCGTCATTATCAGTCATAGCAAAAACTAATGTGATTGGTACTTTTCCAATAATAATATTATCTAAATTTATTGACTGCGTGCCAGCAGCTACAGTAAATGTTTTAAGTTCCACTCGCTTATAAGAGTATATTGCGGGGCCCTTTGATAAAGTCGCATTATGAGCCAATAAAATAGAACGATTAACTGAAATATGCGGTACATTTAATGTGGCTTCCTTAATTTTAAGAATGCTTGTTCCGCCATCTTTTTCTTTAATAAAAAAATCAGGTTTTGCTAAAGAAAGCTTAATACCAATATCAACATTGGGTAATATATATTTCGCATGATTAAATACATCTATGTGAAGTCTACCTTCTAATTCCACAATTTGGCTATTTTTAAACCATGTTTTTCTAATTATGTATCCAGGATTTGCTTCCCCCATAATATTGGGGGTACCACTATCCAATGCCCATCCATCGCATACTAAGTGCGTTTTTGCAGCATCGTTTCCATAATTTAAAAGTGCTTCGAAATAAGCGCGATAATGATAATTATCCTCTGATTGTGTCATTTGTGTTCCATTAAGTATAACAACACATTGACGAATAATTGAATGTAATGTATTATTAACTACGCCTGGCTGATCTACGAAGGGGTCTGCATCAGTATAATATGCCCCATCTGCTTTACATAATTGCAATTGGAGATTTAAAGTAATTCCATTTACATTAATATACGTTTCTCCAGAACTATGTACTAAAAATTCCAATGTTGTTGCCCCATCTAAAACCGAAAGTGGTTTATATGGAACAATACGAGTACCTAATATAGCTGATTGTATACTTTCAGGTTGGAAAAGATCTAAACAAGAGGGCATAACCTCTATTATTGCCTTTGCCATTATTGCAAAAATATATCCCTATCCCGCTGCTTGTTAACGCTTAGCTTTCTCTTTTTCGAATAACGTTTTACTACTTTTCCTTTTCCTTTTATTTGTTTTATTTTACGAATTCCTTTTGTTTTACGTTTTGATTTACGAATTCCTTTTGTTTTACGAATTCCTTTCGTTTCACGTTTTGTTTTGCGGCGCCGAATGCGAAATCCAGAGCCGCTCATATTTTTAATTTTTTCCTCCGCTTTTCTTTTTAAGTTTGAACCGGCTTCATTTAAGCGGGTGCGTAATATTTCTTTAACAGGTTTTGTTCCAAGATCGCTTAATGCACCAATTCCAGCACTTACAGCCTCCCTTCCTATTGTTTTGGCTCCACTACGGAAAAGAGGTTTAAAAAAACTCCAAAGTCCACTTAAAATACTTCCTAACCCTCTTCCTCTTTGACTCTTAAAACTAGCATGGTAAAGAGGCCCTATATCTCCTCCAATTTGATTAAAATAATATTTTTCGTAGCGATTCATTTTTCCTCCGCGCGGCCTTCCAAGCGATTGCGGTTAGAGATATTTTTTATTACTTCCTGTTTCATGTCTCGAGAAACTTTTTTTAGCGACTGAATCGTTTTTAAAATGTTAGCGCTTTATAAAGTGTAAAACTAAATATGATGGATTTATTCCCCCCATTAAATAAGGTTGAATCCCGTGTTTATTAGCAAATATTATTTCAATGTTTTCAATTTCGTTTTGCTCGATAGGATAATAATAAATCGGATTAAAAAAATGATGGCCTGTATTAGTTATATTTACTATTCGTAAACACCGAACAAATGAATCACCTACAAATTGAGGCTCAATAATATCCGCGTAAATAAAAATTTCATTATGTTTTTCTTCTTCATTATTTTCTTTTACTTCACTTTCTTCTTTTTTTATTAATTCTTCTTCTGCTTTTAATATCATAGAAGGAATCTCTCTACCTAGAGCCAAGTAGGACGATCTAATACTCTCATCTTCTGCGTCGTCTTCCAAATCGTCTTTTAGGCCGTCTTTTTTAGCCTGCTTTTTTAACATGTAGGACGAAATAATTCTCTCTTTTATCTTGTCTCTTTCAATCTGTTTTTTATTTGGTTCGTCTTTTTCATCATTTCCTATCTGTTTTTTTATACTTTTTTCATCATTTCTTTTTACCACTGTCACAATTGATGGAATAAATATTTCTGCTAAACCTACCTTCCAATTGTCTTTTTTTAAAGATAGCCTTTGAGGTAATTTAGTTCGAAAATTAGAAATTGTATTGTCTGGAAAATAAATACTCGAGCTATCGCTAAGAAGAGTTATATAAAATTCATTTAACTCGTTCATTATAATCGTTTTACCAAAGATGCGTTTATCCAAGAATTAAAATTATTGGGGTATCCTTTCCATTTAACAAAATATTTCAAACTGCGACCTTTTCCTTTACGTTTGAGTATTTTATCAATTTGATATTGCATGTCATCTGTTAAATTTACTCTTACTAATTCTGATTCATAAAATGAACCTTCAATTAATTCCCCCTTTAAATCTTTTAATTTATAAGTAGGAATACCTACCGCTGTAATTATAGAATGAATTTTAAATATTTCCGTCGTGTAATTAGGAGTATATCCTTTGGTAAAAGCCATTCTTTCTTTACTAATTCTTACATAATCTCCAACGGAAAATTTAGGTTGCGATAGTAAGCAATTGTTAATGTTTTGTTTCTGAGATAATCTTTTTCCAACTTCAAATGCATTAGCTGCATTTACTTGCGAAGGTGCCATGCCAGTGGAAGAATGTATCGAATTATTATATCCTATTATTAATTTTGATAAAATATTAATATAATTATAGGTATTAAATTTGGTAAAATATTTATACATTTTACTTTTAAGCGTTCTATTAAACCTTTCAACAACTGACGCCTTAACATCTGGATTATGGGTGTAATAAAATTTTATTTTTTTACTAGCTAAAAATTTTTGAAATTTTTTGTTTTTAAATTCTGTTCCTTTATCACTTTGTAATTTTAGCGGCTTTCTTTTGCTGGTTTTAATAATAAGATTAAAAGCTTTAATAATCTCTTCGCTTGTTTTATTTTTTAAAGCAATTGCCCAGGCAAATTTTGAAAAAATATCAATTACAGTTAAAATGTGTCCAAAACCGTTGTTAAATTTTTTTAAACCCCTCATATCATTTAGGTCGCATTGCCAAATCTCATCAATATAACTAACATCATAAAAATTTCTGCAAAAACGTTTTCGTAGCGGGCGATGTAAAGTATATGCATCTTGCGAATTTAACCAATTTTGCACACTTTTTTTTGATACTGTTTTACCTATACTTTTCCATAATTTATCAGCCGTGGAAAAACCTGCTGGGTGTGAAGGATTATAAAAAATTACCGAGAGTATGGAGTCCAAGGTATTTTTCGCTTTCGTTTTCGGCTTGATTTTCTTCGCTTTATTACTGGCGACTCTGGCGACTCCATCTCTTTTTCTACTCTTTGTGCTAATTCGTCTGCGCGATTTATTCTTTCCTGCATATCGCTCCATTTTTCTCCTAAATCACTCCAATGCGTTTTAAGATGTTTTGCGGTAGCACTTTTTGGCGATTTAGGTATTTCCGAAACGTTTATGGATATTGGAGCTCTTTTTTTTGAAACAGCATCTAAATATCTATCCAAGGTACGTCGATAGAGATGCCATTTACTATCATCATTCATCCCTTTTTTATTTAATATCATACGCATTTCATCGTCAAGTTTTAAAATTTGTTGTTCGTCTTGCTCTCTTTTATAAAGTTCCGGGTCAATTAGAAACATTTTTTTAAAACTCATTTAATTAAACTTCCTAATACCCCGCTTAATATTGATCCGAGAAGCATAGGAAGAAAACCCCCCTTTTGTATTAATAATCGGCGTTTATTTTTTAATGTGCCTTTTCTACAACTTAACAATCGTAATGTTTTACTATGTTTTTTTAATTTATTTTTTAATGCGGAATTTATTTTATGATTACCATTTAGGGTATTCAAACAACATTCGCACAAAGCTTTTATCAAATTATCGTCAGCCGATTTTAATATTGCTACTCGTATTTTTGGCGATGCTTCCTTTAATGCGTATAATAAATGTTTGTTAGATTTCAACCTTTTCATTTTCAATCAAATGTTTAGGTGAATAAACGATCGTAACCTCATCAGGAAAAATATTTGTCCTAAATCGGCAGCGCTCGTCAGTTTCCTGATCAAAGTCTAACATCAAATAACCATAAGGAGAGGATGTTGTTTCTTTATATATTCTCATTATTTCACTTGGGTTATCCGGATATACCTGCCTTGCTATATAACTAAACTGCTGGCGGTCACGAACATTTCGAAAACTAACCATATATTTTGTATTTAAGGAGATGGTACGTGCTTCTTTACTTTTAGGGAAAAGATTTTGAGTAATAAGTATAACTGATATATCAAAATGGTGGGACCCCATAGTAAATAATTTACTAATTTCTGTATTGTAGGCATCATGCATTAAATCATCAATTACATAAAGAGTAGGTATATTATTAGGGTTATCTGAATCAAATGATGGTACTTGATTTTGTATTTCTAAACCACGCAAATTAGGCTCACTTCCAGGATAACAACACCAGACTATTCGATCGATTTGCTTATTAACTAACTTGGATAAATTTTTTAAAAATTTTATCGTAAATGTCGTCTTTCCGCAACATGTGGGACCGGCAATAATACAAGTAAATGGATGTTTCCACTGTAATGTCATTTGTAATACTAAATAATAATAAACAATATATAATATATTTATAGCAATTTATCAAATTGTGCTACGATAACTTTTAAATCACTTAAAATTTTTAAATAAGAAGAACTTGTTAGTGAGCAATTTACCCCAAACATTGAAAGATTTTTTTCTCCTGCTCTAATAATTGATTTTTTAAATTCGTTAAATTCATAAAAAATCTTATTCTTAAAAAAGTATAGCATGCCGTTTATATATCTAAACGCGGAATTTACTCTTGGGGGTATCCCAGGAAATATTTTACTAATTATACTATAATCTTTTTGCCTGAACGTGCATTCATTTAATTCCATAACATATGCATCATTATAAAGTATAAATGTACGCCCGGAATTAGTATTTATTACGGCGTGTATTTCCGCATTTGGCGGCAATCCTAACTTTGAAAATTTTATTGGATATCCTTGCACAAGTTTTAAGCTAGGAAAATTAATCATATATATCATATTTTCTATAAATAATACTACCTCACCGGAAGGTCTCTGATAAATTGCAGATATATTTTTAAAATCATGGGGTAAAAACGATAACCAATCTTTAATAAGCTGCGGTTTTACGATTTCAAATGGGTTTTCAATATCAATAACCCAAACCCATTTTTCATAAAATATATACATAACATGATTAACTATTAAAAAGGTATCAATATTTAAAGTGCACAAATTCGGTGTAAAACCATCATCATCATTTGCCGAAGAATCATCATCATTTGCTGAAGAATCATCATCATTGTCATCTGAAGGTGGAATATTATCTGAATCGTCTGAGAACTGTTGCTTGCCATATAAACTTTGTACTGCTAAGATATCATCTTTATGTAAATTTAATTTGCCATTATAATATGAATACATAATAGCATCTTCATTATTTGAATGAGATATCCCTAATGCGTGACCTATTTCATGCAATAAAACCGTAAATAAATTAGTTTCCTCTTCAGTAGTTTTATTATTTATCTTTAAATACCATAATTCATCTTGATCAATATGTATTTCAATAGGCGTATTATCTTTATTTGGGTATTCTGAATGAGCTAACATTCCTCCCCTTCCATCTAAAATAGCAGGGCAGTATTCACCAATTTTTTTTTGAAATTTGTGGTACCCCCGTTTATTAGAAATAATTATATCTGGATTTTGATTGCTATATCGAAATAAAATATTTGTATTTTGTTGCCACATTTCAAACGCGGCTTTAGTTAGGTTTAAAAGTTCTTCATTAGCTAACGCATAATACCATTTTAAATGCGTAGTTTGCCATTTATCCCTATGAGTAGCAAAACTAACTATATCATCAGGAACTCCGCATCTTGATCTATTTATCAATTTTAACGTCTCAGTGTTTAATTCTCCATTACCTTTTAAATTATAATATTCTTGAAATAACGTAAGAGCATTTTTAAATGTTGTAAAATTTACTTGCGAAATTTGAGTATCATCATTGGGGGTGCCTAAATACCCATATTTATGTAAATAATTAGTCACGCATAATATATCAGTTGCAAAAGATGCACTAATAAAGAAAAATAGCAAAAAAAATTCCTTAACGAGCATTATCGTTATCGATGTTTTCACCTCAGCTGCATTTTTAATACTACGCCAATTTCATTTGATCAAGACAAATATATTAGAAACGATTGCGTAAAAGGAAGACAAGTTTCAAGTTTCAAAAGCTTCATCCCACGTTCTTTTTAAATTTGGTATTTTTTGGTGCCCCCAGGCAAGAGTGTTTATTCCATCTTCACAAACATACCGTTTGTCATCAAAAGCACTTAAAGTAACTTTATTCATTTCTACCGTATGTAATTCATGCTTTGTACTTTTAATAGTCGTCATTTTTCTAAATTCTATTGAATTATCCCTCAAACAATTTAAATAATTATCAAAAGTTAAATTTTTGTCAATTACATTTTTAGTAATTCCTTTTGCTTTTTTCTTTTCCTTTTCTCCTTTTATACGATAGGCGTATAGTTTACTCCTTAATCCAATAAAATGTGTAATTATACGTCCATCACATTCATCTTTCATTTTTCCTATTACTTTCTTATTTTTATCGGAAAAACAAAAATGGTCCTTTGGAAAATTCGATGTGTCATAAAAATCCAAGTCAGTCAACATATCTTTGTAAAAATCATCAGTCATTATTTCATAAATAAAGCTGTCAGTATCCGTGTAACAAAGATTTACCCGGTCATTAAATTTAGGCTTTATTTTCCGATAGTGAAAATCATACATTAGCGTTTTACTTAAATCTAAAACAGATAATCCTATATAAATAGGTTTATTCATTTTAATAAAGGATTTTCGTAAATGAACAGCAACTAATTTTTCGTTAAAAATCGTTCGATCAAGAAAAATAGATTTGGAAATTAGTTTATCCAACCTTTTTTCATTAGAAACCAATTCCAAATTTATCCTCTTGCGAACATTTTCCATTGTTTTGCCAAAAACCGCGTTATTCATTAATTTATAAAAGTCTTTTTCGAAATCATTTGCTGCAATTTTTCTACACTCCGTATTTAAGTCAATGTATGATTTCAACCATGGAGATTGAGTAAATTCAATGACGCGGTGAACTGTCTTTAATATAAGTCCGAAAGAAAGAGCCTGTTTAAGATTTACATAATGAATTACGTAATTCTTTTTATCGTCAAGAGTCGTCAATAATTTCTTATGCTTACCACCTGAAGGAATTTTATTTTCTGGGCATAATGGGAGATCAGAGTGAGCATCATGAAGATGAATTGGATATTCTAAATCTACTTCCAAAATATAACCTTTATTGCTGTTAATAGCAATGGAGTTTACGTCAAAATTTTGAATTTCGTTTTCATTTAGCCACCGAAAATCCTTATATGGTAGGTAATTTGACATAGCCCATCCATATAGGTTATTTGCGTCTAAATAGGCAATATAGCGAGATTCATCAGTAGGGTTAAATCCCTCCATATATTTATTGTTAGCTTCACTATATCGCTTGGTGCATTGGCTAATTCCTCCACGAATGCCCTTCTCAACCATTAACACCATATCATAATCAGTCATTAATTCTATAGTAATTCTCGTGTATTTAAGCATGGCATCAAACGCAAGGCCTGGTGCTGTAAAATACCATGCTGGGTCTAATTTATATGTCCCCATACAAACATCTCTAAAATTTTCAAAAACGTCAGCCAAAAGAATTACGTCAGTTTTCAAGTATAAGTCGGAGTAATCACCCAAAGATTTACACTCAAATTCTACCCACATTTTCTGAGCAAATTTGTAGTCATCATCGGAAATAATGTCTTGTGTTAGGTGGCTATAAAACTTTTCCTTTGGTGGTAAGCATTTGTCGTCTAATTTAGACCAACAATCTACATATTCATATGGAAAAACGCCCTTGCGCGTGACCAAATCTTGCTTATTACCAAAAATTCTCCTTGTTTGTTGAAATTTATCACAAGGAAGATTATCAACTAATTTGGAAAGGGGTGAAGCCATAAATCGAAACGTGTCCAAATATCGAATCGAAAAATTGTCACCCACGCTTTTTGAGAAAGAAATATACTTTTCTTCAGAATTTGGGATGCAGTATATTTCTTTTTCATCATAGCCCAATTGAGGAACAATCAAATGGGAGTCATAACCTGAAAGATTATGAATAAAAACAGGTAGAAAATTTGGAATTTTGCAATTCAAATTACAATTTGAATGTGCAGCACCTCTAAATTTGCCAGTAATATGATCGTGATCTCTTACGCAATCGCTCCCCAATTCTCCTCCACAAATATGGCAAATAGTTGCCGATTTGAATGCATTTTCCTCATCTGGAGTCGCAGAAATTGGTATTACGTTTTTATAAACCCCCCTAACAAGTTCTGCAACTTCTTTTATATATTTTACAAAAATTTCTGCTGCATCACGCCCCCGATACAGAACGGGCTCAAAAACTTCATTAGTCGAAACAAGAAAAAAGCAAAATGACATTACGTCATGTTTTTGAAGTAATTTTGAATAGGAATGGTTAGATAAAGGAGTGCAGGTTTGAATTTGCGAGAGAATACATTCAAAATCGGCATATACTACAAATGGAACATGCATGGCGGCCCAAAAACTCTTAAATTTTACCCATTTGTCCTCATCTGTGGTAGGAAGAATAATTTTTGAAGGAGCATATATATTGCAATCACGTTTATGCTCTATAAGTTTTTCTTTGCTATGGTAATGAATAAAACATCTTTTGCAAACAAAAATTTTATTATGATGTTTAGTCATTTGATTATGAATTAATCTCTCAAAATTTTTAATGTAACAAAAATGCTTCTTTTCATCTTCGGATAAAAACAAAAGATCGCGATGGTCTTCAAGTTCCTCATCCACCACTTTAAGGGGGTACACATTATTTTTCTCGTCTAAACCAAAAACATTTATAGAGATATTATTACATTTTTCAAATTTTGAAATTTCATTAAGCTGCGTTGGGTAAGTAATACAATCCCAATTATACCCTTTTCTAAATTCGTCATTATCATAAGATGCGACTCGCTGCGGGTCTCTAATTATATTTTTTGCCCATATAGAATATTTAAAACAGTACATATCAAAATTTTGCACGTTTATTACGGAATGGGTAAGCTTAATTTTTGCTGGAAGATCAATAAATGTGGCCCCTCTTAAAGGAGTGTACTTATTAATTCTTAACTCCAGACCAGCAATCTCGCTCAAAGACCACCCCGATTCTTTCGCTTGATGTTCAGATTTTTCCTTCATTAATTTACCAAAAAGCTCATTCAAAATATCATATATATTATCATTTAATAAAATTCTCACATTTTTTGTTTTGAACCATCTATCCTCCTCTTTTCTTCCATCCTCATCCCCTTTTACAAATTTTACCTTCACTAAAATATTAATTTTAAGAGCTGCGTTATTTAATTGTTCTCTGATTTTTGCGTAAATAATTTCCTTAGTAAAATCTAAAAATAATGGTAAGTCTTTATACACTTCATTTCCACTTACCCAATAGGTTTTTAATCTATTTTTGACTGCTGAGGCAATCTCGATTATTGGCTGTTCCGCTCGTTCTCTTTCCCCAAATTGGGGAATGACGTGTCGGCGATGTACTTCAGATCTTTCGTGAGCAGCCAAATATCTAGGATTGTAATATGTAAAACATGTATTGCACAGATTTTCTAATTCGGGATCTGGCCGTTCTCTTTCCCCAAATTGAGGAATGGTATGACGACGATGAACATTAGATCTCTCATGTGCATCCAAATATTGAGGATCGTAATATACTAAACACGTATTACACAAAACACGATTCTCCATCTTTTAACAGAAAAACTGGCTTAAAAAAATTTCAAGTCTTATATATTTTCCGCAAAACAATCTTTTTGACAGAAAAACTGACTTCGAAAAAAATTTCTACTCTTATATACTTTTCATAACACAAAGCGCGAAAGTTTTTGATTGGGTACAAAATTTCGGCGCGGAAAATATTTCATTTATTCGAAGCTGAGCTGCTCAAATTATCTAAAACCGCAATCGGATGGAAGGTCACAACACTCGCTGTGAAGCGCATTTGCCGGAAGTATTATCTAAACCGCAATCGTATGAAAGGTCGCTGCAAAATTTCTCGAAGCAAGCTCTGCCCAAATCTAAAACCGCAATCAAATGGAAGGACACGCGCGCATTTGCCGGAAGTATTATCTAAACCGCAATCGTGTGAAAGACCACTGTAAAATTTCTCGAAGCTCCGTTCAAATCAAAAACCGCAATCAAATGGAAGGACACGCTGTGAGGCGCACTTGCCGGAAGTATTATCTAAATAAAACCGCAATCGAATGGAAGGGCGCAACGCTCGCTGTGAAGCAAACTTGCCGGAAGTATTATCTAAACCGCAATCGTATGAAAGGCCACAAAAAGAAATTTCTCGAAGCATTCGTATGGAAAGTTACAACGCCTGCTACGCTTACCGGAAGTTCTATCTTATATATAACTACTATATAACCCGCATTTTTTAAATGGCCTGCTATTATCACCCCTGTTGCCAGCATAATAGGTATCTCTGCCTCTGCTCAATCTGCTGGACCGAAAACGCACAGTGCCCTTATTCTTTTGAGCCAGCTTTACTCTCTTCTTCATTACTTTCCCTTCTACTCTCTTCACCTCTTTCACCGCCGTCACCAACAACGCTATCACCGTCTCCATCACCGCTACCACCGTCTCCATCACCGCTACCACCGTCTCCATCACCGCTACCACCGTCGCCATCACCGCCTCAAACAGTAAGTTATATTTCTTTCTTTTTTTAAACGTTTTAAATAAACGTTTTAAAAATCGCCATTACCAAAGCATTTTTACTTACTTTATAGAATGGATCTAACATGTTATGAGGAGATGCCGTTGTGGCCCAATGAGCGTCAACAACCTATTGGGCCATTTAGAAATAACTTTTATATAAATAATGCAAGCGTGTTTGAGCGCTTCGATATACCGGTAAAAACGATTTTTTAAAAATATTTTCCTATTTAACAACCCTTCTTATATTTACTTCTTTTTCAATTTATCTTCTAGATGCAGTCATTAAAGGCGAAGATCAATAGCTTAAAAGAGGATACCTGTTTTGGGAAGATTAGTGACTTGGAGGAGGGAGCATCGTACCCGATTCAGGAGTTTGCTAAGATGACGACTAGATTTGGGCCAGCAATCATGGCGAATATCGTTATGGCAGATGGGGGGAAGAAAAAGATCTTCCTCCCAAAACGTTATCTGGTGATTACAGATGGGGAGATGGCCCATTATAATAATGCTCCCAATGTCGAGCAGCTATTTCTCGAAAGAAAAGGAAATTCCGTTGTGATATTTTGATTAATAAATGTGAAAAAAAAGAAATATCTTTTTTATTAAAACCTATATATATCCCTATTGCGCATGCGTCATAAATCTAGAAATCATATTTATTAAGTTGAGCGAGCTTTTTAGTATTTCATTACAAAGCAAACGATGGAGCTGCCAACAGTAACAAAAACGCTTCCTTCAGAACAGAGCAATCTTTCAAAAAATTCAGAAGGCAATCTTTCAGAACAAGGTAAATTCCATAATTTCATTCGATTTCAATAAAGTTTAATATCTTTTTATCTATAATTCTTTTTCTGTTTTTAGATAGAATAAAGTTTAAAGAACTTCTAATCATACATAAAGTTGGAAATGCTATCCGAACCTATGAGAAACGTGGTTGGAAAAAAATGCCGTATGAAGACCTTCAATATGTGCCTTTTAAATACATTAAAACAGAGCATCCAAGCGATTTACATGAAATAACTACAAGATTTCCTCAAATGCAACGTTTGGAAGAATGGTATCAAAGGAAATTATATCAACTATGTCTAGAACATTATAATAAGGGAACTATTCAATTTGACGGACCTCCTCCTATAAGAAAACGCTGCTATGAGTGTACTAAAATGTTATAATAAAAACTATTGAAAGCCTATTCAAAATTCTTTTATTTTAAACATCTCCTCCCCACTTATACCATCGGCAGATGACAACTCTATAGTTAATTTTCCTCACCAACAGATGGCGACACTGTAGAAAAAATAAATTACGTTGGTACGCCGTAAAACAAATGAAAAACTACTTTAAAACTTTGCGAGTGGTATTACCATAGTTCATTTTCCCGCCAACAGATGGCGACACTGTAGAAAAAATAAATTACGTTGGTACGCCGTAAAACAAATGAAAAACTAAATGCGAAAACTTTAAAACTTTGCGAGTGGTATTACCTTTCCCCGCCGAAAACTTTAAAACTTTGCGAGTGGTATTACCTTTCCCCGCAAACAGATGGCGACACTGTAGAAAAAATAAATTACGTTGGTACGCCGTAAAACAAATGAAAAACTAAATGCGAAAACTTTAAAACTTTGCGAGTGGTATTACCATAGTTCATTTTCCCGCCAACAGATGGCGACACTGTACCTCGGCAACGTCGCCTATTCGATATATCGAATTCGATTTGGCAACGTTGCAAAAAAAATAATAAAAAAATAAATAAATAAAAAATAAAAAAAAATAAAAAAAAAATAAAAAAATATAAAAATACGTCACATCCGGTCACGTGACATAAAAAATAAATAAAAAATAAATAAAAAATGACGTCACTTCCGGTCACGTGATTTCGTTCGTCTTTTGTTTATGACGTCACTTCCGCCGGAAGTCACGTGACCGGAAACAAGATGGCGGATTCAAAATGGCGTGCGCCAGAACGAACATTCCTCCTCTACTTATAGAGCGTTCCGGCGGACGGACCAGCCAACGGACCTTGCTGGTTCTTATTTCGCTTATTACATATCATGGTATATTTATCTTCCTAATGATAAGGGGACTTACCAGTGTCATACTATCTAAAATAAAGACATCTATCTATTTCTCCTGATCCCTTCTATCCCTTCCACTTCTCAAACGCCCTCTCTCCTATCCTCCTTTCTTCCCATGCGTAACATGTTTTATCACGTTTTATTTCATAACCGAACTTGTTTATCCTCTTTCTGTCGGTGCAGTCAATTAAATTAAAACATCAATGAAACGGTAAAAGATCCAATGCTAAAATTTCAGGGTATATATGATCAATGACGCCATTTATTTTAGTTTTAGTTTTGGGGTTTGAAAAATATACATGGCCGCATAGGGGACCATTTAAAAATAATATTTCCAGAGGTATAAAAGATGAAATGCTAACATTCTGAGCGTATATTTTCGTATTGTTACCACTTACAAACGAAGCTCCAGTGACCGAATATGTAGCGGTATAACCACATAAAAAAAAAATTACGCCTATAATAGGTGATCAAATTCCAAATTCTCCTTAGTTTGTCAATGAGGTTAATGGGAGAAATCTTCAAAGTGAAATAAAACACTAAATATTCCCGAATTTAATAATAGGAGAAAAAACGCGCAAATCTATACAGGTATAAGGGTAACATTCTACTTGTAATTTACCTTATCTCAGAATGTGGGAATGAGGAGTCCGTATCATAATGTCGATTCAATTTCCGGGTTTCTTTCATGCCTTCCCTTTGTGAAATATGACAAGTCCTCTTTTTGGAGAAAAAGGCTCAAAGAGAGATAATCTGATGTGACAACAAAACAAAAATTACGAAGAAGAGAAAGAGAGCGAAATAGAGAGAAATAAAGGATGATTCTTCGCGCGTCGGCGGGTCTTCCTCATGATAAATTCATAAATAGGTTGGCGCATTGACAAATGGACGCTTAGGGGAAGTAACTTTCGTTGGTTAGAACTGCTAGCGTGGCGCCATAACTCAAAAAAGCACATGAGAAAGCAATGCATGTAAAGCAACTACTTTTCCAAATTGATCGAGGAGGAACGAGACAGGATCGATCGATCGATCGATTTTTCAGCCGAGATAAACACAACATAGGATAAATAGGAGATGTATTACCGTCCAGGGAAAAATCCTAGGAGCCGCCGTTCGCGGTATCGTGTTTCGCCCGCTCTCGGTTAAAAATTACCGAGTATGCCACCCGAAGTGATTATATCACTGCGCGTTTGCGAGTAACTGCATCAGTTTCACAAATACTAAAACCATTCAGTATTTCCCGAGGAAGCCCATATTTGAAAGTATTTTCCTCTATTGGCTCTGCCCAGAAAGCTACTAACCCCGTATTTGTGGATAATACCCGGGACGAATTATAATCCTCTCCTTGATTTGATGGCAGTATGTAAAGGATGATTCTGAACTTTACCGAAAAAGTAGTAGGTAGTAGGGGGGTTTGCAGGGAGAACGAAACTCCTTGTCCCAGCTTCCGGAAGCGCTTAACGTTTGAGATATGACGTTTGGAAATTGACGCCTTGAGGTAGGCAACCTGGTCGTAGGGTGGGTCAAATGTATGCGATTTTTGGCGTACCTTTGCCGTAAGGTACAAGAAGATAGAGCGAATGTAACTGGCTCTTTGTGAAATGCAGGTTTTTAATACCCTTACCCCATGCTCGGCGATCGCAGAAGCTGCTCGAAATGGCGGCCTCGAACTTCACAACACAACCTGCACCAACTTGACATTGTTTTCCGAACACGTTCAAAGATACCGGGCATGTTCCTAATTTCATCACAGGCAGCTTGAATGTGGGGGACTAGATCTTCCTTGCGTTCCATAGCTGTGTCGTACACTATGGTTTTCAGATGCCCACACAAAACATAATCCAGTGCAATCAAGAAGGAGATCGCGCCGGCTATGGCACGGGGCCACCATTCCCAATCCATTTCTTGCGGTACCTCGAATTCAGAGGGTTACACGACACCAATCTGAAATTGACAAGGGGACCACCATGCTGGAACCGCATGTGCTGGCAAATCCTAAGAAGAACATCTTCCATTAACCGAGGCAGGATTTGATAAACAAATTCGTGATACAGATCCTCGTAAAATGAGTAAGAAGCATGTATGGTCCGATGAGGTGAATCTTCAGTTCACCACAGGACCGAGTTGTCTACCTCAAGGCGCAAGACGTCAACTTCCAAACCTCATACCTCAAACGTTAAGCGATTCCAGAAGCTGGGAATAGACGTTTTGTACTCTACACAAATCCCCCTACTACGCCTATAATTTTGCCGTAATGTATTTTACTTTGTCTATTTTGATCATTCGCCCAGATGTGGGAGCTGGCAATATTTATTCCATTACTGTAATTACTTGCAGTTCGTGGGTTTCTCCAGGAATGCAACCACCACCAAGGACGAGGTACACCTCCGTGTATACGTATGTATGTGTGATTTCGTGTTTGTGTTTTACGTGACGCCTCCAGTAGCTCGCCAACTTGGTCTTCAACTTGGTGTCCGCAGGGCTTCCTTCAACACTTTGTTGCCACCCTCATCACTACCTTTCCTTTACCTCAAGATATATATATATATATATATATATATATATATATATATATATATATATATATAATATTTTCCTAATTGTTTAAAATTAAACAATTTTTAACGGCCGCCGAATTTCATATATGGTAAAATTGAAATGTTTATTTGTGTAAATTCTCTGCTGCGTAAACAATTTAAAAATTTCAGCTTCCTCACCCATTCCGTAGTACCTAAACAGTTATCTATTTGTTTAAATTTTAAGAATTTTTAACTGCCAAACAAATTAAATTATCAAAATTTGTATAATCCCTATTTCGTTTTTTTAAGACTTCTACTTCTAAAAAAATTTCAACTACGTGGCACATTCGGAAATACATAAACCTTGAAAATTTGTTTAAACAATTGCGAATTTTTAGCGGCCGCATTGTTGCATTTTTTCAAGACTTTCGTTTTTTCTAGTCGGTGTTGCACAAACACCTACCTAAGAAAAAAATTTCGATTCTCCAGTACATCTGGAAGTGCCTAAACATTAGTATCATCCTGTATGCTATATGTTATCATTATATATCGACGACTCTTCCAGAGAAGCTGGAGATTTGAAATTTTTTTATTATGTAGGATATTGTGCAAAACCGACTAGAAAAAACGAAAATCTTGAAAAAGTGCAACAATGCGGCCGCTAAAAATTCGCAATTGTTTAAACAAATTTTCAAGGTTTATGTATTTCCGAATGTGCCACGTAGTTGAAATTTTTTTAGAAGTAGAAGTCTTAAAAAAACGAAATAGGGATTATACAAATTTTGATAATTTAATTTGTTTGGCAGTTAAAAATTCTTAAAATTTAAACAAATAGATAACTGTTTAGGTACTACGGGATGGGTGAGGAAGCTGAAATTTTTAAATTGTTTACGCAGCAGAGAATTTACACAAATAAACATTTCAATTTTACCATATATGAAATTCGGCGGCCGTTAAAAATTGTTTAATTTTAAACAATTAGGAAAATTATATTTTACTTCTTGAAGTGCTACAACTTTAAAATTTGGCTAAAATGTGTAGCATTAGTACCCCATAATGAAGATAGTGTAAAATATTTGAAATTTCAACATTTGGGGATTGTTTTAAACTTTTATTTTTACATGTGGGAAAAACGAAAATCACTGCGGAGGTGAAATCTTTAGAATTAAAAGAATATTTGTAATGATGAAATGTCTGTCTGAAAAATGATTGTTTTTTCAAGGTGAGGTGAAATGCTTCCAGTATGCAAGCACCAACTGCTAGTATGTTATATCCTCCTCCTTCTCTGTAAGAGTGGTCGATATATAATGATAATATACGTAACATGCACATATATACATGTATACATACGCAGGTGTACCTCGTCCTTGGCGGTGGTTACATTCCAGGAACACATACACACACATATTTGTGTGTGTACACATAATTTATAAAAAGTAATATTGATAGAAAAGATAAATCGTCGACGTCAGGTAGACTATAGTCTCACCTGCCTCAGATATACTTATCTTTTTCTCTCTCTGTCCATACTATCCAATCCATTCCCCTGCACCCCAATACTCCTCAACCCATGGACTAACTTCCCTCATTCCACTCTACTCCCTCCCTCCTATCTCTCCCTTTATCCCTTATACCACCTCTTTCACCCCTTTCCTCCCTTCACTCCCCCCTCCTCTCTCCCTTGACTTTAGTTTCCCCTTAAGGCGCACAGTGGCAACACCTGTTGCATCCCTAATACTGCGGAGCAGGATGGGTCGGAGTGGATAATAAAAACAGTTCCAAAAGGCGGACGCAAAAATAAAATGGATTCACTGTAAAAACAAAGTTGCGACGGGAAAACAACAGCAAATGTTTCCTTTCACTAATGCTATCGATTAATACGGACGCATCACCTTTAGGCCTGAAAAAGGTCAATAGTTTTCTTTTCTTTTGTACCTGTGACGCACGTCAAGGAAAATAATATCAAATCGAACGCTTTTCCTCCTGTTTTATTATGGTTTCGAACGTAAAACTTGCTGTTCCTCGTACGTTTCCCTGCGTAAAATTTTGAATTCGTATCGTTTTGACAAAAGGGAGATTTTCAAAAAATTGGACTGACCGTTTCGCGGTTACGGTTCTGATAATAATATTGTTTAGAACTTCTAAAATTTTATGAGTCAAAAAATTATCCGTTAAAAATCGAGAGTTTATTCTGCATAAATAGCAACAACGTCACCTTTCCTTGCAACATTCGAAAGACTATAAAAATCAGCAATTCTATCGAGACAATACGTGAATTTTATGAATTTTAAATTTGATGTAAAAATGCATGCTTTTCGGTAGATTTATATAAGTATTTTTGTAAAGTATTACCGTCACATACGTTTACTACTACTTACTTTATTTTTAAATTGGAAATTGGAGAGGGAAATATAATTAACTTTTCATTAAACATTTTCCGAATGAATTTTCAAATGATGATCTAATTATAAATAAACATCGAAATTAATAACGATTAACTTTAATATAAGTATCGGAAACCTGTTATCAAACTACGAAGCAAGATCAATTTCCTTAGTATCAGCTATGCTGAAAAAACTCATTAAATCCAGAATTGACAGTAATTGAGAATCACAGTTCTGATTTCTTAGCATTAACACGTAATGAAAAAATGCGAGGTTTACAGCTACCAAAAATCCAAACCATTTCAAAATATGTAATGGTAAATTGAACATTTTTCAGAAAACACTTGTCACAAGTCAAAACAAAACATGATTCAAAACACGCTGGGCATCGCAGAACTTGGCGGCACTTGCCTTCGCGAAGCGTGACGTCAGGGAAGGGAAAGCGTGCGTGGAAGGGGTATGCAGTGGGAGCGGAGGGGAGAGGAGAGCGCATGGCAAGCAGAGCTGCCAAAATACTCGCATTAACCCTGGAGAGGGCGCGCGGTCTTTTCGAGTGTAGTGAGCGAGAGAAAGCATTTTAAAGTTGGCAACGAAGGAATGCGACCGCAGGTACCCTGATGGACACACGCGGAGACTGCCTTTCTCCCCCGCGTCGAGGAAGTTTTTAGACAATGAACCCTTCCACTGAAAAGGTTCTTCTGCGCAAGTGCCACCAAGTTCTGCGATGCGTATACTTACGAAGCACGTCTTTTACGTGGCGAGCATATCAGAGGAAAAGAAGAAAATCAAAACGGTCCGAAGTTCTCTAATAACCATTCGGTACATTTTTACAACCTTCAGCACCAGAAGTATGCTCGAAAATATATCCCCTCTAAAAAAGTGAAAGGAAGTAAGAAAGCGAGAACGACTTGGACGATGAGTTCCGAAATTACTCTCCAAGTCGAATTATCCCGACGAAAGCCCCATTTGACTGTGATTTTTTTCCATTCCCAATCTACTCCGAGAAAACGGGAAATGCACGCGGGAACCAAAATAAAAAAACCACAACAATAAATGTTTGGCATAGTTCGGAGAAAAAACCAACGGAGGGTAACCTCCTTTCGAGAGAGAGGCAAAAAACGAGAGCCGTTTCTCTTAATCCACGAACTTCAAAAGTTTGAGAGTGAGAGAAAGAGATCAAGCACAAGAGATAGAGAAACAAGGAGTCCCCGAATAGGAAAGCCAGAAGAAAGAGATGTGAAGAAGATAGACGTGTCGCCTGAGAAAGAAAGAATACAACCGGAAGAGGCAAAAGGGGAAAAAAGAGGGAGAGAGGGGAGTTGATATAAAAAAAACAAGAGCGAAACGCCGTTTTTGTCCAAAAAAGGCAGCGCATCAAGAGAGAGAAAGAGAAAAGGGAGTTGTATGCTAATTCGAAAGGGGAGGGGATTTATTTTACGGTGCGCGGTATGGTCCGCGTTCGATTGAAGAGAAAGGGGGGAGTGAGAGAGAGGGGGAGAGGGAGAGAGAGGGGGAGAGAGAGAGAGGGAATGAGAGAGGGATGGAGAAAGAGGAGGAGAGATGGAGAGAGAGGGGGGAGAAATACAGGGAGAAAAGGAGCAAAGGTTAGAGAAGGAGAAGGAATGGGTTGGAGCAGAGGGCGTTGGAAATGGTATGGAGGAATGGGGCTCCATTGGAGGAGGAAGACGAAAGGAGATTTCGAACGAAATGGAAAACTGCGGCGGAGGTGGGGAAGGGAGAGGAGAGGAGTGGCACGGGATGGGAAGTAGGAGGAAATTGGGAATGGAAGATGCTGCAAGAATGATGGATAGGAAAAAACGCGATAAAATGGGAGAGATTAAACTTTTATACGCGAAATATATGGGAGCAGCGCGGCGCTCTTTGCAAATAGAATGAGGCAGAGAGAGAGACAGATTAAGGTATTTCTTGAAGTGTATAACGAGTCGTTGACAGCGCTTAGGGTCTGGAAAAGAGTAATGTCGGAAGCCTAAGAGAAATGTTACGGGAGATGCATATCAAGCAACACCACTTCAAATTTTAAGCGATATGGATATGAAGTAAACATATGACGGATTAAGGTAGATTTATTACACATCATTCATCCTATTGCTACCGATACTCAGCAATTTCAAATGATACAAAGATGTCATCATGCAGCTGAAATGCAACTGCTAGTGGAGTGGAAAGTTATTAAACCATATTCTAAAGAAAAGCTCTAGATAGACAGCCACTGATGACGGCTGCTTTGTGGCCTATATATGCAATTATTTATTTAAACATTTTTATGGATATTGTAGTTACCATTTTCATCAAGTAATATCAAAGATAGTACGCATTAGAATAGTGAGACGGGCATACTTAATATTCAGTTTTCTTTCTTCTAATGAACGCTCGAGTAGGAAATTTATTTACTTCTCCCATAATTTACATTCAAAATTGAAATATTTGGCGAGTAGACGATCCACAACGAGCATATTTCAAATTTATGCATACCTACTGGAGTAGACACAACCATGTGAAACCACGACCACTGAATTCGGCTAATTTCAATAAAATCGAGCAAATAAAATCAAGCCTTGAAGCTGACCAAAGAAGAGAATAATTTCCACAGTGACGACATAACCTATCAGTAATTTAATTAGATATTCCCGTATCAGCAGTGCAAATGTATGTAGTAAATAAGTTTATGGTTAAGTTTTGAAAAACTTCAAGGCCATGAAATTCTGCAAGTAACGAAGTCGCATCTCATCTTAGTTTCACTCGTAATTTTATTGGGAACACTTCAACCGAATTCATATGTGCGTAAGTTTTATAACTTTTATTGGAGATATTAACTGAAATTTAAAACTGTCAGAGCCAAGAAAATGATCAGATCGGGCGAAGAAATTCACGAAGATACCGAAATTCTCCTTATTCCCCGTGGGCGCACCCGCTGATTCATCGCGCCGCAATTTCGCATTCGAGCCAAACAAATCAACCCCATTTGACAGGCGCGACAGAAAGCCGACCACTTGCCGAATCCTAATCGAACCTTAGACCTATTGGGAGAACGGTATAAATGGAGAAACGATGCAAGATACGAGAAAAAAGAAGAAAACGCGAGATACAAGTCGCGAGGGAATACACGAAAAAAAAGAAGCGCAGGAGAGTAAAAAGAGTGAGGAAGAAGGAAATGGGAAAAGAGAAGAAGTTTTTAGATGCGACAGAACCCAAGAGGTTTGAGAGAGAGAGAGAGGGGAAAGGAGAGAAGTAGGATCCGGACAGTGATGAACGAATACACGGAGTTTCCGAAGGCGGGAGAGAGGCACACTAAACTAAGAACCATCCCTCATCCCGATCTGTGCACCGGAGAAGATTACACCCCTAACAAAATGCAAAAAAAAATATTTATTTTATAGTGAAGCGCAAAAATAATATTAAAAAAAATAACAACAAAACCCATACAAATTCGTCCGTAATTAATCCGGAATTTTAAGTGAGGGTGGGAAAAACCGCGCGAGGTAAAAAAAATAAAAGGGATTGAGGGGAAAGGTTGGGGGAGGGGAGGTTCGGTACCGCGGAAATTCACTCGCATGTAGAATCGGGATGAATAATGCAGGACGCCATCTGTGTCAACATTTCAACGACGGATTCGGAGTAAAATGTTCTCATGGGAAAGAGGAATCCCGGATGTAAAAAAAAGAGCCGCGAAGCCTCGGGAACGATAGATTCCTATTTAAGTTGCGGGAAAAGCGCTTAAGGGGGAGTGGTGTGGGGTGGGGAGAAGAGGATTTCGCGAAAGCGACAAGGTGTGGGCTGAATTTTAAAAATTAACGAAATACGTCATCTTGTTATCGGTTTGGAAATGAACCATCATTCAACTTGCGGGAGTAATTGCTCGATAGTTTCCATTATTATACCAAATTTTGCCCGTAATCACAAATCATAATGAACCATGTAGCTCCTACAGCCGCAAAAAAAGGTCGAAAAAGCAGATTCCCATCTATGGCACAGAGCAGCCGTCATCAGTGGCGATCGACCGATACAAGACTAAAATTTAAGCGATCCAGGATAGTTTTTGCTGTTCTCAGAGCGCTAATTCTAAAATAGGAATTTATTTATTGGAAAATAAATTCTTCTGTAAGTACACAAAAGATTCATCCATAATGTACAAATGATGTAATCGATCCATCTTCCTCTGATTATTACGTACGACCAAGAAAAATTCCGCAGTGGACTGATCACCTTCACAGCCATTCAAAAAATTATTACAAATTCGCGTTCCATTTAAGATTCTATAGAATACTTTACGAACGATTTGGAAAAAAATGTTTATTGTGTTTGTGTAATCATATCAATAGTTTACTCACATATTTCAAGCCCAATTAACCATATTCATTTCTAGTCAAACGTGCCCAATGTGGCAAATAGCTCGACCTAATTTCAAAAAATAATTGTGTCAGTAGTAACATCTAAAGTTAGTCGAGAAAATAATTTAATGATCTGATCAGAGCTTCGATGTTTTTGGCGCTAAATTTTGCTAAAAACGTTTTTGCATGTAAACTTATTTTCCAAACCGTGAATGGCTGCGCAGATAAGGATACTTAACCACACGAACCGAAAAATGTGCCCAGATATCTGAAAAAAATCTTGAAACACGAAAAGAGAAACCTTGAAAAGTAATTACGGAATAAAACTTTTAAATATTTTAAATAGATCGACGCGAATCTAATGAGGTTGAATCAACTGCAGGAAAGAACTTCGGCAGTTGCGACAAAATAAAACGAAGGGATATTCGTGGAAACGTACCAGGGTCATATCGTTGAAACTTTCATTCGGTGATACATTTAGGAACGCAAATAAGTGGAGATAAGGTGGGGAAGGACAACAAAAAACTCCATCTCGAACTCGATTCCCCCTCCTGCCTCCTCCCCCTCTCTTCTCCCCTCCTTAGAGACCCAAACAGGCCAAAACATTACCCAGAGAGAAAAAAAAATCCTACGGCTGATGAATGATGTAAAAGGAATAGGAGGGTAAAACATTAAAAAAAGCAAAATAAAAACACAAAAAACGGCCAAACTTTGCAGGATAAGTCGCCAAGAAGGAAGCGAGTTGGAGAAAAAGAGAGAGAGAAAAAACGAAGAATACGTATGGAAAAAGAAAGATGGGGAAGAGGGACGATCCTTTTCCGAAAGGCCAAAGAAAGAAAGAAAGAAAAAGACGAACAAGATAGATGGGAGGCCATTATTTAAATGTCGACCGCGGACGTCGTAGATCGGCTGATGGAGGATGGCGGGCGGGAAGGCGTTGGTGGCGGCACTAGTGTGCAGCGCACGGGACCATCTAGAGAGCGGAAGTGGGATGGGAAGATGGCGTCGAGGCGTTAGTCGTCTCCTGCGGGGGAGGATACGGTGACTGCAAGGGAGAGAGAGAGAGAAAAGTATTCCTTCTCTCTTTCTGGTAGTCCTAGGGGTGTGGTAAAAAATATATAAGGAACCATGAGAGATCGCGAGAGACCGCGGCCTCTCCCGAAACCTTCCATTCTTTATTCTGAGATGTGTTTTTTGCAATGCAAGAGAGAAAAAGAGAGAGAGAGGAAAAAATCAGAATGGAGGAATAAATGCAAATGATAGGCGGAGGAATCGAGAAAGAAAAAGGAATGGGTGGTTTGACGCAGTGCTAAAAGGAATGAGGAGGCGAAAAAGAGTTGGGAAGACGTCATTGGTGAAGCGAGTCTGCGATCGAGTGTGTCTGTGTGTGTGCACACGCGGTTTTTCTGAGTGTGCGGGAAGTGGTGAGAGGAATGCTTTTCTCCTTCTCTTTTTTGGGAGGGGGAAAGGCTGGAGAGCGCAGAAAACAACGGAATATAATGAGATTCCGCCTCCAACTCTAGCATTTTCTTTTATCTTTTCTCTTCCCCGAAGGAAAATTCTCTCTCCCTCTGTTACTCGCGGTGTGACGGCGTGCGTGTCGTTTCTGGCTCGCTCTCTCCTTTCCTTTCTTTTTACTTTCTACGGGAAGAAAGAATCTTCGCTTTCGGATTCGTTCAAGTACTCCGCTAAGGAAACAGAGAGAGAGAGATGGAAGGGTATTTTTTTGTCGCCGTGGTTCCTTGAGTTCTTCGTGTTTTTTTGGATGACGTTTCTTGAATGCATAGGTTTTTTAAAAAATACCCTTCGTCGCGTGAAAAATCGATGAGTTTGGCTCAGGAGATTATCTGATAATTATCAAAGTAAAGCGACTAGGAATAATTTTTAAATGGAAAATAAACGGAAAATGACGTTCGTACCACCTTCGTAGTTGGATGCGGGGTAGATGTTGCAACGAAGAAGGTGGACGAAGTGATTCATCTCAGGTTGTTGTACAATGGAAGATATAAATAGGTAACAACTGCTTTAACTGCCAAATCTATGTGTTTTAGACATTTTTAACGTATTATGACAGTAGTTAATCGATAAAATTGGAACAAATGTCATCATGGAGACCGAAAAATTAATTATTCTACTTAATAGAAAGTAAGAAAGAAAAATGTCTTTATTGGCGTGGTTGAGGCTAAGTAACCCCCTCTTCCACCTAGCTAATACGGAGAATAACATTTATGGTAGAATTTAATATGAGAATAATAGTTAGATCAATTTCTTCAATCGAAGGTATATTTTCAAGATTTTATGATAAATTTATAAATTAGAATTTATTGTGCTTATCGCATTTACGAATGTTTATAATATTTATTGTAACTCCTGAAACGACTTTATATTTGGATCGTAAAATACTGACTGCTTAAGATTAATGAAAATATAGAGTGCGAGCCAATAATTTTGTACTATTACATGGCGACAAAGATGTATGCTATTTACTAATTGCATTCATGTTTTACCAACAAAAGCTTGAAATCAAAGACATTTATTATAAAATTAAAGAATTTTCCTATATCAAAATATCTCACAAAATTGGCGGTCTTTCTGCTTATGGCGAAATTCTTTCCTTTTAGAAAGCACCTTTATGAATTACTTTACTCATAAAATATTATGCATTTTGATTTAATATTTTTATATAATCACGACGACACCAACTCAGAATTAGACCTCACAGATTAAATCTTCATAGCGAAAAAGGGACAAAGCGAAATGTAATCAAGCGTCTTTTACCGCGATCCGGTGGTCATCTAAAAGGAAGGCCATAGTTTATAAGATCAGCACTTCTCCTTTAATTGGCCAATAATAGCCGCGCCATTATTGGAATGATACGAAGAGATATAAAAAATAAAACAGGAAACTTCTGGAGATATCAGTAGAATCATACAATAGGATAGGAGGGGAGAGGGGGCGGTCGAATCTTTCTTTTTATTCCAACTGAATTGCGGGATGTTTTCCTCGATTGGAAGTTTCCTGAGTCACCCGCCTCCTTTCCCTACACTGAATCCTCTCACCACAGGGCTTTTCTATCCCCTATCTCCTCCCCAAATTCTAGCCATCCCTTCTCGATCGTTTTCTCTCCCTCTCTCTCTATCCCTCTTTCTCCCTCCCTTTCACACTTTATCTCTCTTTCCTCTTCTCTCCTCCCCTCTTCCACTCCTTCTCTTCCCTACACCGTCTCCCCATTTCTTCCCTTTCTCTCTCATTTTCTCCATCCATCTCTCACTCCCTCAGTCTTCATCCCTTTCACTCTTTCTTTCCCCTCTATTACACTCTCCCTCTCCTGCTTTCCATCCTCACACTTATTTCTCCCTCTTCCCTCACTTTTTATTTCCCTATTCCCATTCTCCCCCACTTTCTCTTACTCAGCTCTCCTTTCCCGCTTCCCATTCTATCTTTCTCTTATCCATTTCCTCCTATCTCATCTTCTCTCTATTTTTCTCGTCCTCCAGCTCTCCTTACCTCTATCTTTTCTCTCTATCTAGCTTTCTCTTCTCTCCCATCTCTTCTTCACATTCCCTCTCTCTCTTTCTCTCAATCTCTAGCTTTCTCCTTTCTCCCAGCTCTAATTTCCCGATTTTCTCTCTCTTTATTCTCTCTTATCTCCATCCCCTCTCCATCTCTAGCATTCTCTCTCCAAGCTCTAATTTCCCACTTCTTCTCTTTATTTTCTCCCCTTCTCTCCATCTCCTTTCCCTCTCTAGCCTTGTTCTCTCTCCAAGCTCTAATTTCCTGCTTCTATCTCTCTTTATCCTCTCCCCTTCTCTCTGTCACCTTTCCCTCTCTAGCCCTTTCTCTCCCAGCTCTACTTTCCAGCTGACCTTTCAGTCATCCTCCTCTCTCGTTCTCCCCTTCCCCTCTCTTTACCCTCTACCTCTCTTCTCTCTCTTTCTTCTCTTGCGGTCTCTTTCTCTTGGTCCACTATCATTTTCCTCTCCTCTCCGCATCATCTTCTTAATTTCTCGTTTCCCCTCTCTCTTTTCATTCCATCTTTCCTTTTCTCTCCCTTCCACTCTATTTCTCTCTCATTTTCAAGGGGATCCATCTCCCAACTAAGATCTTCCTTATTTCTCTGCCCTTCTGTAAGAATCGTAACGTTGGTCGACGAAAGAGGGATAGAAACGGGAGGAAGGAGAGAAATTATAAGACTTTCCCTACCAAAAAAAGGTAGGAGAGGATAAATGAGGGAGAGGGAAAAATAGAGAGGGAGAGAGAGAAAGGAGGAAGCAGAATGCGAGGTTGAAGGAATCCCCGAATCGTGCCGCGGAGTCCCTTAGGAGACTTAGTGCGGTCTTCCGAGCGGCGGAAATGGCAATACGAGTAAAGCAGAGTTAAGTGTTTCTTCGGAAAATGAGGATATGGAAAGCAGAGGAGACGAATGGCTTCTCTAAGAGCGACTTAGAGAAAGGAGGACGGAGTGGTTAATTAATAATGAAATAAGAGCGTAAGTCCTACTGGAAACCGCTCGTGATTCCCGGAAAAACCAAGCCGACGTACCTCGAGCACAAACAGTTGAATTTAATAAAATCTCTGTACGTTTCACACACACACATAAAATGTAGAAACCATTTCCTGTTGTCGACACTAATGGCAGGCGAGGGGAATGTCTTATTTAGAGGGGAAACGCTGCGCTTTAAAAAAAATAATTCTCAAACACGCCATTCGGGAGAGACACAAGTGTGGCACAACTTCAAACCCGTGGGATTGACTTAATTTTAGAAAGTGACGGTAGCGGTTAAAACCCGCGCTAAAAAATTCTTCCTCGTCGCGTCAAATATTACGAATGGCCTTGATATTTCCTGGAGATTAGTGACGTGTTTTCACGAGGGTCTACGAAAACTTAATCCGCGCAAATTATAAGATCAAATGTTTCAAAATGTCGAACTAGAATATTTTTTCTGCTCATTGATTATCGTAATTAATAAAGAAATGTCTAAAAATAAATCTATAATTAGTATTGCATATATTTTATCAATAAAAGCTTTTGCTAATATACTTTTTATTCGAAAAAAATATGTTGGCTAGCTGTTGACCAAAAACACCATTCAATGAGACGATAATCGTTACATCAGAATGTATTTTTAAATTTATCGCATTTTTTATTTAGTCTTAAGTAAGATTGTTATTGGCGAAAGACTAATTATTTATGAAGCCAATACGCGACGGACGGCATATCTCGCAGAATAAAAACATTGACTGGATGGGTCGGTGAAATTAGGCAATCGGGGATATTTTTTATACAGAGAGGAAGAAAAAGGTAAAGGTGAGGTGGAGAGGATTGGAGAGGGGGTTAAGGGCATGTTGGGTGGCCACTTAACAAATTAAGTGGACCCAGAGAGGAGGCTGGAGGACTGACCTTATGGGACACACCCGAAACCTATCACCCAAAACGACATTCCCCTTCCTTTTCTCTCTTAAGGCTATCATTGCTCTATCTCCCTCCATACCTTCCACTCTGCGCCATCGACCGTTCCAGCGATAAAACCTCTCCCTCCCTCCCAAGTTCTCGAATCATGCTCAAAAACTTTACTTCCCTGTACTCATTGCGATACGGAGCGAGAAAAGTATGGAAAGTTACCTTTAACAATTGAGGAAGATATCAGGCTGCCTCGTTCGAAACATTTCTTTTTTAAAAAACGACTGATTGTGGTTTAAACATGACGATCCGTATTTAAATCATAATATGTAGAGGAATTATTATTGTACGTGGCATATATATACCAAGATGTTAAATTAATATATAAATTAATAAGGAAGAACTATAAGATGAACTATATTTAACTGAAACAATTCCAATGCATTATAATGGGAGCTTTATCGTCAAAACGTTGAAAACATAGTGTAATCGATAAAATCAAATATTAGTCGCTGAGGATAATAAATTGAACAATAAATGCACATTCCAGATCAAAGAAAATTTATACTTGAATATTTAAAAAGATAATCAATACAAGGGTTAAAACATAGCAACAAAGCTAAAAGCACTTGTACAAAAAGGTTAAGTATCATGATTAAAATTTAAAAGCTAAATAGGTATTCTTTGAATTATATCCTACATTAAATCATTGTATTTTATATCTATATATGTACGTCATCCACCTTTGAACAGAAGGAAGTTGTGTCATACTTTATCTCAAATTCTGCTTATTCGAACCAGTGTTTGTTGAATTACACCATAAAAAACCTGCAAGCTTTATTTATAATAAACACAAGTTTTGGGAAATTCTCTACCCACATTTAATTTACATTTATGAATGCCTACCGTTTAATACATCAAGCATTACGGAAATCAGAAACAAATCACAACGAAACGGCAAAATAAGCTTTTATTAGCCAAACATCACGACTTCTATTATTTTTTTAGCTTATTGCTTGTGAGAGAAATTACTTTCGCTGCCATTTCAAATTTTAAAAATTAAATTTGGAAGCTGAACGGCAATTATATATGTTCGAAGTTATCTTGAATGTAGTCAAACAAACATAACAACGATAGTTTTAGACTGTGAAATAGATGTTATTAACCCTTTAGTAGGCGCGTTGTCTTTAGTGACGAGTTTGGGCGCGTGGACTACTATTGTAGACCATTTGGTTTATTTATTTGGCAAAATACTTTTGAACTTTTCTCAAGCATTAATCTGATATTTATTAAAATACATTACGAAAACCTAAAACCACAATTGATTTTTATAAAAAGGTTTTTTTAGAGATGGGAGAGATGAAACCAATTTTGTGTAGATAAAACCATATATTCGACAATATTTTTTACATAACAAAAAAGTAACTTTTGAAAAGATATTATTAAGTTTTTCGTGTAAATTAGTGACAAACAAACACCGATTGATGTGAAAAACACCAAATACGTCAATTCTACTCGCTATAAGCGAAAGGAAGGAACATGTAAAATGATCCTAATCCGTAACTGAACAGTTGATACAAATGTTTGTAATATGATCGTTGCCTGCATATTTGTGACATTTTATGCCCCACTTTCGTATGGATTTGTTGCGGTTTCTTGTACAAATATAGTAACGACCCACATAGTTTTGTTGCACGGGGTGAGGGGGAGGGGGGCACTTGCTCAGTGATTCCCAAAAGTACTTTTGCTCGCCTTCTTATTTCTACTGGAAGTTGTTGAATGGTTAACCTGTACTTGATTTGCGGCCTAATAAGCTCCCATGAAAACTTTTTCAATAAATTCTCTTCTGGTAGCAGGTAACCTCTATTTGCTTTATATACACAAAGAGAACTAATTAAAAAAGATTTAGTAAGTTATAAAAAATAACCATTGACCAACGGCGTGTTTCTTGCAACATGGTATTTTTGACACATTTGATCTACTAGGTCAACTCCAATTTTTGTTCGATTGTACAAAGTTTTCATCTCAGGCTTTCTTTCGGCGCCCGTTTCAGCATCAATAGCATCGTCGTGGTACATACTGAATATAACTGTGACTCTTGTTTTCCTTTGGACAATAGGAGACCAATGTGCAGCCTTCTTGGAATCCAAAGACAGATGACTTCTCTCTCTTCCTTATTTTTATTTGGTAAAAATTCTGGAGGTAACTCACGTTTATATTTTTCGAATGGTACCCACATAGGTTAATTGTTTTTAATGCAATAGATTTTTCACCAACGGCAAGCTTGCGAACCAATTATCCCCAGTAATATTTATATTTGTACCTATTACTGGTTCGACAAGTCTTAATACAACCTCTTCGGCGGAATTATTATATTTATATGGCCCTTCTGGTTGAATACCCGCATAGGTATTTATACCATATTTAGAAGCTTTGCTTGGAATTTACTGCTTAAACTTACAATGTCCTCGAAACCCTAGAAGTTGTTCATCTATTGTCAAGTATTCACTAGCTATAAAATATTTCTGAAAATTAGCTGAAAATATGTCAAATATTTCTCTAATAGGAGTCATTCAATCAATTTCTTGTTTCTGATTCCTATCTCTAACATCATCAAAACGTAAACACCTTAAAAGAAACCGAAATCTTTTTTCACTCATTGCTAGGTAACACGATTCTATACCGCTTCTCTTGAAGTATCCCATAACTGATGGGCATTTTCCCTCGAACTCCGTAAAGCACCAATCAAATAAAGAATACCTATTAAAGCTTTAATTACAATTTCATTCGTTGGCCTTGAGTCTCGGTCTCGTCCAAATTTTTCTCGAATGTTTTGAATATAAAAGTTAGTGCAAGCGACAATAATTGAAATAATGAATTCATCCAAAAATAGCGTTAAAAATCTATTTCAGATTCTGTGTCACGTGCACTTGATTTTGGTCCAGGTAAATGCGTTATAATGTTATGGGAACGCGTTCGAATTTGTACATTAGGTCTCTTTTCCAAGATAAAAATTCGTAGGTATCACTTCATCAATAACTTCTTGAATTTTATTTTCTTTCTCCGATAATTCTTGCTCAGAAATAGAATCATGATCGCCTTCATGAAGTGTCTGCTTTACATTTATCTTCTGCCCGACTTTCTTCTTTGCTAGATATTTCTTCAAACCATTGAAACGAAATATTTGGATCACGTGTACGCTCAACGCATTGCCTATTTGGGTCAGACATAGCGCTCTGTATATATTGGTAACTAAAAATAAAATAAAATGTATATAGTATGTATATACTATATATATTAAAAAATTATTGTAAAATTTGCTTTGAAAATTTATTTTTAACGCGTCAAGTCAGGAGTATGGAAGTCCACTTGAAATCTGAGGCACAATCTTTTGGTTGAAGAAGGGAGGAAGATCCAGCCGGAGAGATAGACGAACGTGCGAAATACATCAAAACAACTAATCGTGAAATAGTTGAGCGAGACCGATAAGGCTCCCATGCACAGTGTTGCCATACTGGGCAAAAAGTTCGCATCTATCATTCCCGATAAAAGCTTTCCCCCATGGGACAATGCTAAATAGTAGAAAAATCCCCGAGGGATTTCCCCATTCTTTCTCCTACATAGGATGCTTACATATTGTTACGTATTTCTCGAAGACCGTGGGCTTCCGTCAGACGAAGATTCACCTGTCCCGAAACTAACCACTCAGCTGCTTATAAGGCCTTGACCCGGATTCTGGAACATTATCGGCGACTCGGGAAAATTCCAATTCGGAGAAAAGGAAACATTCTCGAGTCCGTCTCTTGCGTAATCCACGCCCCAAGCGGGTCTTCAGACGCTGCACTTGACAATATTGACACTTCAAAAAAACAAGTTTGTAAAAAAATGCAAACACTTCAAGTGATCGGTGACGCATGGAGACCACAGCTCGAAACTGGAGTGTAAAGGCCGATTCACATTATACGTAACGTCAAAATTTCTTCTACGCATTTAAATAGAATTGTTTAAACCAGGGGTCCTCAAACTTTTTTAGAGGAGGGCCACATAGGAATATTGAAAGTGCTGGGCCGGCCGGATAAAAAAAAACAGTTTCAAAATTTAAAATATTTTATTTTATAATTACCTAAGCGTACATTCTTATATATCACTATAAGTAAACGTGAATAAATGTAAGAAAAATTCTAATGCGAACAATGCACCTGTTTTTAAATTGGAAACACTGATTTAATGATGTTTAATAAAATTTCCGGGGGCCGGATAAAACCCTTTCGCGGGCCGTAGTTTGGGGACACCTGGTTTACACCATCCGTTACGTCTCCGTCGCGTCATCGTTCCGTTCCGTCACGGTTTCTCTGGAGGAATAGTTGAAGGTCCGAGCGTGTCGATTCCTGTGCCTCTCTTGGTCCCAGTTTACACGTTCCCGTTTTCGTGTCTGAAAACAGGCGCCTGACTGACTTGCCAGGAACGAAAAAAACCCTGTCCGTTTACACGTTCCCGTTTCCATCCCTGAAAACAGGCGCCCGGCCGCGCACCGGAACCGCTAAGAAGCTCCCTTCCAACACGCCTTTCTCCCTCGCTCACTTTCAACAGATATAAAAAAACACTATAAAATATTCAGTTCATTTCAGACTTATGAAATTAATTGATTCTTAATACACAGCCCAAGACAAAGCCAACAGTGTGCGTTGCATGTCTCACAGCCTTTTAGTTGCGGAGATAACACGGTTTCATATGCTGAATAAAATATTGTAATCGAATAAATCAAGAGATTTGACCTGTTGCACACGTAAGACTATGACTCATATTATATTAACATTTAACTGGAATCGGATGAGCCGTTTCGTAATTAGGAACCGGCAAAGTGACGCCTTCCGTCTCAGAGCTCTAAAAAGGTGGTCTTTTTTCATTCTCACCCCGAAAACGTCTCCATTTGAAAAATCCAAAAAATTCAAATCTACCCTCATTCAACGAGGGATTAAACATGCTACACGCTGATACGCCTCCTACCAAAATTCACCATGCCGTTTTCGAGATATTTATCCTCAAACTCTGGTCTACATACTTTTGGCGCCACGTCGCTAGTAATCTGCCTGCGGTAGCATACGTAGTAAGATAGATTCACAAAGAAAAGCTGCCCTGCATATATACAGGTAAAAATAATTCACCAGTCTTGATCAGTAAGGTGAAGAGACTGGTGCTTTCGTTTCAGGAGGAAAACTCTCCTGAAAAAAATCTCCTCGCGGGAGATCCCCCTTTTCTGGCCCAATTATGACTTTAGGTCAATTTGGCTAAATAACAACTTGTTGCTATTATTAATAATCACTTCCAACATTTGTTAATGAATTATATTTTTAATGTTGTTAACACTAATGTTTAAAAAAATGTGGGAATTATTTATCCCACTGATCCAAAATAAATGTGGGAATTATAACATCCAGTGAACCAAGGGCGTAAAGAAATTAGTGGGAAGTATATCACCTACTGACCACGAAAGGGTTAATGCGACGCGCAACAAAGACGTTACCTGTGTCACGTGGGGGAATTCGCTTGTGCGCATGCGCCGACCGTCAGGCGCCTGTTTTCAGGCACGAAAACAGGAACGTGTTAACGGGGACTTACAGTGTGAACACCGAATCCGCTAGGCTTCCGTCACTCCCTGTTAGTAACAGTTCGTTTTTATCACAATGGACGAAAAACAAATAGAATTAATTAGAGAACATGAAGAATTGTACGACATGGTAATAAAAAGTACAGTGATAATGGACATAAGGAGAAACTGGGGCGGGAAAATGGAGAAGAATTAAAGAAGTCAGGTATGATTCAATACTTGATCAGATATTTATGTAAGAATTTGTTAAGTATTTTTCGACATTGAATCATTTTACTTTAACTAGAATTATCTTTTGTTAGTACGGATAAGCTTCCGTCGATGCTCTTCCTCTTCATCTAAAAGTAGAGCAATTTCACATTAGAAAACATTTTACTAACTTATTCCAGTCACAGATTCAAAGTTCTAAGCACAACTGAAAACGTTACCGTCCGCGTCGAAACCTCAACGTACAATGTGAATATCGATGAAAAAATCACGTGATAAAGACGGTCCGTGACGATTCGTTGACGTTCCGTACAATGTGAATCGGCCTTAATGCCTACGAAGATCACGCGACCACAACTCGTAATAAGAGGCGACTGGTTTAAAATAAGATTTGGGAATTTTTTTGTTTGCAGTTAGTTTTTCGACTTGCCTTTCGTCGGACATGCCTTTAGTTTATCTTTTTCCGCCATTTGTACTAAAAATTGTGAATATGTCTGGTATATATATATATATATATCATCATCATATGATATATATATATATATATATATATATATATATATATATATATATACATATATATATATATATATTAACTAAAGGAAAAGAAAAGGTAGTGATGAGGGTGGCAACAAGGTGTTGAGGGAAGCCCAGCGGACACTCACCAAGTTGAGGACCAAGCTGGCAGGCTGCTGGGGGCGTCGAAGAGACACGTAAAACACACGAACACAAAAACACACGCAAGCTTATCGGGCCTAAGCCCTTCTTCAGCGAAAGAGTAACGTAAAAAAAAAAATATATATATATATATATATATATATATATACACACATATACATGTACATATATACATATATATGTATATACTAGTAGTTGGTACTTGCATACAGCAAGCATTTCATATCACCTTGAAAAAACCTTCATTTTTCAGACAGACATTTCATCATTACAAATATTCTTTTAATTCTAAAGATTTCACCTCCGCAGCGATTTTCGTTTTTCCCACATGTAAAAATAATAGTTTAAAAAATCCCCAAATTTTGCAATTTTAAAAATTTTACACTTTCACCATTATGGGGTACTAATGCTACACATTTTAGCCAAATTTTAAAGTTGTAGCATTTCTAGAAGAAAAATAATATTTTTCTAATTGTTTAAATTAAAATAATTTTTAACGGCCGCCGCAATTCGTATATGGTGTAATTGAAATGTTTATTTGTGCAAATTTGTATAATCCCTATTTCGTTTTTTTACGAATTCTACTTAAAAAAATTTCATTTCCGTAGCACATGCGGAAATACATAAACCATGGAAATTTGTTTAAACAATTGCAAATTTTTAGCGGCCGCATTGTTGCCCTTTTTCAAGATTTTCGTTTTTTCTAGTCGATTTTGCACAAAATCCTAACTATGTAAAAGATTTCGAATCTAGAGCTCATCTGGAAGTGCCTAAACATTAGTATCCTCCTATATGTATGTTATATCCTCCTCCTCCTCTGTAAGGAACGTCTATATATAATGATAGGAGGATACTTATGTTTAGGCACTACCAGATAAGATAAGATTTTGATATTTTCATTTGTTTGGCAGTTAAAAATTCTTAAAGTTTAAACAAATAGATAACTGTTTAGACATTACGGGATGAGCTATGGAGCTGAAATTTTCAAGTTATGTACAAAGTAGTGAACTAGCGCAAAAAACATTTCAATTTTACCATACATGAATTTCGGCGGCCGTTAAAAATTATTTAAATTTTGACAATTAGAAAATATTATTTGACTTCTAGAAGTGCTACAACTTTAAAATTTTGCTAAATTGTGTAGCATTAGTACCCCATAATGGAGAAAGTGTAAAAAATTTTAAATTGAAATATTTGGGGATTGTTTTAAACTATTATTTTTATATTTGGGGAAAACGAAAATCGCTGCGGAGGTGAAATCTTCAGAATTAAAAGAATATTTGAAATGATGAAATGTTTGTCTGAAAAATTAATGTTTTTTCAAGGTGAGATGAAATGCTCGCAGTATATAAGCACCAACTACTAGTATAATGATAACATATAGGAGGATAATAATGTTTAGGCATTTCCAGATAAGCTGGAGATTAGAAATTTTTTTCTTAGGTAGGATTTTGTGCAAAACCGACTAGAAAAAACGAAAATCTTGAAAAAGTGCAACTGCTAAAAATTCGCAATTGTTTAAACAAATTTTCAAGGTTTATGTATTTCCGCATGTGCTACGGAGTTGAAATTTTTTTATGAGTAGAATTCTTAAAAAAACGAAATAGGGATTATACAAATTTTGATATGTTAATTTGTTTGGCAGTTAAAAATTCTTAAAGTTTAAACAAATAGATTACTGTTTAGGTACTACGGGGTGAGCTAGGAAGCTGAAATTTTCAAATTATTTACAGAGTAGTGAATTTGCACAAATAAACATTTCAATTTTACCATATATGAATTGCGGCGGCCGTTAGAAATTATGTAAATTTAAACAATTAGAAAAATATTATTTTAGTTCTAGAATTGCTAAAACTTTAAAATTTGGCTAAAATGTGTAGCATTAGTACCCCATAATGGAGAAAGTGTAAAATATTTAAAATTACAACATTTGGGGTTTGTTTTTAAAAATTAGTTTTACATGTGGGAAAAACGAAAATCGCTGCGATAGGTGAAATCATTAGAATTAAAAAATTATTTCTAATGATGAAATGTCTGTCTGAAAAATGAATGTTTTTTCAAGGTGAGATTAAATGCTTCCAGTATGCAAGCACCAACTACTAGTATGTTATATCCTCCTCCTCCTCCTCTGTAAGGAACGTCTATATTTAATGATATATTTGGTCAGGAATTAATTCATCATATCTTATAAAAGATCGAGTGATTGTACAAGTTTGTAGAATTTCCTTCTTGTTTGTGAATTTACAGTCCAATAACCTTCGGCCAGGTACCAGTTAATCCATTATAATATTACTCATATGGATTTTTAAAATTTGCATAACAACGTTTCACAGTAGGACGCTATTTCATGGAACGAATTAACGTCGTTATGCGAGGGATTGCTGTATGCAAAAAGCCTGTTTTTTTATTTAGGCGAGTGGTCTATACTAGTAGACCACATGCTGAAAACATTAACACAAGCCACGGAAAAATAACAAATAAGACAGATCAAGGCCTAGTAAATAGCTACTGAGATTGACGCATTCGTAAACATCTCCGTACAAGAAATATACCAATAGAGATATGTGTGATTTACGATTAGAGCACGCGCCTACTGAAGGGTTAAATACTAACAAATGTTTAAGGCTTTACTCTCAAGTGCCTACTAGCTGATTCCCCAAGTTCCTACATTTTTGCAAACTTTATTTTTTCTTGGCGTCTTTCAATTCCGATCGCCAATCATCCAAATGTTTATTTGCATACATCTTTACCACCCAGGGAGAGACGAATAGAATCCCGATTCGTTTAAATCTTTCATCGTGACATCCATTCCCCTGGGGGTTTCTTTCCTCCGACGATCTGTTGCCCGTATCTGGCGAGAGGTTTCTCTGCTCCTCTCTTCCCCCTTTCATCCTCCCCTCTTCCCCCTTTCCATCTCACTCCTTTCCTTCCCCCCTCTCTCCTCATCAGCCAACGAACAAGAAAGGTGATTCGCGACGGAGTGCCACTGAGCAGGAAATCGCCATTGACCCGTTCCGGACTCTTAAAGTCTCCTTCTCTTTCCTTCAGTAAGGGGAGGGGGTGGTGGGGGATGGAGGCAAAGGGAGGGGGTGATGGAGAGATGGTGGCGGGGGGATAAGGTGGGTAGAGGAGGGGCGTGACTGTTTGCCGTACGGTCAATTGGAAAGAGTCTCCGACCACTCAGACGCCTTTCAATAATGCAGTCTTCCTCCTACTCACCCTTTACTGCTCTCTCTACGTCTCTTTTTTATCTCTACTTCGTCTCTTCCTCTCGCTCTCTCTCTCCCTCGCTAGTTCCAAATTTCCCCACACCCACTTTACCTCTGGCACGGAGACTGCAGGAAAAAATCATTCCTGGATCCGTTGGGTCCATTTCCCTTGTTTCGAAGAGGCATCGGACACCACTCTTACTTAGCCTAGGCTCTCTTTCTCCCTCCATCCTTCCCTTTCACTCCAACGGTAGTTTCAGATATATGCGTTGGGAGTAGAAGAGAAATAATTGGAGTGGCTTTATTTGTGTGCACATGTTCCTACGCTGTCATTTTACGGGGAGGAGCGATTATTTTTCAATCAAAGAGATCAAGAATAATAATGCAATTAGATACCGGAGATGAAGTTCATGCATTTAGAAACGGCTATATAATTCGTATGCATATTGTAACTTAGTTAAAAGGCTCTTGTTTTCGGGTTTTATGAGACCTGAGCTATGTGGGATAATAGAAGTCGATTAACGTTAGTCGAAATGTAAAAAGTAATTTAAAAATCTATTATTTTAAACGTCGTATGAAGTAAATATCGTACATCCACGCCATGAGAAGCTTGTTTAAGTAAATTATTTCCTAGGATATATCGGAGTGGCGGTAAAAGATTCAGTGGTGCTGCCGTAATCCCTAAAAGTTCTATTTTAACTCAAGGAAGTAAAGGTGGATCACTTTGAACACAACATATACCTATCTTTATTAGCATATGCGCACCGTTCTGGCACGCCTTTCTACACTCGTGCGTAATTAGCTTATTGGAAGATCTTGTCATGCGAGCAGTGACGCCCCCAAGTTTCATTTTGTTCGTCGGTTTTATAAGATTAGAGAAGGCATGTTAAACTGGATACCCTTTCCGCACCTTAATACGGCCCGAATTAGAATTTTCTTATCAATTAAATCATCTTTCAAGATTTCATATAAATACACAATTATTTCTTAGTTATTAAGGTACAATAAGCGGTTTTTAAATTATTGCTTTGTATTTGCAAAACAGACATTCAACCTTCTAGTCAATTTTCTCAATTCTGGCTCTCTGTAAACAAGTACACACCCAATGAAGTCCTTGGTTAATATCTATTACTTTGATACGGTCCTGATACATCTTTGATTTTGTCATGCCTTAAATCGAGTTTCTTCGCACCGCATCCATACTGAATTCCTCTCAATGAATATCCAATTTCCAGAATCCCAAGAGATTTAGTATACTTGATGACGGAACCCATGAACATTAGATTACACCGGAAAACGAATATAAGTGCTAGCGTTTTTAGCGATTAGTACTACGTTTTAAATGGACCTGAATATAATAGCAACAGTTATATGGATGTTGCATTAATCAATTATAATAATGCATGATTAAATTATTTAATGTAACATTATTACTGAAAAAAACGTGGAATTATGTAATTTTTTGGAGTTCCAGAAAATCCAACTATACCGATAATTAACATATCGAGAACTATACTGACTATAGTTAACCATAATACTCATAAAAAGACGAAAATTACATCATGAGTAAAGTTCGTCATCCAAGTTTTGGCGAAGCCCGAAAAAGTCGAATAGCTAGAATTATCCGATATCCGGAAGCCGGATAAGGGGACTTTTGCCGCTCGGCATCTACAATATAAGATGTTTTTCGGAAAATCCGGTGAAAACAATTTTAAGCGTTTCCTAAATTTAAAGCACTATTCGGCCGGATTAATTTGTGAGATATTTCCGGGAACACGCTACATTCTAATTCGACGGCGAGAGAAAGTGAAAGAGAGAGAGAAAGGGACAATCCCGATAAAAGCGCGTAAAATTAATTTTCTCCGAGATCCATGACAATAATGACCGACCGCCATTACCATTCCGCTCTTCTTTGTATTCACGTCTATTTCCAAGTCCGCAGACAACTTTTCCAACTCACTTTGGCGCACACAAATCAACTTATCACACATCATCTTTCTCTCCCTCTTTCTTTTTCACATTCCTGTCTTCCAGAAAGTTTCTTTTCCTCTCTTCCCCACTCTCTCCTTCCAGAACCTTCTCAGACATGATTCTCCTCCCCCCTCCTCCCCACTCTGTCTCCTCTCCATTTTACTCATTCCCGTCATCTCCTCCTATCCTCACTCCTCCCCCAACTCCCTCTATCACTGTCCCCTCCCACGTACTACATTCATCCTGTGCGATTCGATTACTGAAGAGGGACACCTTAGACGAATTTTCCCCCTTACTATCTTTCTCTCTCTCCTCTCTCCTTTCCCTCTCTCCCCCCTATCACTCTCCTCCTTACCGATCTCCCCCTCCCTATCTCCTCCCTCCCTATCTCTTGCTTCCCTAGCTCTTGCTTCCCTAGCTCTTGCTTCCCTAGCTCCTCCCTCCCTATCTCCTCCCTCCCTATCTCCTCCCTCCCTATCTCCTCCCTCCCTATCTCCTCCCTCACTATCTCCTCCCTCCCTATCTCCTCCCTCCCTATCTCCTCCCTCCCTATCTCCTCCCTCCCTATCTCTCGCTTCCCTAACTCCTCCCTCCCTAGCTCCTCCCTCCCTCTCTCCTCCCTCCCTCCCTCTCTCCTCCCTCCCTCTTCCTCTATTCTTTCCATCACCTCCCTCCCTCTCTATTCCCTCCGTCTCTCCTCCCCTCTTCCTCTACTCCCTCCATCTCCTCCCTCCCCCTCGATTCCCTCCGTCTCTTTACCATTCCTCTCTCTTCCCTCTACTCTCCCTCTCTTTATCCTCCCTCTCAATCCCCTACTTCTTTTTTCCCTATTACCCACATCTCCTTTCTCTCTTTCCTCCCTCTACTCCATCTCTTCCTATCGCCTCCCTTCTTTTCTCTTTTCTCCCTCCATTTCCATTCCCTCAGTCGACCGTCCATTCTCTCATCTGGCCTTTTCGCCAGAAACCCTTTTTGAAAAGAAAACACTTCTGCCGAGGAAACTATTGTTTTCCTCTATTTTCCTTTTCCTTTCCTCTTTCCAGATCTCTAGTTTGCACTGGTTTATCCTGCATATTTAATTTTCTTTTATCAGAAGCATTTGTTTAAACGCTCGGCTCTAAAAACTAAATAACAAAGATCTAAAAAGAGACTATCGGCATCATTGATACTTAACCCTTCAAAGCGTATTAAAAATAAGCCACTGCTTGATTTTGAGACACACACACGTGATATTTAAATACTTACTTCTTCCTACAGAATCTCTCGCTTTATCGGGGTAGTATTTTTTTAGGGGCTCGTTGCCTTTCGACAACTGAGTTTCTCTCTTTAACGTTAACGGTTTCCACTTTTGCTGCTCCTCTCCGACCGCACACCTCCCGTCCTAATACCCCCTACTCTCCCCTCCCTCTCTCTTTTATCCATCCCTTTCTCTCTCTTCCCTCTTCGCTTTTAGCATCTCCGCCGACCTCTCATCTCAAAAACCTCCAATCCTTCTCAGCATACGCCCCACTACGCTTTCCCTATCCCTTTTATCCCGCCTCTAAATATTTCAACGCCTCTCTCCATGCCTCTCTCTCTCTCTCAATCTCCCATCTTGCGTTCGCTCTCTGGACCCCACTTCCGCAAATTCCGTTCTTCTATTTTGGCGTTTCCTTTTTTCGCGTCTTCCTCTCCGCCGTTCATCGCCAATCGTTTCGCTTGTGTTTGTGATCCTTTTCCTCTCTCTCGTTCTCATTTTTTTCTCTTTTTTTCTCTCCTTTTTTATTTCTCTCCTTTTCTTCTCTCTCCTCTCTTCCGCCTTACGATACGCTTTGAGACGCAGCAAATATTTGAAAACGTCTCTCCAATTCCGACTCGGAAAATGGTGTTTCCTAATTGAAAACATAGGTGGGGGTGCCTTCGTGCTCGGCGTTCCAAACAAAATGGCGTAAGCAGCTGCGGACGTTTTTGCGACGGTTTAATTTTCCGTTTATTAATCGTTTTGCTAAGCGGTAATCATAAACTAAAATTTATTTCTGTGTACACAACTAATTACTCGCCGCTGCAGTGATTGAACTATATCTCTTAGTGTTAAAAACTGGATATTTTTTACGTTTAATGTTTAATTTGCATTGTATTAGAAAATTAATATAATCAGTTGAATTTAACTACATAAAGTTGAATATTTTATTTTTACATAAATATAACAATTTATAGGATCTTTTGAATAATATCCGATGGTGTGGATCAACGGGATAGCATAAGCATTGGACCGTCGTTCTGGGATACATATTATAACCACTATTGGTTCCGAAAAATTACATGTACCAATCAAGTCTTATTAATATTGAATAAATGGAGATATTTTCATTAAAAAATAAATAAATTGAAATTCGAAGCTTGTTTTCTACTCCATCAATTAAACCACGGCCTCCATATCTCCATTAATCGACAAATAAATATAAAATGCAAATTTAAAAATTTAATAAATGTTTATTATATCAGCACGAAGACATTGTTCTTAATATAAGGTAATTTTTAATTAATTCTTAATTAGTATCTAATTTAGGGCAGAGCTACTGAATTGGAAAGAGAAGTATATCTCTACATAAGTTATATTTAGGCATGATAGAATTCGAATTTTTTTTTAATCATCGACGTTTATTTTCCCGAGAGGCTTTCGACGAATATCCACGCTTAAAATTACTACTGCTACAGGCTTCGTAATTTTCGAAGTTTATTTTTGTTAAAAATCGACGTTTATTTTTCCTAAAAATCGGCGACCAATATAGACATTTACTGTAATACATTTTACTAGAATTGTTAATATTCTTAAAAAGCGACCACTACCAATGTTTATTTTTCCTAAAAATTAACGACGTACATCAACGTTTTTAATACATTTAATTGGGAATTTTAGTTTCCGACGTTTATATTTTGGCTATAATAATCCAAGAGGTTGGTTAGCAAGAAATACGGACAAACATCGACGTCTATATATCTTAATAAGCGATATATAATATTTACGTTTATTTCGATACATTTCATCAATTTTTATCTATAAAATGTTATACATTGAATTACTTCTAATTAAATTTAACTAAAAGTGTATTAATAAAAAGAAGGCTTCTTTTATGTGGCTTTGTTTGTTGTTATCTATATTTTGGCGAATGTGTAGTTGTTGACGTTGAACATCAACCTGGATGTTAATTTTTCGGAATAATTCAGAATGTATATTTTACTCGTTGATTCGCGCCCCTTATTCACGAAATCGTGATCATTAGTGAGAAATTAATGTGACGTGAGTATAATGCACAACCTAATGTACGAATGAATATTTTGATGAAAAATATCTCATCTTGTTGAGTAATAAACTACTATGAATGCAGAAAAAAGCCCTGAGTGCGTATATGGAACGATGTTCCTTCGACAGCATTGCAAAAGAAACTAAGCACGAGGGATTATATAAATTATATGACAGGGTGCTTTTGGAAATGTCATAAGGCCATCTGACGATCGTTACACAATTTTCAATACGGGGAAACTTTTTATTTCGCCTCCTGGAGGAGGTCGGCAGATAATGTCGCGCAGAGAACGCAATAGACGTCCCCCAACTTTTCGGTAAATGGAGTCCAAAGTGCGTATGGATTATCAGATTTGGCCGAACGTAAAGAAAGAGCGCAATAAATTGATCATAATATTTTGTCCTTTACCTTTGGATCCCATGGCAGCTCAGTATGTGTCCTAAAGACAGTGACATAAGCGACATTAGAAAGCAAATTTCGAATGCTGTGCGGCCGTTGGTATGACAAATACAGACTGCCTCTACTGATTTTGATGCTTGAGAGCGGATAAGAAAATTTTAAAACAATGACGCATAAATTTCGTAGAAAATGTAGTGGTGAAAATCGACACTTATCGACAATAATTCATTTTCGTCGAATTTATTTTTTTAAATTATATGTTTATTGACATTTATCGATTTAAACCGAATCCTACCAAGCCTAGTTGTAATGTAATCCTGTACGATTCGTATAGTAGATATATTTTACTTATAGAATTTATTAATTTTGATAAGATGCTACAACACATCTTAGAATAAAACAAAGCAATTTTGTAACTTCTATATATATTGATCCATTTTCGCGACCACCTTGAAAACCGTTCGCGACCCCAAGGTAGTGAACCATTGACTTAAACATGGTAGTAACTTCATAAAATGAACAAGCATGTGAATTAAATGTCACCTGCGCTCTAACTATTGCCGGCATTGAAAATATATGGATATTGATATTTTTCCAAATGGGATGAATTCTAGTCGGTGCAGATGTCTCACAAGATTACGTCAAGACACACCGAATTCCTTCTGTGTGTGAGTACACTGACTTATCCCAAGGCCTCTATAACTCCTTCAAATAAACTCTAATCTAATCGCCTCCTACCATTAAGCTACACAGGCTGGTAATGGAAACTCAACCGTCGATATGTCTAAATGCAAAGCGTCAAATCAAGGGATCCCCTTGAATTTACTAAGTTGATCTACTCCGTGATTTTCAACCAGCCTCTTATGATAGTTCGTATACTCAAAATCTCAATCAAAGAGAGAGTTACAATAGACATTCGAAGGCGAATTTTGCGATAACTTAACCCAAAGATGTTCTGGATGAGAAATTACTCGCTCGTCAAGAGCAAAATTCGCATTCCGTAAATCCCGCAACTCCGTGAACTTCGCTTGAACGCAAGAAAAGTCCTACGTAGTCTCCTTTCCACGGGGAATAAACTCATTTTCTTTCTGACCAAAAAGACGTGGGAAGAGGAATGGAGACGTCATCTGTTCCCTTTGCGGGCATCGATCCAGGCACATTCCATTGCAACGTCATGAATAGTGAACGAAGCCTTGCGGCACGTGATTCCATTTGTGGATGCGGTAATAGTCAAGCCATAGAGTTGTTCTTGTTTGAGTTTAACCATAAAAGTCTCTTGAATGGGTGATATGGCAATGAAGACCACATCCGGCGAAGATTGCATCGCATTCATGGAGATCGGAGCAAAAATAACAAGACTCCTCTTTCCCAGCTCATAAAGCTGCGAATTCTTCTTCGCCCTATTCGTTGAAGACGGGTTGGGCTTCTTTCCCATCTCTGTATACTGTCCTGATTGCTTGAATTCCTACGGCTGCTGGAAGTGAAAGCGTACCTGAGAAGCTAGCAGGTGTCCTTTCTTCAAACTGATCCCACTATTAAGTTGTATGCCAGGGCTTGGTAACAGTTCTAGCTATTACCTAACTCTTTTTAAGCTGGACGTTTGGTTTTTGGGGACAAGGTATCCACCATCGAATGAGTCGTGAACGACGGCGCTTTGCGTCACGAGTTTATTTTTGACATATATTTTGTACCATTGGGGAATAAATGATGGAGACAACAGATATCGGCTCTTTATAAACGTGCATGCACTGACGTAAAATTTAACAATTGACGTGATTAAACTTTGTATATTTTTCGAATAATTATTTTGTATGGGTATACGACAGCAGATCTAATTTAAGATGTGTTGAACGGAGAATTTCTAATGATGAAAAATATCATTTTTTAAAAGTTCGTAGAATGGGCATTTTTAAAACTTTCATGTATCATTACCAAAATATATCGCAGTAGATGGTGAGCGTAGACATTTTGGGATATCAATTAAAAATGAGTGAACTTTTACAAATAACCATCTTTTAGGTTGTGTTGGCTCAAAAGTCTTCGGTAAATATCCAAGAGGCAGGACATTCCACATAAATAAGACTTGAGTCCATATCCAATATACTTCAGATACCAACACAGCGAGTAAGCAGAAATGGTATAAATTCTGTTAAAATAAAATTATAAAGAAATTTGAACTCGTCGCTTCAAAATAGGCACTTCAGTGAATCGATTGGCAACACAACTTTATCTACAAATTTGTATATCGTATTGAAAATTATCACGTTAGCACATCATATTTTCGTCCCATGTCGCTAAATGTTTGTATTACCTTTTCCCCAACGAGATAATCGCAACAACAGTTAACACAACCATTTTCCTTTGACCTTTTATCGAGAGAGAGGCATAGAAGTTGTCGAATTGGGCCATCTGCAGTAACCGAATAAGATGCGGACCTCAATAAAGGACCGAATGAGGATGGGACAAATGAATTCAGAAAGAAAACATAGGACATGGAGGACGCGAGTTCGACAGGCAGTCATCGAAAGTAGTAACCATGGAGAGAGGAAGAGAGAGAGAAAGGGAAAGAGAGAAAGAGAAAGATAGAGAAACAAATAGCAGCGGGCAGAGGTTGTTGATGAGAGGAGGGGATAGAGAGGTGGAGCGAGGATTGTGCGTAGGAGTTAGTTCAATGGAATAAGGAGCGGAGAGGTTGGTAACCATGGGTCCAAGGTGAGGCTTTTTGGGAAAAAAGGTTATATGGGGAAAGGGTCCGATTAGTGTATTTAAGGTAAGGGAAGGAAAGGAATAAGGGAGTTTAGGGGAAAAAGAAAGTCAAAGGGAGGAAAGGAGAGAGAGAAAGCTCGGGGGCAGAATTACAAGTGAAGATGTGAGAAGAAAGGTGAGAGAATTGAACAGAGAAAGCAGAAAAGGCGGATAAAAGCACGGTGCGAATAAGAAGAAAGTGAAAGGGTAAACCTAAAGCAAAGCGGAGAGTGCGTGGGTTCGGGAGCACGTGTCTTGAAGAGAGATAAAAATTAATTAAGAAGATCAAGTCTCCTGAGATGTTACCTGGGGGGTACGAGTGAATGTTTGTTGTAAGGAGAGAACTAACTAATGATGTATGATAAAAAAGGGAGAGTAACAGGTGCGGAGAAATGCCGCAGGAAAAGGAAGAACGTAGTCAACGAGGACTGAATGCGATTCAAAAGCATAAAAGGCTAGAAAGTGGAAAAGAGGAAAAAATCTGGGAAGGCACAGAGAAAAGTTATAGGATAAAAATGACACGCTGATGATTAGAGTATGTGATGAAGAATTTACGGCGAGAGAAAAAGCGTGGAATGGTGAGGATTTAACACGCACGCCAAACTCAAATTTTTAGGTGCGTCTCGTCTCCAACGTGAACGACTATTAGTTAGGTCTGTCCGTCCGTACGCATGTCCGTTCTACCGAACAGGTTTTCATGAAATTTGGTGTTCAGGACTTCAGGCCAAAGGAAATAAGAAAATGACACAAATGGTTTACATAACCCATTCAAGGGTGCCACTTTACAAAAAACAGAATATGAACTTTCCGTCGTATCTTGTAAAATATTAGTACTTTCAAAAACATTTTTAGAGTAAATTTGTAGAATTAGTCAAATGGAATAATTCTTGTCCTATACATCTTCATCGAAGGAGTAGCCCCTTTCAATAAAATCAAACAAGAAAGTCGTAATTCACTTAGAAGTTTTAAAATTTATTACGTGGTTTTTAATTGCTGTCGACGGAAACAAACTGTGTCGCAACCAAGGTAAAAATCCTGATGTGTCCAGCACATTACCTACTCCGTCCAGAGCAATAAATATTAATCCAACAACTATCTCAAGAATTACTATCGGAAATAACGCTTCTGAATAACTTTTAAAAACTTTGAATAAGTTTCACAATGAAAAATATTTGGAATTATCTTTCACATTGAAAAAATAAATAAACAGAATTGTTATTTGTTTCTATGGATAAGAAAATATCGACGCGCGATCCAAATCGCCGTTTGCATCGCTGTCAGCATTTACAAGAAAATTTATTTTCAAAATATGACACTAAACAGCATTGGTATAATTAGACTAGTTTCCAAAAACATAGCTTTATGAAATGGTCCTATCTGTGTGTGTGTGTGTCCCCTACTAACAACTTTTGCACAAATAGACCGATGATTTTCATGAAACTTGGTATCAGGCTAGTTCTGCCAGGACCCATCTCCAGGCTATATATTATTTGGCGAAGATTGAAGTCCTGGATTCGATTCCAGGAACGTTTTTCCTATTTGTTTTACATAGGACGTCTCAAATCCATCATGCAGAGATATTTTCTTTAATACGTGAAAATATCTTACAATTGTGATATCGGCGCGAGGTATGTACTGTTCTAAGAGGAAACCAATGTAAATTCTTATCACCGAATTTTGATAATTGATCGTATTTTCTTGAATTTCTATTAAAACAAAGCGTTTTTGAGTTTTAAATCGGACTTTATCGGATTGTTTTCATGGAGACGATTATTACCGAACTCAGCTTGACCATAGACGAGTGAATAAATGGGTTATTTTCTTTTCCGCTGGACTACTCTTTAGCAATGGACAGTTGATTCATACATATTAGCGTATGAACACTAACATTTATTAAATTTGTTAATTTAAAATAATACATGCAAAATATGTCAGAATGAGATTTTGACATTAGTATTTAGCATTTAGTATTTTAAACCTGATAATGCTCTATAAATTTGTTTTCCAACTTTCCCAATCATTGATCAACTATGATCTCTAAGTAGTATTTATAGTACGAGAATTCCTTGGAATGGCTAACACATACTAAAACATTTCCTGTAAATATAATTAATCAATTCGCGACGTGAACTTTGGGAAACCAGGCTGCATTAGTCTTGGTTTGGACTTCTTGTTTTTATCGCAATAAAAATTACCAATGGCAGCGTGGGTATCGCTATCAACAATTAAAAAATTTGATCACAGCATCAAGGAATCACTTAGCGACCTACTTCACTATTTCAGACGGATGATATATCTGTTAAATAATCCGTTTTATGAAAACAAATTTTAAAAAAGTTCCAGAAAATGATATTGCATTCAAATTTGATATGAAAAACATTTTCATTAATGAAGTGTTAACGGAGATACTTGGTACCTTCAATTATTCGTCAAAATGATAACTATAAAATACTTGGTTGATTTAACTAACATTTATTAAGTTAGAGCGCGCAAAACTTCCTACCACATCCACAGACATCATAGAGAAAACAGTGAAGTATCTAATTCGATTTTTCAAGAAGAAAATGCTTTCTCCTATATTGCGAATGGAGAAAGTAAAAAGATCTGCTACATATACGCAAATACGATTTCTCGAACCCAAGAGACCATTAACAACGAGAACAAAAAAATCCAAAAATGGCGTACACAGAGATTTCAAATGCTTTTGTTATGAGAAATGCTGCGTATAAAACGGGATAGAAAGATTGGGTGGTTCTTAAATTTTTATCTCCGAAACTATAAGTAGTAATTTTATGGCTTGCGGACTTTTTTTGTGGTGTATTATGTCCTCTGCTCGAATAAACTTTATACCTCACTGGTCATATAAGAGCTTGGGAGAGAAAAGTGTTTTTTTAATTGCCGATAGAAACGTCTTATCGACCGATGCACACAAAATATGCGATGCTTCTTTGCTTGGAATTTTCTCGAATTTTTATCTCCAAAATTTGAAGTCGTAATTACGTGGTCCCAGGGACAATTCTGTGGTAAATGTTGTACTCCATCCAAATAAATGTCTTAACTAATACCTTTCGGTTCATATAAGTGCAAGAGAGAGAGAAAATTATAGTATTTTATTATTGCTTGACTGATGCGATTTATCGAGATATGAAAATAAGTTTTTTTTTAAGTGTTTATATAAAGTGCAAGTTCTAATTGATGGTCGTAGTAAAAAAAATATAATTCTGCGATCAATTTTAATAAGGATCGCTAATACTTAATTTAATTAAAATTCGCCCAGTAGTTTCAAAGATTAAGCATGCGGACGAAAGAACAGAGAAGACGTGCCCATAAGGCGTCCCGCTTTGCTGGTAAATAACGTCTAAAAACTCAGATACAACTTTATCCATATTTTTTTACGTAGATTCACTTGATCGCGATTAGTAAAAATCCGTGACTCAAAGATCACAGCCTCTTCTTTTAAGTGTTTTAGTAAGGGAAAGTAAGTAAGTAATTGTTTAAGCAACCTTATTGAACATTACCCGCTGTTCCTGTATGTTTAGGGTATGCTCCACGTAGGAGGTATTTTCGCGCTTTTCCTACCTCGAATAAGAATGCAGTTTTTAGAATCAAATATATAATAGCGTTGTAATAATAACAAGCAAGTACAGAAAACCTCACAGTGCTCCTGTTTTGTTACTCAAAATGTGACCCTATCATCTCGTATAAACTGCGGGAAGTTTATATAAATATTACTCAATAATAACCGAGCTGTGTATTTTTTTTATTTTTGTGACTAACCCACAATGGCAGAGTGAGAAAACCGCTAATAACTCGAAGCATTCAGGAATTACCTAGCAGCGCAACATTTATATTTTCAACTTCTTGCCTTCGACATTGAAGTCATGGATTCGATTCCAGGAGCGCTCATTTACTCTGTTTGATTAACACTGGGATGAGTTTAGCACATTCATCATTCGCATTCTAAAATTACTTGGAAACGTTGTAGGAATACGAGACTTAAAAACAGCAAAAGCCTAAAGAAATTAAATTTTGTTTTCTTGCCATCGATTTTCAAATACGCATCGTATTGGTCTACAAATTAGTTTTTAGCTAGAAACAATGACGTATTTTTACGTGAAAAACTTTCGTCGTCTATGTCAGTGGTGGGCAACCATTTCTACTTGGTGGACCGCATTGTTGACTGTGACATCTTCTGTGGGCCGCATTTGAAATTTTCAATGCTTTGGCGGACTGCATTAAAGTTAACTCGGAAGTTAATTAGGGATTTCTACGCACAAAATGAGTAAAAATCAAGTTAAAGCTGGGTTTTTACGGTTAACATTAATATATTAAGAATCATAATGAAATTCAGTCTAAGCAATACCTTCGAGGAAATATCAAAAACAAAACTAAAAGGAACTTTTTTTAATCGAGAAATATTTATTAAGGGGTCTCAATTTAATGCTAGATATTTTAACAGGTTTTGTTAGACATAAAATAACATTTGGTGATCAAATAAAAATATAAATGTAAAAAGTTTTGAAAACTACGAAGAACTGGTGGTAGGCCGCATGAAATTGCGAAGAGGGCCACATGAATTTGCTAAGAAGGCCACAGGTTGGGAAACCCTGGTCTATGTGATTTGCATTGTTGCTGATTTATTATAATTGTCTGTGATTAACTGAGATTATAATTACGTGTCGCATCTGTTTACATATTCACGAAATTTTTAAGTTTAAACTATGCCTTGGTTACGATAAACAATACGACGATAACAAACAAATAAACATTCCATTATTCACTGATATTGTGTTAATGGGTGTTTCTAAGTAAGATATAGAGATGTAAATTGCTGAATTTTAAAAAAGACTTGGAGTACATTTTCTGCGAAAGCTGAATAATTATTAAATATTTGGCTAAAAACTGAAAAATAAAAAATTTAGTTTGGAGAAAGCAAGAGAAAATGGGAAAGTAAAATGGATGAGAATTGGAGGGAGAGAGAGTGGGAGAATGGGAGGGAGGAGAATGGGAGGGAGGAAGAGAGAAAAGGAAAAAGAATGGGAAGAGACTTAATTTAAATACTTAATCCACGCATATCCGTCATATTTAACGGACAATTACGCTAGCGCATGCAATAAAGGTACAAGGAAACGGTTTGAAGTTGAAACTACCGATTGAAAGTGACAGCGAAAGCACTTGTCGCGAGCATTCTGAATCATACTACACTGGTTAATCGAGACAACGGAAGGCATATTAAAATAGGAGCACGAGTAAACGAAATAATATGGAATTTGATAACACGGAAAAATGCGAACTACCTTTTAATATATAATTGACGTATAAAAATTACAAGTGCTGTTTGTAGATATGAAGAGAACGGAGAGAATTTCTGAAAACGAAATGGATAGGTAGAGAAAAATTAAGTATTAAGAAGAATAGCAATGAAGAGAATGATTAGAGAAAAGCGGTTTGATGGAACATTTCCTGGGGATGGACTCCCTGATTAAAAATATGATTGAAGGAAAACTTAAGGGTAAATGAAAAGGAAAGGGTTTTGGCTGAGGGACGACTAGAAAGGGAAAGAGAATTACCAAGAATTGAAGAAGGCTCCAGAGAAAACGATAATGTTGATATCCCGATCGAACGTTTAACAACTGACATGTTTGCGAACAGATTACTAATGATAATTACTCATAGAAATAATTTACATTTAATAATAATTTTAGGCATTGCCATTTTAATGATGTTAAGATTTCCCTTGAGTTGTTCTTGAATTTTTTGCAATAAAAATTGAATTTAATTACAAATAAACATTGCTTTACTTAGTCTGTTACGATACTTCAGTGGCAGAATATCAGCTTGGTAAGTGGAAGACCGGGGTTCCATTCTCAGTCATGGCAGAATTCTTCTCCCAATTTCTAATTAACCCAAAACTTCCAGTTAAAAACCTAATGCGTAGCGATCTTATGGTCGATTCTTTTCATCAATTTATTGGTATTAATGTTTAATAAGTTCAATGAAAAAATTGGATCGTTAGAATCCATAAGAAAAAACTTTCACTATGTCTAAATATGAGAACCATAACCTTTTAGCCTTTCGTATGCATGCAGTAAGAGCTCAAGGCGAAGCCGCAAAAGTCGTCAGTTGATGGAAGAGTGGCAGAGGGTTGTCATCATTGACCCGGAGAACTCGAATAGCTGCTCCAGAACCGTAAACTAGATCCTAATCAATCAGAAAGGGAGAGTGGGTCTAAACAGGAGGGCATCCATTCATTCGGCCTCGCCAGCATATCGCTCAACGAATATTCGTGTGAAAGGGATAAAGTTTTGACAGCCTTGCTACGTTAATATATACCTCAAGTCTAAGAGAATCGTCTCGTTCTACCAAGTCCTGAAAAATATTGCCTCTAATCACATATTCATAAATGATACCATTCAGGTTAGCGTGGGAGTAGACCTTGCACGAGAAAATGCGTAGAAATTATTACTATAACCGACAAGGATTGTTGCCTCATTTCCCTGATTTCGATAAGAAAGGATAACCGGGAATTTATACGATATAGGTATAGGCCGTTGTTAGCACGTATGACACAGTTTCCTTTATTTATACTTGGGCTCAAATTTTACCTCTCGGCGGAATTAATCATTATAAGAAAGGATTAAAACTAGATTTGGATTGCTATTGCAAAATCACGTAAAACGTGGAGAGCGGTTGATCGACGGGCAGAAAGGAGTTGGAAAGAGGGAGAGATACATGCAGAGAACTGGAGGCTTTGCGGGGGATTGGATGACGAGGATGAGGAGGTCACCGTCGGGGGAGAATAGGTTAGAGGAGTGGGTAAAGAGGGGGTGGTTGGAAATAGGGGGAGGGGAGAAAGAGGGGGAGGAGAGGTAGACTGGGTGGCGTACGGGTAAGCCAGTGTGGGAGAGAATACACCCCGCAGAGTGTGATAAGGGGAAGCCACAAGAGTTTGGCGAGAAGGACAGAGAATCGATAGCCCCTTCTCAACTCGAGCAAGAATAGGGATAGAGACAGAAATGGCGAGAGGGAGAGAGTTAGAGAAAGAAGGAGAGAGTTGGAGAGAGAGAGAGATGAAAAGTGAGAGAGAGAGAGTTGGAGAGATAGAGATGAAAAGAGAGAGGGAGAGAGATAATGGGAGAGAGGGCAGTTCTCTGGGCGGCGGTTTTAATCCCGCGTCATTGGAAGCTTAGCGGTTAATTCCGCGAAAACTCAACTCGCGATATTGGACGCGAGGTGGACTAAAAATAAAGAGGCGAGCCTCTGAGGTGATATTTTCTGTACGATGAAACAGTCGACCCGGATTAAAGCTTGACATGCAAAAACATAAGGAATGTTGGGGCTAAAAACGTGACCGGGCCATCGGAAGCGATTTTTTTCGTTCCGTCTTACTTCACTTTCCGAAGTACCGGCGAACATTTCAAATACCTCGAAAGCTTCGAAGGATCTGGTAGTCTAACGATATCGAATATAAAATTGGGAGCCTAGTTATAATTATAAGTTAGGTCGTTTCCAACTTGAGGGCTATGAAACATGAAACTTTCGAGTTTGGAATTTCAGACTTTGGGACGAAAACTTTCACCCTCCAAAGAGCTATGAAACTGAAATATAAATAAATTGATCCAATATTGGTGGTTACAGATGCGTAATGTATGTTAAATGAGCCTCATAAAGTTAATCAAATTTAACGAAACACATTTCGAATTGTTCTCTAATTCTCATACTATATCCTAAGTACAACACACGCAAAGTGAAAATACAAGTGTAATAATATTGAATAATTAATGATATTCCACAAGATGAGTAGAAAATTACTCGAATAGTATTTTTATGAAAGCATATATTTAAAACGCTTCAATTTGAAAACACCAATGCAAGATATATGAATTCAGGAGAAAATTTTTGCCATAGAGATGATTTATTTTTCCCGCATTGTTATAAAAACAATATTTATCTTGTCAATTTCTGACAAAGTTACTTAAAATCAGTAACGCACGCAAGGCTTCGTCAAAGGGGTCCAAAGTCTAGAATATTTAACAATCGTAATTACATTTATCAATTACCTAAATCTATTAATAAAATAGATGGTGAAAGCATCATAAATGGGTTAATAGTACAGTCCAAAAATATTTGAAAGAATTATTTATGCATTTTTTAATTTTGACTTTAAAGAGAAGTAGTGGATTCTGATTCACTGGTGGTCTTTACGTGTGTCCATACCTGCAACACCAAATAATTCAACATTTCCTTTTATTCTAATAACACCAGAATACATTTCTCAGACGAAATAACAGAAACGCGGCCAGAAATCCCTCACATGGCTGCTATTGAGAAAACGCTCATTGGCGCTATAATTAGGAAAAAGTAAACCCCGTGGTTTTATATTTTTCCCACTAAAGCACCTGTTTCTAATATGAGACCTCTCGAACGACTCACGTTCGTGATTTTTCGCGAGATAGCCAAAGCGCCCAGCCTTCTAAGGAAATGAAGTGTTTCACTGGAGCGCTATGGTTTGCATTCATGCCGCACTACGAGCCGACTTGATATTAACACCGCGGGTAGTTATTCAAAGAATGAGCGCCACCATACCCGATTAACGAAAGCCACGAAACGAATTGCAAGAGGACTGAAAGGTCCGTCCTAAAGGAGAGAGAGAAAATAATACCAACAACAGAAGAGCGGACGAAGAACGACTAATTACTTTCACTGCATACGCTTTAAAAAGGAAAAATCGTTTTCGTCGCTATATTAATGTTTTTTCAAGAGATAATAACAGAAATCCGCGATAGATGAGAAAACAAGTAAGGAAAGAGCTGATGAAGCCTGAAGTAATTGGCGGTTTTTTCCGAACCAACTTTAGACAGAGGGACAAACTGAGAAAAAGTTCTCAACAAAACAGAATACTTAATTAATATGCAGAAAAACATAGTCTTTAGCTGCTTTTGTTTAGTAGTTAGTGCGTGTGACAGACATACAGATGGATAACCGCAGGAAAACGTGTATAAAAAGAGATTTGCGAGAAAGAAAATTCTGTATATTTTTGTTTATGTGGAGACAGCGTAACAGACAGACAGACGGACAAACCTAACACACAAAAAAAATTTTTTTAATACTGCTGAAAATGTAATGTAGCGAACATTCAATGGAGTACATTCTAGGAAAGACGAGTGTTGATACAGTGGCAGGGTGAGAGACTGCGAGAATATCTACGTTAACTTCGTCATCTGAATTTGATTAATTGACTCCGAGGCATATAAATATTTTACACAATATCATCATCATCATCATATGTAGCATGTCCATAGACAGGTCCGTGATTATTCATGCTTAAACCTGGTTCTCTATATACTCCTATTTTCTGCTGTCCTCTTCATATCTTGATAACTTTCTTTCCATTTCAAACCGTCTATCAGTTGAAGCCTTTTCCTACCTCTTTCCCTTTTTCCATCTAGTTTTCCTTCTAACACGTATTTAATCATACTCTCTCTCCTCAGGTAATGTCCAACCTAGTTTGCCTTCCTATTTCAAATAGTCTTCATAATCATTCGCTGCTCTCCTACTCTTTCTAGCACTTCATCGTTTTTCATCCTATCTGTCCATTTTATCTTCAGAATTCTTCTCCAAGTCCCAATTTCAAAGATTTCCAAGTTTTTGATGTCATTTTTCCTATAACGTCCATGTTTCTACCCCGTACAATGCTATACTCCATACGTAGCATTTTATGAACTTCTTGCAGATATCTTCCCTTATATTCCCCGTAAGTAGGTGTTTCTTTCTTCTGAAAGCCGCTTTGGCTTTTTCTATTCTAGTCCCGATCTCAACCGTATATTTTCGAAAAATTTTGGGACAACTTAATTTTATATCTAAGTTCTCTTCAATTGGAATTTCGAACGAGCAAGACCTCTGAAATGTTCCTCGGCCTCATACTTGCCATATTGATCGATACGAAGCTTTTCTTTTCTTGTAGAAAGCAAGACCTCTTCATCAAGGAAGTAAACAAGAAATCAAGGAACATCCAAACAAAAATATTTCCCTGAGGAATCCTAGCCAAATAATCCAAGCCCACAGAAAAGAAACAAAATCACTTTTTGGCTAAAAATCAATTTTAGTACTCTTTTCAGATCAATGTTAAAAGCCGTAGTCAAGTCCTTCCCTCCTTGTTTACCTTTAACAGATAAATCCGGTTTTACTTGCTATGAAACACGAATAAATAGTCTACCTACGTGGTTATATTTTAAAGTTATTAAAATATATTTTCTGCTATGAAAGAAACTTTAGTCTAAAAAATGTCATTGGCACCAGGGGCGCACCAAGAGCGCGGGGGGGGGGGGGGTGGCTGCCGGGCTTCAGCCCCCCTTAAAAGATCTCTTACTAGCCTTGTAAATGTGTATTTTTACAGGAAATATACTCTTTTGACTTTTTATATTTCTCTCAGCTTATAAATTATAATCATTATACAGATACTTCTTGAATTAGGCATATTTATATCGTGCAAAGTTTCTAACAACTAGCAATCTACCCATGTATTTTTAGGGCTGAGCCCACCCCCCCCCCCCCCCCAACCCAAGAGAAAATCCTGGGTGCGCGCCTGATTGGCACCATAAATATTAAATACACGAGGGATACGAAATAATCGCTACTGTCATTAAGACAATTTTGCCATGAAAACTTATAAATGCAGGATAATTTATAGCTTCAATAAATCGTAAAGTTGATGTTTTGTGAACAAATCTGCTTAACGACAGTAAAATTGTAGAAAATGATACATTACTATAATCATGGCGAGTTAATACGACCAGTTACATGAAATTTGCATGAATCAAACACGAAATCCAAACGCTAATAAAGTATCAAGAAGTAATTTTCTTAAAAATAATTATTCTATAGAAAATTTGCCGAGAGATTTATCTAGAGATAATTTTCCAAACGACATCCTTGATTTGATTATCGTTTTATTCTTATGTTTTGCTAGTTATATCTAGTTTTTAGACGAGGGTAAAGAAATATATTTTGCGTATATATGGAGCGGAGGTATTTTTAGTCAGAAATAAAACGTTCCCATTTAAAAATATTACAATCAACTAACTTGAATGGGCAATTAGGTTTTATTTATAATTTGTCAACAAAGAATTTTTTCTTTCAAGAAAAAGCTACGGAGCTCACTTTGCGTCGGAAGTATAACTGAAAAACTGTATCTCTCCAATAGCAACAAGAATATTTGTAAAATGAGACAAACATGTCGACTAAATAGCAGCCGTCATCACTGGCGATTTAATGATAGTAGGTGCTTACAAATTTTCATGCGAATCCGATTTCAACAAACATGGCAGATTTTGCAAAGCATTTCTCCGGATCACATAAATTTCGATCGCAAATGATGAATGCGAAGTGATTTAAATAATAAATAAAAAACGGAATACTTTTGCTGAAATATCAATGATTACCTATTTTCAAAAATTTGTACCTATCAATGTACCTGGCGAAACGGTCTACATTTCTTTAATATGCATTAGGAAAAAATTCAATAATTCTAAATCCACGAACATATCTTGATACACTTGTTCGAAATATATTTTCGTTTAAAAAGTCGCATATAGGTGCGTCTATTACTGCTTCATATTTTATATATTTATTCCATGCCTGCTTTCTCCATCCAAAACCGTGGGTGGTGGGAAGAAATTTGATTTCCAACGCCGCACTCGCGCCATCTATTCCCAACCGACTCCAACACCTCTCCTTCACTCACTCTCTCTCTCTCTCTCCGTCCTTCTCTACCTCCCTCAGACACAATTAGCCTTTGCCTTATACGGTTCGCGAGATATAGCTCTCAGCCACAAGAGACATTACACCGAAAGCCTTGTGAGTAGCCTCCGACCCGTGTGCAGGAGTAAGGCAGAGATAGACACGCGTGCGCGATCGGTTTACCAGGAAAATTAACCCGCATCCGGTCCACAAACAGACGCAAACCGCGCCCCTTACCCTCACCTATCTCTCCCTCCGTCCTCCCCCCCCTCTCTCTCCCAGTGGCGCACACACACCCACAGCGCGCCTTGTTGGGTCGCTTCCCAACAGGCCCTGCCAATCAGGATCGCTTGAGAGTGGGCAAACCTTGGGAAATCTACAGACAATCACACGCTACGTTTGAGCCGCCTGGGTTTGTCTTCTCCTCCGGCGTGGTCCGATCGTCTTTCTTTCATCCTCCTTCCCTTTATATCGGTCGTAGTAGAAACAAAATATCACGTAGTACTCCCTGGAAAAAGGTTCCGTGAAATTTCTTAAATGGCGGAATTACATTACACCATTTCCTTGAAAACGTACGCTCCGAGTACCTGTTGTTTGGGTTGTATAAGATTCAGGATGAATTACGCTCTGTGAAAAACATTGAAATTCCGTCGCTTGTTATATATTAGATAACCTATTTTATATGGGAAGATATATACATTGATTTTGATCATATCCTTTACTTGTTATTATGTTCCAATTTAGTAGCCTTACACGTGCTTGGATATCTCTGACGAATACAAAATTAAGCAACATAATTATCTAAATTTCTAGTGCCTCCATGGGCTTCAAGTCCAAGTTTTCTGGAATTTTAACATTACTGAAATTCATGTTTCACCCACTAATTCTTCAAATGAACACTGGAAATTATGAACCGATGCAAATCCAAATTCTCCATAAAGTTTTGCAAAAATGTATACAAATGTATCAACCATTTACTGTCATCAGTTCAATTCATCCATTCGGCACTGAATTAAAAGAACGGTTTTGTAAGTTTTCAATACCAATTTCAAGATGCATTTCGAAATCCATTCATTAAATATATTTAAACTAAAATATCCTCCTCTGATGTCGTTTGTGAACCACAATAATAAGCAGTCATTATATTTTGAGTGAATATTCAGGGAAAGCCCCATATATATATATATATATATATATATATATATATATATATATATATATATAATTATGCTTATGGTGAGAATGATTCTCTTTGCAGTATTTTATGCGGCCTATTCATCATTAAATAAGGGTTTGAAATTGATGGGACTAATATGTTTTAAAATGGCATTAACGAAAATGTACTTGGCTCTTACCAGTGTACTCAGTCGCAATTTTATTTATTTGAATCTCAAGATCCCCCATATTAAATTCATCGATTAAAATTTCGGTAGAGTTACAAAGGCCTCAGGATGACATTATCAAATAAGGAGCTTAAAAATAAATAACAGTTTCAAGCTCAACTTTAGTCCAGTTTTTTTATATTCGAAGTTGTAAAAAATCTTTAAAAGATGAAAATCATAAAATTGGTCTGGAGAATGATAAACTCCTCAAAAGGAGGAGGAGGAGCTTAACCAAATGGATCCCTCCAGCATGCGTGACACAACTTAAGCGAGTAACACGAGTAAGTGAGAGACGAACTTTTGATCACTCATCCAAGGAATTCCGTTTCAAAAGCGGCCTCCCAATTGCCTCCATCGTTAGGTTGAATGATGTCTCGCGGCATTTTATAATTAACGGGCTATCCACTGCGAATTTACTGTTTCAAAGGCTACCAGAGTCGGATCTTTCAAAAACCTACGCTTTGCTCAGTCTTTTCTCTTTATCCCCATCATATCTTCCGCCCACACCCTCCTCCCTTTTGAGAAATGCCATAAAATTCGTTTCTTCTATTCTTTCTCCCCTTTAAAAGCAAAACGTTATGTTGGCTGAGGGATATTTCTCTACAACACAGCACTCGTGAACTTCGTGTCCCTTATTAGGCCTTTTGGATGACTCTTCATGTCTAATACCGCCCATGACTATCACAACTATTGATTGTTGGGAACATATAAAAATAATTTCATTGGTCTGAGGCAACTTTAAAAGTAGGCGTATTCGACAAAAGTGATGTATATTAGAATATCGCCGAAGGATGTATGCTGTCGAAGACCGGCGAAAGCGACCAATGGAAACAACGGAAGCTGAGAAAACTACACTAGGAAAATATCCTTTGGCATCCATTACGGATATTTTATCGCAAAAATAATGAAAATGAACGTCTTCCTTTCGCCAAAATATTCACAGTGGTAGCAATTGTGCTCTACTCCTAAAATTACTCGTGAAGTTCTAGAATTTTCGGTCAGATAGACCCATGTGGTATAGCACACAGATGCACAACCATTTTACATGTAAAGATGTTTATAACATGGAATTTAATGGACACCCTGCGACGTCAACTCTACGACTAACATGTGAAATTTTGCGGTATTTAACCAACATATTTGTTAAACTTAATTTCAAGAAGGGTCAAATTAAGTTTAAATCAATCCTATGTATACACAATAGCACCAATTACAAAAAAATCCCGAGTAGCTACATTATTTTATTCAACGATACTTTGTGAGGAATAGTAAAATAGGAAACCTTTCTGCAGAACTAATGCTAAATTTAAAAATCTTTGCGAGCAGCACAAAAATTTTTCATGATGAAAAAATATAAATAAAACCTACAAAAAATTTACTGTGCTTCACTCTATGGAACCTTTATATAACTATTTTTATCGAAAGTTGAATTTCAACAACCAAGATACAGAGTCAACCTGAAGGAAATAATTATTGCTAATAGTTAAACTTCGATATGGCAAACATTTATAAAATTCATAAAAATGCTCGTCCTAATGAGTACTTCTAAAATCTGAAAGCTAAATTCCGTATATGTGACGTTAAGAAATTGATTCTGATCCGAAATGTTTCCTTTTTTTGTTTGATATTGATTTTCGTACTCTTGGAAAAGAATCAGATCGTGAATTCAACGCATTTCCATCTGATTGTTATTGGGCTACTGCTTCGATAAGCTTAATTTGCTATTAGCTATTTCTACGAATATAAATATATGCATGCAACTTCAATAAAATCTATAAACTACAATTAAATTAAACCGAAGATGTAATTATGTTATTTCGAACTTTTATTTGATAATTTTTTATCTTGCTAAAGGTTTTTGGAGAGCTGGTAGACTTCGTAATTGTATTGCCAGCTTCATCAGATTTCTACATTTCTACCTAGTAATTCAGGAGTGATTTATTTCTTTGATTTGCTATCTTAGAATTCTAACTTTCAATTCGCGAGTAGTTCACATCGAGCAATATATCAGGGAAAAATCTCTATTTTCTGTCCGTCCATATCCGAATATCTAATAAAATTGGACTTCGATTGGCTCAATCCAATATTCTTTTCATATGCAAACGTGATTTGGGAGTGTCTTTCATGCATATTCTATCTCTTAGAAACAATTTTTACAAGGTGGCGCTATGATTCCATTAACCATTTCGCATTTTCCACATTTTATTGAATCATTCAAATGGACTGCACAAATATGATCGTCTATCGAGTAGATATGCACATTAAACATCAAATAAAAGAGAATAAACTAAAAATTTCTAACTTTTATCTTTTATTTTTTTAAATTTCCAACTTTATATCTTTTCAAAATTAAATTATTGGACTACCACTTCATTTAAACTAAGAATTTGTAGACATTCTTAAGGGACGTTCAAATGATGATGCGTTAAATTTATTCAGTACCAAAAATGGAGATTTGATGCAATGAGTATCCATGGCAACAAATTCCTCGCTAGTAAATGCTTCAATCTATGAAATGCGTCAAAAAACCTAATCGGATTACCGCTAACCTAGACTAGTCAGAGGTAAACTTAATTAGGAAAGAAAGGTTTGATTGAGGAAGAGTTTATATGGTTCTGAAGGCAATTAACACCTACGCGACATTAGAACTTTTAATGTGACAGTCATATTAAACATTGAATTTCCATGTGATTAATGGTTTATTGACGAAAAATATCAGTTTACTTAATCTATGCTCTAAGAAAAAACATTTCATTATCACATTTAATCGGTTCTCCAGACTACGCGTAACTCAGATAAATTACAAAAAAGCCCTCGTCCATTCGATTGCTATATATATATATAAATATTTACATCTCTTTCTCTCTTCCCTGAAACCTACGGAAACGTTCGGAGTTTTAAATATATCAACGTGGAATTTACCGCGGAAGAAATTTATTGCTAGATTATGCTCATTAAAATCCACGTCCCTCCACCTTTTTTATTCGTTATTTTTTGTTTCGCGCCAAAGTCCTCACGACTCCCACTTAATCGCTCCGAAAACTCCCCACTCGAATCCTCTCTGTCTCTCCTGATGCTCTTTTATTTTTATTCCTTCCGTTCCGAACACGTTTCTTCCTTTATCCCTTTCCCTCCCTCTCCTATCCCACTGCATTTTTTCGCTTTGGCAACCAGTTCCGCACTTTGGGACGAAAATTGCCTCGTCCGTACAGTTTCCGAATTCCCACGCTCCCTCTTCCCGGTGCATCCACGCCGTATTTCCTCCTCCTACTCCCTCCTCCCTCCCAAACCGCCCGTCCTCTCCTCCTCCTCCCACTCTCTGCCGATCTGCCAAATTGACTGTGAACCCAGAATGACTAACGCTACAGTACGATGGACGTCCGCTACGGACGAACTGTGCGGGAAAGGAAATAAAAAAGAGAGAAATTCCAAACAAACAGCGACGCCTCCACCTCCTCTTTACCTCCCTCCCTCCCACACTCCCGTCCTTGCGTCACACGCCGCGCGCGGCGCCACGCAACGGCGCCCTCTCACAAAGCGATTCTACGGATTATCGCGTCGCTGGGTGATAATTTCCATTCCGATCTCGATTCCTCCTCCCTTGTCTCCTTTCCCAGGCCTTCCAATCTCCTTTCATCCTTTCTCTCTCTCTCTCACTTTCCATTCCATTCATCTCATTTAACCGATTCAGTCCCCAAGTCCTCAAGAGCGCGAAATATTTTTTTCATCGCTCATCTTTAATTTCCTCATCTGAGAGATTGCATATTTTTATTGTCCTGTCTTAGTTTTCCATTTTTATTGCTTTGATGACCAAAAAATTGAGTTCGAATTTAGTCTCTCAATCAATTTTTTTTGTAACTCTGTCAAGTATAGGCAGGGATATATTTGTATGCATATATTCATATGCAATTACACTGTTATCACCTGAATAGCTTAATTGTTACATATTGGTAAAAAATGACAAATTTAATAATAATTTTTTATATATACTTACTCAATGTCTGTCCATCCGTATATCTGTCTAGCCCCCCCTTTTATCTCTTGAACAGTTTGTCATAGAGAAATGCTGTAAAATCCATTTTATTTTTGCCAACTAAGAGACTTCGAGGAAACTATTTTCGTTTACATAAGTGTCCCAGGTTCAACTGCAGGAGACAATTGCCCTTTCCCATATGTTTACACAGGAGTTCCGATTTATCAAGGTGCAAGGTTTTTTCCCTTCATTCATTAAAATACGTAAGCATGTTCCGAATTTCTCCGTTTTTGTTTTATTCGACGACTAAAACAATAAAATATCGTATTTTTGCGATTTTAGACGTTATACGAAAGAATTTGTCAGATATATGCATTTTTATTCGAAATTTTATGGTTTTTTCGTACACTTTGTGGGTGTTGCCAAGGCATCCCGCATTGCTGTCTCCGATTGAGTTCGCGTTTATTCAAGCCTTCAAATAGATAAAAGAATTACGTTATTTGCTTCGCACTTTTTATGAAGCATCGAAATTATAGATGTAGCAACGTCAACCTAAATAGATTGCAACGTTAATAATTGCAGATTATTATTATTCATTAAACGGCGTGTGGACTGTGGGTATTTTTAACTATTGACAAAAACAAAAAAAAACCTTCTTTCTTTATTTCAATACTGGAATGTTACCTTTTTTGTAAGGGAGAAGCAATTAAAATTGCACATATAAATTATAAAAACAAACATGAAATTCAAAATATCAGTTCTCTAATTTTATAAGAAGAAATGGGCTATTATCAATTTTAAACATGCAGATTTCTGACTGACTTCGCAAAAGATTCTGCGCGTACCACTAGTAATAATAATAACAAATGTAGGTAGTGCAGTGTTTTCTAGGAAAGTGATATTAACAAGAGCTTTGCATTTATTTTCAGCAGGATAGTTATCGATTTGTTGCTTAAGTTTTACAGAAATGTACCCCTATTGGTTCATTGGTGTACATTAAATCTTTTGATATGAATTAACGTTTAAATGCATGATACAGATTTCAATGCACCTCTGCAAACACATCGTTTAATTAAAGATTTTAATTTGTTTCCATGTATTTCTTACCGCCTAGCACCGGTAACGAATTTTTTATATCACTTACTAAATTTGTAATTTATTACCCACAGTAAACAATTAACTAATAATTTTCTTTCGTTTATTACGATAGCACCGCATGCACATCACTTTGCCTGTTCATCTTTATTCGATTATTTTCGTTTTCAATTTTTTCTCTCATATTTGTAGTGAGATGGAAAATTATTTATCTCCTATTTGGATCTTCCGGAAATTTCCACCCGTTCCTACTAGAAAAGCCAATTTAGCGGAAAACGTCAAAATCCGAAACGATTTAAACGAAATAATCTCAAAAAAATCTCTTAACGTCAATCGTAGGTAAAATTTTCGTTTGTTTTTCCACGTCAAAAAAAGTCCGTAAAAGACTTCATAGATACTGGAAAAGCTTTTACCAATTTAGTGTCTCTCTTACTTCTCTCTCTTGGAGCAAAAAGTTTCTCCATCCTAGCTCGCTCGCTTTCTCTGCCTCTGCTAGTTATTTGCACTTCCATTTCCACCAGGAAAGCAGGATATATATATATGTCACAGATTAACCCATTCGCGTCCTCGTTCACGGAGAGGAACGTTGCGAGGGAAACCGTTCTGCAGGCATTAGCCTCCTCCTACAGAGAATTTCCAGCGTAGCTATCCTTCTACCCCGTTTGCTGTCTATCTTTAACCTCTTTCCGTCGCCTCCGCCCTCCACTCTCCAGGATTCACCTTCACTTTCAACATCAATACACCACCTTTTTGAACTTCGCGAATAATTGGTTTCGGAAAACTGACGCGAAATGCAAGTTCGCGAATTGCAGGTCCTATTTTACCATAATACGCAATGTTATTATGGAGTATGGTTCCCAGTAAATCTAAAAAATTCACTTTTTCATCATAAATAATGCAGTTTAACAGAAAATAAAATAAAACGTTATAGCAACGTAACAGCAAATGAAAACCTTGCATTATAAAGTGAAAGTCTTTTAATTATCTTCAAAACGCCTAATAGCAAAAGAAAACCCAGCATTGCAAAGCGTTTACACTTCTTTCGGCATTTGTGCAATTTACCTCCATCGCATTTTGGCATGCGATTTTCGAGCTTCTTTTGTTCATTTCAAGGAAATCCTTTAATTTAAATTGATGAACTACTGAAATGAAATGTTGAGTACGTGATGCACAGATGTATTCATGGATTCTGCAACAAATATTTCCAAGCAGCAAAGAAACACTAGCATTAATAAGTGGTATTATTTTTTTATTAATTTCGTTCGAAATGCGTAACATAATATCAAAACCTAGCGTATGATAGTGATAACATTTCTTATAATTGTTCAAAGTACGCAATCGCGTTCAATATAGGTACGCGGCAGAAAATCTTATGATACAAGCTGATAGCAATTCTTAGATGTACATTAAAAATTCGTAAAAAAATAAAAACCTAACAAAACAAAATAAAATTTCTCTAAATTACGTTCAAAATACAAAAATAATTGTAAACGAATACCTTACATTCCAAAATGATGGCATTTCTTTAAATTTTAGTTTAAAGTTTTACGTTGAAAATAGCGCTGTTGGCAGCGATATTCAAATTGAGCTACAAGATAATTAAGTATCAAGTTATCACGTTTGTTTACTTTAAAAACTGCTAATAATGAGCATTATAAATATAATATTATAATAATAAGCCTATTTCTAGAGTGCCAAAGTTTAAACTGAACTTTGAAACAAATATGTAGAGGTAGTCCCGCTTTTTGGCATATCAAACGGATGACGCGAAAAGTAAATAATCGTCCTGAAACAGAAGTAATGGTGATGAAAAATATTTTCCCGAAGTGCAAATTCGCGAACCGCAAGCACGCGATGTTCGAAAAGTTGGTGTATTGCCATGAATATTTCACAATATTTAAGCATCTTGGTATTTTCCTCTCCCTCTCTCTTTATGTGAAGTTGCTTCCTCCGCGCTGAAATGTATTTTTCCCCGAGAATTTGTTTTTCATTTTGTTCGTTGCCATTTATATATTTTGATGTTTGACATGATGGAATGCAATGCCGTAACTAGGGTTTTGGCGAAGGGGGCATTTGCCATAGGCGCTCAACATTTTCCCAAAACAATCCAAAAGGTTATTTTAATTTAATTCTTAAATGTTAAATATACTGCTAATAAAATTCTATTATTCTCTATTAAAATGCAGGAAAAATAATATTCAACATAACTAATGTGTTTTCTAAAATTTTGCCATAGGCGCAATATCTTTTAGTTGCGTCTCTGTAGGAATGTTGCTTTATATCCCATATAAATTATTCATGATATTTATTGTTTGTTATTTTTGTGAACTTAACAGTAAAACCTCCCTATGATCCCATAGAAAAACGATCGTTAAGAGGGGTCAGATAAAGAGGTATTCGTTAGGTGATGTTTCACTGTATATTTAGATTGCAGAGCCCCCAATCGTTTAGCGTCAGGGGACCCAGATTGCTTAAATACGCCACTATTATATGATCGTCGATTTGTTGTTTAAAACGATTCACGAGGTTGGTGCATCGGGCTCGGCTGGAAGTGCTGCCTTTGAACGACCGCAGGCGATGGGATCCTCTTGGAGACAAGATACTAGAGGTGCGGACATGGGGAGGAGACCCTTCTCCATGTCCTGAATCACTGCAAGAAGCACTCTCCCACCTGGCAGCTGCGACACGACGGGATCCTTGTGAGGCTGGTTAAAGCCATCAGGGGCCAGAGGGGACACGACAGAAACCAGGTAAGGGTCAACAAGAGGATGCCGGCATATCAAGGAATTCTACGACCGAGGACAGGACTGAACAACAACGGGCTTGACAAAACCGCCCGGATCATCGATTTGACGGTGGCGTTCAAAAGCAGAAAGGCGGGACTCCTGGAGGCGAGGCGTCGGAAAGAAGAGAAATACACACCCATCGCCGAACAACTAGTGATCCAGGGGTACCGCACCTCGATCGAATGGTTCGTTTGGAGAACTTTACTTACTGGGACACCGAGAACGACCGCGTCCTCGGGTACATGGGCATCTTGTAGCGATACTCTCGGTTCATGAGATGCCTGATGGTTTCGGATGTCATCCGCTGGTCGAGAGACATTTATATGTAGCATGTGTTCGGGTGACGTCAATATGAGGATGGTGCTGGCGAGGAGGTTGTCCTCGAGTGAGCGTGTCGTGAAATTTTTCTGACTTTTTCTTCCGTTGATAATGAATGACTTTTGTATTTTAACTTTATTTTTCCTATATCTGTGTATTTGTTTATTTTTTTTAATTGATTGATAATTTGCTTGCTTTGTTGTGGATCTTTTGCCCCACCAGTGTATGAAGTGAGGCAAACGGAATCGTACTTTTGTTCACCACCGATGGATAAGGTGGTTTAAGGGCTAAAAAACTATATTATGAGAAGGCCGAGGAAAATTATTACCAATTGTCTTTTACTGGCTTGCTATTTACTCCGCCCTAGATCTAGCAATGACGTGTCTTTTTATAAAGAGATTTCGATAAAAAACTTTAATCTGTTAAAAAAAAAAAACTTTATTTAGTTGTAAACGTAATCTACTAAGTATTTATCTTTAAAGCAGAATAATATCTTGTATAGTTTGTTACCAAATACTGTTTAAAACTTTTTGAAACCGCAATCCAATTCTTTTTCGCCTTCCTTCTGTCAATCTTTGGCCATTATTCCCTCCACATTTATCTCGCGTTTTCTTCCCCTCGTTCCTGAAATCAGCCCTTAACTCTTCGCGCACCAACGTTTTCTATTGAAGGCCGGCAATCCCATCTGGTGGGCTTTGGAGCAAATGGGAACCCTATGCAGTCATAAATACACGGCTCCGGCGTTTCCATGGGAAGGGGGTTCCCCTTGAATAACAGTCGCCGCAATGCATTATCACTTCCTTCGTTACGTCTCTCCCTCTCCCCACCATATTTCCCACTCCCGCTCTCTATCCTCCGTATTCTTAACCACTCCGCCAAAGGTTTCCCGAAACAAATATCCCTCTCATAAACTTTCCGCGACATGATTACCGCCATGGTGTAAGTTATGCCCTTGGTGATTCGTGCAAACCGGCGGACAAGAGGTGAAAACGTGAGAGCCATAAGCCTCCTTCGGACTTACTACAAGGAGAGTGTTAACGAGCAACACTCTATGTTTATGGAATATTGGTAAACAACCCATGTGAGTAGTTATCTAAATTCATCACAAAAACAAACTGATACTTAATATAACTTGTACATTAGTAAAATTGATATTTATTGCTGTTTCAGTCGTTTCATTCCAATCGCACGGCAAGCTCGATGTTTTTGGCACGTTTTCTTAAAGGAAAAAATGTGTTAATGTGATCATTCCGTCGGTCCATCTGCGAATAATCAACTTTTATGTTTTAAGGGATGTTTGGAAAGTTCTTTTTGAATTAGTTAGTTGTTATCAATCCATGAATTTTTCAAGTCGTTCATAGATTTTCTGCTGGGCGGCTTCAAAATCAGAAAATTCGATAATTTCAAATGGCATAGTAGCCAAACTACTGAGGCTAGAGTGAGATTTCCGTGAATGAGAATGTATAGAGGGATCTACAATCTAACGGTGCGAGTTGCCGCCTCCTCAAAGGAAGAAGCAAACTAGAACCCTGAAAATGTTGAAGAATACGAAACCACCTCTTTCTTTAACAAGGGTACCTTATTTGTTTGATTTATGAACTCGAACATTTTTTTCTCACCCAAAAAAACAAACCTTTTCCTTCTATGAACTTATATTTGTATGTGTGTCGCTTTGGCGGAGTCATTAGAGCGTGCCACGTTGCGGTTGCAGGTTTGATTCCGGCGGAGGTCGAATTTTTCAACCTATATAACCATTTTAAATCGGTATAAAATAATTTGCATATTAACGAAAATCTCGAAGAGCAAAAGATTATTTTTTTATAATGATCCTGAACACATTCATCCACCCGTGACGCGCGCGCGCGCGCAAACACACACAAGCGAATACTCATGCACACTTGTATAATCAATCTCGTCATGAGAGTATTTTAACACGCAGCACAACCATAATGAAACCAAATTTCCGAACTAGAAGCCAACCGAGACTCGGGAAGAAAATTTAAGGAAGGAACGATTCATTGGTTGAAGAACGAGGAGGAGGCGAGGGAGGAAAAGTTCAGAACAATTCGCCGAGCCACTGAATTCGCAGAATATGAGCTCGGGTATAATTTGCATCTCACGGCTGCCGTGGAAACGTATGTGTGTGGGTCGCGATAAAGGGGAAATCTAAGCGTGGGGAAATCTTCAATTAAAGATAAAGATAGATATATATATACGTTTATACGAGCTAGGTTGTGGCTCGAATGCACCTTCATACACCTAAACCCAATAATCATTTACAACAGAATAAGAAAAGATAATGTATTAAAATTAATATAAACTACGGTAAAGAAACAAAAAGCATAATACGTACTATTAAAAAGAAGACAGCATATAGCAAAGAAGAATAGAGCAAAAATCAACTCCTAATCACACTTTGTCATAGTGTAGTACAGTGGTCGACAATCTTATTTGCGAGTCTAGGAAAATTCACCTACCACACTTCATTGAAGCACAATTCATCGAAATGTAAATTCACCGAACCACAATTCATCGAATGTATTATTCATCAAAAATTCCAATTCACCTTATGGAGACTGAAATCATGGATGAACAATGAACAATAAATAAACAAATTAAGTTGACGGGGGTGGGGAAGGGGGAAGGTTTAACATTTCAAAACAAAATACTGGCATCATGGATTTGTTTCGAATGCAAATATTTCGTAGATGAATAATAAAAGATAAATAAAGGTTAATTTGTTTATTCATTGTTTATTATTCATCTACGAAATATTTGCATTCGAAAGACATCCATGATTTCCAGTGTTTCATTTTGAAATGTTTAACCTTCCCCCTTTCCTCCTTCTACCCCCACCCTCGTTAGCTTAATGTTTATTTATTGTTTATTATTCATCTAAAAAATATTTGCATTCGAAAGACATCCATGATGCCAGTATTTCATTTTGAAATGTTTAACCTTTCCCCTTTCCTCCTTATACCCCCACCCTGTGAGCTTAATTTGTTTCTTTATTGTTAATTATTCATCTACGAAATATATGCATTCGAAAGACATCAGTGATGCCAGTATTTCGTTTTGAAATGTTTAACCTTCTCCCTTCGTCACCCCCGTCAGCTTAAATTGTTTATTTATTGTTCATTATTCATCCATGATTTGTCTCCATAAGGTGAATTGAAATTTTCGATGAATAATACATTCGATGGATTGTGGTTCGGTGAATTTACATTTCGATGAATTTGTGTTTCCATGAATTGCGTTTTCGATGAATTGTGATTCAGTGAATTGTGGTCGGCGAATTGTGTTTCGATGAATTGTGGTCTGTGAATTTCCCGTAAGCCCTTATTTGATGATAGATCAATGAATGCTTTTCGGAAACTACGGTTGGTCTATAAAAAATATGAATAATAAGCAAAAATTAAACCTGGATTTGTAGATCAACTATTATAATAATTCAAGAAGTTTATTAGCCAGAAAGTTACATAAACTGTAATCACTAATTGAATTACTCTTTTGTTTACCAAATATAAACCCTTCTAAACATTTCTACCATTGTAAGTCGCACAAATATGTCACTCATTGACCCGTGGGCTGTAGGGTGCCGACCACTGGTGTAGGAGATGTAATAAAAAAGAAGGTCATTTAGTTCATTTGCGTGGGGAAAACTAATCTTTACAATAATGAAATATTTTATATAAACCCACATGCGGGAAGAGGAGTGTCAAAACTACGCGAAATCTAATTTAGATTTGTTAAAAATACATTGAATGTATTACCATATAGACGCATGCTAGATCATACCATAAAAAAAATAAAAAGAAATATTACATAATGAGCGCAATCGAAAAAAAAATTGAGTCTCCTTGAGCATCTGTGGTTACATCAATGGGCATAGATGTTACGGGCAAATTCCGAAATGTGGGCACATCTAGATATGCCCAAGTATTTTGGGAAAATCCCGAAATATTTTCAGAAAATGCATTTTTCGGGATTTTCCCCGGCAATTCGCGATATGATCAATTCCTTTTGGGCAAATCTCGATGTGACGGAGCTGTTGGGTTAAGTGGTTGGGAATTTGATTAGTTCCATTTTCCTCCCCGACCTGGGTTATGTGGTTGGGGATTTGTTTCCTTCATATTTTCTTCCACCGGATTGAGTTGAGTGGTTGAGGGTTTGGTTCGTTCCATTTTCCTCCCCAGGGTTGGGTTGAGTGCTTGAGAGATTACAATTTTTTAAAACTATTTTCTTGCATTTTAATTTAAAAGTTGTTTTTAAAATATTGCTGTTTCATTTAAATATTACCTTATCAGTAGTGAAGTAAACTTAGCCAAATTCGCTTGATAGCTGTAATATCTTCTTTAGGCTGATTTCTAAAGCAAAAATAGCTTTATGAAACGGTCCTGTCTGAGTGTGTTAATGTGTGTTATTGTGTGTGTGTGTGTCCCCTACTAACAACTTTTGCACCAATGGACCGATTTTCATGAAACTTGGTATGAGGCTCGTGCTGCCCCCCTCCGGGCTATATTTTATTTGGCGAAGATTGAAGTCCCGGGTTCGATTCCAAGAACTTTTTTTCCTATTTGTTTTACATAGGAAAACTCAAATCCATCCTGCAGGGATGGTTTCATTAATACATAAAGATATCTTAAAATTGTGAAATCGGAGCAGGATTGAATTGTTATAAGAGGAAAAGAATGTAGATTCTAATTCTTATCACTGAGGTTTGATAATTGATCGTATTTTCTTAAATTTCTACTAAAGCATAGCGTTTCTGCGTTTTAAATCGCATTTTATCGATTTGTTGCCATGAAGCTCATTACCAAATTCGGTTTGAACATAGACAAATGAACAAAAGGGTTATTTACTTTTCCGTTAAACTACTCGTCAGCAATGGTCAGTTGATCCAGACCTATTAGCTTGTGAACAGTAACATTTAATTAATTCGTTCATTTAAAAAATACATGCAAAATGTAATATCAGAATGAGATTTTGACATTGTTTTTAGTATTTTAAACCTGATAATGCTCTATTAATTTGTTTTCCAATTTTCTCTATCATCGATAAACTATGAACTATAAGTGGTATTAATAAAATGAGAATTCCATGGAATGACTAACACGTACTAAAACATTTCCTGTCAATATAAGTAATCACGTCAACTTTGGGAAACCAGCCTGCATTAGTCCTGGTTTGGAATTCTTGTTATTATCACATCATCCCCGTCACATATTGCTGGTACTGTGCCGAGCGTAATCCTGCTGGCGCCGAATTCTCCCATCGCCAAATCGTTCCGAGCCGAAATGGACGCGCCGAACTGTTCTATACACGAATCTACTATACACTTTGAGATTACCTAGATCTCCACAAACACCTGTCGGCGTTTCGCTGTATGCCCGGGCAAACTCCGTATCTGACATCTACTTCGGGATTTGACCATTATATTTGGGCAAATCTAGATTTTCCCGGGCAGATCTAGATATGCCCAAACACTTGTGGGCAATTCGCGATATGCCCGTGAAAATGCCGATGTAAACTCTACTTCGGGATTTGCCCTAGCATATTTAGATTTTCCCAATTTCGGGATTTGCCCGTAACTTAGACAAGAAATTTTACGAATATAGATAAGCTAAATTCCACAGAAAGAACAAATGAATCCACAAAAACAGAATGCAATCCCTAGATTTTCGCTTCACGCGCGGTCCTGGGGAATGCCGTGTAAAGCGAAACCGCGCAGAATGGGATAGGTTTATCCTTGGACATATGTACTACATGAGGTAAAGTTTGAGCGCCGTTCTGAGTGCAACATGCTAAAATTTAATTGCATATTCTTCAGCATTGCTTCCTTTATCCTTTATTATGACTTCTCCATCGAAGTTTAACACATTTTATATACCCTTTAGTTCTTGGAGAGCATTTAAAAACCTCGTTTAAACGGAATCGATGGCCGCATAATTCGAAGTTTGCGCTAAATCGGAAACGCGTAAAAGAGACACCCTTCAGTTCTCGGGAGATGAATGTACTTTAGACTTGTGCAAACCGCAACGTTCTGGAGCAGGGGTCGGCAACGTGGCGATCGCGAGACATTAACGAGTCGCCCGCTGGCCGAAGAGAGAACATAGTTAAACAGACCAATTGTGACATTCTCGGTTAATCCTTTCAATTTTACGGGCAATGATAGGTCTCCTATTATTGCAATCTACTTTATCACCATGAACACCGAAGACTTAGAATTGGAAATAATGAATATACAGAATGATATTATTTAAAAATCACATTAGAATGAAAACTTTTGGAATTTAGTTGATGAAAATAGCTATCCCTTATTTAAAAAATGTGCCCTGAAAATATATTCTTACTGTGCTTCAACATACTCTTGCGATTCCCTTTTTTTAAGCATGAAATATTATAAATCCAAGTTCCGATGCAGGCTCGCCGATTATAATTTAGACAACTGCCTAAGAACATGAAACTCAAGTTACGTTTCAAATTACAAGTCGGCTGATAATTTGCATTGCCAAGTTCCACATTGGTGTATTTTTCATATTTGATTTATAATAAATTCTTTAATAAAATTTCTTCCTTACACACACACACACACATATACACACACACACACATATATATATATATATATATATATATATATATATATATATATATATATATATATATATATACACTCTACCATATGCGCCCGTCACGTCTCCAATAATTTAAGTTGCGCCCTCCTAGGAGCCATGACGACAAGCGTATTAGAAAGAAGATGAGTGAAAAACCCTCATCGCAAAAGAGGAAATACAAAATGACTTCATAAAAGGAAATATGGACGGTGTAGTTGTACAATGACGATAATGAGAATCCTAAATACGAGTGAAAATACTGTTGCATTTACATTTTGCCAAGCTGAGCCGGAGATGAGTGGAAAATTGTTGAATTATCTCGAATTTTAGACGGTAGTAAAATTGCGATCCGAGCGAGAATCGCTACAGCAATTACAGGAATTACGTACCCGGGCTCTAATTAAATCAGTTCTCGGTCAAGGGAAAATTACACGCGAATCCCAAAAACTGTCCCCCATATAAATATAGGTTAAATCATGCTCCAGTTGGGTCAATTCAATAGCTTTTGCAATTGACGCTTTTACAGTTTGAAACGGGATTCAACTCGACGATTATTGTGCCAACACGCTTGAGTGCTGGGCACAATTGTTTTTAAAGGCTTTCATTGTTGCATTAATAACGTTAAGTGAAGTGTTAACATGTTACCAAATCTTTGTAATGAGACGGAAATTCGCGCATGGGTAAATAGAGATAAATGAAAGCACAAATGTAGTAAAAGGATAGCATGGTGACTGCAAAGAAGTTGCAAAATTAAATTGTAGTGATGCAGAAAAGTCAGTTTAATTGAAATGAAAACACAAATCATTGCAAAAAATCTTAGAAAGAGTTTTAATTGTGGAAATTTAGGTACTGACGTGACCAACAGCATGGAGAAATATCCAAACCGAAGCAGAATTTGGTGCATCTTTCACCGGTAAAATATCTGTGAAATTACGATGCGATGGAAAGTACTAATTTCTTTTGATATAAATACGCCAAAATCACGTCCATAAAATTTCATTCAACCGAAAAAAGTTGTGCTTGAACCATCGCCCATGGGAAAAAATGGCGTAGAATTCTGCCAAAGTTTGAATGGTTACTAGGCCCTACCATCTCTGGTGAGTCTTCCAGACATAAGAAAAAAGCTTCTTCGAGTATCAGAGAGTATTTAATTCTAATCAGATCCCATAGAGAAATTTTCTAATAAATACTGAAAAAACATATATCTTAAAACCAACCATGGCAACCAAACATTATTGATCTCTTCTTATGTCTGAAAATAAATTCAGAATAAGAAATTAACCGGCAAAAATTGAAAAATTCAGCATTTTTATTAGATACATTCAATACAATTTTGTTATTGGAGATACCTACGACAACTACTGAATTTTTCAGTCTTTCATAAGTGCTTATCCTGAAATTATCTTAATGTCATAATCCTTGCATGAGGGTTATGAAAGAATCATACCTGTATGATATTATATGACGATAATTTTCCAATGTTCGTATTCACAACAAAGTAAGTCCCTGATTAATTACGTATGCAAAGCAATCACTTTTAAACCTGACCTCGCCGAGAGTAAGCCAATCGTAGCCGCAAGAAAATTACTGAAGGACGTGGAGCAATCAATTAAGACACTTCCGTTAAAAAGGAGGAAAAAAAAAATATATGAACAGAGAGAGAGGAGGGTGGGGGGGAGAAATGATACTTCGAAAAAAATTACAAAGAAGAGTAAGAAGAACGACCCTGGGATCGATAACACTGAAAGTGAAACTTAAAACATTTCCATTTATTCTTGAAAGTTTTTTTCCTCTCACTCTTTCTCTAGTCATTAAGGACATTGAGTGATTGATGCACCAGCGTAAATTCGCTATAAATCGCTTCTTTTCTCTCTCTCTCCCTCTCTTTCATCTCCCTCTCCTCACCCTCCTCTCCCATCCTCCCTTTTAATCCGAAGGCTGTTAAGCTGTTTTGGCACGCGAAAAGATGATTTAAATGAATAAACACCTTCAATCCCCAGGATGATTCATGCGACGCAATTGGATTCTTTTTAGCATTTTTACGCATGGGGGCGAGGTAATTAAACATTTTTTTAGCAAGCGGCTGATAGCGATGAAATCAATCCTCCTCCTCGTGTATAGCGGAGTATGCTGATTCGAATGCGGCTCTTTTGAGTTTATTCACGTGTACGAGGAAATTTTAATACACTCGACTTTCGCAAGGTAATAAAACACTTTTGCTTCCTACCATCTTCAAACCGCACTCAATCTATTTCTATTTTGCAAGTGTGTGTTCGTGTATATATATATACATATATACACACAGTTCATAATCTGTCATATGACGCAGAATCGTTGATGCATAGGGATAATAAATTCACCTAAGTTCCTCGCCATGTCAGTCAAGATTATGCAAAATATATGTATCAATTTAAGTCAAATAAGCGGCACACACGGAAGACCCCTTTATATCATGCTGAATTTCAAATTCTAATTTCTTCTGAAAAGTTAATAAGATCCATTTATCATTGGTGAGCGAATATTTGCTTCTTTATAATAATTTATTTTCCTCCCGAGTTGCAAACAAACATAAATATTTAAGCACAAAAGAGTAATCCTTTTAAAAATATTTCCCTTGGCTAGATATCGGCAAAGTTGATTGCATGAGCAGAGTCCTTAGGCTTAGACATACAACCATTTTAAGATACTGTAGCAATATTAATTTATCGAGACAAAAAATCTTCTGCATATAATGGACGTCAAAGTGATTACTCTCCAAAATAATCGTCCTCTAAATACTGGTATGATGGGGTAATCTTAACAATGATGGAACCGCACGGTAATGAGATCAAACAATAACGGAATCTAGCAGCAATGGACTTGAACAATGATCAAAAGGAACAATGGCCGAGTCGACCAATAACGTAACCAAAGAAAATGGAATCGAATGACAAATGAAAAGGATGTGGGTAAGAAATTGTCGCATTTTTCGCTCTGTATACGCGTTTTGCAGTGAACAAAAAACGAACGATTCCTTAAAAAAATGTTCTTTACTTTGTTGCAATGAACTTGACTGGCTCATATTTTTTTTCTATGAAATCTCATTTTTTTCAAGACAGAATGGAGCTCTGATGAAGGACATTTCGAGCCGTTTAACTACAATAAATTCTGCATTTCACTTTACTTGTATTTACATAACCGGTGTGTTGTTCTTTCCAAATTTATAGAATATTTTGCCGCTTCAGAAGTCGCTGGAGTATGCGATAATTTTGCAGAGCAAAATTTAACACCCGATCGTGTAATTATTTTCTGCCACGCAAAGAGGGAGAATGTATCAAATTGATTCGTGCTGATCTGCGGATGCTAAGCGACGGCAAAATTAGCATATTTTTTCACAACTTATTTCACTTTTCCTCCCCTTGCCCTCCACCTGGATCGCCTTCAGAGTTAATTAGGCATGGGGAAACAAGGTCCGCGTCATTGTATGCGATACATCTCCGGGACTAGCGATTTCCGGTGAAAGGTTATTTTTTTTCTCGAGAGATGGGGGCTCGAAAAGACGAGGGTCAGAGGAGAAAGGGGGGTGAGTGAGGTAGAATGGCGGGAGATGGAGTGAGGAAGTAGATGATGGTCTGAGGTTCCACGCCAGAGGAGATTAAGGCGGTTAGACGTCTAAGCCAGCAAACACCACTCAAAGGTTCCATTATGCAGCAAAGCCTACGAACACCAATACTCCCCCTCCAATCCCTTTTACACCTCATTTAAAACGCGGTCTTATTTACGTCACGCCTCTCGTGCTTCTGCCCACGGAATCAATAAATCTGTGCGATAGGCTTAGCGGAAATGGCGGGTGAACTTTTTGATCCGGTGGATCTAGGATTTTTATTCGAGGGACGAAATATTTATCATTTTTGTCCGAGGATGCGTTCTATTCACGCATAAGTCGAATTTTGGAGCTTCAGATGGGGTGGGGATTCCCTCTGGACCCTTCAGCGAATTAAAAAATATTCTATAGCGCTATTTTGTCGGAATTAGGTTTTTTTGAATTAATATACGACTTATAAGTTTCTTCTCTAAAAAATCTCGTATATATTCGGTTCATTCGTTTGTCTGTCCGTGTACAAAGTAACTCAAATTTGTTTGTCTATGGAGTTGAATGGAAAAATGAGAAAATAGCTTATAACTTAAATAATTAAAAAATGAAAAATAATTATCTTAGGTATCTATGCTACGATGCAGTCGTCTTCATTGGTGTATAAAGTAAATACAGCGATGTATTGTTTACTTTTTTGCACATAAAAATTTGTTTCTTTAATTTTTAACGTTTTTTTAATAATCAATCATGTTTTCGGTTCAACCGTCTGACCGTGTACAAAACGACTGAAAAATGACGTTACAAACAAAAATTCCGAGATAGATAGAACTGCATTAGGGCCACATAGGTATGTTACAAATTTGGTGGGTCTAAAATGATCTTCTTGGGAGTAATTGGGAAAAAACGCTAAAAAGTACATTCTGCTCCAAATGTAGGCAACCAACAATACACCGCATCTGTGATTATTTACTCCTATGGAATGATAGCAGTCGGTGAAAAAAAGCACCTAATGTAATTTGCTCTGCAATTCTTCCCTCATTTGTTTTTGTGTACTTCTGCATTGTTTATACATGAGTTTTTGTGTGTTTTTATGTTTTAAGAATATTTTACCTATTTACAATACTAACGACATAGCATGTCTGGCAACAAAACTTGTGTTGGTCTTTTAAATCGAAATACACAAATTAATGTAACCCGGCCCTCTTATAATTGGTTGCGTTCTGAATAATGTGAATCAGTGTTATGTGAACAGTTAAACACAGTGAAAGGTGGGTTGCATTCTATACTCCGCGATGAAAAACTCGATACACCCTTTCTTTGGACTCGGAGACACCTAAAGCGTTTATTTCCCTCAAAATCTCGAAGTTTATGTTTACCGCAATTACAATATTATTTCTATATACTAGGTAGAAAGAAAAAACCTACACAAAGTCTACTTCCTCGCCTAGTCGAATGTTATTAGCGACATCCTTGTGCTTCTCCCTTTATTTGCCCACTAATCTCCAAGACGTCCCTGTTATGATGCAGGTCGTCCCGCAATATGCAAGGGACAGGAAGGATATGGGCTTTCCTGGCTTTCGCTCCACGTCCGGAAAAGATGGGATGTGGAAGGGTAAGTTTCGGGGGAGGGGTGGGAGAGGACGGCAATTGTGTGTCCGAAATATCACTCGTCTCGCCGCCACAGGTAATAAGCTTAATTAAACTTCCTGGCCTTCAAAACGCCGCAAACCCGCATAGTATAGGGGTCCTCTCCTCTGACCCGTGTAGTATGTTTGTGTATATGAGCGTAGGCGTGTTATGTTCCAACCTCTCAACTCTCTCTTCTAATTCCGCTGTTTTCGAATTACCCATCGGCCATTCGCAACTCATTATTTGTTCCGCGAGACTAGGAGGGAGGGGGAGGTGGGATGCAATATGGAGGCGGAACTACTGTGCGTGAAATTCGGTGTCGTTTTTTTATTCCCCTCCCCCCCTCTCTCTCTCTCTCTGCCTGTCTCGGCGTTAGCGTTAAAGTGAAACGAGAAAAGGGTATTTAAGCGAATGCGACCGTAATGCGAAATCAATGTCCCGTGGCAGACGTCAAAAGTAAGAAATCGTAAGAACCTTCCCTCGGATGAAAATCATTTTCGTGTCGGTGAAATTAATGGAAGTTAGCATGTATTATGAGATTCGAAGTGGAATTGCGAAATATCTTTGAATAAGTGATGATTCTCGTGTGCCACGACGATGAACAGTTAATTCCACGGCAGATATATATAGTATGTATATACGCGTGTATATATATATATATATATATATATATATATATATATATATATATATATATACGCGTATATACATAGTATGTATATCTGCCGGACAGACTACCTATTATATATATATATATCATAGGTAGTCTGTCCGTAAGCAGGTCCGTGATTATTTATGCTTAAACCTGGTTCTCTATATACTCCTATTTTCTGCTGTCCCCTTCATATCTCTTACCCTTTCAAATCGTCTATCAGCCGAAAACTTTTCCTACCTCTTTCCCTTTTTCCATCTAGTTTTCCTTCTAACACGTCTTTAATCATACTCTCTCTCTCCTCAGGTAATGTCCAACCCAGTTTGCCTTCCTCTTTCTAATAGTCTGTATAATCATTCCCTTCTCTCCTATTCTTCGTAGCACATCATCGTTTTTCATCCTATCCGTCCGTTTTATCTTTATCATTCTCCTTTAGTCCACATTTCAAAGCTTTCCCAGTATTTGATGTCATTTTTCCTAAGCGTCCATGTTTCTGCCCCGTACAATGCTATACTCCATAGATAGCATTTGATGAACTTCTTGCGGATATCTTCCCTTATATTCCCCGTAAGTAGGTGTTTCTTTCTTCTAAAAGCCGCTTTGGCTTTTTCTATTCTAGTCCTGATCTCAACCGTATATTTTCCTTCTCTTGTTATGATGCTTTTAAGGTATTTATAGTCTGAAACTTGTTCTAAAGACTTTCCTCCAATACTTGTTCAGGTTCTCTTCTTTGTCCGATATTCGAATGGCCTTGAATTTTTCTGTATTTATTTCCATATCGTATTTTATACCTGTTATTACTAGTCTATTTATCATTTTCTGGAGTTCCTCTTGATCATCCGCGTATTTTACTGTACTTACAATCCTTCCTCCAATTTTGAAATCTTCTGTACCTTCTAACGCTTCTTGAATTAGAATTTGTGTGTATATGTGTATATATATATATATATATATAAAATAGGGTCGGCGGTAAGCAGCAGACCTGTCTTACACCTCTACCTATATTTACACCGCAGGTGTCCGCATTCTCCAACCTGACCTTTAACACTTGATTCACATATAGATTCTTGGTCATTCTCCTGTCTTTCAAGTCTACGCCTATATCCTTTAATATCTTTAACAACATTACCCAATTTACTCTATCAAAGGTGATTTGCCAGTCTACAAAACATACGCAGATATCTTGACTGTACTCTAATGCCGTTTCGGATATGATTTTAACTATCCCTATAGCATGTCTAGTTCCTCATCCTTTTCTGAAACCGAATTGATCTTCCCTTAGCATTTCTTCTGCCTTTTTATCCAGTCCCTTATTAAGAATCCTCGTGATTATCTTTGACGTGTGTATGTGTATATATATATATATATATATATATATATATATATATATATATATATATATATATATACACACACACACACAGTTAGGCAATATACAAACAGGGTAATTTAAAAAGAAGGTAACACTTTCGCATGCTTATAATGAAGTAATAAGCCTACAATCACGTGATATGCACCCGTAGGTAGGAAAACTCTCAAAGTTATGATCTCTTACCTTAAAAACTCTCATTGAAGAAACTCCGTGTTACACGGCACACACGTAAGCCGATAGTCCAATTCTGCCCCAACTCTCTCCAGCATGTCCTTGTTTATGGATACTACAGCGGCGATGATGTGCTGTATTAATTCTTCAAAATCATTTGGCAGGGGTGGTAAATATACGGCGTCCTTGACATACCCCCAGAGAAGGAAGTAACACAGTGTGAGGTCTGGCGACCTTGGAGGCCATGTGGAAGGACAGGTCAGTGGCTACAGCACGTCCAGTCCAGCAATGTGGCGGATTTTTATAGAGGTAAAGGCATCAGGTTTTACAGCTTGTAACAACTGCAACTTATAACATTTCATGCGTAATCGTTTTCGCAGAACATACCAGGGTCATCTTGGGCGAGTTTAACTCACGACCGCCTCGGTATGTCGATTTCCCAATACTTCACTGGACAGTTGCTCAAATGCAGTCTACATTTTCTTCTGATACACGAGGTCGACCCGTGCTTTTCCCTTTACAGACAAAACCTTTATCTTCAAACTGTCGGCACCAACTGTAAATGGTCTTCCTAGCTGGTTGATCAATTCCGAAGCGTGTGCGGAACAGCTGTTGCACAGTTGTTACCGAGTTGGTCTTTGCAAACTGCAGGACACAGAACGCATTTTGCCGTGGAGTCGCCATTTTCACAAGACGGTCTCCACTGGCGGCGCAAGCGCGAAACACTTTCCCGCGCCATTTACAAACAAACTTTGAAAGTTTTTCTAACAGTTGATCCATATCACGTGATCGTAGACTCACTGGTTACTTCATTATAAACATGTGAAAGTGTTACCTCCTTTTTTAATTACCCTATATATATATATATATATATATATATATATATATATATATATATATAGTTACTCTCTTTCTATCCTTTTCCTTAAGTATATATATATATATATATATATATATATATATATATATATATATGGAAAGTGGGGGGGGGACCGGGTAGCTAACATAAAATTAGCGTTGCTTTCTTATTTACCGTTATATTTATTTCAAACCAAGTCCTCCTAGATAAATATAATAGAAATGTAGTTGCAAACTTAGATACGTGTAAGATACGGTTCTGCCCCAATGGTCTGGGCACAACCGGGTATAGCAAGGGGCACAACCGGACACCCAGTTATGTTTGAGAAACAGTTTTGTTGCACACTTCATTAACAAGTATTGCACTCATAATAGTCCAGGGTCTTCTCAGGTCAGTCAGTTATTGCGGATATTTAAACGTGAAAGAACGCCTATCCCTCGAACTACACGGTTTCGCCTCACCGATTTTCGGTATATCGCGATTTCCTTTTTTGAGAGGGCACCCTCGAACTGCACGGCCGTCGATTTTGCTTTGGCGCGGTTTTGAAACTGCCTCTGAGGACTAAAAAAAGAAAAAAATGTATCATATTGACTCGGAAGTTAGAGGCAAGGGTAAAGTTTGCAACTCAGAATATATTGCAACACAACAAAAAATCGGGTGAAATGTATAAAAAATTACGGGGACTTAAATCTTCAAATAAATGCCATTATATTTGTAAAGGCTATCCTTAAACGCTAAATGATGAAAATTCGCGTCGAGCAATGTTTCTTTTCCGTCGGCTTCTTTTTTACTGGGTCGTGATACAAATTTTTTTAGAAACATTGAATGTAAATAAATTATCTAATAAAAATATGCGTATATCTCACAAAATTCCTATCTAGAATTAAAATGTTTAATTTGAACATAGGTAATATAAGACACAAGTACTGTCTGATAATTTAACTACTAGGAAGCAACAATTACCTATAGGATATAACGAATAAATTTTAATTCAGGTCAACTAAATCATATTCGCTTTTTGAAAAACCCTTAACTAAAATTCATTTACGTGTTCGAGGACGAGTTACCATAACTACCGCTTAAAAAATAACCATTTAAATCCAAAAAATGGAAAAAGTTCTAATATTAATTAAATCTTGAAACCACAACAAGGCTATAAGAAAAACAGTTGTGCATTTTGGCTGAAATGCAACCGTCTTCAGTGGTTGTTATTTTTATAATTCAGTGAACCACCACTGAATACGGTTGCATTGTAGTCGGAATGAATATCCGGTGTTTTTAATACCTTGTCGTGGCTACTGAAGATATCTAAGTTAAATACTTTTTCAATTTTTCATAAGTGTTTAATCTTGAATTTGTTTTCAGCCATAAGACCTCGATACTCAACCGAATCATTAGACATCGTTTAAAATTCCTTCCCCGAAATTCGGGGTGGCGGTGTTGTTAGAGCGCTGGTCTTCTACGCAGCGATACCAGGTTCGAATCCGCTAGAGGTCGGATTTCTGAACCAGGGTTTGTCACCTCCCCTACTGTGTGCTTTGAGGAGTGCGTGAAAGGCAGCGCTCTGTCATTCGGAAAGGACGTTAAGCAGTTGGCCCCCTTGGTGCTCTTCGTAAATAGTAGGCTAATGCTGACACTGGGTTTCCCTCTTCCCTTGTGTGTGTCTGGTGTGTAAGGTGTTATAGCTATAATATTGCAAGAGGTTTATTACCATCTCAAAATTTACAGATGGTCGCTATTTTCAAAAGTGAGTCAATTTTTTCCTTGAGAAAAAAGGAAAATAATTTCCTCTGCTAAAAGATGATGCACCAAGACACTTTAGTTATCCCCATTGGGAAAAAGTAGAAAGAGGAACATAAGAAAAAAACGCCGAAAATTGTTCTTGCGTCCGAAACTCGGAGAATGAAAGCCCTCACGCATGTACTGTCTTGCCAATCACCCTCGACTTTCTTTCCCTGACCAAAGGAGGGAGAAACGAGATATACCAATTAAGCCCTTCCCCACTCCTCCCTCTCCCCTCCCTTCAACGCACCTCCGCTTATTACCAAGGCTTTAGGAGTCGGTGCTAAGCGCCAGGGAATCGTCCGACACCCAGTCCTCTTCTCGCTGCGGTAGATGGGGTAGATTTCATCCCGTAACGACCGGCAAGCCCCGGGAACCTTCCGCCCTTAGCTTTTTGGGGCCTTCTCGGCCTAATTACTCGGGGCTGCCTAATAAGCCGAAAGACATTGAGGAGGTCGGTCGTTCGTTGGTGGGATAGGAGAAAAGTGGATTGGTCTTGTCTGGTGGTCGCAGGATTGGTTTTTCCTGGTGGTCTAATGAGGAGTTTGGTAGCAGTTTTGTGGGAGGTATGGGGAATGAGAGAGGGGGAAGGGAGAGGAAAAGGGAGGAAGAGAAGAGAGAGGGAGGGAGAGATAAGAGCGAAGGAGAGGAGAGAGAGATGGGGAAAGAGAGGTAGGGAGAGAGGGAGGGAGACAGAGAGAGAGAGAATGGAGGGAGGGAGGAGGGGCAGAGAGAGGAGGAAGTGAGGGAGAGGAGAGAGAAAAGGGAGAGAGGTGGGAGAAAGATAGGGAGAGAAAGGAGGAAAGTAGGAGAGGGAAAGAGAGGGAGAGAGAAAGGAGGAAGGGAGAAAGGAGGAAGGGGGAGAGAGAAAGGAGGAATGGAGGGAGAGAGAGAAAGAAAGGAGGGAGGGAGACAGAGTGAAAAGGGAGAGAGAAGTGGAAGAAAGAAGTGGGAGAGAGAGAAGGGAGGGAGGTGGGAGGAAGAGAGGGAGAGAGTAAGGAGGATGGGAGGAAGAGAGGAAGGGATAAAGAGAGGGAGAGAGGAGGGAGCGAGAGAGAAGAGAGCAAAGGAGAGAGGTGGGAGAAAGTGAGGGAGAGGGAGAATGAGAAGAGGGAGGGAGAAAAAAGAGAAAGAGAGGAGGGAGAAAAAGGGAGGTGGAAGAAACTAAGCATAAAGAATGGGTCACATAAGGTCTACTCGGTAAGACGACGAGCGATTAACGGTGATGTTTCATAGTTTGTTTTGGTGCGAGCGTTATGGAGGAGGAAATGCAGGTCCTATTCCTTTTCTCGTTTCCCCCTTTTCGGTTTCCACCCGTTGAAAATGCAACGAAAATTAACGCGGGCCGCTACGCTTAATAATGAAGCCGCGTTGGAACGGGTCCCGGTGGTCATTGTGCATTCGCTGCGCCCTCCTCCGCGCCCAAATTAATTGGATCTGATGCGGCGATGAAATTTCGGATCAACAATTGAATTTCACCCGCGCTCCTACTCGTTTCTTTTTTTTTCTTCTCTATCGAGAGATACCATCAATTACCAAACTTCGAATTTATTGGCTCGGTAATAACGCCCGTAAAACAACCAACCTTCCTCTACGTCCGGGCGGCTTTTCCAAAGCGATCATGTATTTCCTCATTATTAAATCAAAAAACGGGGCTATTTATTCCTGCGACGATTTCATTGCTTATAATACAATTATAGTCCGGCGTAATTGAAAGCCAACGAATTGGGAAAAAATATTAATTTCGATGATTACAACTTTGACCAACGTTCATTAGGGATGATTTATTTTTAACGCGTTTCAGGAGAAAAAATATGAGCAATTATGCCCTTTCGAAATAAAAGAGATTTTTTGAAAGGCCCGTGAAATGAAAGTTGTGCTTCGAATGCAGTTACTAATTTAGATAATTTACAAAATGTAAAAGGTCGCCCAGGAAACGTTTCATTTTTTTACAAATGAAATGAAAAAACGAGGGCACCCTCATTCCTCAAGCGTGTACGATGATGGCGGTTGATTAGGAATCCAATTTAGATCGAGGATCCAAGTTTAAATGCGCACCTGTACATAAATTGTTAAAATGTCGCTAAATTATTAACTGAATACGAAAATTAATTATCTAAGACATTATTAAACTCATCGATTTCTTTTTAAAAATTACCTCGCGATACATTTAATAATAAGCGACATGAAATTGAAGATTTTGTTGAAAAGAATGGACTCTAATTGCAATAAAACAGTTATAGTCCCCTTTTTTCAACATTATCATATTGCCGTAGTTCTCAACCGCTTTTTAAATACTGAAGATTTTACTTGAGCGTTATTTCTATTTTTCCTTAATTCTAAGTCATATTGATTAAATGATATTGATTTTTTATTCAGCGCTACGGTGCCGACTTTTTGCAACATTAAACCGAAGTTGACACGTAAAATAACGCTATTTGAAAAAGAAAAAACCTAAATCATATTCCTGCATTGTGGTAGTAGTTCTTTAATAAAAAATTTGCTTTGCATTTAGAACATTGAATTCGAGAAGAAGGTGAATTTGTAAACACGTAAATTTTAGTAAAAGTTAAAGTTCATGTTTAGTGTTTATAATACCATCCGACTTGTAAATCACTGTTAAATTATTTTCATTGCACTCCTCTTAAGTATTATTTCACAACTCAACGACTCGCTTTTCACAAATTCACTTCGAACTGTATATGAAATGGTTTAAATTTATCAATATTAATTTTTAGGCGTTCTTTACCAGCGAAGCGGTAGTAACGGAACGTCTAATGGTCATGTCTTGTCTGTCCGTCCGTCTTTCGTGCTTTCTTCTCCTGAACCGCTGAACGGATTTCAATTAAATTATACACAAGTAATCTTTATTAAATCTTTCTCTGACATGTGATTTTGAACTGCTTCCATCAATTAGAACTTTCATTTTATTTAAACACTTTAATAAACTTATACTCGTATCTCGTTAAATGGCATCCGTCAAGCAACAATTAAACACACTATTTTTCTCTCCCATGCTCATTAACATATTTGTTCGGAGGACAATATGTGCCACAAAAAAGCACGCAAAATTACATAATTAGAACTTAATAGGTTTGGAGATAAAAATTCGAGAATATCCCAATATTTCGATAACATTTTTTATGCAATTCCAATAAAGTTCACCTTTGAAGTCTCTGTTTATTCCACTTACATGGTATACTACTCCTTCTTTTTGCTTGTGTGACATACTCTCCTACCAAACGTTCGTGACATAAGAAATCTTACCCTCTTTTTATGCCTCAGTCTGCATATTCACTTTAACACTCCATCGCGGAAAATTCTTAACCGAGACATGCGGAGAATCATTCCTTGCATCCCTCTCCATACACACACACACACAGCTACGGATGACCTTTGGCAAACCAATTCCCCCAGTCAAACAGCCTCCCTCTTTATATCCCTCCTACTCTGTCTCTCTGTTTTCCTCCACCAAATATACCACCTCCAACCCATCTCTTCCCCATACCACACTCCCTCCTCCCCCCAAATACACCCATTCGTCTTCATTAGCGGCTCTCGTCTCTTCTGGGACACGGGCGGGACCAGAGGACGATGCGGTGGGACGGCATGGCAGGGAGGATGGGAAAAAATGGAAAACACGGGAACAATAGTTGTCCCAAGGGCGAAGAGGAGGAGGTTTGGGAAGGGGCTGGGGAAGGCCTTAGCACGAATGAGAAACCTCCCTTCTGCCCACGTGACCCTTAACTCGCTCCGCTAAGTATTTCCCTCACGAAGCCACTAATTGTTCGTAGCAGCCCTCGTATTAATACCGTCCACGTCATTTCATTCACCCTCCCCCACCTCGGCGAGGGGGAGGCGATAGAAGGGGACGTGTTGATGAAAACAGTTGAAGGCTCACCGAGGCGCACACACTGCAGACGGAGGGAGGGAGAAGTGTATTTTGATGGGTGGTGCGGAAGCCGTACTTAAACGCGGAGGAGGTTTTTAAGTTTTTTTTTGCACGACGTACATTAACTGCGCTCTCACGCTCATGTCCCGAGAGCAGTAAATTCAGGAGAAATATAGCCTGATAAGGGCTGTATCCTGGACGAGTTTGGCGCCATTTAGCGCTCGTTTTGTTTTGTTAAAGAATAATATACGACACTTATGAGGTGAAATAACAAAAAGCTATGTGGAGCACCCCGAATTCCCGAGACCCTTTCAACAAGAATGGAAACGAAATTCGAAAAGAGTGGCGTAATCCTACTTATAAATAACTTTTTGTGCCAAATTAGAATGGTAAGGTCACGGACAGTTGCGGGGAAACAAAATTTTTATTTAGCGAACGGTTAAAACTCACGAGTATGTTGTGACAAGGCACGAAAATATAAGGTACGACATGTGCCGTATTTACTGACGTTCTCATATTTTTTTTCCTCGGGAGTTTTTCGAGGTAAATATGGAGTACAAAGATTATAGACGGGTTATATAGTCATTTTTGCAAGCTCCTCAGAAAAACCTATTGACTTTTACTTCTCTAGAAGTTTCAACCTATCGCTTAATCTAAAAATTTTAGAAATATATCAAATCATCACTTCCAAAATTTCCAAAGTTTACTTTTCATTCCCATTTAAAACACTCGACGAAGTTGGGATAAAGAAATATTTTCTTGACATGGAATGGACCTGTGGAATTGGCACGATGCCTTAACGTGGCCTGCGGATTTAGTGCAGCGCCATCATGCGGCCCACGCATGATTTCAGTCGGAGACCCATATTCTAGTCCAGTTGTGCCTAACCTACGGCTAGGAAAGGGTTTTTGTGCTGCCCGCGAAGCTATGATGAGAAAGCAATCCGGAAAATTTAACATACAAATTCATCAAGTTTTATGATTTTTTTTATAATAAAAGCTTTAATATTGAAGTCTTAGCCATATAAACGCTATTTAAAATTGATGTTTACTCCACTTCCAATTTAAACTCTAATCGGGTCCGCCGAAGAATTAGCAACTTCCAATTCGACCCGAAGAAGGATTCGCAACCACCGAAGCGGCACGCCTTTTATAAAGGTTTGGCGCCACTGTTCCAGCTCATTGGATCCCGACATATTTTTAGGCACCGCATCCCTTCAAAGGTAACAAACTTTGCGGCACCTCCGCCTTGAAACAAGTCTATAAAATTCTCCATGCGGATATATCAATGGTTGGACGCATTCAATTGTCAATTCTACATTATCATCAGTTATCTATAGCAAATATGGTTGCCCTGACGACCTATCAACATTTTTAAACGTAGATTTATTTATTTAGAAATGTTTTCTGATAGTACCCCCGTAAAATCAACTGCTGAACTCCCTTTGGAAACTACTATTCTAGCGAAACCCAAACAGAATCATTTCACAATTTTTCGACGCTTTACTAATGGTCATATATTTTTCACCTTTCTGACAACAATATATTCTACATTCGCGATATTAACCCTTAAATGATTGTTCGGTATTAGTCAAATGATTATAGTATTGTTTCTCAATCGGGATGCCGCAAAAGTTCTTCTGTTTTCCTTTACCAACTTTCTACCTAGTTCAGGGGTGGTCAACCAGGGATAAGGAGGAGCCACTATACTAGTGGACGCCATCGAAGAGCCACAGAAGCATATGGTGTGCTGATAAAATATAATAAACACATAATTTAGCTGCTTTGACTTGTAATAATAAGAGCAATAATAATAACAACATAAACTTACTCTTTTATTTAGTGGGACGTGTCTGACATGCAAATGTACTAGTAACTGATAAAATAAGTGTCATTAACTATTAGAACTATGATGTTAAGGACTAGTAGAATTAATATCTATAAGTACTCGATTTCTTATCTAAATTATAATAATAATAACCCACGGTTACTACTGACGGGTGGGAGGGGGTTGCCACCAAATCCAGAAAAAGTACTTAAGGCTGCCGTGACTCTAAAAAGGCTGAGAAACACTGAATTAAAGTGATCAAGTATTTGATCACCAACATAAGGATAATGCTACATGCACCCACATTGGCTTGTTATCTATTCCTAAGCAAGTTTTTAGCGTGCTCTCCACAATGATAAATTACTCTCGTTCCCGTATTTTTTTCGCGGTTTCGGAATTGAGAGAATTTTCAAAATCCCGAGCAAACAAACGACGGAATTAGTATCGATCTACCCGTCGTTTCACTTTCATAATGCGACGAAACAATTGGTCGAGTTAATTACGCGTTAAAATACACTTCGAGGCACGGCGAATAAGTTTTTTCTGAAGGACTTTGTTTATTTTGACGGTGCCCTTCAACCTCAACTCTGCCGGTTCATCTTCCAATAATTCTCTCAATTATATTTTATCCCGGGACAGGCGGAACTCGAAAAAAATTATCAACGGCGGGAAAAAAGGTTACAAATTTTTTTCGCCCCACTCAATTTCGCCCACGCGCAAACGGAACACTCTCACGCCATTATAGCTGGCGCTCAGAGAGAGAGAGAGAAAGGGAGGTGTCTCCATCTATCTGCGCACAAACACACGCGGACTGGAAAGTCCTCCAAACTAGATGCGTGAAAGGTGTTGCGGGAAAGATAAGGGGGTGCGTGTGACGGAGGGGACGGGATAGAGAGGGTGTTGGGGGTAGAAAGGGGGGAGAGTTAGGGACAGGGATGTCATAGACGCGAAGCATAAAAACGAAATTTTCAAGGCGCGAAAAAAAGAAAAACCCTTCGCCGTCCCTGGTAGTTGCGTGTGATTGCCGCGCGCGGTACAGACAAAACGGATAGACGGGGGAAAAAATATGGGAGAAAAAGTCTCTTTTTAACGTAAAACCTTTGGCGAGAGTAAAGGGATGGCGTGGCGTTGGGATTAACGCACATGGTAGGATGGGAAGGTGAGCACGAAGTTGCGTCGCGGGAAAGAGAAATAGAAGGAGAACACACGTGCGTGTCAATGTGCGTGTGCATTTTTATGAGCACACGCCGCCTTTTTAGAGGGGTTTTTCTTTTTTATATATATTCTCTTCCTTGCGTAATGGAATAATCCGACCCGGGGGCCGTGGCAGGGACGAAACCTCCCGTATGTCCATCGCACTTGGATGGAAACATCATCTACGTCATTTTCCCTTTCTCTCACTCTCTTTCGCTTCACACCGGAAAATTTTCTAGAAAATAGTCGATAAAAAAGCGCGAAAAAAATTTCACCCGCCAGATGTAATAAATTCCGTTTAAAAAAACGTAGGATGTATGCCGTATTTTGTTCCATTTTTATTTATTTATTTTTAAATCTGGAAGGGATGTAGTGCAAACGGAACATTTTCTAAATATTTTGGTTGCCACGGATTTATTGAAGCTGCGCGTTTCGCAGATGTTCCCGCGTGTGCTAAAGAGCGTAGAGGTGGATAGTACGTGAATAAATACGTATAAATAATTGCTAAAAACGACAGATACTTCCGATCCTTATTACTCGGTAGAGGGGTGGTTAAAGTTTCTAGCTTCCAATGTTAGGGTCGCGGGTGAGAATCCTCGCGAGGGAATGGCTGTATGTGTGCGTCTTTGTTATCGTTATTATGATCATTGCAAACGCCCGTTAACGGCTGTTTATGAGCTACTGAAAAGTAATTAAAATAAAATAAATGCGATCAGAAAGGCTAACGGAGATTTTACGTAACGTTAGATGTTCCTCCCTGCAATACGGTTTTAGTGGCTTGCAGGGTAATCGTGTAAATGTAAATTTAGCCGTAGAAACCAATGTATAATCGAGAACAGAGATGTTTTGAAACTTTTAAATATGTAAAAATTATGACAAAATGCTTAATTTTGTTTGAATTTGAGAATATAAAACAATACTATAATCTGCTTCAGTCCTAATTATGTTGCAAAGATATGCTAATCCGCTAACATTTGCAGTCAAATCGAGATGGTCTAATGGCTAAATGTAAAAGACAATCTTAAAATCCTTGATGTAAATTAACTAAAAATTCACGTTAAAATAATCGCAATTATAAAAGTAAAACTCAAATATATTATATTCAGTTTTTATCAAAGATAAAAAAACGAAATTTTATAACTTCTGAGATTTGTATATTGATCTCAAAATATTCTCAGCATCTCCCTCAATTGAACAGTAATTTTTACAAAAACATTTCTTTAAATAAAGCCTCTTTCCTACAGTTACTGAATGGTAGGGTGATATCGTTAAGAGCATTATTGTATTTCACAAGAAAATCATAGGCAGCTGTCCCCAAGTGTCATTCGTTATCAATTATATCGCATATAATTTTAGAAAGCACATCATACACAAGTGCAATGCAAAAGCTGTTTAAAATATGCGCATTCGCTCGTTATTACAAATTCTATGTATTTAAACTATTGGTTACAAATTTAGAAGGATGCGATAACTCTCGTTAAATTAGTATCATGAACCAAATTAATTAAAAGAAAATTCTCACATAAAAAATATCAGGTGGTTTGGAACTAGAGTTGCCTACTCTCTGAGGTCGAGCAAGTGCAAAAGTGGTAACTCTATTTGTACTCAACGAGAAACTGTTCGTATTTTACAATAACATTTTAAAAGACATGAATTTCCGTCTTTCCTCATAGTTTTTCAACTTTTTTATAAAATTGATCATAAAGTCCACAGCAGATGAGAAGAGATGAAAGTTTTCTGAAAATCATTCTAATACAAAGACGCCCAAACCTTTCGGCTCGAGAGCCATATAACCTATTTCTGCGTTCATCGCGGGCCGCATGCACTACTTCCGCCCTCTTTACGAGCCACACCAAGTCAAAAATAGAGTTGAAGAATAATTTGAAGAATCTCAAGTGTTTAGTTGGGGATTCAGTATAGTCCTATTTGTCTAAATGTGTTTAATGGAAATAGAGGGATGTAGAAAGGACATTTTTTTATAATTTTATACTTTTATTTTGTTACAATTTTTTCTTACAGTTTTTAAACTCATGGCTGGCCGGATGTGGTCTACGGGCCGTAGTTTGGGCGTCACTACTCTAATCATGCAAACCGTGTTAGGTATTTTCACTATCAGCTAAAAATGCAAAAAATTCGAATTATTTTTTAGAGGAAACTTAAAGTTTACACAAAATTTATAGGCAACTATTTTGTTTTAAAAAATTCACAAAATGAAAAACAAACACTAATCAGGTTACTGACGCACACGTCCAATTACACCAAAGCCCCAATAAAGCGACGCGGAAAGGAACTTTGATTCAATTTTTTGCTTCCTCTCTCTCCCTACCTTTCGAGTTTCAATTGGATTCGGACATTTAACGACTTCCCTCTCTCCTACCCCACCCACCTCCATCGCTAATTTATAAGGAAGCGACTCTTCCCCGGGAGATTCATTGGGAGATATGAGCCAAAACTCATCGAAGAGGAGGAAGAGAGTTCCGGAGGAACCCGCACTGACTACTACTACTACCACCACCACCATAGAAGCGGCGCTGGCGTAGTCCGCGGCAAGTTGGACGAGCAAGAGTGTAACAGGGGTGAAAACATATTCCATCTCACTCCCTCCGAACCCGGAGAACAATGATCACAATCTGGCGTATAAGGGAGGGAGAGAGGGGCATGTATGTGGAGGAGGAAGGGACTGCGAGAGAGAGAGAGAGAATGGAAGGGAGAGAGGTTTGAAGATGTCTGATGGAAGGAATGGGGGAACCAAGAGGACATTCTGGACTCGTTCCAATTCTCACGCACGCCAAAGCCTCTCTTCTGTCCCTTCAATCCCTTTCATATTCTCCCGTATCCTCTCCCCATCTCATCCATCCACCCTCATTCTCTCTAAACCCATTCTCTCTCACACTCTATACAGCTTTTTCTGGCCATGTCCTTCGCTCAATTTCCCTGCGTCTGCCTCTAGAATCCTCTCTCTCGTTCTTTTTATGTTTTGTTTTTACTGGAGGCTACGCACGTAAAACATATATGTGGACATATGTTCCAGTGCACATACAGTATGCTCAATCCGGTGTTTGAATCGATATTTTTCCGGCACTGCACGATTGTGATTTTTTTGTTTAATTTGTTTTGATTGGCTTAGGTTATATAAGCCGAGTCAGAAATGTTTTCTGTGTACTTTACTGGTGTGTACATTTTTAACCTCGGATCTAGGTGAAAATTGGATACAAAATTAAGCGATAAGGTAAAGAATTATAACTCAGATTGCTCTTGAAAATTAAACCAATTGAACTGCCAAGTTCGCTAAATCAATATCAAAATAATGCACCAAAAATATAAATATTATGAATCCATAATTTTCAACAACTCAACAGTTAAGACGTGAGGAAATCCTACTTAATGATAATAATGATATGGTATGCATGATAAGCAAGTATCTTATTGTATTACATAATCTTTCTGTCATTTATAGGACTTCATAAATATATTATTGTCAAAAATACTTTTCCAACTCACTAAAAAATATAACTTCTCAGATAACACTTTTAACAATTTCATCAGCGCTCACTACCGCGAATTTCCGTCGAGTCTATTTATATTTAAGACAAAGTAAGTATGAGTTGAATTTTAAATGTTTGACAAATGGACTATTTCCTTATTTTTTTAGCAATTTCATCCATTGCTAACCTGATCGCTTTTCAATGAACAAAAATTCCTATATCTTCCGTAGTATCTCTCAGTAATACTCAGCACCCATCCTTTATCCTATTCTTTCCAACCACTCCACATTATAAAGTCCTCTTTCTCTGTCCTGACTAATATAATTATTGCTCCATCTCTTTCCCTTAAGCTTTTTCTCTCTTTCTCTCTCCGCCAACTCTTCCATTACTCTCACTGCCGAGCCAAATCCCTCTTTGTCCATTCGCTGACCCCTTTGCCAATCCCGTCCCTTACGAGAAGGGCAGCAGCTGATACACTACACCCTTTCTCTTCTCCCCCTCTTACCTAAACCTTCCGCACATCCGGATTCCCACGCTCTCTCTCTCTCCAATCACCCAATCTTTTCGTTTCCGTTCCCCTCCATTTCTCTCTTCACCTTAATTACTCTTCTCTATCCCGCATTCGTCCTTTCTTTATCAGGTACGTAACTAAGGGAGGTACTGGCCCCACTTTATAAGTCTTCGACTCCCCTTGACCTCCTTGTTAAATACTGTATTTAAAAATATAAAATAATTAAGCACTTCATACTTTTGTTCTCAATAAAATATTACCTTTCATTGGTGTGACTAGTGCAGTAAAAATAGTTAAAATATTTCTTTTCGCATTATTATTTTAAATGTGTTATTTATTTAATTTTAGCTATCCCCTCTAAACATTTTCATAGCCATGCTGTCCCTCCCTTCGTCCCCGCAGTAAGGCGGCTAGTTAGTTCTCTCGATCTCATTTATTGCGTTTTTTTAATCCGCTTATGCATTCTGTTTGTCCGTCTGTCTGTCTCCTCCTGAACGAAATCAGATCGACACTTTTTTTTGCCACTCGATTTAGTATTTTGCCTCACTGTGCACGCTTTCCTGTAGAGGTCCGTCTGTCTACCTTTCCGACGCGCTAACTCCTAAACCCTCAGAGTGAATGTAAAAATTTAATTTAAATTTCCTTTTTTTAAATTGTTGTTATAAAAATTTCCTTCTTAATCATATTAAATTATTTTTATAATAATATTTTGTACTAATAATGCTAGAATACATAAATTTTAGAATTCTATATTAACAATTTGTTTTTGAAAACCGCCATTTACTATCTGCTTCAATAGCCTTCTACTTATTTGTTATTCTTTCTCCCCTGTTCATCCTTTCCTTTTCTTTTTCCTCCTTTCAACCCTGCTCACTCAATTTCCTCAAATACATTTCTTCCTCACCTCGATGTGAGATTATCGCATTCCCATTTTCTTCTCAAGTTCCGTTTCTGTCTCAATCGTCACTTTTGCCCCCCCCCACCTGCTATCTAGAAAATCTTTTTGTCTCAAAATCTCTATTAAAAGTTTTTTTTTTAATTCGTACCTGATTTATTGCCCACATTAGAATTCATCGTGTTCTTTAATTATTTTTTATTCACTTGAGTCCATCTTCCTTTCATCTTAACGAGTTTTCCCTCTCCAATCATACAAATATAATAACTTTCCAAAAATGTATCCGTTCTTTGTCTAGTAAATAACTCAAAGAATCTGCCTCACAAAGTATAATGTGAACATCAGGCAGATTTGCAAAGATTGAACTGCTTAAAGGTTTTTGTAATATTCTTATTGCATAAGATATAAAATATAATTCAAAAGTAAATGGCAAGATCTAAAACTGAAACTGCAATAATCATGCAGGCAAAAATCTCTCTTAAAGATTTACTAGTATTAACGAAGCTGCTGAAATCTCAAGAAAGATTTTTTTTTAATCTGTTTGCACGATAACGATTAAAAGAAGTCAGTTTTAATAATCCAGCACCCGTCGCGTTTCATTAAAAATTTCCACCTTAATCTCTCAAATCTATACTCGCAGTTGTTCTCTTCTATATTTAAAAACATTTTCTCTTAAATTTTACATCCGGAAATATTTATGTTATATACATGTTATATATATGTACTATATATATATATATATATATATATATATATATATATATATATATATAATATATATTAGCTGGAGTTACCAGGCGTCGCTCGGGAAAGATTTTCTTTTAAGTAGCAAATGATTTTTATTTCTCGGGGACCCGCGCTGTCGGTGCCCAAAATTTCTCAAATGTGTTATTCGGAGAAGAGGTTCACACGGAATTTTAACTACCACCTAAAGAAACCATTGAAAAATGTTACTCAGGCTTGTGCTCGTGGGTGTATCTCAATGGCGAATCCATCATGTAATCAAGGCAGACTGCTTTTCCAAGAAAATTTGACATAATCGAGCAGTTTTATTAAAATGGAAATTACTCCGAGTGCACCATAAGCCCTGAATTTTCGTTCCGCATTCCTTAATTACGCAAGTGATGTTTACATTAACATCTAATATTTATCTATTGTATTGTTAAGTTTTACTATTAATATATTTACGCATTAACGTATTGCTTAATATCCACATGAATAGATGCACCGAAGCCTTGAAAGCAGCAATAAAATTATGAGGATTATGTCAATACTATTAGCCAAAACTTAAACAATAAACCACAACTTGGATACCAAATTAATTTAAGTAGATATATCGATTTATTTTGCAATAAATCTTTCAATGTTAATGGTAAAAGATAACAATGTTATAATATTCCTAAAAAAATCATTTGACTCACTTTAAAAGTATTCATAAACTATATTTAATCCATTTATACCATTTATCTTGGCGTTGGCTATTCTTCCTCTACGGTGCACCACGGCGTGGACTTTTTTCATTAATCATTAAGTGGCTATCTCCCTTTGAGAACGACAAATAAGAAATTTAGCTTTGTTGCCACCTAGAAAATGTTAATAAATTATGCGCTTAAAGGATAATTTCGAGTGAATTAACACGTAATGCGACTAAACATGAACATAATTTAAATATTCAGTTTTTTTTTTGCGTAAATAAGCCATTTTTTGTGATCGTAAGTTAATATTTAGGTTTTTTATATCCACATCAGTGAAGGACTGCATGGCATTTTGGGGTTTCTCCATACCATTTCCCATGCACTCTTGCGGAAATAGTATTTTGTTGACCCCATGTGGTATAAGAGACCCCACGGTCTGCAAACCTAGACCAAGTTCTTCCTTTTGTCCATAGGATGGCCCATGAAACTTTTGAATCTGATAGCTTCAACAGTGTAAAAACGTATAAGGGACATACCAACATGCATATATACACACATTCATTTTTATATATTATATATATATACATAACATGTGTATAATTTTTATCGACGTTGCTGTTAAATACATAAATTCTATGAAATAGTATTAATTATGTACTGCTTCACTAGAGAATTATCGATCTTGTTTTACGACTGAAAACCAATACAAGAATAAGCACTCGAGTGTCAATATAAATTGAAAACCGAAGTACATACTTATCTTAGGTACCCATAACAATGACCTTGTTATGGCTATTGGAAATACGTAAGGTATGTACATACTTAAGGTTTCCATTGTCGGTAATTAAATGCCAATCCTTGAACGTGGTATTAATGATAAACTGTGCAGCCTAATATGTTTTGATGCCTTTCGTTTATCTTGTTTCCTCCGAAAAACGTAACACTTCGAACCCGCCGATCTAATGATGAGATTAGTGAGGGAAAGGGCTCTGTGATAACGGACGAGGAAAACGTAACACACGAAACTGGCTAAGGAATAACGTAGGTATCCGGGTTGAACTTGGGCACATTCACTCCTTCCACTTTCGCTTTTAACTATTCTTAACCAGTCTCTCCAAACTTTTTCCCTTTTTCCGGGGCCAACTAAACCCGCCTTCCCCCTTTCCCACTCTCTCTATCTCTCTCTCTTTCTCTCGCTCTCTCTCCCTCACGTTTTCAATCTACCCACTTCCGCTCAATTAGGCCCCTCCTAACTTCTAGGCTGCCTTCTCACCTTTTGTTTACTCCCTTCGGCGTCCGACGTCTCTCCTAAGAAAACCTTTTTCGGAGGAAATTCCTCCTGATTAACCGGAGAATCGCCGAAAAGATTCAATAAAACAGTACAGGCGACAGAGTTCCGCACGTTTATGTAAGGGAATAATAACTGCGAAGATAATCTTTGGTAAAGAAAATAACTCGAAATATACGCTGCTATGCAAAAAAAACAATTATTTGTTTTCTTTTAAAACATCATTGATGACGGCTGCTTTATTGATGGAATATACGTGTAGTTTTTACAAACTTTCAGGTACTAATGCAGATAACAAATTCAGTAATCAGTGTGACACTACACCGTATACACAAACATGCATATATCTACACAGTGCATATACATATTTCATTAATACCTATAAATTAGTCGTTCCACCATCAAAAATATGAAAAATTGAAAATCATACCTGAGCTGGGTATCTCACTTGCTATGATCTATCAAGTACTTATTTTATTTTTACTAATATATAAGTAAAGCTTAGAAGAACTTTTCTGCAATGTTGTAGATGATTGCCATAAGTAAACTGATATATCAGTGGTGAAATTTTTTCTCGAAAAAAGCAAAAAAATTAAATATTGTCTGAATGAAAATGAAAAATCACCAAAGAATTCTACTGCAAAAGTGGGGAAACTAACTTTACAAGAGAGATACAACATTTATATTAATTTTACGAATGATTCAAAATTGTCAACAAATCAATCCAAATATATGTACATATTTAAGCACTTAAATTTGTGTCGTGTGGAACTTTGATATTCCGCAAAAATGAATGAATCATTACGGTAAGGGTATGGCGATAATAGCCCATGAGGCTGATTCGCCATTCAACACACACTTAAATTGGTAAGAAATCTGTGTGTAAAATATAAACAAATGACTACATAATTTCAGTAAATTTGAGATATAATATAAAGTAATAATTCAACTTAAAATATTTTTGAATTTCTAAAATTGTTGAACTTTTTAGTTTTTTAATTCTTGACATTTTTCGAACTTTTCTAATTTCTCGAGTTTTCGAGTTTTTTTTAGAATTTTGAAATGTCACAAATGTTGAGCATTATTTAAATTCTTGGAGTTTTTGAAAAATTTCAAATTTTTGGAATTCTTATAATTTTTTAAATTCTTGGAATTTTTAAAATTCTTGAATTATTTCTATTTTTGAATATTTTTTTATTTTAAAAATTCTTGAATTGTTTATATTTTCGAGTTTTAGATATTTATGGAATATTAGAAATTGCAGCTTTTAGAAATTTAAAAATATTAATTTTTGAGATATTTGGAGCTAAAAAATATTTTATAAATATTTTAAATATTTTGAACTGTTGGATTATGAGACTTGATATGTTGTTTTCTCGAACTCTGTACAACTATTGTAGCTACCGAATTCCGCAATTAACGTAACACTACGACAAATATTCTTCTTCAATTTAATGAATAATCTTTTTATCACCATCGTTATCGTGAAGGAGCCTAACGCTTTAGAATTCATCGCTGAGAAAGGGATTCCGAACCTTGGCTAGTATTATTGATCCACTGATAAGAACCTGCGAGGGATCACAATTTATAAATTTTCTCTTTTTTATTGATTCATACAAGTTTTTACAGGAGCATTGTCAAAATAATTCTCCCATGAGAAAATTCTCAAAGCAAAAAACCAAACACGGCGACGAATTATTTCGTCCCGGGTGGCTAATTTAACACGAATACTTCCGCACAAATTAACGGACGCCATCTAAATGCTCCTACACGAGAGAAATATCTTCCTCCATAAAAGTGAGGGAAGAGAAGAAACATTTTTGCTCGTTTGGCCCCAATTTTCCGGGTAGGAATTGGAAGGGAACGTTTTCAAATGGTCTCCGACATAGCAGGTGAGCGTCTAGACACGAAAGAAAGGGGAAGTGGGGGAGGAAGGAGAGAGAAAGCGATGAGGAGGTAGAAGAGGTGTTTATCTATAATATCGAACGATTGTTGAGGCAAAAATTAGCATTCAGGCCGCAGTTAGGAAGAGAAAGGGCCTGTTTGACATGCCTAGTTTGCAGGATGTAGCTGAAATATTTTACATAAGTTATGAGGACCAAGTAGATTAGATAAAAAACTACGAGTTTCAGATTTGTGGTGTAAAACTGCGAGTGATCAGGCTTTGTCATCACAGCAAAAATTCACTGCAGGAAAACATCCATGAAGAGAAGAGGAGTGAATAAAAAATTGCGGAGAGTACCTCCTGGGTATGAGGAAAAAACAGATACACATACATAATAGCTACCTTGGGACATATGATTATATTACTAGTTTTAAGCCAGGCTAAACACGTTATAAATACGGGTGGAGGAGAGTTAGGGGATGTGGTAGGTGGAAGGGGTGTGAAAGAAAGAGGGAGGGAGAGTAGGAGGAGAGTTGAGACGATGAGGGAACTGGTTGAAATAGTAAAGAGAAGTTTGGGAGGAGAGAGAAGAGAGGGAGAGAGGAGAGGGAGGGAGAAGAGGGAGGGAGGAGAGGGTGGGAGGAGAGGAGGGAGGAGAGGGAGGGAGGAGAGGGAGGGAGGAGAGGGAGGGAGGAGAGGGAGGGAGGAGAGTGAGAGAGGAGATGGAGAGAAGAGGGAAGGGGAGAGAAAGAGGAGGGAGGTCTTGTTTTGTGAAACGATGGAGACGAATAGGAAGTAAAAGGAATCGTTCGAAAGGTATTATAATGCGACTTCTTAGTGAAAGAGATACAAGCAATATATATATATATATATATATATATATATATATATATATATATATATATATATATATGTTTTGCGTGTCTCTTCGACGCCCCCAGCAGCCTACCAGCTTGGTCCTCAACTTGGTAAGTGTCCGCTGGGCTTCCCTCAACACCTTGTTGCCACCCTCATCACTACCTTTTCTTTTCCTTTAGTTAATATATATATATATATATATATATATATATAATCACCTCTTATTTTCTTACAAACGATCTCTTTCATTGTGAGAATATATATGCATTAAAATCAGGGTATCGAACCGAACCAAAACCGAAAAAAACCATCATTTAAGCTGGAGTGAAACCGAACCCGAGCAGAAAAAAAAATATTTTTTGAATCCGAAACGATACCGAAAACCGTTATTTATTTCGATCTATTTTTTCGATTCGCATTAACAGTGAGAGCGAATGAACGGTTTTTCCATTTGCTTTAATATGAGTCTTTCTTGAAAGCCAAACTTATCTACACTGAATAAGGCAAAGATTAATGTTTTTCTTGAGAATATATGCTCCTAAGCCTTTGGAGAGATGCATCTTTGTGATGACACGTATCTGTTGGTTCAGTGGTGGAATTTTTTACATGGGCATCTCAATACATCCATCTCTCGATTTACACGGAGGATGCGTTCTCAAAAATCACCGTGTAATCAAAACCATGTAAATCGAAACTAACACTTTATATACCATTGGGGATTAGGTTTCTATTTATTTTAAAATAAAGCCTATTTTGTAAATTTGATTTATAAAAATATATTTATCCGACATTTGAATTCGGATGCAATAATGACATAAACATGATATAAATGAATCATCACATACTTTCAACGACTCTCTATGAATTACATTCAGATGTGAATTAATTTTATTGTACCTGTTTAAGTACGTGCATGACTATTGTTGGAGTAAATTATTAAGATAATGAGAGTTTCTGTTTGCATTGTAATTGCAAAATCAAATAAATGTTGACTTCTGAATTCTGAAAGAATAACAACGGTTTTACATCTAATTAAAGACTATATATATATATATATATATATATATATATATATATATATATATATATATATATATATATACGTAGCATTCGACCATTGTGCAACCGGGTATTCGGCCAAAGCCGGGTTGTGTAAATTTAATAACTCGTGAAAAAATGTCATTTTTGTATAGGCTATGACTTTTTACTCGTCGCTTACGTAAACGCGTAGTGCGCCAATTCCGGACCACGTATAATTACATTTTTGCGTATCACCTATATTTAGCCATGTATAATCTCATACGTATTGGGTAAAGACGCGTTGGAGAAGTTTTCTGTATATTTGAAATTTTGAATTTATGCATTTTAATGCATATATATTCTCGCTATTAAAGAAATATCATTAGCACAAAAATAAGGAATGACAGAATAATCCTAGGAAATTATTAGAACATCTACCGATGAACCGATCTTAGTTCATAACAAACATTTTCTCATTTAGCCGCATTTCATCTGAAAAGCGATCAGAGACAATTTTCCGGAACCTGGAAATAACTAATCAATACAGTTCAAACAAACGATAACAATGGAAAACTAAGTAAAAATAGATGTATTGGTTGTTTCCAGAAGTGCAATCGACCATTGTATAAGCCTATATAAAAGGTATAACGTAACCTTTATATTTCTTTCCCTTAAGACATAAAAGTGTAAATTATAATCGTTTCTAGATGAAATTTTATTGAAACAGAAATTCCTAAAAAAAATTATCAAACTTACTCGATAAGATTGATGAGAAACGCAAATGAAGTATGACGACATTGTCTTTTAATGTTAAAATGTATCTTTGGGAATAACCTTTTCCATATATATATATATATATATATATATATATATATATATATATATATATATTGAGAAGGGACAGAGAGAGAGAGATGGGAGAGGAGGAGAACCAATGAATTAACGCCGAAAAGGGAAGTGGAGTTTAATTCGCAACGCATGTCGACTTCCTGATAAACGGTGGAGCTTCCTCCTCCTACTCCCTGACAACCCCTGTTCCTCTTTTGCCTCTCTCTCTCTTTTATTCTGTAACGTCGGTAATAGTCGTGAATTCGTCGTGAGATGTGGATTTGGTTGGGAAGGTAAAGGGGTGTGGATTTGGGTGGTAAGAGAGGCGGAAAGGCGAAACCGCGCGATAGAATGGGAAAGATGGGTTGAAAGAGAAGGCAAAAGATAGAGGAAACGAGAGAGAGGTAAGGGATAGAAGGAGAAGTTCGGGATATATATATAAATATATATATATATATATATATATATATATATATATATATATATATAGAGAGAGAGAGAGAGAGAGAGAGAGAGATGGAGGTAGAGAAAAAAGTAATATAGAGAGATGGCAAGATGGATAGGGAGAAAGAGTGCGGTGGAGAGATGGATCAAGAGAAGGAAAGTGAAAGATAAAAGAGTGAGTCACAGAAGTAAAGGAGATAGAAGCAGAGGCAGGGAGGGATAGAGGTAGGGAGTTGATGGATGGGGAGAATAATGAAGGGAAGGGAAGAGAAAGATAGTGAAAAGAATGAGGAGAAAGAGGGAGAGAGAGCAGGAAGGGAGACATATTGAGAGGGGTGTATGTAAGGAAAGAGAAAGGCCGAGGCAATAATGTGACGGAAAAAGAGATACCTATATATATATATGTATATGCCTTCATTTGGGCGAGGTTGAGGCTTGCAATCCTCTCCTGGAGAGAGAGAGAGAGAGTAGGAGGGAGAGGGATGGATGGGAGAGAGGTATGGAGGGAGAGAGGTATGGATGGGAGAGAGGTATGGAGGGAGAGAGGTATGGAGGGAGAGAGGTATGGAGGGAGAGAGGTATGGAGGGAGAGAGGTATGGAGGGAGAGAGGTATGGAGGGAGAGAGGGATAGAGGGAGAGAGGGGTGGAGAGAGAGGGGTGGAGGGAGAGAGGGGTGGAGGGAGAGAGGGGTGGAGGGAGAGAGGGGTGGAGGGAGAGAGGGGTGGAGGGAGAGAGGGGTGGAGGGAGAGAGGGGTGGAGGGAGAGAGGGGTGGAGGGAGAGAGGGGTGGAGGGAGAGAGGGGTGGAGGGAGAGAGGGGTGGAGGGAGAGAGGGGTGGATGGAGAGGGATGGAGGGAGAAAGGATGGAGAAAAGGAGAGGAAGAGCTAGAGACAACGGGAGAAAATGAAAGGGAGAAAGGACAGCAGAAGAGGGAGGGAAGGAGAGAGAGAGAGAGAGAAAGAGGTATGGAAGAAGGAAAATGGATCGAGAGAGGGAAGGAAATGGGAGAGATGTGAAAAGAGAGGAGATAGAAATTGAGTGCTGCTTTCGAGTTCGGAGCTTTTCGGTCAGGAAGGGATTTCGCTTTGACCTGGTGACGAGTTAGATTGGGATGTGATAGGATTGTGAAATGGAAAGCGGGAATGATAAATGAGTAGGATAAAGAAAGGGTATAGCAGTTATACACTCCTCACTCATGTGCACCGTAGGGAAAAAAGAGGCCTTCGCCCGAAGTAGGTTGCTATCCCCCTTCCTCCTCACTCCCCAATGTCTCTTAAGATAAAGGTAAAAAGATAAAGTTAAATTTAAAAGATAGGAATGAATAGTTTTGGCGATAGTGTGACGGAATGAGTGGAATTATGTGCTTCCAATAGGAGAAGGCAGATTTTCTTATCTCTTTTGGATCGTAATGGTGTATGTTTCTTGTTGACCGGGATTTTAATATTTTGTAATTAATCTATTTGTGTAAATTCGCGATTTAAAATTATTTGGATTTTCTTAGTCAAAGCTCGATGTACGTTAATAAGGGGTTAATAGACAGGAACACGTCATCTTGATATCTTGGATCGAACAAAATGCGAACCTTAAAAACATGCTTTAAAAAGACTTACTAGCGTGCACTATAGAATTATCGAGCTCGTCCTATGGAGGAAAATGAATTCCATGATAAGTCATTAACTATAATAGATTGAAAAATTAAGTAGTACTTGTCTGTGTTATCTTCGCTATCCATAACAAGTTTACAAATAAATGAGGGGCATTTTGGCTACAAAGCAGCCATGTTCGGTTATAATTCACATTTTTCTATAGAGTTACTGAAGATGGCTGCTTTGAAGCTAAAATGAGCATAATTTTTAGTAACCTTGTTTTGAATATTGCAGATACCTCTAAGAAGTACTTAATTTTTCAATTTTTTATAGCATAGAGCTTATTATGGAATGTTTCTAGCATATAAAACAATCCTCCTTCGCAAAAATTGTAATTGAAATCCTACGGAATCACTATGGACTCACAATATTATAAATATAATTTTTCCGTCCATATTAACGCAAGTGAAATATTGTTTTGTATAAGTATTGAAAAAAGACGAACTTTGTATTTCCACAAAATTTTAATTTAATCATGACCGGTGCACCTGATGATGCTACGATCGTAGTGAAACCGGTCGTGTTTAAATTAAAATTTTGTGGAAATACAAAGTTCGTCTTTTTTCAATATGAGTAAATTCCACCGTGTTGAGCCTGACCTCATTAATGATGTTTTGTATAAGGTTTTTAAAATTTAACAATGCCTATATTTGTAATTAGAATTTTAGAAAATAGAATAAAATATCAATTAAATATTAATTCCTTCCCTGCACACGAATCTCAGCAGGAAATTTTTAAAACAACGTTTTCATCAGCGACAGTGCCTTTTTACTTTCTCCATATACGAAGTCTAGAGAAAGTATTGTTTTCATGAAGAAAATCGAATTCGAGTTTTCAACGGAAATACGTTTTGTTGTGGGAAATATAATTTTCTACAACCTTTGTTTGATACATTTTTCCATATAATGCATTTTTTAAGAGATCTTATATTTTTAGCTGCCACCACCACGCCACCTACCGAAGACTATTGTTAACACTTGACGCTTAGTTACGTCTTAGTAACGCTCCTTTTTCTTTTCTTAATTGTCAACCGAAAGTAAACATTGACAACGATGCCAGAGCTAACAACATGTAATTTGCCATATAAATATGGAGAAAGTCATGTGTTGCCCACATCAGTTTATTTAGCATTGGAATAGGTTACATGAAATGAATAAGTATTTTTAATAAATGTTAAATCTGTATTCAATGAATATAAAAGAATTCAAGAAAGGTTATTTGATGAATATTCGCTCCAGAGTCGTTATTTTAAGAAACATTTTAGGCAACATTATGCATCTTTACCAACAATACTTTCCTTATTGACACAAGAAACGGTCGAACAATTTTTGCATTGTGCCCCAGGAGGTTTTTTGGGAGTTGCACTGCATCTCAGCACAAAGCCGTCTTTGTAAAAGTACACATTTACCGTCGCAAACATTACGCCCTTTTAAAGCCCGTTTCGTACGGCTTTTTGGTCTCTGTTTTGATAACTGTCTACAGAACAAAGCGAAAATTTCCCAGAATAAAAGATATTTATCCGTTGGAGTGAACATGGACAAGCCGCTCGGCATGGAATAAAAATGGAAGAATAATGCTAAGGATATTGAGAATCACAATGGAATTTTTGGAGTTTTCCTTATTTAAAATAAGGCGCTGTAGTCTAAAAATTAAGAGACAATTTGAATATAAGTTCTAGGATCTATTTGTGCATTGACCTATTATGAACTCGAGAATTAATCAATAATTTTATCTTCAGTCGAAGCAGAAACATGCGTACTTTATACATTTAAATTTGCTACGCTCTGGCCTCCTGTAAAATCAATCCGTGCATCGATTAAATTATATATACATCTTAACATCCTCGTTTGTTTGTTTTTATTTAAAACTGTAGAAAATCGCAGATTTTTACCACAAAGCTACTCAATTACACGCGCCATTTATCCTCTTCTTTCAAATTATAACCACAAAGCGGGTGCATTTAAAGCGACATCCATTCTCGCCGACGAAAAATAGGTCACCGGTTGCGTGGAGAATGCGAAATATACCCCTCTATGGGGAATGTCGCGAGGGAAGGACAAATGACAAAACGATAAAAAACAAAGAGGAAAACAAATGAAAAAAAAACAAAAAACCTCCGTTTCAGCTCAAGTAGCTAGCACACTCTTTTGAAGTTGTGTACATCCCCTTACCCTCCCTCCCTACAGATACGAGAGAAAAAACCGGCGAAAATACGAAGGCGGCGGAAATCTGCTTAAGTCAGAAGGAGAAAAAAAGCGGGAGGAGGAGGAAAGAGTCCGGGTGACTTCCACCGTAGGTCTCGGCCCATTGGGAAACCGTCCCTGTGAAATCGAATGCCCGGAGAGTGGTCAATATCCCGTCCGGATATACACGTTGGGAGAGACGGGGTGGACCTCTCTTTCCTCCTGTCTCTCTCTTTATCTTCTCCCATCTATTCCTTCCCCACCCGACCTGCTTCTTCCCCTCCCTCTCCTCCATTTCGACTAGGGACCGCAAAGGGAGCACTCGGAATCTGGAAGAGACTGGGAAAGCCGTGAGAGAGAGAGAGAGAGAAAGACGGAAGGAAGACGACGAAGAGTTGAGTGGAGAAGGATATGGGGAGTGGGGGGGGGGGGGAGGGAGGCAGACGGAGATCCCCCCAGATGGAATATCTTATTCCGAAATACCGGCGGGATTACGACGCTTCATGTGAAAGCCGCTTTGGCGAAATGGATGTTTAAGATCTCTGCGTTTCCGAGCCGCTCCTTTTTCCGTGCTGGTCAGAAGAATAAGAAGTTTTCCTTTTTTCTTCCCGGTCATGCGCAACCTTAACAATTACACGTGCCAACGAGTGAGCTTGGTCCATAACGATGCACGAAAAAAGTTTTTATTTTTACGTGGGGCATATTGGGAACAAATGTTCCGTGAACGAACATTTTCCAAACCAACTGCTTAACTGCCAATATTAAATTACAAGTATTTTTGAGCAGCTATAAATTATTTTTGCTTCTTAATAAATCCAAAAAACAATACCTTTTCCAAAAGAAAAATAAATGGTTCATGTATGAAATTATCAGCACTTATTGCTTATTATATTATGTAGCTAAAAATATAAATGAAGGTATCCCCTGCTGATAGTAAAGAAGGGATTTTTTTTAGATCTTGACGAGAACTGACAACGATTTGCATTATGGAGATTTAAGACATATTGAAATAATGACGCAGTAATCAGGGTTTATGATCGTGGATTCATCAAAAATGCGTATCGCTCTTGCTATTACGCTTTTTCCTGCAGTTACTGCCGAGGCTGTCACTGTAGAAATTGCTGCGCCAAAACAAATCATATACGGACGTATTAATTAATTGGTTGACGTTGTGTTGTTTATACAAGAATCAATCATGGCATTTTTGTGCTTTTTACAGATGAATATCAATTTTATATTCCTACTTGGGCAGTATCTACATTAAAAGATAAAATAATGATAAATACCGAACCGATAAGAAAGCTAGCTAGAATAAAGAACCGAGAGACGATACCAGTTTCTCGCACATTTGTAAATTTTATTCACGAAGACGTCGTGAAAAAAAGTCAATTTTATCACAATCGAAATAAATCCAACCTCAGCGGGGAAGAAATTTTAGCCGGAACGTGAATAAAGGCGAATAAACGAGCGCTGCATCCAATTCCTCTTTCCATCCTCCTTCTCCCTTTAACCTGGTCGTTTAAGAAGAAAATCCCCCAACCTTTTCGGTCCGGAAAGAGGCCACTCCGTCTCCAATGGCATTTGTCGGAGTCTGACCTCAGCGACCGAGAATCGGTGTCATGCGGCTCGACCTCCCGTGCACGCGGAAACAGGAGAATTGCCGCTCAGGGATTAGAGGAGCAGGCACTTTGTGGGAAGCGGTGAGATAGGGAAGAGAGAGAGAGAGAGGGAAAAAGGGAGATAGAGCGAATGGAGAGAAAGAGTGGCAGACCTATATTGGTACGGGTCGTGCATAAGGAGAGATGCTCTTCAAGTTGGCTTGGAAGTAAGTGCGCGCTTTTTGGTGAGGAGGGAAGAGAAGGGGGCCGTGCACTTCCTGAGATAAATCAGAGACGGGAGATATTTGATCCATTTTATGCGCAATGCTAATGCATCTTGTTTTTCCTCTTTACTAAAAGGAACGGGAGAGAAATTGGGAACCGAAAACGGATTGCAGGAGTGCCTTTAAGGTGATTTCCGTCGGACCAAATTTTCACGATCGGAACCCACTTACCTCCTTAGGTTTTCGTGTTTGAACTCTCTTTGTAAAATATGTGTGTGATAGAGAAAGAGACTTTATTACAGAAATAAGGAGATTTAGCTTTATATTGGAAAAATCCTCGAATGAGTTTGCTGAATAGAATGGGGCTCTGATGAATTCAAGTTTTTTTTCGGTATTTAATCAATATTAAACAAGCAACTGAGAAAGTGTGTACAAAAATTGGCAGAATTTGCCGGAAATTTATATAAATCAATATTTAAATCAGTAGCAACGAATAAAATAAAATTTACAAATTTGGGAAATCTTGCTTTCGTTTCTTTCGAGGTAAATGTTTTGTTTTTATTGTTGAATACAAAAATAATGACACATGTGGGCGTTTTAAAGCCGACAAAGTAAAAAAAAAGTCTTGTTACCACAAGAATGACTTTTTAAAACCATCAATCAACGTGTAAACCTCAAATAAGCCTGCGAAGAAAATTCCCTTATCGAAGCTTTCGAACAATTATTTCGCGTATCTGATGACAAAATTTCAACGCTGAGGCTTAATTACCTTACTAACTCCCTTAAATTGGCAAATAAATGCTAATTTCACTTTCTTTTTGAAGTTTCCCAAAATAAAGACGCGGATACATTTAGTCGAGTCGGAGGGAATAAAGAAAAACAAACCTTATTTCCACGCCGTTTTTTCCTCTCCCCGACCTCGATATCACGGCGTGGCGTGCGTGGATCGCGTCATCTACTCCTCCCTCGAGAAAAGACCCGCGTCACTCACGAAAACGAAAGCGATTCGCTTGTGCCCCGATTGCCGAGGGCATGACGGAGAGAGAGGGAAGGATATCGCATGGACTTGTCTTCGGCCAGGCCACGAATTAAACGTTAAGGACCCTTTGCGATCCTGAGCGAAAGATAGCGGGCCCCCTACCGCCAGGCGAACATATCTGAATCGCCGACCCGCTACGTCGGCGTCGCGCCTCTTTTCCTCCCCCACTCTTATTTTACAAGGCACTCAAGGAGCCGCAAGAACACGGAGCGGTCAATCGGATTCTCTTACCTCCCTGTGTTACATCCTTCTATATCCCTCCCCTTCACCTTCCCTCATTCTCCCACTCTCTCTGTCTGTCTCCCACAGACACACCGGGCTCCTCCCCTGTTACAAGACTGCGAGATTGTTATTTGGCCCGAATCGGGAGATCACAGCAAAAGATTTCACTCCACCGCCGGCATAATTAATTAGGGCGAGGTATCTTCCGGTGAAGAAAAGCAATGGATTCCACGCCAACGAGTATCTCTCTCTCCCTCCTTCACGGGAGTAAGGGGGATTGAAAGGAGTTGGTTTGGGAGGGGGAAAAAGGGAAGTGGGCGTGGGAAAGAGAATAATGCTAAGGGTGGCGGAGGACAGAGAAGGAGTGGAGGTGAGAAAGGGAAGGAGGGCTTATAGAGGAGAGGGGGAGAGCAGATGGAGATAGAGAGGAGAGAGATGGAGAGAGGGAGAAAGAGCGAAGAGAGGGGTGTGTGAAGATGGTGGTAGAGAGAGTTAGAGGGAGAGGGGAGAAAGTGAGCGAGAAGAGAAAAAGAGAATATATGGAAGAGAGGGAAAAAGGGAGAAAGGGAAATAGAGAGGGGAGAATTAGTGTTAAAGAGAGAGAGAAGAGGAAAAGTGAGTGAGAAGAGGAAAAGAGAATATAGGAAGAGAGAAGAGGAAAAGAGAATATAGGAAGAGAGAAGAGGAAAAGAGAATACAGGAAGAGAGAAGAGGAAAAGAGAATACAGGAAGAGAGGAGAGGAAAAATAAAGGGGAGAGGGAGTGGGAAAAAGAGTGAAATAGACAGAGATTAGAGGGAAGGAGGGAGGAGGAAGAAGAAGAGGAGAGAGAAAGAGAAATGAGAGATCGAGAGGAGAGTGAAAAAGAGAGGAAAGTGAAAAAAGAGAGTGAAAAAGAGAGGACAGGGAAAGAGAAAGGAAAGGGAAATAGAGGAGAGCGAAAGAGGGGAGATGGAAAAAAAAGACGGGAAGGAGAGAAAAAATGGGGAGTGAGAAAAGAGCGAGAGAGAGAGAGCGTAGAGGTGATGAAAAGAGTAAACGAATGATAGAAAATCGAGTGGGAGAGATGGAGGAATAAAAGGATTAAGGATAGGGGATTGGAGATATTAGATGGAAGAGCAAAAATGTGGAGGAGATGAAGTGTGTGGATATGAAAGGTAACGATGGAAGCATTGAAATGGAGAGGGTGAAGCGTGGGAGTAAACAAGAAAGAAAATAGGAAACACAGAGAGAGAGAGGGAAGGGAGTATGAGACAGACAGAAGAGACGGTGGAGGTGAAGTGAAGGGAGAGAGGAAAACGACTTGGATTAAGCATTCAAATTGGGAGTTAGAATATTCATGAGAGTGATGCTCGGGAAGGAAGGAAGAGATGGGGAGAGGACGATGGCGAGGAGGGTGGGGATTTGAAAGAGGGAGAAGGGGAGAGAGAGAGAAAGATTGCATAATGGGTAGGAGGGTAGAGGAAAACAAGGGCTAGATGGCAGCACACTGGCGGTTTGAGAGGAAGGGGAAGAGAAGGGACAGGAAGCGAGGGACCAATGAAGGGAGTCGCAAGATTCCAAAAGAGAGAGAAAAGGAGTGAGTGAGATCGAAAGGAAATGAAATGGAGACGCAGAAAGAAGAAGAAAAAGGGAGACCGAGGAGGGAGGGAGAGAAAGGCGGTCCTAGGCCAAAGCAGTCTAAATAAAAGAAAACTCCGTTAAAGAGAACGTTTTGCAAGAAGGGGACTTCTTTTACTTATTTTAAACTCTGCCCATAGCTGAGAAGTTGGAATTGCTTCAGAAGCCGTGCAGTAAATGGACGATGATTGAAAAGAACTTTGGCGCCTATGTGCGTGACGGAGATTGCAAGAAAGGAGCGGCAAGGTGGGACGTCGTTTCTATGCGCTCTCTTTGCAGATAACGTGCACGTTCTATCAGGCACTGACAAAACACTTCCGTAAATTAAAGGCTGAATTTACATTTCTCTGGACTAGATTTTTCCCTAGGCCATAGAAAAATGGTTTCGTTTATTAATTATTTTTCATTTTTCGTTCTGTTAGTACTCACCGCAAAAACTCAAGGAATTCAATCACTTTTTTGATCCATCGTCCTAGATTTTCAGTTTTGTATAGATGATTAGTATGAAAGAACGCCGTACAAATGTAAAGATTTCCTGCGTTTTCCTGCATAAATGAACTTAAAAAGTTTCAAAACTTCGGCATCCTCAATTTTCAAAACTTCTACCTCTCCGTTTTAATTGATAGTAACTTCCTATTAAATTGAAAGCTTGAGAGATAGTGGGCGAGAATAGTAGTTTTCTTTAATTGAATACCCTAATGCATTATTTGTCGTCCGAAGTTTCGCAATTTCCGGATGTAAAATGTCTTATGACGTTCAAATAAAGGATAAAATTAAAAAAAAAAAAATGCCACTGCAGAAATTTTTTGATTCGAATAATCATATCGCATTAAGTTTCGAAATAAAGGAAAAGCGTCTACTTCCGAGCTAATAAATGCTTCAAACTAATCGCGTGGGCGTCGCCCGTAGGTGTCTTTGCTCCCCTCTCATCCGTCCGAATTTTTACCCGACCGCGTTAATTTGTTTTTCCCATCATCATCAGAATAAAAAAGAGGTCATTGTGCCCTTGTCCTTTAGTAATCCACCGAGCGCTTATTATTTTATGCTCCCACTCTCGCGTCGCCCCTCGCCGGTGATAATCGCTCTTCATTTTTTTCCGCGGGAGAAAGTCTGCCAAAGCGCCATCCAGAATACAAAGTGTTGTCGAGGAATTCCTCCCAAAATAAGGGCATTAATCTGAGCCGCAATTGCGTCTCATTTCTCTCTCTCTCTCTCTTTCTCGTTCCCGCACGCAGTGGGATTTATATTCCCATGGCAAATGGGGGAGGAGACAGTTTACCGGCATAAGGAAGAGAGGGAGGTGAGGAGGTAAAGGGATGGAGAGAGTGGGGGGAAAAGATCCATGGAGGTAAAGAAATGACGTTGGGGATGGGAGAAAACAATGGGGAGAAGGGAGAAGGAAAAAATAGAAAAGGATAAAAAAGGCGAGGACTAATTGCACAGAGATCCACTAGAGTGTAGGATTGTACTCATTCTCTCTCTCTCTCTCGCTGTTTCTCTTCGTCTCCTGGGAAACATGAAAGCATCGAACAGAGGCGTGCGTAGACTTTGAACGAGCTCCAAAAAACGTAGCGACGATTGGAAGATAAAGGAAAACGTGCACACACACTCACGAAAATAATGCGAATATAGGAGAGACGCGACCTGCAAGCATTGAACAAAGGAAACAATAACAAATGAATGACGAAAAGATGACGCAGAAAAAAGCGAGCGACATAGCGGAGCGGCGTCGCGGCGCTCGATAGCGAAAAATACTTCGAATGGAACAGAAAAAAAAGAAGCGAGGCTCGAAGGACACTTACTTCTCCTCCCTTTATTTAGGCAATACTCATCTTTGCGACGTCATTTCTTTTGTGAACATCCGAAGTTAACCGTGTTAGCGTTAAAATATCGCCTCAAACTTGACGACGAATTGCACGCAATTCCATGACTAAATAAGATTTTATAGTGCAAAGTTATTAGCGTTAGTTGTCAATGGACAGCATATTTTTCGCAAATTTTCTGTATTCTGTAAATGATCCTCTTGTGTGCTTTAAATTTTGCACCTCCAATTTAGTTGGCTCACTGTTATTCCGGGGGCGAATCAAACATTAGATTGACAACAGCTACCTATATCAAAATAAGTTTTAAGAATTTATAATTCGTGTCTATTATTATAAACCTGCTTACATCCCAAATGTCAGCTAAGGAGCCTATTTTATATGGTATAGAATCAATAGTCATTGAAAGGTTTTTAATTATTACTTCCATGCACTACAGTCTGAAGCGATTAGCTATTAAAGCTTTGGACAAATTCTCAGAATCTGCAATAATAATTATACGCAGAAAAAATCAACAAATCAATTTAGTAAATTCAAACAAAACGTTCGCTCTCTTTAATGTTTGGAAGCAGTATAAAGAACTTGCAAATTACAAGAGATGCATAACTAATTAACACCAAAAGTGATTTGCTGGAGAATTATCGATCTTGTGCTACGGCTAAAAACAAAATCAATGATAAATACTTTTTAAAACCTATACCTATGATGTGTACTTATGTTTTTCAATTTTTGATAAAGCGCTCATCGTTGGATTTGTATAGTAAAGGATAAAAGAATGAAAGCAAAAGCCATCGTCCAGATGAAAGAAATTCCTGGAAAATAAGTAACTAAACGAATAGATGAGGAAGAAGTTGGGGAAATACTATGTGGAGTGGAATAGTGGCAACACATACTCTTGTAAAATATTCAGAAAACTTCAATAAATCAGAATGGAGAATAATACAGAAAATACAACGAATGAAAATAGCTAGACTGACGACGCATTAAAAAAGGTTAGTTCAAAAGAGAATAATAATATTACTTTGAGACACATCCCTGACGGTGAAATACATGAGGTCGATTCAAGGACAGAGCGACATCGAGGCTAGTTCTTTCTTAAGGTCAATCAAATCTCCAAATAGTGATGCCAGACAAGCTACAGAAAATTTTTATGGATATTTTGTCGAATTCTACCGCTGCCCTCCAGCCCTTTGGTGAACTGTAGGGCAACATGTAGATATAGACAGCTGAAAAAGAGGAAGAAAAACAGGTTTTGGAACTTTCCAAGGAGCGGCTTCGTGGTTAAAGAGGTGACTGTTGGAAAACCTGAAGGAAAGGAATGAGAGAGGAGGAAGAAGAATAAGACGGCAGAGAGCATGAGGAATGAAAGTAAACATATAATAAAGAAAGTTGAGGACAAAGATGAATGAGTGAGAACCCAGCCTAAGGAGATTAGACTAATTTTTATGAACGTGATGTGGAGAAAAATTGTAGATAATCGATAAAAAATAGGAGAAAAGCGAAAGCTGACAAGGGAAGCAGAATTTAAAGGGATTCAAAAAATGAAAAGAAGCGTACAACAAGGAAATGGAAAAATATTGGAATGGTATATATTTATGCCTATATAAAATAATGAACTATCTTTATAATTTCTCCTCGCTAATGCGCCACCGGCGGCATAAGATCCAGGAGCGCGAAACTAACATATACACACACGCACAAATATGACGAGAGGAAGTATGGGAAGGAATAAGAGAGAAAGTAAGAAAGGGTGGGAGAATGGGAAGTATTATATTTTAATATTTTATTCGCAATTACCCATCACTTTAAACCAGGGCCGGGAAACCCAAACCAAGTGGCGAGACACTTGAAAAAAGATATGCATTAAGCAGCCAAAGAAAAATCGCAAATCTTAATGGATTTTAAATTTGTATCATTTATACCTCTGATATTATTAATTTGGAAAATGAGCTTTAAATAGATATGCACTTCCGAAAAGACAAGCGATTTTTAAGAATTTGATTGAATAAAGCGATCACAGGATTCTATTCAGACAGGCATATGCTGTAATGTTGGAAATAATTTTTGAAACGAAAAAAAAGTCTGCTATGACCGGGAATCGAATTTCTTGCTTGGCAATCTCACCATTTGAGAGGGAGGTGTTTTCTTCGGTGTATCTCTTCGAGGACATCTGTTGGGGATGTTCGATACTAGCTTGGCCAGTTCCGTCCCAACCAAGAAAACATCCGCGTTCAGAAACGAGAAAATTGATCTGCTAGGACAGTTCAGTGGTAGAATATCCGCCCGGCAAGTGGAAGATCAGGGTTCGTATTCCATGTCATAGCAGAATTTTTTCTCGTTTCAAAATTTATTCCCAACGATTTATAAGAATGTTTTCCTAAACCTGGATATTTTCAGCTCCTATGGATTTGTTATAAAACCCAATTTTATCTTCTATTGCTGAAAAATATTCTGAAATTTCTTATTGCATTGCAAATCTATTAATTATAGTTGATAATCTTCAGAAAAGGAACTCGCATCATTGTAAAATGTGACTGCAAAAATTTCGAAATTTTTATCTTACAGAGAAATCCATCCAAATCGTTTGAAAGTTAGTAAGCGAAGTGGAGTGGATTATGCTCGTGTTTAAGAGAGTAAGGAGATGTGGAAGAATAGAAATGTGTTTTAGTTACGCTAATACAATTTATTTCATAGTTCTGACGTTCTCCCAAAGTTTAGCTCTTTCTTTTCGTTTATTCTTTTTCATTGCTATTATTGTTGTTTGTTCTTCATTTTGGTTACTGTTTCAATATCCAAATATATATATATATATATATATATATATATATATATATATATATATATATATATATATATATTATAAATAGCTTATATATAATAGAGAAATTTGAATGGAGCCGGAGGAATGGAGGGGAGGGGCGCCTGAAGAAAGATGATGAGAGTGGTTGTTAGGTGGGAGATCAATCGACAGGAGATTGGCGTTTGAAAGTGGAGAAAAGGAAAGAAACAGTACCAGAGGAAGAGAGTGAGAAACACAGGGGATAAAGAGAAGGAGAAGAAGGCAGTTCAGAGTTTAGATGCGGGAGGGGGAGAAGAGTTAGGTTCAGGTTGGGTCCAATCCTTTTTCTTTCCGGCCACGCGCGCCCTTCCAGCTCCACACTCCCCTTTGTCTCTCTCTCTCCAACCTCCTTCCCTTTTAAGTCACTCTTTTTTCTCGACTTTCCCCACCCTCCAAAGCGGAAAACCCCTTCCAATGAGATAGGGCTGAGGGATAAGGGATCGGCAATTTGCTCGTTCATCTCGACTCTTAACTGAGGAGACGGGATAAGTAGGAGAGTGGGAGAGAGTTAGGGAAAGAGAGAAGAAACCGAAAACTATAAAGGTACGAAAAGACGGGAAAAAACGAACGAGAGAATGGCTTTGTTTGAGGCATCCACAAATTCCACTACCGAAAACGGAATGGCTATAAGTTTCAGAATTATATTTTTTAACGAATAATTAAAAAAACAATTTGCCTAAAAATTTTACAACATATATGTACGATATATAATGCCTGAGGATCATGATAAAAAATGTAATCATTTCATAGTAAACACGAATGTAATAAATGCAAAAGAGATTCAGGCATGTCGTCAGGGGCAGAGTGCATAAAATACAAATATATATTGAACCACATACTGCAATTAGGGTAGAATTATTGAGTAAAAAATAAAATTTATTTGTTTTTAAATTCTTTAACAAAGATCATTGCTAACTTAGCCTCATTGAAAGAAACAGATTTTTTTTATTGATCTGATGTTCAAGAAAGAAGCGAAGTCAGTCTTCTCCATTCTTCTTATAAATGGGTAAACTTATACTTGCCTCATAACGCCCGGTTAATCCGTCAACGATTAATCCACTCGCGGGCAATCGGAGTTCTACCGTATAGGTGCCAAATACTAAAGTTTTTAGGCGTTCTTTACAGTAAGTAAAGAAGATTGGAAAGGTGTTTTCACTATTTTTCGCTCACATAAGAATTTAACAGGAAGCAAGCGAGGTACGTTGTAAAATAAATGTAGATCTTCATGTAAAGTAGTGTTAATATTGTCCGATTTGAACCAAAATTTGAATCAATCAATTAATTTTAACAAAAATACCCAAAACCAAATTTAATCACAATATGTCAAGCTGTTTCCGAGTTGAAACAAAGGAACATTGTACACTACATGTAGGTCTTCATGTAAAGAGGTCGTTATTGTTGTCCGATTTGAACCAAAATTGGAATCAGACGACCAATTTCAGCAAAACTTTCCAATACCAAATTTCATCGTAATGGGTTCTGCGGTTTCAGAGTTATAACATACGGACGGACGGACGGAAACGACCTCCACTATATGCGTTCACTTCGTGGAAAGAGCGCATAAAAAAGAACGCCTTATGGTCAGGTTGTGTCCGTCCGTCCGCATGTCTCATCTCAAAAACTACTGGGCTGATGTTGATGAAATTTAATATTTAGGACATAGGGTCAAAGAAACTAAGAAAATGATATAAATGGTCCACGCAGCATAACCGGGAGTGCCACTTTACTGGTGACAAAAATGAACTTTTCTTTATAACTCGTACAATATAAATTATAAAAACAGTCTTTGAACGACTTTAGAGAACTAGTCAAATAGCATATGTTTTGTTCAGTACATTTTCAACAAAGGAGTAGCCGATTTCAAGAAAATCAAACTTTAAAGTAATAATTTACTTTTGACGTGGAAAAGTTTTCCCGTGTTTTTTATTGCTGTCAACAAAAGCAATCTTCGTGGAAATTTATTTAAACAATATCTGCTGTAAATACCTAATTAGTTTAATATTTTTTTGTGCAATATTTAGAAAATTAAAGGTAATGGATAATCTACGACGAAGAAATGTACGTGAATACCTCTCTTTTCTTTACGTATACACAGCGTTTGTAAGTGAAACGAAATGGGTAATCTTCGACGAAAGAATGAAGGTGAACATAAAGATTACATTACTACTATTTGAGTGAGGTAAGTTTTGAATAATTGCCGATTGTTTCATTAATTACAACTGATTAGAAAATGGACGGTTAGAGCATATACGTCACGAGACCACCTGACAACAACATACATTCGGGGTTGTGGGATAGATATCATGAGCCGTGTGAGCTAGGCGCGTTATAAGCACGTGGTTCTGACTTTATGAAATCGTTCTAATTAAATTTCGTCGTTATGGTGCAATATTGTGTTGTTCTTTACTGCAAAAGTTCATGCAAAACACCGGGAATATCTTTCCATTAGTTTCCAGCGGATAAGAAACTGTTCAAACAGTGGGCCATCAAAATACGGCGAGACGAAAAGAAGTCAAAGATTTCGCCTACCATGAGAGTATGTTTCCGGCATTTTTTGACGAGTGACTTCAAGAAGTGTCTTCGGGAAGAAAGTTTCTTAGGAAATCAGCCGTATCGAGTGTATTTTGTTTCACTTCGCCAAGTAAAATGAACCAGCCTCGGCGTAAACTTCAATACAAACAGGTAATCTTTAATCACATGCTGTTTCGCTTGGACGAATTTAGCTTGTAAGATTGTCATAGATATCCAGTGAGAGAGGGAGATAAGGCAAAATTAAAAAATATGAGATATTGAGAGTTAAATTAATATGATTGTTATTAGTAGTAATCAACATAAATGTACTTATGTTGATTATTGCTAATAACAATCATTACTTTAACTCTCAATATCTCAGATTTTTTAATGTTTTTGCTCTCTCTCTCTCACACTGGAATACTCAATTTCTATTTGTTTGTATGTAAAAATTGCTTGCCTTATTTGTCCGATATGTAATAGTAAATTATGATGAGCTCATTTAATTAATTACTCTAAACTAACGATGTAATCACATTTTTGTCTAAATTTTTCATTTCGGAAAACTGATTAATTGATAATCAACTTGGAGCAAGAGAAGAATTTGGAAGAAAGAGATTCCAAAGACAATCATTTCGATGATTTACTTCTGTTGGCATCAGCGTGTGAGCCCAAGTTCTGCCTTCAAACGATTATGGAAATGAGAGCTGAGATCATGGAACTGAAAAGGAAGAATGCAGAACTAACAGTCTATTTCTTCCAAAGAGTGCATTATTTTTTATCAAAACAAAATTAATAAAAGTTTGAGGGAACAAATACGTTTTCTAGAAAATGAAAATGATAAAATAAGTGGCGAAAATAAGGTGGTGTGAAAATCGATTCACAATGAAAAACATTATGAAAAACAACAAATATATTAACATGTACACTGGATTTGAAAATGCTGACATTTTGAGGGTGTTTCGCTCATTCATTTTGAGAGATGATACTTTCAATTCAGCAAGTGGTAGAGTAAAAGGTGGCAAGACAGAAGCCAGAAGATTAATTACTTCTTGTTTTGTGTAAGTTAAAACAGGGATTTTGCAAACTTGATTTGGCGTATAGATTCCACTTGACAAAGCACTCTGTGGGAAAAATATTTAATAATTGGGCTAATTTTCTATATGCAAGGTTGGAATCTCTTAAAATCTGGTCCCACAGAAATATTATTTTTGAAAATTCCCCAAAGAACTTCAGATCTCTTTACCCATCTACAATTTTAATTGTCGTTGCTACTGAGATCAAATTGCAATCCCTCCTCTCTTGTCTCACAGTCACAATCATTTTCTAGCTATAAGTCCTCAAATACGCTCACGGCTGTTGTAGGAGTTGATCCAAAGGGTGGCATCATTTTCATCTCTCAACTCTATACTGGAAGTATTTCAGACAAAGAAATGGTGAAGCGATGTGGTCTTTATAATTTGCTGAAAGAAAATTGGAAATTGGGGAAATATTAGAAGGAGATGGCATTATGGTTGATAAGGGATTCAACATCAGGCATGAAATATACTCTTCGCCTTGTTATAAATATTCCTCCAATTGCATCTTCAGATTAAATTTAAAGAAAGTGAAGTAATTACAACAAGAACTATAGCTAACTGTAGGTTTACTGTTGAACGATCAATAAGGAGGGTAAAATGTTTTAAAATCCTGGCTCAAACAGTACCAATTTCTTTGACACCAATCATTAATCAAATTTGGACAATATGTTGTTTACTATCAAATTTTTGTTGTCACACTAGAGAAAAACCTCAATAAAATGAACTTATATGTAATAATGAGATATATTTATTATAAGCCATTTTCCTTTAAAAGTGTTTCGTTGCTGTCTTGTACTGTACTTAATATTTCAATGTATTGCTCATGAAGACCTCATTTTTAATTCACTTTATTATATAAGCCATTTTCAATTTAAAGTGTTTCAAGTGTTGTACTTAATATTTCAATGTATTTCTCATGACGACCTCATTTTTAATTCACTTTAGGATGGATTGCATTTAAAATTTCAGGTGGCTTGAGTACTACATCTGCTTATTATATATTGATCTCTCTAACACAACATGTTTAGATCCTTGTTCATCAGAACTTGAAATTTAATTTTGATGTAATATAAAATTAATATTTTTGCCTATGACCTTTTGATAAGGCACTAAAGTGGGTGCCCCTAGCGAAATTATTCATGCGTAAACAGTAATAGCAGTCAGTTGAAGGGATATGCAAGATTGACGAGAAGATGTACAATGATTTTTCTATAGCAGAGATTTCCTTGTGTACATTATAAATGAATTCTACTTGACTCAACTGCAAATTAACTTATTTAAAAGCCATGCAAATGGTATGAAATGAAACAAAGTTAGTGCAAAAATCAAATTAGCTATCAAGTGCTGTGAAATTAGAAATTATACTTATAGTTTTTCAGTCAATCCCATGAGTCACTCTATTAAGTTATTGGCATTGTTGTTTCAGGTAAAACTATACCTTTGTGGGCTGCAGTTCAAAATATTAAATTCATTATTTATGTCATCAAATTAATAATTGTATAATGTTCGCATGCTCCACCAAAGCAATACTTGGCTAAGATACTGTCATAACTTCTCTGTAACAAATTAAATCTAAAAAATGGGATTTACTCTAAATTTCAACCAAATATCAACTGAAAATTCTCATTAATTATAATGCAAGCAGCAGATGTTTTGACAATTTTTAATAGAGGGATTTACTACATTTAAATGATAAAAGTCATACGCTTTAAGGTCACTAAAAAAATTGTACCACATTAATAACACATGATTATCATACGTGTGATAACACCCAGTTGAGCATTATACAAGTATGTCATTCAGCTTGTTCGTTTGCTTATAAACAAAGAATGGAAAACCGTTATAATCTGCCACGATATGCAGTAGGTAATTAAATAGTTTAATCCCGTCCGTATTAACTGAAACAAGAATTTTCATCATCTGAATCGAAGAGTAACTGATGACTTCATTCAAATAGTTCACGAGAAAAAATCAGCAGATAGTGAACAGCTCGCAGCGACGCTCCCGATTGAGAAGTGGTAAGATTGCACTTTGGAGAGAAAATTATGATTACCTTATGTAATAATATGTACTCTAGAATATCTGGTAGATCATGATAGAATAATGTTTAGAATAAACAAAACTGTAGTAATATGCCTCTTGTATAATCACTACCCGGGTTTCGCTTAAAAATGGGATGAGTAATTTTGAGTTGAAAATTGCATTTTCTTAACAAAGTGGTAATTAACTTTGTTACGCTTTCAATGTTTTGTCAGGGAGCGTTACGCCACAAACTGAGCATTCAAGTTCCTTGTACCTTAAGTCGGAGCGTCCAAGATTCGAAGAAGTCCATATTTGACATTCTGCTCTATTCGCTTACGTTGCGTTGCTGCTTCCATTAACTAATACATTTAGTTGCGAGATATTGTTGGTGATAAGCTTCTTTTTACGCTCGAAAAAGGCTTTCTTTCCTCCAATTTCGCGATATATTTAGGAAAAATACCGTGCTTAATATTGCATCACAGTTTCTTTTCAAATCGCCCCAACGCGCATTTGTTTTCCCGAGACCTGGGCTAAAGAAAATGACGGCAAATCCCCATATCTTTCGTTCTAAAACTGAATCCAATTTTCTCTCGAGTCGTAATGAGAGGAGCTACAAAAACTCGATAGGTCGTTCGCGAAGAAAACAAAAGAAGACCGACGGGTTTAGCGGTCAGATCCCGAATCCTCTTAATACCTATTGTCACGGAGGTGGCACCGCCGTGAAATCCGAGCAGACGAACGATTCCCGAAGATAACGTGTTCGGCTCGTGATGACACTCGAATCGATCTCAGTCATCCAAAAGTCAAACTCCAATTACAGGAAAGAGACCGAAAGATTAAACTGAGAGAGAGAGAGAGAAAAACTACTTGAACACTCCAATTGCCTAGTGATAGAAAGGGATGACGATAAGTCCCTCCTCAAGGATTTTCACCTTTTGTTATAAGAAAAGTTGAAGTAATACGCGCCGGGAGGATAGCATAAATTAATGGCCGTTATTCGTGATGATTTGACGATTCAAATGTAAATCCTTTGAAGTTTTAAATTTATTAATATCAAACTTATTAAATTACATCATGGGATTTATAAAGTGAAAAGCTTTAATTTTGTTTCCGATATCACGATAACAACGCTAACGGGATTTTATGATCTATGTATGCTGGTTTATTCTTCAATTTTATTATAAGCATCCGTACGATGCTGTTGTGCAATTAAATTATTTAAGGCTACTTTCGCTAAAACATTGCATGATACAGAAAAATGTACTTTTCTATAAGCATAAAAACTTTTACTTTCCAACTTCTAAATAATATATTTTCTCGGATGAATATGATGCCGCAAAAAGATTAAAGAATCGTAATGGGGGATCGTCATTTTAGAAAAATTCACGAATGAGAGAAGTGTAATTTTCTAGAGTAGAGACATTTATTTCTACATTTTTAATTTTCTATATTTACGGATAGAAGTTGCTTGATATATTAGGTAATCAAGACTGTGATAATCGATGAAAAATTACTAGAAAAACCTTAATATACATTAACAATACTTTCCCCTATACTACATATGGAGAAAGTAAAAATGATTATGTAACTTACCTACAACACATGTATAAGCTTAATAATGATCTGCATCATTTATTTATAAGAAATGATTAAATTCACCAAAAAAATATTTTTCCGGCAAAAAAAATGTGCCAATGAAATTATAAAAAAGGAAACAAGATGGCCGTGTGTAAAGCACGATTTCAAAATCTCGACTTGTCATTGAGAATATTTTATAAAAGGTCCGTAACTGGCTCGATAATCTTTATTTGAAGTTTATTTCATTGAAAACGGTAGGCAAAATATATCTTCGACCCTGTACATATTTATCTACCACCTTTAATTTAACTCATAAATTTCTCGTAGTTATTGAATATTTTAGGCAGGATAAGTTATTTAAACAAGTAGTTCTGGAAAGAACTAATCCGCCTACTTTCCTTTCAATACAATTTTAATATATAACAAATAGGGGAGTGCACAGGTTTCCCGTAGTACAGAAGTGCTTTTCGTCAAATTCGGCGTAGTATAATCGTATACTAATGTATTTGCTTTGAAATGAGAAAATTATTTTTCCATATCATGTGATAACCCTGCTTTTCTGATCCATTCCAAACATATTCATCTCGTTTTCCCATTTTATACTCGTCTTACAAACGATTTTTTTTTTAAATCGCTTCAGCCAATACCTTTCAAATAATAGTTACAGAAAAATGCTAACCTTGATATTGTGGTAGCCCGGTTTAGCCGACCCGGTTTAAATATGACATTTTGGTTATTTATTTATATTAAGATTAAACACTATATTTTGTTAAAATCCATTAGGTCAGTTCTCTAGAAATACGTGTAAAAGAAATATTATTTCACTTTTTACTGTGGTAGCCATGCTTCTTAGCTCCGCTTTAAACATCTTGACTTCACTATGATATGTTGTGCAAATCATTTATACAATATTTAACTGAAATCCGTTAAGCCAATTCCTTACAAATCATTAATTACTGAAAAAGTTTGATTTGTAATAGTGGCACCCCTGCCTGGCTGATTCGGTTTGAATATGGTAATATTGTTTTAAATGTGTATACTGTAAGTATTAAATTTGGTTAAAATTGATGTGGACAGTTCACCGCAAATACGTGCAAAATGTTTTTGTATTTCTTGCATTGTGGCAGCCTTGCTTTCTATATCAATACTAAACATCTTGATTTTGTTATTTTAAGTTGCACGCCTACTTCATACGAAATTTCGTTTTAAGCGGTTTTGGCAATTCCCTCCCAATTCATAATTACAGAAAAGTTAACCTTTGCAATTGTGGCACCCCTGCTGAGTCGATCCGATTCAATTATGTCAATTTGGTTATTAATATATGTACATATTCTATATACTATATTTGGTTGAAATCGGTTAATTCATGAAACACACACGGACACCCGGACGATCTTATTCGACTACTTTCCATTTTTTGGAAAGTAGGCTAAAAAGGGTAAAATTGTTCCCGAGATAATTATTAATAATTGTCATTAAACCCAAATAAACATAATAATTAATATTAAAAATCTGATGTAGCCACCACATGACTTTCTCCATATCTGTAATATTTCTAAAAATTCCAAATAGGTTGCATAATAATAAATATTTTAAGAAACTGCGAGAAAATTTTAAACATGACTAAGAACAGAAATAAACTCAAACCATAGATTTCTGATATTGGATATAGCCACAAAGCTCCAACAATTAACCCCTCAAGCCCGGAAGAGATTTATCAAATTCCACCCTTGCGGCCGGATGAGGTATTTAAATTTTCACGATTGCGTTACAAAAACGTTCGAGAAAATTTTAAAAATCATAACTTTATAAGTTTTCTCTCGATTTTCTGATTTTTTGTGGATTTACGAAAAACATGATATTTGAAAATATCCATTTTTCGTTTCATATTTTACAAACAAACATTGTTGCAATAGAAGAGAATGTACACCAATCGCTAATTTTCCGGCGCGCGTTCGCGCTTTATATATAACATTCAGCACCGGGAAATCTATGAAAGATATTTATGTACAATCTTAATAAAAGAATAACTTAAATTAGTAACTATTTCATTTTACGAATCTACCCATCTAAATCAATTAGGTGAAAAGTTTTACGCATCTCAACTTTTTCATGTCTTGACTGGAAATTTTTAAGTAAATGTAGTATTACTGATTTATTGGAAGACGATTTATTTATAATATAAACGTTTTAGTTATATAGTCATTATTTTTGGTCATTACAAAAGTCACATAGAAGAAATGATTACATTTCGTTCTTTGGAAAGGGAGATATGACGATGCATACATCAAAAATGAATTTAGATGCAAAACACGGAAAACATTCAAAAGTTAAACTACCTTATGAGTCCTTTCCAAATATTTTTAGAAAATTTACACATGCGTATTTGGATTCAGCAAGAAATGCCTTATAGTTTAGTAAGCACTTCTAGTAAAATAATGTGTAAATATATGGAAGAGCTTCGCTCTTCGTGATTTTTGATGACGTATCCTCTTCTTGCTCACTCGCTTCATCCCCTCTTTGGTTCCACTAGATAGCACAACAGAGAAAGCCCTTACCTGAAGAAGAAAACAAACCCTACGTCTTCTTTCAGATGATAAAGAAAAGGAACCCAGTTTTGTGGGTTCCCTTTCCTCAGGTATTTATGTGCCAACTTTAGAAACCGAAAGTCCGTAGCTGTGGTAAAAGCTAAAATTCTATCACAAAACTAAACGTATATTATATGTTAACAAATACATACAATTCGATATACACATTTATCGAAATTCCTCTCCGAAAAGAACAAAGGCTCCTTCTCAACTAACTTGCCTTGGGGATGCAAAAAACCTTAGTAATCCGAACCACCTCTAAGAGAACGAGATAACAGATATTGGTTGGCGTTGACACTCTCCTATGCAGCGAGGAACGAAGGATCGCGCGGTCATGAAAGCGAATGTTTACCGAAATGATTTTACTCAACCCAATTCCATTCTTCATGAATTGCATCGTAAACATTTCTAATAAGACGTTTTCTTTCTTTTTTTACACGACGACGAAGACCTCGGTCGCATGATATAAGCAAAATGGCTCCAACAGGAAAAAAGAGGAGAAAAATCGTGCTCTCCTTTGAAAAGATACACAATTGCTACATTGCATTTCAAACACCAAGGAAAGATTCCCTGCCGCATTAAAAAGCGATTTTTATACGGAAAAACACCGTCATATTGTAGCTTAATTGAAAACTCCATCGCAAAATTCAACGTTGATTATATATTTTTAAAAACAGGAATAAAATACAGGACACGCATAGATAGTAAGTACAAAGCTTTCTCTTTCAAAATATATAAAGTTTATTTAGATTTAAATAAGCCTCTAGTGTCAAAAGATAAAAGAAATTTTGGCTGACGCAAGATGTAATAGTACGTATGACGGCCGATTGGACAGTTTTCGCAGGACGTAATAGTACGTCTGACGGCGTTGACGGGTTAAGAAAAGAAAAAGGAGCGTTCCTAAGACGTAACTAAGCGTCAATTGGTAACAACAGTCGTTGGTAAGTGGCGTGGTGGTGGCAAGTAAAAGTATAAGATATCTCTTCAACAATGCATATATGGAAAAATGTTTCAAACAAAGGTTATAGAAAATTAAATTTTCTACAACTTTTATTCCAGCACATTTTTACATTTATCATATTTTAAAGCAAATATTTCAAAATAACGGATAAGTGACTAGCGTAAACACCCACTTCCGGTAGACAGATTTTTACCACAGACAAATCAGTTCTTGTGACTTTTATAAAAATGTTAAGTATAAAATTTCGCGTTGACCTAATTAATAGTTATTGAGTTAGAGTATCCACAATAAAGCTATCACATAAACACAGACATCATCGAGAAAATGGTCAAAATGTGTTCAGGGGACCTCAAACGTGAATTTCCGTTGGAATGTCGAAGTCGATTTTTTTCATGAATACAATACTTTCCCCTATAGAAACTACATGCAGAAAGTAAAAATGAGACTTTCAGACAGGAAATTATACTAGACGATTGAAAAGAAATGTAAGCTCTCAAACAGTATTGAAAGTCATGCTCCTGGAAAAAAGATATTCTACCTGCCATAATCGGAAAATAAATAATATATTGTTTGCAATAAGGAACAATAATGCGGCGCCGAGGAAAAAACAAAATGGAGAGGAAGGTAACGCCGCGGTCGAAAAGACACGGAGAAGTTCAAGACAAGAAAAACACGAAGATGGTTTGTAATGAGAAAAAGGAGAAGCAAAAAAAGTGACGAAGGAGGGACAAACAAAACAGAACGATGAAAAGGGAATGGGTAAAGGTGAAAGAGAGAACGGAGGACGGGTTGAAAGAAAACAAATATTGAAGGAATATCCCAAGGTAAACAATAGAAATGGAGGCAAACACGGTATCGCGACAAATGCTGTTGCGAGAACTGGGAAGACAAAATGAAAGCGAGCCGAAGAAAAACAAAGCAATAAGGAGAAGCGATATTGGCGAAGGAAAAAATAAAAAGGAAAATGATGGAAGAAAAAAGAGTGAGAAAGTATTGCGACATAAAAGACGATATGGTCAGTAATTGAAAGTAGAAAAACTGCACAAAATACATATGCAGATCAAGTGAACAAAGCATCTACATACATTTACACAAATATACGTATTTATATAAATGTATGTGTGCGTTTGTGTTACATGCATGAAAATAAAGCAATGCCTCGATTAACGAAAACTCTGAGAACAAAAGCTCCTTTATAAAGAGGTCATTATTTTTGCAAAAAACTATCAGAAAATTAAACAAAATTCACCGCGGCCAATGAGCAGGGCTTCAGTAGGACCTATCCATTGATTGCCTAATTTTTTTAATCTTAAACTAATAATTTTAAGCTTTTAGGCACATTTCATGTTATTTTTGAGAGTACTTAATCATATTTCACCGTAGCTTTACTTCTCTGAAGTTCTGGCACGCATCCTTATGCCATTTTAGTTAATTCTACCACCACTAACGAAGTTTCTGATAACGGGGGTGGCGTCATGAAACGCGCCTAATTTGTTAATTGAGATATTTTTGACAATCAATACACATACATATTCACAGACCTATGTAAAGAAATGGAATAAAACAAGAGAAAATAAAAGCGGATAATATGACAAAAACAGGAAAAATGAAGAGGGAAGAATTACGGAGACAAAGACGCGTGGATATTGAGAAAGTTGCATGGAAGAGCGTAACAAAAAGTGGGCCGTAAGGCTTTGAGATTGTGAATTCTAAAAATGGTGGATGTGGAGAAAGGGAATGTGGGAATGGAGACGTAAGGAATAGTATATACATATATTACACTAGTAGTTGCTTGCATACTGCAAGCATTTCATCCCACCTTGAAAAAACATTAATTTTTCAGAGAGATATTTCATCATGAGAAATATTTCTTGAATTCTAAAGATTTCTCCTCTTGACCGGTTTTCGTTTTTTCATTATGGAACAATAATGGAGTAAAACAATCACTAATTTTTGCAATTTTAGGAATATTATAATACTTTTTCCACATTGGGTTAATAATGCCACACATTTCTGCCAAATTTTAAATTTATAGCACAAGTACAAGCGAAATAACATTTATCGAATTGTTTAAATTTAAATAATTTTTAACGGCCGCAATAAAAATTTAATGGATACATTGAAATGTTTATTCGTTTATATAGACTAAACTCTAAATAATTTTAAAATGTCAGCTTCCTAACTTGCCGCGTAGTGTCTAAACATTTAATTATTTGTTTAAATTTTAAGAATTTTTAACTGCCAAACAAATTAAAATATGAAAATGCCTATAATCCCTATTTCGTTTTTTACAAATCCTACCTCTAAAAAAATTTCAGCTCCGTAGAACATTCGGAAATACATAAACCTTGAAAATTTGTTTAAACAATTGCGAATTTTTGGCGGCCGCATTGTTGCACTTTTTCAAGATTTTCGTTTTTTCTAGTCGGTTTTGCACAAAATCCTACCAAGAAAAAAATTTCGAATCTCCAGCTCATCTGGAAGTGCCTAAACATTAGTATCCTCCTATATGTTATATCCTCCTCAACCTCGGTAAGGAACGTCTATATATAATGATGTTATATCCTCCTCTGTAAGGAACGCATGCACGCCTCTATTGCCTCCCCCCTTCTCTCCTCTTCCTCCCTCTTTTCTCTAATAGTAGACTGTTACCCTACACTCCGCCAATGAACAACCTTCTTCCGTTTCTTTGACTTGCTCCCATTTACACCCGCTATGAAATATATCCAAGAACCTCCCTTTACCTTATTCACTTTGCCTACCTCTTTCTCCTACCTCTACTTATTTCTCCCTCTCTATACCTTTCTCTCATACCCCCCTCCCTTTCCTATCTTTATAATAATTCAAGAAGTTGATTAGCCAGAAATACACCTAATCCCTACCCTATCTCTCCCATTCCACTCTCTCTCTCTCATCCCGCTTTGTCCCATCCCTCTCTCTCTATTTCCTCTCTCTCCCTCATCTTTCTCAATATCTCTTCACGTTTTCTTCAAATCCCTCCTCTCTCCCCTTCCCTTTCCCTCGCCTCTCAATATCTCCTCTCTCTCCCACATCTCTCTCAATATCTCTTTACGTATCGTATTCTTTATCTCCTTCCTCTCTCTCTCCTTCCCTTTATCTCGCCTGTCAATATCTCCTGACTCTCCCTCATCTCTCTCAATATCTCCTCACCTATTCTTTCTCTCCCTCCTCTCTCTCCTTCCCTTTTCCTCGCCTCTCAATATCTCCTCTCTCTCACTCATCTCCCTCAATAGCTCTTTACCTATTCTATCTCTCTTTCCTCTCTCTCTCCTTCCCATTCCCTCGCCTCTCAATATCTCTTCTCCTATCTCTCCCTCCCCTCTTTCTCCTTCACCTCAATCCACCCCCTCTCTCTCGCTATCTCTTCACTTCCTCTCCTCTCCCCCTATATTCTCTTCTTCGTCTCACTCTTTCCCTCACCTCTCTCTACTCCACCTCTCCTCTCCCTGCATCATTTTCCTCTATCCTCCTCTCCCTCCCGCCCTAAAATCTCCAATTTTCCCTCTCTCTTTCTCCCTCCCCTATCTCCCTCAACTCCTCTCCTCTCTCTGCATCACCTTCCTCTCTCTCCATTCTCTCCTTTTACTCTCCCACACTTGTTCTCTATTTCGCTTTCTTTCCATCAGTCTCCTCCACCTTTCCCCTCTCTTCGTTCTCTTTCTCCCTTTCTTTGTTTTCCCACACTTTTCACTCATCCCCCTCCATTTCACTCCCTCCCTTGCTCACCCCTCCATCCCTCTTCTCACTCTATAATCCCCTTTCCTTCCTCTTCTCCCTCACTCCCTCTCTCCCCTTTTACATTCTCCGTGATTCCCCCTTTCCATTTCCTCTCTCCTAATCATCTTTACCTCTTTCAATTTCTCTTACCTCTCCTCCCTTTACCTCTTTTCCCTTTTTTATCTCGCAGTTTCCCTCTCTCTCCCTCCCCTTCTTCATCTCTCCTCCACTAACCACTCCTTTCTTGTGCGGCGTCCATTCCCCAACCTCCTTTTTCGCGGAAATGGAGCGACGCTAAGGAGACGAGGCGGTAGGCCGACGGAGAGGGAGTGGATGAAGGCAATTGCGAGGTTGGGAGGGGCGATACGGAGGCCCAGGTTATGACGGCGAAAGAAGTAAAAAGGCCAGCGCGGAGGTGAGATGAGGGAAGGGCAGGGCGATTGTTTGGGTTAAGAAGATGGAAAAAAGGTTTCGCCTAAGCAGGGAAGAAATTGTTTGAGGGAATACCTGGAGATGATGGCCGAAGAGGAAGAGGTTGTGAAGTCATTATGACGGAGGAAAAAATCCCCAACTTGGATTATTATTATAACGGAAATTTACGAGTTTTATATAAATAAAAATAAACTTCCGGTGCTAAATAAATTAAGGTAAATTAGGTGTCGTTGAAAGAAATTTATTTATACTCCCGCTATATTCTTCGATAATGTATTAATTAACAACTTTTCTCCAGTCTCCGGCGAATTGGGCCAATCGGCGACATATATTTCCGATGATGGTATCGCATACAGATCTTAAGACCGGGTATCAAAATTCGCATTTATAAAAAAATAGAAATTTTCTCATTGAGATGAATATAAATTCCTTCAATTTTTGCACATAATTTTGAATTTTGACATTTTGTCTTGAGAGTGTCCCACTGGACTCTCTCCAACATTTCCTTCACTCACAAGTCCCGGCCCTGATGATGGTTACTTTGAAACCGAAATACGTATCGATCTTCTCTCTATGGACATGGTTGACAGTAGAGCGTTTTTCTTCTATAATTAAATTTGGTAATATTTTTGTCCTATTTTGTTATGAAGACCTTTCATTAACCTAATTGATGGATATATGATAATTTTGGATTTGATCACCTGTTACATGCATAGGTTTAGCATATCATAATTTATTTTTTATGTAGTTATACGGCCATATATTCTGTGACTAGAGCCTTGTTTGTAAGTGGCCTTAATGCGAAAATATATGGTCAAAATTTCAGCTTTTCTTCTTTTATACTTTCGAAGATTTAAAAAAATATTTTTTTATGAGTCCCAATACGATCGTGTATATTTTCATTTAAAACTCAAATTTAAAAGAAAACAAATGGTAGCAGCACAAATCTCATTTCAAAAGTTGCAGCTCTCTATTGTTTACGGATTTGTTAGACTCAATTTATACACCAAAGTGAAGCTATAGGCGCATTTATTTTAAAACGAGCAAAAAAACGAGAATTTTTTACTTTTACGTTTACCAAAGATTGGCTAGCAATATACGGGTGGAGTGGACGGCGTCGTAGAAGTTTGACTAATGATTGAATCGGAATGATAGAATAGGGTTAGCGAAGTATCGTGGAAAACTCGACAGTGAAAGAGAGAGATATAGTTGGCTATATCCACGGATCCGAAATGGTACGAAGGTTTTGGAAGTGAGCCCTTGAGAGCAATACGCACAGCCGAAGCGGTACTGTTCTCTCCTTATTTATGCCCCCAAAAACATTCCTCGGCCGCATTTGTCGAGAGAAAGGGGTAGGAGAGAGAATGGGGGAAGAAGGTGGAGAGGAACCTCCCTCGAACCGCATAAATCATCCGAGCCGACGGGGCTTCATGTCTGGGGAAATTAAAAAATAAAACGTAGGCAAAATTTGCCCAGATTGAATATCTTCCAGACGTGGGAAAAGGAGTAAAAGAAGGTAGGTGGTTGGATTGAGGGGGCGTGCGGGATGATTCTGAAGGCGTTCAAAATACGCGCCTCAAGAAAGGAAGGAGAGGGAAGGAGTAAGTTGTTGTTGCCGCCTGTAAAAAAGAGGGGGAGATGAGGGAGGGTGATACCTGAAGGCGTAAATTATTGATGAGAATGAGAGTGCGGCGTTGAGAACGCGGTGTTGAATTATGGCCGGGTGATTTTCAGCGCCGCACTCATGGAAATGGAGGAGATCGAACTGTTATTGCTCAAGTCTCCCTCGGTATAAATCTCTCCCAAGAGAAAGAGAGGGAGGGAGAGAGAGAGATGGAGGGGGAGAGAGAGATGGAAGGGGAGAGAGAGATGGAGGGGGAGAGAGAGATGGAAGGGGAGAGAGAGATGGAGGGGGAGAGAGAGATGGAGGGGGGAGAGAGATGGAGGGGGAGAGAGATGGAGGGGGAGATAGGGAGGGAGGGAGGGGAGAGAGGGAGGAGAGAGGGAAACGGGGAGAGGGAGACGGGTAGGGGGAGACGGGGAGTGGGCGAGAGGGAGGAGGAGAGAGGGAGGGGGAGAGAGGGAGGGGGAGAGAGGGAGGGGGGAGAAGGAGGGGGAGAGAGGGAGGGGGAGAGAGGGAGGGGGAGAGAGGGAGGGGGGAGAGGGAGGGGGGAGAGGGAGGGGAAGATATTGAGAGGGAAAGGGTGGAGGGAGAGGAAAAAGAGAGGAAAGGGTCGCTCTTTTTACGAGTCGTCCCTTCGCCATGCATTATTTTCCCAAAGTTTTGTGTTACGTGATGGCATTCGTTAAATTTCAAGAATTTTCAGGAGAGTAGCGAAGTAATTATCGTCACCCTTTAAAGACTAGCGTTTTTTATGTCGTTACGTTGTGAAATTCGGTGAAAAAACGGAAGTATTACTATAAAATGTTTAACGGCTTGAAAATTACATAGAAACGCCAAGATTGTTACTTCGAATAGTTTTCTCGGTAATTACTTTATTGATTTTTTGGCTTTGCGTGAAATGTTTTCTACTTGTAGAGAAGCAATAAAGTGACCAAAATACCCCAGGTATGCATTACCGATCTTAAAAACTGTTGACTCCTCAAGTAGGCAGACAACACGGTCGAGTTAGAAGAAAAATACTGGGAATGTTAAAAAAAATTCCAGCGTGTTCTGGAATTTGGAAACGCAATTCGACTTTCCATTTGACACGAAGTGCTCATTGCAACGGGGCAATTAGGAAGAGAGAGAGTTGTGACACTAGTGACCTCTACGGTTAAAAACCTCTCACTTATTCTGAATTTGACAGCATTCTCAAACATTAACGCATTTCAGCATGTTTCTTTCTCGGTGCGATTCTTTCAGAAATATTGCTTTCCGTACGCAAAAATATCGAATTTACAGTCGCATCCGTATCTTCGAGCAATGTAACGAGTTCGCGGTTGGAAATGTATCAGAAAATTACCAAATCGAAGAAGGAAGAGCGTATGAGCATGAATAATGATAAGATGGGCGAGATTCAACGGAATGATGATGGCTGCCGAACCAGTTATTAGAATGAATGAGGGTAGAGCAGATTAATTTAAGCAAGGATAACACTTCATAACTGCCACAATTTTATTTTCAACTTAGGACCGGGGTTTTGATGTACTACAACAGTGGTGCCCAAACCTTTCGGTTCGAGGGCCACATAACCTATTACTGCACTCATCGCAGGCTCTTCCCGGACCACATCCAGTGAAAAAAAGTGTTGAAGAATGATTTAAAGAAAAAAGTTTTAGTTGCTGGTCCTTATCACCTGATTTGTTTTGAATGTATTTATCTATTATGGGAAAAGTGGGGCAAAGAAAAAATATATTGTTTTTTATAATTTTATATTATAATTTTGCCATATTGTGTCCTTTAATTGCTAAACTCTTGGCGGACCGGATGTGTCCCGAGGGCCGTACTTTGGGCAGCAATGTATTACCTTACATCACCGATGTTGTAGCACATCCAAACACGAGAAGTAATTTGAAAATAAAATAGTGGAAATTGTCAAGTGTTTTCTCTGCTTACCTTTTGTAACGATTCCACCAAGTCACGTCTACTATCGTCAGTTTTGTTGAAAAGGTTATTTTTGTTGATTTATTTGGCATGCGATCGCTATGAGATGCAAACAACATATCCAGGGTCGACTGTATTTATTCTTAAACACAAGTATATTTGTAAAGTTGAAACCACGTGGTTAGAATAGGCCATTAAGCCTGATCGACAGAAAGGGACTCACTTTAACACTTTCTTTACAATTTGCTATTTATTAACCGAACCGAATTCTCTTCGTCGTATCAACTCTCCTCCCTCATATTTAGCCACCAGAAAAAAACGAACAAAAAAATGTTCGACGCTTTCATCTATTCGCCGATTCTCCACAAAAGGTTCCGAAACGTTGAGAGTCGTTAACGTTAGGACCTCCCATATTCTCTCCCACCCACCGCTCCAAATCGTTCCTCGGGACTCGAACCGCCGCGAAGAAAAGGACCACCATCGCATTCAGCGCGCCGTAAAATGGAGGAGTCGCCCCCAACAAGGCGGTCGCTATGATTATGCGACTTAAAAACTTCCCTCCTCTTTGAGCTGTCCGCGATAGCGACCGTGGAGACAGCGAGCTGAATGGTTGCGGAGGAGAAGAACCCTCTTTGGATGGCACTGGGAGAGAAAGTGTAGAAAGGGCAGGAGAATAGTTCTGAACAATAGTTACCAAGATCTCCACTCCGAGAAACACACCTATCCTATAACCTAGCCTCATCACGTCAGCTCCCTCCCTCCCTCTATCTCTCTCTCATACTTCCCCATTCTCCCTCCTTCCTCCTCCCCTCTCTCTATCCTCACAATCCTCCTTACCTCATCCACTCTTCTCAAACTTGGCTTAATCCTCAGCCGAAACTCAGACCCATAGTCATCTCCGTAGTACGTGCATTACGACTCCAAAACTCCGAGAATTAGACGCTGCTTTCAGCCGCAAATACATTCCTCCCCTGCCGTACATCTCTCCACCACCCCTTCCTCCCTCCTTACCCAGTATACCCTTCTCTCACCCCGTCGTTCCTCCCATCCCATTAAAAGCATTGCTCGCTTCCTTCTCCCAAGGCTTTTCACCCTTTCGCGCACCGACCAAGGAAGAAATCTTCGCGCCTGACCTCCAACATTCACCAGGTAGTTAGTTTTTGGTGAGCCTTGTTTAAGAGGGGTTTTTAAAGGTCGTTCCAGTCGTCTGCGCACAACGCCCTTGCTAGTTTCCTCGTAGGATCTCATCATACTATAAACATTTCTCTGATAACGAGCTTAAAACGAAAGAAAAGATGGTATCCGTGGTTAAAACTCCCGTATTTATCGTGCACTAATTTACCGAAATACATCCAAGGGTTTACTAAAAAATCTACAGTACATGGAATTATATTTTTCAAAAAAAAATATTTCATTTTACGGATTCACGTTAAAAATATCTCATAGTTTTGTAACATCATTGTTGAAATATGATCGTTGAAAAAACTGTTCAAGTTTCGTATCAACTGTTCCAATCATTTGATGAGATTCCAACATACTATCTTTAATAGCACACTTACGAATTTTTAGCGTATGAGGCAGGTCTTAAATTTGGAGTAAGGTGTCTGCTTTGTTTCCAACTCCAGAAATTACTGCACTATCAGAGTATAATTATAAATCCATTATAGCTTCTTTTGGATCGACTCAAAAAATTTTAGAGAAATAATGCCCTATTTTATATAAAAGAGCAAACTTCTCTGTTTGCTAAAATTACCACATTGGCTGAAAAATATTTTATTCAAGTACCACGACTAGTGCAATTTTTTAATAAACCTATGAAATAACAAGCTTCTTATGTCACATCAAAACTGATATTAAGTTTTGAACGAAAAGACCAATGTTCAACTAAAAATATACAAGTTAAAAATGTGGATTTTTCTGCTCTCAAGAGTAACAAGAGGGTATAAACCGCAATGTTTTTTTTCTAGAAACACGCTTTTGACCCAATTCGACCGACATTGGTTGGTGAATTTAGTTCAAACTTGTACGAGCACCGCACATATTCCCGAAACGGCATTTCCCAGAATGAGGTTATTATGGCCTCGTCCGACTGGAGGATGACAATTCCTCCCCAGCGAGGCGTTACGCTTCTTCAGGTAAATGTGATGATCGGCACCGTTGCGCCATCTGATATTCATGTCAGTAGAGAGGCTTTTTTTAAGAAAAACGCGCAAAAATAATGGGACCAAAATGGAGAAAAGTGTGAAAAATATAATGCAAAATTCTGCGCCTTTGTTTGCAACGTTCGTGAACCCAATTTTACCGACGTTACCATAAAGGGTGTTTTAAATCTGTGAACGAAGTTCCTTAACTGGTGATGCTTTGGAAACAAGTTTTTTTTCTGTTCTCGTTATCGCGAACTGCTTCTTTGACCACCAGACCTACTACCGTCAAAATCTACGGTTTATTTGCGGAAAATATGATGTCGAGATTCCATTATATTGAAATCAAATTTGCATGGAAAGCCTTATTTTTATGTCTACTTGCGAAACATAAGTTTGTAAAACTGTCTAAATAATTCTTTCAGATAATAAAACACGCTCTAAAGTTAAGTGTTATGATGTGAAGCCTTCATTTGTCCAGCTGCTCTAAACTTGATGGCTTTAAACATTGGGTTAAATTTTATTTTTAATGGATAAAATAATCTAAAACGTTTTTATCGTGCAATAAAATCTTCAAGTCTTGAAATAACTGTACCCAGTATGGCCTATTCTCCAATATGACCTAATCACCGTATCGAACGTACTGCGTGATAAAATTGATAGATGGTGGTTTCAGTATATCGGTGGACTGCTAACAACTGTGTTTATATGGAAATCCGCTGGACGCGCTCAGTTGGCTGAATTTGCTGGAGTATTTTGTTTGAGACCAGCGTTTGTGGTTACGTGCATCTAATTTCAAGACGTTGGTTAAGTTATTGTTTGTACTAGTAAAAGGGAATCAATTAATTGGACCTTAGGCATTCTACAATATAATTGTCTCTATTATTAGTGGTGTGATTGGTTTGGCTATTCATTGAGATGTAATGTGGTTCCAACGGAATATGATTTACTAGCCCAAGTCTCCCCAATATGACCTATATAGGCCATATTGCCCATTTTGTGAGCCTTAAATAATAACAATAAATTTTTTAAATGATTTTAGATCTCATTTTGTTGTTCATTTCTTTATTTTAATTAAATTTTGACCTCATGTGCTTAAATCTTTGGTGGTACCATTTTACGATTTTGACCTGTGTATAATTAGAATCATGACTTTTATTCTTTCTTTCTTTTAGTTATTTTTGCTTACCGACAATTTATTGTAACCATTTTTGAGTTATCAAGCCTTAGAATTTTGATACAAGTATTTGATAAATATTTCAGATACTTGTTCTCTTATTTTTTTGAACAATAACCCAATAGGCCATATTGAGATCATATGTTCATAATATACCCTAACAGCAAGGTTTTGCAAAAACTGCAAACCAGTAATTTCATTTTGAAGCGTTATAGTTGTAACATTTTTTTGTTTATTTAAATAAATTGACGAAGAGTAAATTATGTTAGTTTTACCTTCAGCATTTGGGAAAGTGCTTAAAAAATTAATAAAACTTGGATGGGCCATATTGGGTAGAGTTGCCCTGTTACAGATATGCTCGACTCGATACATAACCACTAAACGGTTTCTAAAAATGCTGACACAATTTCAACTGGAATATCGGCTCGTACGAACGAAATTTGATAAAAGCTACGCGATAGAAAAATACCTCTGTGTTCTGGTAAGTGCCGTAACTAGGGCGGGGCAAGTGGGGCGTCTGCCACGGGCGTAACTAAAGAAGGGGCGTAAACATTGTTAAAGGCAAGTTGTACATGTCACAAGGACAAGAGAGATTTCATTACTATCCTTGTTCCAGATATTACGCACAGCAGAAACCATAAATTTCGATGATGCTATTGATGAGTTTGCTGCATTAAAATCACATAGAATAACTTTTTAATATTGAAATATTTATACTTTCTGTATTTAAATTATGTATCTGTGTACTTGTATGTAATTATATTTATAATTATGTATTTAAATTGTGCACATTTATAGTAAGAACTTATATCATTTATAGTTTATTTTTATTTATTAATTGTTCGCCCTAAATCCATATAGGTAATATAGAATTTTTTATGAAGGGGGCACATATTTGGTAGTTTGCCCCGGGTGCTAAAATAGTTGGTTACAGCGCTGGTTCTGGTATCCGCGTAGAGTTATAACTTAATATCCATTACAAATTTTCAATATGAGAACTAATCGAACTAATAAATGCCCCACGTCAATTGCATTAACCGCAGAGATTATTTCAAAATAATCCAAAAGCGTAATCCAATATAGTTAGGCCCAAGCTTTCGTTCACGTGTCTAGTATCTTTCTTCTCTTTTATTGGATGAAATGTTTCAGCTCGAGAGACCGAAACAAATAATAAAGAATGCGTACGGCAGAACACTGAGGATGACAAGCACCAGCTAGTTATGTATCGGGCAGTATCCAAAAGGAGCTTTAAGCGTCATTGGAATAAATGGATTATCCAAATTTAAGGACGAGTCGGTAGAAACACATTCAAAATGCCAAAAGACAACAATCGTCCTCTGGAATTGATCTGCCGATCGACTTCTTTTTATTGGGCAGTGCACGTTGACGCATTGCAAATTCCGTGACCGGAATTGACGACGACGAGTATCAGATACTTTTTCTATGTTTATCGATTACTGAATTAAACGAAGAATTCTAAAGTCTGCAAAACTTCAATCCTTTTAACACATAAGATGGTAAAAAAATATATCATCTCCGTGCGTATATAATTATTCCCTAGCCGATCTTTTCTACTATCTATCCTTGAGATTCGAGTATCTTCACCAGAGCCTCCAATAACAAACGACCCGAAATTATGATTCGAGTGTTTTTGTCCAAACCGATCCCGACCGTGATGGATGATTTCTAACCAAATGGATGAAAATGCGAAGGCTAGGATAAGAATGAATTGATCCGTATCAAAGCGATAAAGGAACCGGGCCATATATGTTTTTTAATTGCGTTTTAATGGAAGAAAGTGAAAATATATTAATTGCGGGAACCGAAACGAAAATAATATATATTTACGCTCTTATTTCCTAGTAATATTTCTTACGCTACAATGTGTTCTTTTGTAAAAGAGTGCATACACCATTAATCGCAATAAATGGCGAAAATGGCGATTTTTTTATATCTATCTGTATTCACCGCTAAGTTCAAAGTTTACATTTGCAAACTTCTTGCAGTTAATTATTTAATCCGTACGTCGCTTTTTAGCGACACAAAACGCTTATTTTGACAAATATTGGAGAAGATTATAAAAAACGATACTTTTTATGTAAACATAACTTCCGAAAGGCCGGAATCGAGTGTAGCGATTACTTTTGCCAGATCTCAACGATTTTATTGCCTTTTGTCACTTTTACGGTTGAAACGATAACGAGAATTAGTTTGAAATCCGGGAAACGTTCCAATTAAGGCGATTAAAAAATATTCCGTTCGATAGACCACAATAAAACCAGAAGAAGGGGATATTCGAGCAATTTTCAGGACCCTCGACGACAAAATGAGAAATATTCATGCGATTTATGATGAAAAAGGTCTTACCGATCCGCTTGATCCATACGCATGCCTCTTAAACGAAAGCTTGTGGCACCGCGCATCATGACTGAAGGCGCTTAAACGAAAGTAAAGGGAAAATCTCGAGGATTCTAGGAGAAGTCAAGTCGGAGGAAAGGATTAAAAGTGTGTACAGAACAGAGAGATAATGAACGATAACGAAAACCCTTGAGGATTTCTTCTGCGTTCGAATTTTAATGTTGAAGTGAATCGTTGGGATTCTTCGGATTACGCGCAAGTATTTTCATCTCCGAGGATATGATCGTCGTAGATGTTGAGATGGAGTGGAATAATATGGGATGTTTTCCCATCCCTTCTCTAATTTTGATAAGCCTTTTGAAAATGTTTACAGAGGAGCCAATAATATTTCACGCTTGGACGTCCACTGACTAAATAATACGTTTTTAGCTCCTGCGAAATATGATGGATGTCATTGTGGCTTTTATGTTGGCCATGCCATTTTGACAAATTCTTTAAACATTTTATTTCCAGAAGAATTTTCTTTCAAATCTGTATTTAGGGATGAATTTTAAAATACAGATTTTCCGATCGAATTATCCCGATGCTTCTTTAATTTTTTTTAAGCTTTACTAAATGATTTTCGGTTTTTCGAAGATCACAACATGGAAGATTTCAATCCTTCTAAAGTAAATTAAAAACCTGCATCTATGATTAAACGGTCAAAACTCTACTATTCCTTCAATTTGGCTCAAGTTCTTATCATTGTGATTTAGTTTCAGTAAAGATGAAGATGCTTCCTATGTCTACAGCATGTCTAACAATAAGTTATTTTTTGATTTTTAGCTTACTTTCCAGAATGGAAATAGGCTTATAGTTTCGTCCTTGTGTTTGTCTGTCTGCCCATCCCTCCTATTAACATTTGAACCAATGAACCGATTCTCATGACATTGGTGGAAATCTCTTGCTACTGGAACTGTGATCCCAAGTATAGTTTTTATAGCGAAGATTATAAGTCCCGGGTTCGATTCCAGAAAATATCCTTCCCATTTGATTTACATAGGAAAGCTAAAATTCACCGCGCAGGGTAATTTTCGCTTGCACATTAAAATATCTTAAAATTGTAATATCAGAGCGGAATTTATACTATTCTCTTAGGAAAGGAATGGAGATTCTAACTTTTATCGTAGTATTTCGCTTATCGATTATATTTCTTCGAATTTCGCGTAAATACTGGCGTTTTTGCAGTTTTTATCACTCATTACGAGAGTGGTGCCCTCGCAACGACTATTGTTGGACTCTGAAATGGAAGAAAAATCCACCCGCCATAGAAACTTGGCGGTTGATCTCAGAGGAGAGAAGTATTAAAGGCTTCAATAAGTGTTATCTAATGTAATGGATGGACGTGATTTGGGAAGAGGAAGAAGAACAAATCGAAGAGGCAAATCTGACCATATACGTAAGTGACAACTATAGCGATTGAGAAGATTTATGTGAAGATGTACGATTATGAAGAAACGTTTCTACGGATTTCGTTGAACTATAACGTTGATAGAAACTTTTCCACGATTCATAAATATAATTTATCTGTTTCTTCTTGATTTAAACCTTTTAAAATGGAGGTGCACGCTATATTCGATTGCGTATTACATTCTGGCAAATGTGGTATAATGCTACAGCAACCTAGTTGAAAGAGTAAGGGTGAGAATGCGGGTTCAGGGGTAGGGCTCGGTAGGGCCGTCATTCCTAGTCAAAAGGCCGCTTTAATATAAAAAGCAAGAAAATTAATGTTCGCAATGATAGCTGACCCTCGATTCTTTAACTACTTTTTTAGATGAGCTCCATATTAATGGGAACCGAGCATTTGCCTCTCCCCCTAAAGGTCGGAGATAATCTTTTAAAAAAGAATACAGTATGCGAGCATCAGATGGAATAAGTTGGATCTAAGATTTCCATATTAGAATAAGTACTTTTATTCATTAGCAACCTTTGAAGACTAAATTTCTGCTCCATATTGAATGGCGAATCAAGCCATTTTTAAAATTGCAACTCCGAAAGTCACACGTGGCTCCCAAAACATTTTCTCGAGGGGAGGAGACGAAATTCCGCCACTGCTCGCACGAGTGCTCCAATGCCGCTAGTAGCAGCGGAGATCGACCTTAATGCGTCTTCTCCACGCTCTTTACAATTCATCCTCAGACGGTGTCATGGCTCGTTAGCAGCCGTTCCGTCGGAACAAATACTTTCCGCGCACCGATCCGTTTCGTTCATTTCATTTTCTCAAACGCCCGTAATCAGTTAATGATAGATCGTCTTGGCATGGTGGACGAATGGCGTTATTTTTTTACAGTTAATTGCTGCTATTTTTATTGCAAAAGAGACGTTACAAATTTACCTGCCGGCGGTCTGACAAAATTCATCAATTGAATAAAAATTACTAATAGATAATTGGTAAGATATACGCACAAACAAAACAAATGATAGTATACACATAAGCACGTAGAAATAGAAATAAAGGCTAAGTAAGTTGCTAGTAGTAAGCTACATCATTTAATAAATATAGAAATGACGCAAAAAGGCTGATGTGATCTCTATATTAGTTTTCCCGATTTCAAGTACTGCCTACACGCCTACTGCTGTAGTCAGGGAGCAACTGGGCCTCCGCCGTACATCAACCATCCAGCCACAACCCTATATAGGCCACGCTTATGCAAATAAATATAAAAAGCGACCTCTTTGATCTATGTAATCAATAAACTAGCACACGTATGCATAGCAGTATTTGATAATAGAACAGTAGATTTTTTATATTAATAACTGGCATCTCTCTCAATTCAATTTTACATATAAAAATAATATGAAAATCAATAAAATTTGCAACGCCCTCGTAGTATTTCCTCGATGTATTTATTTATTAGTAATGCATTAACACACGCGAAGGGAGATTTCTCGCAAACGGTACGAATTATCACTTGTATTAATATCTAAAATTATTCTGTTGCATGAATTGGAGAGCTCAGATTCGAGGTTGTACGAAATAATAATACAGATACATCTTAAATTCGAAGAAAGGTCTGAGTAAATCTTTCGTTAATTTTTAGGAGAGACTTATGATTCATCCCACTTAAAGTATTATATTGAAAACTGGCATAAAATGCGAAGCACTTTTTCAGGTAAATGAAAGACAAAATTGTGACCCCTCATTGATAAATTTTTTTAGCTGTTTTTTTTTTAAATTCGCTAATACGTTTGGTTTGTCCGTATGTTTATAAAAACAGATAACTCATCGTAAACGATATCAGGTAGAGACTTAGTTTTGTGCCAATAGATTTAGCATTTCGTCTTGCTGAACGCGTTTTCTTGTGGAGGTCCGTCTGTACGTCTCTGTACTCCTAAACGAGAGCAGCTAGAAATTTAGTTTTTTCGTCAATCGCTTCAGTATTCTGTCTCGTTATAATACTATTTCAGACTAATCATTGATAAATTTCAACATTATGTTTTGAAAAAACCGCAATTTACTTTCTCAGTAGATGTTTTTGAAGATTTTTAATTACACAAGATTATAAAATATTAACAATTATCTCACACCGATAACATTTACAGAAATATTTGGATAAACCAAGCTGGGAAATTTTCTGCAGTCAAAATCGGACGAAATTGGATTCTAAACACAAGAGATGTAAATAAAAAGGCTAACCATAATTTAAGGCGGACTCCAATCGCTTTATCCGTTTCCTGTCGTTGACCTACATTAAAAAAGACTCCATTCAATTATCCGGCACTAAGTTAACTTTTTTTACCTCCACTTGTAAGAGCAAAGATAGTGACGGTTGTAACTCCTTCCTACTCTCCGAAAAACAAACGAATGCAAAGAAACGAGATAAGAATTTTCCAGAACGTGCTCCGTTGGTTTTTTTAATCCGTTCCCTCAAATGAAGAGTCGCTCCAAAAACTTCGACTTAATTTGCGATTTTTTCCTCCCGTAAAAGTCCATCGCGCCGTTCCATTCAGATGTACTCTCAAGAGGTAATTAAGTGGGTTCCATTATGTGCTGCTTGCTTGGTTAAGGGGAAAGAAATCTGTATTAGCTACCGCTCCTAACTAAATCAATGGGATTCATTTAACTACTGATCTTATTACTTCGGAATTTTCACGGCGAGAAGGAAAAAAAGGCGTTGCTAACTTTTACGTCGACAAACGACTTCAATCTTTGTGTTGCATTCGCAGTCGATGGAAGCCTGCGCTTCTTTGTCATCCGAAATCTCGCGCTCGGAATGTGAAGTTGATTTAAAATTCAAATCATATTATTGAGAGGCTAAAAGTTATTATTCTAACATTTTGCGAGGATTCAGTTCAGGATATGTAAAATTGAAATTTTAGATGTGCCGTTATAGATTTCAACAGAGCGTTTGCAAAAATTTGCAAACACTTTTAGCACAATAATTTTCGCCGATTTCTTCCATTCCGTTTGGTGATCCATATGCATGTTTTAAAATGTTAATTAACGCTGAAAAAGTAAAAATTTCCCAAAAAAGCTTTTAAAAATTTAATAACTCAATTTGGTTCACTCATTAATGTGAATGAAAGCTATTAATCCGCTATAGTCAATATAATGTTGCTAAAACCACGAACTACATCGCACATAAATTAATTTGCCAAAGAAAATATTTAACCGAACTCCATACTATATACTATACGCAAAACAATATTATATCTTGTTCTTATAGATTATTCTGCGACATTTTACGTTTAAAAGTGGGCTTAGGTGTGGCAGTGTTGTATTGACAAATAATTATAGACCAATCCAAAATTATACGAACGTTACGAACTTGGTTCCTTATCATATGATCCCTGACAAAAATAAATGCTCAAGATATAAGTTCGAATACTAACTAAAAGAGTCACCACTATTCAGAACCTGAGAAACGTCAAATATGCTTAAGCATTACTAGTTTTCATGCCTTAACTCATTCCATTGAGAGTTTTTCATGAAATGTAGAAAATAGTGCTCATAAAATTTGATAGTCAAGAACCGGATTAGAAGAATGACTGCCTGCAATTTCGCAATGACTATCGAGAATACATTTAATTCTTGAGATAATCCATGTTTTATACGGAATATCACTGAAAATATTTCAAATAGATGCATTCAGTTGACCAATTTATCACGTGTTATTAGTCGACTTTAGTAAAGTAGTTACGCAGGAAGCCAAGGATAAAAAAGATCCTGTACAAAAAATATACCTAATTGAAACAACCGAGCGCTGGAAATTCGACGACCTTACGTAGCCGACCGAATAAGTGAAGATTTTTTCTCTTCGAAAGCGCACTTTGAACAGCCCAGTGCAATACACGGCTTCGTTACGCTAACACCATTCCCTCGCGAAGAGTGAATCCTCTAGAGAGAGAGAGAGAGAAATTGGGTTGTTTGTTAAACTACAAGAGCGCAGACTGGAAATAAAAATAAATAAATAGATAAATAAAAGACCGATGAGGAAAGAGGGTAGCAGTCGTCTTCGAACTACGTGTTCCCTTGAATGGCGCGCCGGGCTGAAAAGGGAGCAAAGCGTTCTAGGGCAAGTAAAAGATGGTCTTCAAGGTTTTTAAGAGTGAGAGAGGGGAGCGGGGTGAAGGCGGCGCGGGACGGAGGAATAAAAAAAAACAGGCGAGCTATTCGAAGTCGAGAAGGAGGAGAACGACTTAAAAAAGGGTAGAAGAAAAGGGAATAGGAATAAGATTATTTGTGGAGCGAATTTTATAGGAGAGGAGAGAAGGATTGGAGTGTGTAGGAAAATGCGAAAGAGGAGAGGAAGGAGATGAGGTGGGAAGAGAAAAGGACGAAATGGAAGAGCGAAGGTAAATTGTTGGATTGGTTGGAGAGAGAGAGAGAAATGGGAAGAAAGAGGTAGAGACGGGGGAGGTGGGAAATGGGTTACCGGAAAGGATTTTGCAGAGGTAAAATCCAATGTTGCAAAGAGGACCTGAATGATAATTACGTGTCGAGAAGAAACGTCGGCTGTAAGCTGATTTGTATAATCAAACTGGAAGTGGTAGGAGTGGAGAGCGAAATAACAAATGAAGATTATAAAAACAATCTAGACGGAGAGGGAAAATATGAAAAACGTAGTTTTTATCAACAGTCTAAAGCATATCAAAGAAAATTTGTTCCCGGCCAACCCCACACAGTGGAGTAGGGCGTGGCATCTGCCCCGGGCGCAACTAAAGAAGGGGCGCAATAATTGTTAACAGTTATTTGTGCGAGGTAGCATGGCACAAGTTCAAGAGCGATTTCACTACTATACTTGTTCCAGACATTACGCATAGCAGAAATTAGAAATTTCTACGACGTTCTTGATGAGTTTGTTGCATTAAAATCACGTAGAATGACTCTTTAATATTAAAATATTTATATTTTTTGTAGTTAAATTATGTATGTAATTATATTTATAATTATGTATTTAAATAATGTACATTTATAGTGAGAAATCTTATCTTCTATAGTTTATTTTTATTTATTAATTGTTCACCCAAAATCCATATATTAAAAAAAAAATTGGTATTAGAGAATTTTGGTAGTTTGCCTCGGGTGCTAAAATAGCTAGTTTCGGCGCTGACTCCACACTTGTATCAATTTATGAATCGCGAGGGCGTCTTTATCAAGCCCGAATTTTTCCAACCATTTCATAGACGACATAAGAAACTTCGCGTAGATTTAAACTTTTTTTGTAGTTTATTTCGATGTGCCACAAAGTTTCACCTCTCTTTCTGCTCATTTTTATACACCAGGGGGACATAAACGCAAACTAAAACAAGAAATGTCGTACACTAAAAATAACTCCAAGCAAATGATCGTACAATTTGTGGAAACTACATGTTATGGGATGGATAAAGAAGACGAAGAGTTAAGACCGGGTCGAAATGAAATTAGTTAGCGTAAAGAGGAAAATTTTCTGTCTCGCATTAATAAAGTATTTATAAAATACTTATAACGAAATACCTGTTTGATAAAACTTCAAAATATCGTATTATAAATTAGGAATTTATTCCTAAAATTTTTAACCGACCAGAGGTCAGACGGAATCAGCAGGTCGTAAAAAAATAAAAAAAACTTCAAAACAAAATTGTAATGCATTTCCTACTAAAACTGCTATAAGACAAAATTTGATATTCATATAAATATACAATATGCGATACGATAAGCAGTCAGGGGCGTACTGATAGGGCCCGCAATGCGGGGGATCGCGAGTTTTAGGGCCCCCCCAAACATTCAAACCATACTGACGAAGGCGTCAGACGGCCGATTTAAGAACCCGAAATAGGGAATTGAGACCTCTACAATACGGCTTTATAACGCTGAGAAGAGGTATTTCTCGGCACGAAAACCAGTGCAAAATATAGGCTAGGATTGTATGTCTTCAGACGTCTCTCGCTCTTAGCCCAATGCATTTTCTCATGTGTCAACACTTCTTGGGTGTATATTGTGTGTATATATTTGTTAAATGAAGCACGAGTCCTGCGTTCACTGTTTAAGCTGCAAAGGATGACGACTTGACTTCAATTACCGGTCGGTCCGGTTGTCACTACTCTAGGTCTCCAATATCATCATTAAGTAAGATTTTTGTTTACATATATTGGTACGTAGGTTGACGTGAAGCCCCCCTTCTTTTCGACACCACGACCCGCCCCTGATGACACATACGATTTTATAAATCAAATTCACTGACTAGGCAGTGGTTCTCAGATTATCAATTGTCGCGGACTCCTTGAATATCATGGGGGCCCTTTTGAATTGAAAATAGTAAAAATAAAAATTTTTATAGCAAATGTAAATGCAAATTTTATGTAACTATTAATAATTTTTATCACATCGTTTTTCCAAAATTTTCATTATTCGTGAAAACTTCATTTTTCGTCATTTAACCTTGCATCAAAAATAATTTTGCGGCCTTCTGAGGGGCCGCGGCCCGCAGTTTGAGAAACACTGCACTAGGAGGCCGTTCAATTATTACGACAGCAAATATTTAGCTATTGTTGACCCCCGTCGCCTCATCTAAGCAACCGTCAATATTTGTATGACCCTCTCTCCTCGTGTTACTTAAGATTTCGTTGTACCTCCTGTACAACGAAATCTTAAGTAAATTTCAATAAAATTTAGAGAATACATACTTATGCATGTCAGTACTTTCTTATAGCGTTGCAATGCAATTTAATGCTCTTTAAAGCACAATGAGGAAACATTTATCAGAGCAAACAAGGTAAAGTTATGTTTACCGAAAAATCAGTTAAATACGGCGAAAAGAATACTAATGTTGAGCAAAACGCCTGTAACGAGCACGTGGAAACTTGCTGTGGACGAGCTGTCGCGACACGTAAATAGCACGTAAAAAGTAAAAAAATTCTTAAATTGAAAACCTTACGTAAGCATTGATACAACCCCCTCCCCAACTCAGAAAACGTCAGCTTTTCCTAGACCCTCCCCCTCCGCTCTAAGGGGGCTTGATCACAGACGCCAGGGGCTTAGCTCCTACACCTGGAAATTTTGTCGCTACCCAATGTTCCATGTGAAAAGGGGTTCTTTGAAGTCCACCGACATCGTACACAGCACGGGATCGACGGCTTTACTTCCTTTCCAAAGGAATACTTGTCACATTCTTAGCCGTAAAATATCATCTACCTCGACCGAGAATCGAACCCAGAATACTTTAAACCATTGACGAGTATTTCAACCACTGCTCCGCAGGTGTAGACCGATAACTGTAAGTTAATAAGCAAACTCATTGTCATAGAGTAATGAATACGTCTAATTTTTCTTGTCTATGGCATTATAAGGATTGTTATGTAAAACAATATTTTGAACCCGTTTCTCCGAATGGATTAAAGTTAATAAAAAGAAACAGACTTATTACTATAATTTATTATAATTTCAGGATTTTCAAAATATCGGCAACGTTTGTGTGAGGGAGGAGAGAATTCTTCATTAATATACAGGCAATAATAAAAAATTCAGTTTGGAAAATATTTAAGATACTCATAGAGGGGTCCCGTATTCTTTAATGCGTGGGGGGGGGGCGAGATTTTCCGGTACGCCACTGTAAGCAGACAGTGAAACGAATTAATAATACTACATAAATTGTCATTTTTACCATTAAGACAGAGTCTCGAAAAAAGCTAACTTTCTACTACTTACGGTTGATATAAATTCCGATAACACAGAACACCGCATTATGGTCATACGGTTGAAAGCAAAATAATTCAGCAAGTAATATTCTCGGTGGTGAATTATTTTTCATCAACTTACTTCCTTGGGGAATTCCCATTTTTACATAACAATATTACTTGCGACCCTGATACCCAAGGCAACTCCATAAACACGGGCGAAAATCCTGCTATGCCAAATTTTGACCCAAATATTTATTTCGATTAACTTTCGATTTTTTTATTCAAATCTTAATAATATTGTAATTTCGGGAAACGTCAATGATCGCTCATGCTCTTTTTATTTCGGGAATACAATTTTACAATGATATTATGGGTTCTGATTTTTAATTGACCCTATAATTACAAAAAAATAGTTCATGCATCGATAATACACCAAGACTCGTGTGTAAGTGTGTGTGTGTGTGTGTTTGAGCGTGCGTGAGTGCATATGTGCATAACACATATTTTTATATGGATATAAAATATATTTACTTCTTTGTCTTTAATCTCCTCGGTAAATTGAGTGGTGATGAAGGTAGGCTGACTGCTACGGATAAAAACGTGTGAATCAGCGCTGAAATAAAATTTAAATCCTTCCGTTATTTTTATAAACCTCGCCTGTTATTTGTATCGCCGTAGAAACGAAAAAAAACGCGAATAAAAAGCAGCGGTCTGAGAAAATAACAAGGAGAAAAGCTGCCTAAAAATAGGCCGACATTAACGTTTTACGGAAAAAGTTCCCTTTCCATGGAGAAAAAACCTAATCTAATTATGTTAAAGTTAAGAGAGGACAAAAGGAGGGAAAGGGACGCGGTCCTTCCTCACGACGAAGTTACTCTCAGCGCATACTGAGACCTCGGTTGAAGGCGAAAATCGGCGCAATTTTTTTTAATTTTAACGCGCATTCCAATGTGATGATAACTTTTTAAATTTAACACAGCGCTCTCCGGTTTCACCGTCCCTACATTCTTCCTTGAAGAACAAAGTCAATTGGATCGAGGTCATCGTTAATTAACGTATTTTGTTAATTGGTATCAATTATTAAAAGATAAATTTATAAAAAAGGTTAGTCGCGCGTAACGTATTAGGTCAAAAGTACAATGAACTTGGATACACTGCGGGGGGCTTCAATTAGGCGAGTAGCTGCGCATATCTCCAAGTCCGCTTTTTAACCAATGAGCACTATGCTTAAAAAGTTGTTAACTCAAGGATATCTTTTTGCGGGAGTTTAAACGTCAATCGAAACTTTTTTAAGCCATAAGCAATGGACAGAGTTCTCATGCATATCTGGGATTACTCCTCTAGTACATCTTTGAACGATAGAAGGTTAAGGCTAAAGTCATTAAAAAAACAGCTGAAAATGAAACAACTTTTATAACGGATAGTATTCAATTGCCATTTAATTAGGATTATTTAGCTTATTTAACTATATCGAATAAAGAACTTTTAAATCCACATTGGCTAGACAGAGTAAATAGGACGTAATTCAATGTTATACTTAGACGAATGACGTTGTACACTTGTTAAAGTGAAATACTTTGCAGTGAATTTTGGCAACAAAAACTCGGACGTTTGTTTGGAACACTACTAGCCTTAAAGTACAAATCAGAGAGCAGCAAGCTGAGATATATTCTAAAACTTTATAGCACACACTATTATTTAAGCCCTAACCTTACATTTTAAGGTTTTGCTTAAACAGGACGGTGGGCAAAAAATAAAGAAACAAAAATGCCTGATCCCTTTACCTGCCCCATAAAATTTATAGCAACGCCGGATAGCCATAAACGTATTTCGCTTAAGGTGAAAACATAAAAGATATAAGCTTAACTATGTCAGAGCACCGAAAACACCAGTCTCATCTTGTTATTCTTACTTTTCCCTTTCCCATGACCGGAGATTTGAAGTCTTCTTATCTCATTTTTCACAAGAACACTTGCAATGGCTTGACAAAAAACCTACTCCCGAGAACATTGAAAGCAATAACGGCGTGGGGCCACGTTTTTTCTTTTTTTTTTGAAGGCGAGATTAGCGAATTTATAACAAATGATGAGGCGGATTAGATTTGAATTGATTGAGTCGGTCTGCGGCGTTTTCTGCTTCCTTAATTGAAAAGGCTTCGGATGTAAGAAAAAAAGGAAAAGGGAATCAAGGGAAAAGGGATGAATGAATGCAAATTTAAAACATTAGCGGAGAGGAAAAGAGGTGGAAAAGGAGGATTCAAAAACAGAGGATGAGAGAGAGAGAGAGAGCGTAGCTTTTGATGAAAGTTTGCGTATAAACCCCCAAATTACCCAAACTGGAATAATAAAGACTAAGGAGGAAGGCATTTGCTCCCAGCAAGGAAAAAAAGACTACTGAATAAGTTTGCATCAAAATAATTCACCATTGTTTATTTTAGTTTACCATGCTTCTTTGCTGTTTTTAATATTCAGCGATGGCAAAAAATTTAGGGCGAAAGATGCTCTCCTCAAAAATGTTCCGCGTTCCCTTAAAGATTATCACAACAAAAACTTATGCAGCGAAGTCGTCAGTTTATTAAAGCCAAATAAACCGCCGTAAAAATACAATACATTAACAGATCGGTTATATTTGTTTCGAGACATTACTGCCAGAACTTCTTTGAAAAAAGCAGAAACGATTTTCAATTATACTCGCTTTATTCGTAAAGTCAAGATGATAAAACTAACTCATAATTATAAATGAAAATTCATATTTTATTAATGGATTTGACGGGAAGTTTTAATATTTTTCCCTTGAATGCAAAAGAATTAGCTTTGCTTTGTCACGTCTGTGATATACTACGGGAATAATCATTAGTTAGAATTAATTAAGTGGGCTCACATGAATTATTATGTAACGCGTATCTGAATTTATGTATAGATTACAATTAATCCATTCTAGGCATCATTAATTCTCGCATGATAAATATTATTTTAGATGGAAAACCCTCTCTTTATTATGCGGAAAGTAAGTTTCCTCAGCAATTATAAATCCCGCATTACGGATCTACGCAAATATCACTCCATTCATCCTCCTCCACGCCTTCAGATAGTTCCATGCCTTCATTCAAAATTCGTATCCAGATCTCAAAAGAGGAAGGTTTTGAGAGAAAGAGAGTGAGAGAGAAATGACCCGAATAGTCTTCATTTCTCAATACCTTGCCAGTTACAAAGATCTCGCGTCTTTTTTTAGCAAAAAAAAGCTTTTTGGAGAAGCCATTAGCATCCCGCCCCCACCTCCACCCTTGCGGGGTTGGGATAGTAGGCGGAGAGAGATCCTACGGGACCCTCAGCAAAGTTCTCCTCTTCCCGCCATATCCCTTTCCCGAAAAACCCCTTTATATTACTTCACAAACGCCTTTTCTCACTCCCCGAGTAATGTCTCATGAATCAGGCGGGACGGAAACCTTACAGGGTGCTGCCGCCGATTTAGTACACGCCGCGCCTCCCTACCGCCTCCCACCTCTCTCTGCGTCCCGCAATAAAGACGACCGGGGAAATTAAGATCACGCCCCGGAGAACTCACCCCTCATTTGTCCCCTTTCCTGCCTCTCTGCCACAGTCATTTGTTTTAAAACCTTCCTTTTTCCTCCGTCCCTCTCCATCTCCCATTCTCACCCTCTCCCACCTTTTTTTCCTCCCCCTTCTTTCCCCTTGGGAAGCCGTCCTTACACCAAAAGGAGTAGAACCAATCGGTCTTCCAGTAAGAAAATGGCTGGATGGATAAGAGAGTAAGAGACAGAGGGAGGGATAAAAGTATTGGGAAGAGTTGGGGGAAGTGAGGGGGAGGGGGACCAATGGAAAACGAGGTGGAATGAGAGGACTTAGAGACTTCCGCATCGGCGACTTAATTATTCCCCGTCGGCGTAATTAGCGGCTTCTGGTGGTGGAGAAGGGAGATGGGGAAGAAGAGAGATGGAAGAAGCAAACTTTGGCGCGGCATCTGCATCCCAAATACCCGGATCGCTACGAGAAAAATAGATTGTGTGATGGGGAGAGGGGCAATAGCGGGGGAGGAGGAGATAGGGATGGCAGGAAGAGGAAAAGGATTTCGATCGCTACCAGAGCGCCACCGGCAAATGACGTTGAAACGGCAATCGGATATGCGAAAATCGGTTAAGGGAGACGGCGGATGGGCGGTTGATGATGACAGTGAAGAGGTTTTGGAGGAGGAAGGGGGACGTTTGGGACACGGGGAATAAAATAAGAAGGGAAGAGAGGAAGACCCAAAGGAAAAGTAAAAATATCACGGAAACGGTGGAGTGGTTTGATGAATATCCGAGAATGATAGGGATTCTCGTTGAGATGGTGTAATGAATGTTTGTCGAACAAAGTAGATACAGCTAGATAGATATATGCCTTTATTTGGGCAAGTTTGAGGCTTTCAATCACCCTCTTACATCTAATAATTTAGAGAAGAATAAATTATTATACTTATTGATATAATACAACTATGGCAAAGAGAAATAAATATATAATTATTAAAAGGAATTAAATATAGAACAAAGATGGAAAATGTGAAAATCGACTACTAATCACAATATCAACTTAGTGTAGTACATGTAAAAGACAGAAGGATAATTTTTTTGATTACGTGGAAAAACCAATTATGGAAATGCGAGAAAATACCCACAGAAAGAGTAGGAGGTAAAAAAAAACCGGGAAATGTACTTTAGATAATTTAAAATAGACCGAAATTATTACCAGAACCGCAGTATTAAAATGCATATTAGACCATAGGATAAGAAAACTATACAACGAGTGCTATTGATAAAAAAAATTAAAAATGTGTGCTCACTCGAACCTCACTGGTTAGATCAATGGAAGGGAATAGGGTGATACGGTAGAGAGACAGATAGAATAATGATGAGCGAAAATGAGAAAGAAGAATATCGTTATAAGAAACGCAATCCATGAAAATTGAACGCGTGCGCTAAAAAGTAAAAAAATGGGATCTTTATTTACTGACACAATATGAAAAAGTGAGTTTTGTATATCGTTTGATTTAGAATTGTAAATTTGAAATGCTTTATAAATTTAATAATATAATTGTATGAAATAAAGTAATTTATTTAAAAATTAATGAAGAAAATTTTAATTTCTATCTGTAACTATTTGCTCGGAATCTTAATTTTAAAATTTTGAAGGCACCCCCTGCCACCCACCTTTATCGCCAAAGAATTTATTTTTACAGCGCAATAAATGGCATCATAGACAACATACCCCCTGAAAGTTTCAGTTTTCTATCTCTTACCGTTTATTTGCTACTTTAATTTAATTGACTGCACAGAGGGACGGGCAGCGAAAACATAAGCGCGTTTGTAAAATAAAACGCTCTGGAATATTTTGAATGCAATGGGAGAAAAAATATGAAATCTGTACTTCCCAGGATCCGGCTCTTTCACTTTCCGGACGGATGCTTTAAATTACTGATTTTATTTATAGCTTGACTTGTTTGAGCATTATCCAAGTAAGTTGAAACCCACGTTTCGTTTACCGGTCAAATACAGATATTTCTTCTTCTTTCCGTAGGAATTTATATTCAGACATAAGCTCCAAAGCATACAGACTTCGTCACTTTACGTTAGGTCTTGTGATAGAAATTTTAATCAATGTGTATGTACTCATTGTAAAAAGAAATAAAATTTGAGCCAGCTATGTACCAGGAGACGAATTATCCTTGAATCTTATCACAACTTTAGTGCATATGAAGAAATGCTCAAAACAAACAGGTAAACAAGGAAATTTGAAAAGGAATTATGAAGTTGCATGGAAAGGATAAGAGGTGTGAAGTGATGAATAAGAGAGAACGACAGAAAAGAGAGAAAGGAGGAGATTAAGGGGAAAGTGGGTGGAAAATGAGTAATGGATGAGAAAAGAGAAAAATACGGGAGAATATGCTGAAGCAGTAACAGAGAAAGGCCGAGGATATTAATGGAAAGAAACATGAAAAAAATTACGCAGGAAAATAAGCCGGAAATAGAAGGTAGAATTAAGCGAGATAGTGAAACCATAATTTCATAAAACGCATCACGAAAAATTCAGAGAGAAAAGAAGTCATGAACGACAAGAGAAATAGACGGAGCGGAAACTATAACGGAGCAGCGAGAGTCTAAATAGCGCAACGAGGAGATTAGAGGCAGTTATAGCGAGGAAGACAGAGTGCGCACGGTTTACATGCTGTTCTACGGCACGGTTGAAATAAAAATGGAAAAAAAATTCAAGATGCAGAGAAATACTTTCCGAAGCGGCGTAGTCGTTTGATGAGGAGGGCAAAAAATGGAGGAGGAGGGAGGTTATAAGACCTCAATCAGAACTGAATAATAATTGAAGGAGAGAGACGAGTAAAAAACGGGAAAAGTGGGGAAAAATGTAGAGAAAATGGAGAGAATGGGTGGAGAAAAGAACGAGGTTTATGGGGTAGGAACGGATGGGAAGAGAAAAGCGAGGCGGGTTGGAGATTTGTAATCCCAAGAGCTGTTCTGGGAAAGACCTTTAATAATGAATAGGTTACCGCCACTGAAAAGGAGCGAGGAGAGGAGAAAGGGAGAGAGCAAGGGAGAGAGGGAGGAAAGGAGGAGGAGAAATGAAAGTGGTTGGTGGAAGTCTGGATAAGGAATTGAGGAGGTGGCTTAAATTTGATAGAAGGGTGAAGATGAGTCGGGACCTTGTAAGGATTTTTGCTGACAGAACTCGAGAGAAAGAGAGAGAGATATGTTCGGCGGTTTTGGATCGACGTGATATTAAATAAACATCGTAAAGCGACGGATCATGATCCGAACTAATTAATTCGAAGAAAATTAAATGAGAGAGATTTAGAAGTTTCGTTTCCCTTCGATTATGACGTGAAGTTTCAGATTGGTCAAGAGTGAATTTATCTGCGAAAAATTAATGCCCCTACAAGTGTAGCGCTGAAATTAAGATTGAAAATTTTGGTGAGGATTTTCCTTTTCGCGAGTCTATATATATTGTGCTATCGTCATGATTCTTTATTTATTTATTTTCCTAACAGACAGAAAAAGTCAAATATCGAAAAAGCGTCTCCAATGTTGAGGTTGTCACATGATCAAGAGACCTAATGAAATAGGTGAGAATGGTTGTGAAATGGTAGCCATGGCATACAAACCGAATGGATGCAAGGTGGAGAATTTATCAGATGCTCCTTCACAATAACTATAAGGGTATCTAAAGTACAGATCTATTCGATAAAATAACATTCAAGACGAAACACTAACTCTCGATACATAACAAAAAGATCTGAGACAGGTCCACGTTTTATACTCATCTACATTATTTCAATGTAACAATCCAGGAGTTATGAAAATGACGAGAATGTTTAAGAAAAAGTAAGCACCTCCACTGTTAAGATACAAAGGGGACGGCCTAATCGCAGCAGACTTTTTCGTATTTTTCACTTATGTAATATTAAAATCCATCCTGCTTTTATGTGAGGAAGTTTGAGAGCCTTGATATGTTTAATGCGTATGCAAAATGTAAGAAAATCTACGACAACAATCTTCAATAAGCAAAGAAAAAATGGCGACGCTTTAGTAGTTTGAGAAAAATGTTCAGCCACTTCGACCAAATTTTCTTTCTGAAATAGTCAGTTTCTCTTTCATATATACTATCAAGTACGCGGACCACGTAAAATGTCCAAAAGCTCTATCGTTAGACTAACATTAATAAAGTAAATTAGGGTGTTCTTCAGTGATCTCTATCCATCCCCTCCTGAGCAATGTACAAGTTATTTTAATTTATTTGTGATTTCACCTTAAGAATAGCTCATGTTATAAATGCATACCCTGAATTAAACGTAGACACTTTATATTTGATTATTAATCGGTCTTAATTTGGCACAGAAATTGGAAATCCCCAAAACATGATGGACCATTTAAGCAACAGTCGTATTTTCTGTTGTGAATAGCTAAATTCAGCGTAATTAAATATGAGCGTCTCAGCATAAGAAAAATATAGTGTATATCAGTATTGCATGCAATAGAAATCGCAAAATAGTAGCTTTTCCAGCAATCGGGCACCTGTATATAAATTAGATCCATCTTACATGTGTAATGGAGTGTCTAGTTTTTATAAATTTATCCACAAAAATTGTTGAACAAAGCAGATATTCACTCAATTGCATTTTTATAATACAGGTTTGGAGTACAGATACAGTTCCAGCATTAAAGTGCTGTTTTTTGCTGATATTCTTTTCAAGGACATTAGGCGTTGATCATAACTGAGCAGGCCTCCTTCTGACCGAGGAAAGGGATAGGAAAACGAGAGAACGTGGAAAAGAGATAGTGATTCAGTAGTGAGACTTAGAGATAGAGAGAGCGAGATAGATAGACGCACGCATAAGGCCCAAAGAGATAGAGAAAGTGAGGTTGGGCAGACAGCATTTAGTTCGTGAGTGGGCGGATGTGAGAAGTTTTTCTCTTTTTCCCTTCCCGAAGGGAATAAGATAATAGGATAAGAAGGAAGAAACGTGAAAGCGGCTTCCAGCTGGATGCGAGGAAGAGATAGAGGGAGAGAGGGGGAGAGAGAGAGAGAAGAGTGAAAATTGGAGTGATGTTCTTCCCCTTCAATTTCTTCTACTTCTCTCCAACGGAGTTATTGGGCAGACCGATTCGGAAAGGGAGAGTGTAAGGACGAACGGCCTTCCTATAGGGATTGAGGAAAAGCCCTTCCCGTCTTCAAAAACCAACCCACCCCTCTCCTGGAGCATCCTTGTCCTTCCTTCCCATCCCCCCATTGTTGGCCATATTTTTTTTGCCGAGAACGTGGCCGGTCGTGCGTGTGTGTGCAGAGGGGATGGTGGAATCTGGCGTGGTGGGAAAAGTCTTACAGCTGGCTTACCGTGGAATCAACGGATCAAGCCTCCTATAAAACTCTCCTCCAAAGCTTTTATTTTTTTATTTTGGATTACATTGAGGTCACCTTACTTCCGTTTGGATGTTCGTGGGGAGTAGGAAGAGGGATGAGGAGGAAGTCACTTTAGGGGTGGGGTTTGAGGGAGGAGGAGATAGTGGTGGATATTCAGTGTCACATGGATCGTCTGGCGGCGTAAAACTTAAAAAAGAGTGGAGAGAGAGAGGAAGCAGGAGCGCGGGAGATATAAGGCGATACGGACATCGTTGGCACGCGTTCAATCCATCGCTCTTATGCGCAATCCAATAAATGTGCATATATTTCGTGTGATATGTGTACTTACTTAAATACATACATGCATACATACATGCATGCAGGCATGCATGTATGGATGTAGTATGCAAGGACGAGATTTAGAAAATATTACATTACATTATTACATCTAACTCAATATGACAAACAAGCATCCATACCCTAAACGGGATTCGAACCCACGACCTTACTATTCGTCGGACAGATACTCTTAGCAATTCTCTAGCAGAAAATACGGTTGCGACAGTCATGTGTGCAAAGCGCAAACGGTGATTTTATACACTAACATTTCGCTTCTAATCTTTTTGTCTGGAATAAAACGTACCTACGTTTCCTCAAAGGTATCCATTCCCGCAACACAGAAATCGAGGACGAGCGTAGCAAATATACCATTTCAATTTTCCTTCTCCCGTTGCTTTTGTCTATTTGTTTTCCCGCAAAAAATTTTCAGACCTCTCAGCGGCCCGCTGGGAAACGAAAATTTTCTCATGCGGCGCGCCGCTTGAAATCCTGCAGGTGAAAGAGGCTGCTCATCACCGCTCTAATTAATAATTTATGAAAGCTCTCGGAAGAATAACCTGCATTATAGGGTTAACCCAAGGGTCACCAAACTTTTTACATGAACCTTCATGATCCACTGTGCGGGCCTCATACGGCATTACAAATGACTGATCGGGCCATGTGAAAATTTCAAAGAGCAAGTTTTAAGAATATTTTTCGATTCTGTAATATGTAATTTGCTTATATTAGAAGTACATTTCACCCGAGTACTCGGAAAATGTCGTTCAGAAATCATAAATGATATATAATGAATGTGGGCCTGATCCGGATCAAATCACTGCACGGGTCGTAGTTTAAGCAAATGCTTAAGAAAAATCCTAAAAATAAGCAAATGCTTATTCTTTCTAGCAAAAGCCAATGCTATTTTTCTTGTTCACCCCAATTCAAGCATTTGCTTAAAAAGTGATAGAAATCTGAAGCATAAGCATTTGATTATTTTTTATTCACTCGACCCATTGTGCTGAGATTAATTTGATGTGCACTGCGACAATGTAATGCAGTTAATTACATAATTATACAGAAAATAATGTGTGATTCCCAAATGGAGCCCATAGCAGCTAATGGGTTAATACATGCCGCTACAAAGGAATTTTAATAAAATGAATAATTTATGTACATATAATTTCATGGCACAAAAATATAATCTTCTTTGATAAACTCGTAAAAAAACACTCAAGTGATATATAACCTACAGAAAAATCACGGATGGAAAATCAAATTGCATTCTAAAATAGTCAAAATTGGGACACGAACTCGGAACATCAGCGGTTCTATAGCTGAAAGAATCCTTATATAATTATTCTCAAGTGTCCGTCTGTTTGTCTGTCCCGGTATTTTTGGACATTTCCCAACGGAATTATGAGCTGAAACTTTCACAATCGTTCAACCACCATAAAGTGGTCTCTATCAAAATCAAATATCCCGGAAAAAGTCCCGGATTCGACACCGGGAGACAATTATATTTCCCCCCTAAGTTTACACAGGATTTTCGATTTCTCAAGGTGCAAGGTTTATTTCCTTCCTTCATTAGAATATGTAAATAACTACTGAATTTCTCCATTTTTGTTTTATTCGACGGCTAATACTATAAAGTATCTAATTCATGCAATGTTTAGATGTTACACGGAAGAATTTGTCAGACACATGGATTTCATTTCGAAATGTTATGGCTTTTTCGTACTCTTTCCGGGTTTTGCCAAGGCTAACCTCATTGTTGCTTCCGATAAGTTATCGTCTATTAAGCCTTCAAATAGACGAAAGAATTGTATTGTTCGCTTCGCACAATGGCAAACTTAATAGATTGCAACGTTAATAATTGAAGAATATTACTATTCAGTAAACGTACGAAGAGGAAGAATAACGAAGCCAAAGAATGGCAAATCAAGTCGTACATTGATGCCAGACTGTAATAAATTTCAAGCGCTTCTGGGATAATTCAAATGATTGTCAGGAATTTATTAATTAATCAAACAATTACATTTACTATATATATATATATATATATATATATATATATATATATATATATATATATACCAGGTTTAACCATGAATAATCACGGACCTGTCTACGGACAGACTACCTATGATGATGATATATATGTGTGTGTGTAAGTTATTACACACACACACACACCTCAGAAGTTATATTTTAATCACACTACAAAGTCCCATTGATGTTCAACGGGTAATTCCGCTCGTTTCTTTAAAGCAAAATTCAAATCCGTGCCGAATTAGCGTAAAAATCTATTTTTAATCAGAAAAGAGGATTTTTGGTTTACTTTTAATTAGAAATATTACCTACCCCTGGCATCGACTCCGATGCTTTTAAATGGAGTCTAATGATCTTATATTAAACGAGTAGTCGGTGCTTGCAAACTGCAAGCGCTTCAAAAATCACCATACACCAAGATCTAAACTCGTAAATAAACCAACACGATATCCAGGGTAACAGCACTTCAGTCACTTGGAGCCTTTATGTATTAAATAATAAATTCCATGAGTAATAGCAGTAAATTTATAATATTTCGAGAAATTAAGGCAGCTATCCGTAATTTCCAAATTCTCTGGCAATCGACTCTTGTCCAAGTTTTCGTATTTCAGGTTTAGTGACTCAGATCGTCAAGGATGAACAATAAGAATAATCGTCATTAAGACAATACCCTATACATCAAATTTATCACTTTTTCTCGTGATTGAATTCATGAAGTGACTTTGTCGAAATTTATGCTGTTTCACCAAATCTTTGAATTTTGATGGCTTCTTCATATTTACGTAATGTAGCTACCGAGTTGAGAGTTTTCCGGAAAAATAGCAAATTAAAACGTCGTTATATCTATTGACAGATTTACTTAAGACGGGTTTGCTTAATAACTGAAACTCCTCCATCTCCACCAAAACATAAGAGAAAGCAGAATCATATAAAAGGGATAATTTTCCTATAGAAAAAGAGTCGAAGATCCGACCAACTTCATGAAAATAACGCTTTGGAAACTATTTCCGTCGTGGCAATTATAAATAACGGGCGTTGGGCGTGGAAAGGAAGACCTGATTCCGATTCTGCTGACATTCCGAGCCCTACTCTATTGCCCGCACGCACTTTTCCTCATCCTCGCGGGAGAAATTCCCATCACGTGATCGGATTACGGGATTTGATTGGTTCTCCAAATCGGAGTGTTCGAAATGGTCAGCACGTCCGGCGGACATTGCCCGCACTCCCCTCGGAAACAAACGAAGGATGGACACCGCACATCCCAGACGGACGCTGGCTCCATAGTAGTGCTTCCAAAAAGGAATGAAGGATTCACTGTTGTCCAACGGCACTTCAAAAGAAAGGGTAAAAGGATTCTATCAAAGGAGAGGGGGCAGGAGGAGGGGGAGAGGGCGAGAACGACTGCTCTTAGGACAACTGTTCCCGTTGGCAGACGAACTGTAGAAAAAAGAGGTCACAACCCTTTTATACCTTGACGGTTCTCGTAAGTACCCGCACTTTAAAAAGAGTCTACGCAAAATGTTATTAAAATTTCCCTACCGGTAAATAACTGTACTAAACGCAATTAGTCTTAACTTTAGCCAGCCAAAAGATTGTGCACTTTAATTTATTCTGAGTTTCTATTCTGAAATTTTTCTTTACAGAATCCGTAGTTTGAGGCTTACTTTGTGGAATTTATCCATTATGGAGAATAAACAATTTAAATATTTGGTACTTTTCCTCATTTTTTTTACATCTTAATATTTCACGACCATGGTTTCGCTAAACAGTAGAATCACCACCTGATGATGCTACTGTGTAGCGAAACCATGGTCGTGAGATATTAATAAAATAAAAAATGTGGAAAAAATACCAAGTATTTCTTTATAGACATGTAAGCCGCTTCGTCGCCATTATGTGAGAATGAGATCTGTGTTCATAATCATTAAAAGCTTTTTTGTTGCACAGGTATGTATTATTTCATTTTTTAATCGACCTATGATGAAATTATCTGAAGTAAAGTTTTAAAATATTTTTCCTAATGTTATTTTACAATTGACTTTATTTTTTGTTACTGAGATACAATAGCCTAGTCTTGTAAAATTTATTTCGGTGTGCCGCGAAGTTCGAATGAAACAGAAAGTGCGCCGTGAAATTTAAATGGTTACAAAGCACTTTTAATGAATTTTCCTTACGCCTCCACAGTTTGCGTCAATTCGCAATTAACAGTGCTCAGATTTTCGAACGAATCAGTCAACAAATCTGTCGATCATATTGACATTTCTTTTTTAAAGAATGAAAATTTTACACCGAATGCAACATCAAAATGAAAATATGTATCGGCATAAAAATATTTGTCCCCATGAGAATTTTCGTGATAAAACATTGTCGTATCGAGTCATAGAGTTGTATCGTGCCCAGAAATGCTCGAGATTTGATTGCGAGAAAAATTCAACATGAGGAAATAACCACGCAAAAACGTAAGCATGAAACCGCACAGTGATCAAAATTAACGTGAACGGTTTAAACAGAAAATATTAAATATTATGTTGAAAGTTCAAGAAAATCACTCGTTTATACATTTATAATATGTCCATGAAACGTATTTATTGACCTATTGGAAGTTCGATTAATAATTCTGTTTGCATTTAATTTTATTTTACGCTTTATATTTACCTAAATTATTGCTTTTGACCCATTAATATTCATCAATGAAGTATTCAATTTTAACGTCCAGAAATCTACCGTGATGAGTATAATTTAAAAAATAAATATTTACATATAAATAAATCAAGTGTAATTTCTCCGATATGTACGCTCCGGATGACACATTAAATCCCGCCATGGGCTTAAAAAGGATATGAATTCAAATTAAAACCTAAAAAATAAATATTTGACTTGATTTATCAACAGAAAACGATTATTGTGTCAACATGTGTATTTATGAATTAAATACAATGTATACTCCCACGCAGGGAAAGACTTAAGATTAAATTAAATAGTAAGTATGAAACATATTTTCATTCGATTACTTACATTTCTATCCACCCACAGCATAAATTGACAAAAGGTGAGGCGATGGACGGTTTGATATTTTCGGTTTCCATACTGCTACTTACCTGAAAACAAACAAAAGCGTGTTATTAATACGGCAAAAATCTAACTTCTGATTAGATTATTGAATAATCATTGCATATTGGGATAGATGATATATAATATTTCTCTAAGTAAAGATGCAAGTATATCAAAATTCCATGTTAAAGTATTAAATATATTATCCTTTTAAACCGTTTAACGCACATTCCTGCGCGTTCCTGTGCTTTTAAAACCAATGGAACGATTTTCCTTTATCGAACAAAAAAACATTCGCATAAATTTTAAATTCGACAGAAATTTTAAAAAGTAAAAAATACTCAAATACACGCAGTATATTAGTTTAGACACGAGAGATGATCGAAACACTGTTAGTCCTTGTTCTTTGGCAGATGATCACATCATTAAAATTAGGTTTCAATAATTCCATTATAATGTTTTTATTGCTCGTGCGGCTGGGACTCGAGGTATTCCGCTCGCCTTCGGGTTATTTCGCTTTGGCTGCGACGCAATGTTGCCAAGTTTCCAATTTCGCTCAGTTCATCGGTAGCTGCTGACGAGTGAAGTTCTATGCTCCAATAGACCCGGATGAAGCACGTTCATGCTTTCCGCCGTCGCCGAAATACGATTGGAAAGTGTGAGCAACCGTGTCAACAGCGCTCGTCAAGAAATTTTGAGCTCAGAGGGAAATTTACCACCTCTTATTGGATGGGATTTTCTTCCCCTCACCCCACGGGTCTAACTGTAGACACGCCTCGCCCGCAAGAAATGCTGGAATGGACTATAGTTAGACAACTGTCGTTTCGAGACTACCAAAACCAGCTTTCATTTTCAATTGGTAAAAAAAGACGAACTATCATCTTTTTTATAATATAAATATGGGTCGCTGAGAGAATACGTCACAGAATGCCTCAGTTTGGCCGAAAAAAACACGAATGTTAATCACGCAAAACAATTTTAAATTTTCTACATCTTTATTCTCAGCCATTAGATAATAAGCGCAAAATCGTGATAAAAATGTTTGTCGGATCCAAAATCGTTACTCCGACGAAAATCACTACCATCGCCAAAGCTTTGAAACGCGACTCAAATACACAGAACATGATATTGAGCAGCTTTGAAACGAGGAAATATGATGCATTGATCGACAAAATATCCATGGAAAGCCACTGAAAGAATGTCCCCATAGCTTGAAAAAAAGAAAGACACAACATCGTACGAGATTAAATTATAGAAGATTCAGAAATATATCCCGAAGCTGCCTCGAGATAGAAAAAGATAAACGCTAACGTATCTCTGCTCAAAGGCATTCCTCCATGCTCCCACGCAGCTCCATTGACTCACTGCTTTCCATCCGCCTCCTTATCCATATGTTCCTTGCCCTTTCTCTTCTTCCTTTCACTTTTTCATCCTATCTATCTCTTCCTGTGCCCTATCCCGGGTTTAGGAAAATTCATCGCCAGCAACCCAACGCCGAGGAAAATTCACCGACAGCAATTCATAGCCACGTAAAATTCACCGCCACGGAAAATTCATCGCCATGGGAAATTTATCGCCTAGTATGGATCATGTTGTTAACCAAGGCTGTATTTAAAATGCGTGTGCGGGATCTACACCGACAGAAGAATATAAGGGCAAATAATCCAACTATAGCGGTTTTAATAAATACGATATTTCATTTTTTTGACCGGGGACGAAATGGAAGTAATCCACATTTAAAAGTAATATGCCAGTTTTTTTATGATAAACGAATGTGAATTTTTTAAATAATGATATGCAGAAAAAGGTAATAAAGAGTAAGGGGGGGGAGGATGTAATAAAGAAATTGAGAAGTGTGTAGAGGAAGGAGGAAGGGAGGGGGCCGTGTAAGAAATTATAATTAAACATAGGTAATATTGATATCAATCAACTAGGAATCAAATATAGGCAATATTGATATCTATCAACTAGGAATTTAAAAACAATTAAGAGTAGTATGAAGAGAAAGAGAAAGGAGGCAGATGGGGGAGAAAGAAAGTATGATCAAATATAGGCAATATTGATATCTGTCAACTAGGAATTTAACAACAATTAAGAGTCTGCGGGAAAAAAGGAAATAAAAGTGGTGTATGGGATAGAGAGGTAAGGAAGGGTAATGTAATGAAGGAGGTTATTTTTGTAAACACAATTGTAACTAAACAACATTAGGAAATCTATATTTTGCTTTCCATGGCCCTTATTTAAAAAATGTTAGAGGAACAGGCATTATAAATTCTGTCTAGATCTTTTTGTATTTAAATATAAATAAATAAAATTTTTAACATTTCCCGAATAAAATTTCAAGCATTTCCATTTGTTCACTTAAAAATCGAGAATTGCGAATACCATTTCAAATTTTTTTTTATCCTTTTACTTTCTCCAGACGGAGTATAGAGAATGTATTCTTCCATGAAAAAATCTGCTTCGAGTTTCAACGGAAATACACGTTTTAGTATTTTTTAACACAAACGTTTGATTAAAATTGTTTATAGTTTTGGCTGAATTTCATAACTTAAAGATTAATTATGTTTTAAATTTTAAATCAACAATTCACCGACAAGAAAAATAGTTGGATTATTTGCCCTTATATCTTCTGTCGGCGTAGAGTACGCACACGCATATTTAATACAGCCTTTTTAACTACATGATCCATACTAGGCGATAAATTTCAGATGGCGACGAATTTTCCGTGGAGGTGAATTGCTGGCGGTGAATTTTACGTGGCGATGAAATGCTGTCGGTGAATTTTCCTCGGCGTTGAATTGCTGGCGATGAACTACTGGCGGTGAACTTTCCGGATAATACCCCCCTATCCCCCTCTTCCCTGTTTTGCCACTCGCTTACGTCCCTTCCTCTTTTTCTTTTAACCCCTCTCTCATCCTCCCCTTTCCTCTTTCTCACTTTTTCTCTCCAATCCTTCACTCTCTCTCTAACTCCCTCAATCCTTGTAGAAATCTTTAACTCTCCTCTTCACTACCATACGTCTTCCATTGTGTGCGCTTAACTTTTGCGATCCTCTAAATCTTTAAATAATGCCATCTGTAGATTTCACCGGTTTTTCACACCCCCATTCTAGTATGGGTGTTTTCCTGCAGTGGGGTTTTTACCTGGGGTATAGTATCTTAATTATCTTTAGTTTTTCCCAACAAACAATTATCCAGTTCTTTTCACCGATAATTATGCTAAATTGGCATTGCGCTTAAGTAGCATTTTATTTTGTAATTATTTTTTAACTTTTTTACACTCTTTATGTTTGTAATTGACAATGGGTTAGATGAGCGGTCTTCAATGTGGGAGATAGCACCAACCAGTGGGCGTTTTAGGGTTTGTGATGGGCCCTTTTATTGATAAGTTGATGCTGAAAGTGGGCAGTGAATCAAAAAAGGTTGAAAATCTATAAGTCAAATGGAAGAAGAGACTGTCTAGTCTCATTCTCGCCCTAATAACGACGTTGATCTATTTATCCATCTTCTTTTAACTTGATGACCTCCATCTATCCCAAGTATTTTCTCACGACCTCCGTAAATGTGCCTCCTTTCCGATTCTTCCTTATAAGATCTTTCTCTCTGCTTTTCTCCGCTTACTTTTCATTCACGATTATCTTCCATATTTTCTTAGCCTTCATGTCTCTAACACCTGTTTTTCCCTGTATTGATCAACCTAAATTATTCTAACCCCTTTGAGAAAGAAACATTGATCAGTAGCCTAACAAGGAGTGGAAGGTTCCGCGCCAAAATATTATCAATATTTCCTACCCAATCACCCAAGAAATACCTATGTTCAATTAAAACTGAAACCCTATGCAAGACCAACTAAGTTAAATTCTGTGGAAATGCTGAGAAGATTAGGCTTTTTAAATTACTCGTGTATGTGTGTGTATATTTTTGGCTAATCAACCTCTTGGATTATTATAGCTCCTTCCACACCGAACACACAAGGGAGGAGGGAAAGCCGTTGCCGGCATTAACTTGCTCTTAACGAAGAGCACCAAGGGAGCCAACGGCTTACCGTTCCTACCGAATGACGGAACGCTGACTTTGCGCGGTCTCCTCAAACCACACAAACGGGACCGGGCGACCTTGGAAAAAAATACTATTTTCCCAGGATTCGTGCCCGCTACCCTTTCGAGCAGCAGGTGAGTAGCAGCCAGCGTCCTAGCCACTACACCAACCTTTTTTTAAATTACTTAGTCCAAAAATAAACGATAAGTCGAAAGTCATTCATAAATTAGGATTAAAAAGAAACATCGTTGTTGCCATATTTTTCTATAGTATTCGAAAAAATTTGAAGGTTCCTGACCCCGAGGCTTTTGGCTGCTAACGCCACCTTGTTGTTAGACCATCGTAATTTACTTTACCTTATGGTTGAAATCAAATCGATGTACTATCTCTATCCGATACCCATAAAAAGTTAAGAAGACAAGACGCGAAATTCGCCTGCACAGTATCCGTGATTAATGTTCGTCCAACGACATTACGTTCTTTCTATAGCACCTCGGTTACCGAATTTCTCATCTGGTCTTCCAAGCATTAACGCGGATTTGGAGAGATACAGTTTCTCGTATCAGTAACACCTTTCAAGGGCTTTTAATTACTATAATTATTATTATTATTGCTCGTTCATCACCATTATATATTCTATTACTTCTTAACCACTCAGCAATAAACAATTGATTACTTGTTTTTCCGATCACCTTACTGTCATCGATTCCTTGTTTACTCTCTTTCTCCTCTATATTTATCTAACTTTTCTCGTTCTTTTCGGCATTCTCCTCCCTATCATCATCCCTCCACCACTGTACTGTATTTTGTCTCTCTCCCCTTTATTCCACTTCCCACCCACACTGTTTGCCTCCTCTCTTCCTATTGTATCACTCTCCCTTCCTACATCTCCCTCTTTCCCTTTCTTTCTCTTTCTCTCTCTCTCTCTCTCTCTCTTCCTAAGGGAAAGCTCGGCGCACTCCCTTTAATCACGTTTGCAGCCCTCATACTTTTTTCCCGAATTGGGTCCCAAAAGAGATGAGGGAGAGCGGCGAGCGAAGGAGACCTCCAGAGACTAAACCTTTCCCTCTCTTCCCCTTCACTTCCCTAAGCATATACGCCACTCGCTTTCTATCCCTTCTTCTCCCTATCTCTACTTTACTCAAAAATTCCACAGAGCTAAAACATTCTTAGGCACAACGGTGTCATTGTAATAAACAAACTTCACTTTTATGTATTGTAAGAAATATATTTTGGCGAAATCATACGATGTGCACCCAGGGTTGCCACCTCAATCTCATCAATGACCGAGAGATTTTCATGTATGCATCGGAGAATTTCCTAGATAAATAAGGGAAACATTTTTTGTTGTCTTTGAACGGTTAATGAATACTAGTTAAGGAGTTTTAATACAGAAGTGAACAACTAATGGCGAAAAGGCATATCTTGTAGTACTTGCATCTCATGTCTTCCCTCAGAGGCATATTTTCTATTCCTCCGGTTTGCTCAAATTATTTATGAAATTAAGAAACTACTAGCACGCTAAGATTTAGTTTTGCACAAATTTCCGACTTGGCCAGTTCCACAGTCATCCGTGCACGATCCCAGGTTAAATCTATGAGGCTACCGTTTGCGGAAAAAATCTTCACTCACTGCAACAAATTAAAAAATCTGTTGTGGCCACAACATGACTTTCTCCATATCTGTAATATTTCTAAAATTCCAAATAGGTTACATAATAATAAATATTTTAAGAAACAAAATTTTAGACTTGACAAGAACAGAAATAAACTCAAACCTTAGCCTTTTGATATTGGATATAGCCACAAAGATCCAACAATTAAGAAAAGTAAAAGGAATGTTACTAAGACGTAACTAAGCGTCAATTGTTAACAATAGTCGGTAGGTGGCGTGGTGGTGGCAGCTAAAAATATAAGATATCTCTTAAACAATTCATAATATGGAAAAATGTTTAAAACAAAGGTTGTAGGATATTTAATTTCCTACAACATTTATTGTAATAAATTTTTACCTTTATCAAATATTAAAGCAAATATTTCAAAATAACGGATAAGTGACAAGAGTAAACACCCACTTCCGGTAAACCGATTTTTATTAAAAACTAATCAGATCTTCTAACTTTTATAAAAATGTTAAATATAAAGTTTCACGTTGATCTGATTAATAGTTTTTGGGTTAGAGCATCCAAAAAAGCTATCACATACACACAGACATTATCAAAAAAATGGTGAAAACGTGTTAAGGGGACCTCAAAAAGTGTATTTCCGTTGAAATCTCGAAGTCGATTTTTTCATTAATACAATACTTTCCCCTATACTACGTATATGGATAAAGTAAAAACTAATCTCAATACACAATGCCAATATGGGCAACTTTCGTGTTTACCCGGAGAATTCTAATCTTGACCCGGAGCCCGGGTCAGACTCGGTAAGGTGGTAACCCTGTGCGTACCTCAAAAATTTTGTTGACCGTATACAAGTTTTAATCCGGAATAAAAATAGCGCGTTAAATTAATAGTGGAAATATGAAGTTTTTTGTGAAAGAAAGAATCGCCGAGGATTAACCAAGGACCTTTAAAGGCCAGAGTATTATACAATGAGGTCTCTCTTTAACGTCAACTGTCAAGCTTTCGCTGATCAGAAAATCCGCGCTAGGGACTGATTTTAGTGAGTCGACAACGCATTGCTTATCGCTGTGGGTTGTCTGCGAATAGGCATTCCAGATTAATACATAAGAGAAAAATGTACGAGACATTACGGCGAGTCGAAATAAAAAATAATAATGCACGCATCTTCTTCTTTTTCCTTTCGAAGGCTAACAAAGATTCGCCGCAGCCTCCTAATCCGCCATTTTTCTCTCTCGCGCTTTTTCGCTCTACGCAATTTCTCATTTGGGTCTTATATCCAAATCGTTTTTTAGATGTCTGTCTATCAATCTTAATTCAGGTCTGCCTATCATACTTTCCCTCATTCCTCTCGAGCTATGATTTATCCTTGGACTCCACATCTTCTATCTCTGTGAGGATCTGTACCGACATCGAGAATTGTCTAATCATTTTTTCTGCAAATCCTATTCAGATATTTAGAAGTTTCCTATTTCAGATCCATAGCACGTGGAAATGAACATGCAAGTCGTGATTCTGGAAGGGAATCTTGCAGCAATAGCCGACGCATTCGTTTTTGTAAAAAAATAAAGGATATCACCATGGATCTCATTATCATATAATTCGCCACCAGGAAATAATTTAAACGCTATTTACGCGAAGAATCTGGATTTATTTCTCCTCTATTGTTATGCAACTGAAGAATTTCATCGAGATTATTCGATCTCATAAATTTGTGTCCAAAAACTTCATTTGGTTTATCATGAAAAATCTTTATTTCACCAAATCATCTTCCTATTAACTCTGAGATGAGGGAAAAAACATTCTCTTGGTATACTGAGGAGACCAATTAAAGCAATTCTTTTGTGTCATGCAATCCACCCTATGTGACAATCCGTGAGATTGCCGTTACTTTTTAATTGGAGTTATTTTTTAAAATATCTCATATCACAAAGTTGTTGGAAATTTCAAATAACAGGTGGCCTAGTTAAGATAAACTTATAATTAGGTAAATACCAATTAATAAAAAGCTGAATCGCCTCTGCCAATTCAATCAATAAAATTAAAGAAAAAGTTTACCTCTCCAACTCTACAATTACCTATATATTTTTCTCACGAAACAGAAAGGAAAGGGAATCAAACCGGAAAAAAACCGTTTTCAAATTACGATTTCCGTTCACCAAGATTTATATCAATAGTTTTCGAGTCAAAATTTCGTTTCGTTAGGAAGACCCAAACCGATTCCGTCCAATTCTACTTTGGATAAAAGAAAAACTAAGCTAGGAATGCAACGGAAATTCGTTCTTCCTGTACACATCAAAAGCATTTTATTTTAGTATTTTAGGAAGATGTTTCCAGAAAAGAGAACTTAATGAGCTTCGTGGGGGAATAGCAAGGATTCATAGGTACGATTCTACAGTGATCTTTCCGCCGAAGTGGAAAAATATATCCTTACCACGGAACTTGTCGCGGACAGTGAAATTCGCGTTCCTCGTTTATACGCTTTTCAATGTTCAAAGCGATTGAATAGATTTGGATGATATAATGTTAAAAGAAAACCTCAAATGGCTTCTAAAAAAGCTGAAAAAACATTACCAATAACGTAGAATACAATAACAAATTGTAGCTTGGGTCAAAAAGAGGCGCACAACCTTTTCCTATAGCTATTGGAGATACCTATTTCTTCCAAAGCGTGGAATTTACGCAAGAAAAACCACCGTCATAAGTTTCTGCGGTTTTTTTTAATTTTGCAGATAGTACCAATAATGGAAACGTGGACTAAATGGAAGAAAATCCACAATAAACAAATAAAAAGGACATCCCGAGTGATGGTTCTTAGAAAGGGGGGGGGGGAGAACAGATTGTTATAGCGCTATGATGGAGCCGCATTTGGATCATCCCCTGCCTTCGGTCGTTGACGTGAACGTGGCCCATCTTCCTCTCTCGGCACGCAAATATAACGGAAACGGGAAGCAGACAGCTCTCACCCTGATACGTAGAAAAGGATTTAAAGAAGAGAGCGAGTGAAAGGAAGATTGGAATGAGGGAGATTTTTAGGGGCGAAGGTGGGATTAGAGGGAGAGGGCGAGTGAGGGAAGGACAGATTGGCGGAGGAGAGAGGAATGGGTGGGGGAAGGGATGAAAAGGGCGGGGAAATGGGAGAGGTGGTAAGGGAGATCCCATCTTCCTCATATGAAGTATGTGGATTAATGGATTGCTGCGAGGACGACCATCAATGGGTTATCCCTTGAGGAGAGTGGGGACAAGGACAGGGCCTCGGAGAGAGAGAGAGAAAGGAGCATCGAAAGAGGGAGGAGATTGAATGGAATGGCCGGATAAAAAGGGGATGGAGAGGGAGACGTGAAGGGAAAAATATTCGAACAATTCGTACCCGATCACGTGACTCACATAGATACGTAGACGCAAGGAGGAAGATAGGCCACGGCTAGAGATAGATGTGGCACGGTTTAAACAGTGCGGAAAATTATTTTTTTCCGACGATACAATATATAGGCTGGATTTTCCTCTGCTTTTTAAAGAAATGGGTCTTGCGGCCTACTAAATAAAAGATGGCTGGAAGACTTTGTAAGTATTTTAAGCTTATTTAAATTTAATTCTCTCCAGTATTGCAATTGATATATCCACAGAAACTCTTCATTTTAGAAGAAAACGCTTTTAAGTGAGGTTAAGTTTCACAACTAACATCATTGTTGCTTTAGTTATTTATATAAATCATTGTAATTATTTCCAAATGCATTTATTCTAGCAAAAAATAGTAACTTTCATGAATAATGTAATGGGTATACATACAAGAGAAGTTCAATGCATAGCATGTGCTATAAAATAGTATGATGAAAGTTTACCGAGTCACGTATTTTCAGAAGAAGCTTTGATATATCTCTAATACTCGTACTTAAGATCAATAAAATTTCAGTGTTATAATGATCTCTTAAAATTCTTTTTTTTAATGAAAAAATATACAATTTTACTTATAGAATAATTACACAAATAGAGAAATACACAAAATTGTTACTCTTCTAACAGTGAACTGACGTAATACTGACAAAATAGACAGCTGACAGTAATTTTTCAGACTCGAAACTAAAATAAAATATTACGAAAAATTAAAATTAACATAGTTTACGTCAAATTTAAGTCCCACACTAATATGATAATTGGTTTCATTTTCCAATAGTAGACGATGATGTTTTTTAAACCTCTATTAAATTTACACACCGGATAATAAGAATACTGAAGTCATATGTATCATTTAAATCAGTGGCGCTTCTACTTTTTAATCAAGATGCTTTCTAGCAATGAAATATGTATTTATTTTTTCAACGATAAAGGGACAACAGTCAATCTTTACTGTTTACTTATCAGAGCTCTTGTGAATGGAATGTTTTATTGTCCATTATTAAGTAATAGTCCTTCTGAGTAAAACAATTGTTCTATAAAGTAAACAAAACATAATGGAAACTTCAGCCCAACATTGTCCGTTTTAAACCGTTAAGAAGAACCAAGGCCGTAGTACATGCTAGAGAGATATATATCTACCTCCCTTCTCAAGAAGCCACCGGAGGACGAAAAGGGACTTGCTTACGACAAAACGCTAATAAATCCTTGTATCTGGGATCCACCTCTTTCAACGAAAACGTCATCAAAGCGCAGAAAGGTAAGAAACTTACAAGAAATCATGGCTATCGCCTCACTTAAGAGGGATAAAAGGAGAAGGGAGAAAAAGGAGGGAGGTAGGAAGAAGAGATGGAGAAGAGAATGGAGAGAGTGGAGAAGAGGAAAGTCAAAGAGGAAGAAAAGAGACTCGGAGAGTTGAAGAGAGGAGGGAAGTGTAGAGAGAGGGAGAGAGAAGAGGATTTTGAGTCGGCCGTATCCAGGCAACAGGAGGACACCATGACGGGTACGCCTGGGACCTAAGGATGAGGAGGTGGTCTCAGAAGACGGATGGAATTACGGGATGGAGTACGTGGCTCAGGAAGAAGTAGACGGAGATGAGAGAGAGAGCGGGGAGGGGGAAGTAAGGCAGAGAAAACTCCCGTCTCACCAAGGGGGGTGGGAGGGGCGAGTATGTGTGTGGGAGTGGGGTAGGCGCAGCGGGAGGTGGACGAGAACACCCTCCCTCTCCACCTTCCCCCTTCTTTCGCTTCGCCTTGTGAGAGAGAGGAACGGAGGTGTGGACTGTCTGGATATAGGGGTCGCAGATAGGGAGGAGGAGAATGAAGGAAAAAGAGGGGAGGAGAAGATGAAAAGGGGGATGGGGTCGAGAGGTCCAGCGGTCACCTGTATCAGCAGTCTGGTCACGCAGTGTGGTCATCTCTGGGGTGGAGACTTGGAGCGGAAGGATGATGCGGGAGACATAGGGCGTGGGTGGGGAATACATAAGAGAGAGAAAGGAGAGAAATCGAGGAGAGGGAGGTGGAAGGAAGGGTGTAGAGAGAGAGGGGGAAGAGAGTTAAAGCAGGATGTGTTGGTGATTATGAGAGAGAGGGGGTCATGAGTTTGGTCACCGAGTTAAGACAGGCGAGGTGAGAGAGGGAAATATGGTTGTACGTTGCAAACAGCTACGTACATGCGGCTCAACACATTGTAGAAGGAAGGGGGTGTAAAACTTTCGGGGATCGGTGAAAAAAGGTGACGAAAAATTATTTCTGTACTTTTGAGCTACTAATCGGTTTTCCTCTGGTTCTCAACTCTTAATTCTGTTATTTAACCTGGTATCTTCCAGGAATATCTCGTTCCCCTCGCCCCCATGTCTAATTAGAAAATTCTTTTAAAATCCTAGTTTAATCGAATCAATTTTGACTAAAAAATCAATAAAAATATTGGTAACGAAATTATACGAGAAGAATCAATAATAAGATGCTGGTCTGATTGTAGGACGACCTCGAGGATAGTTATGTAAAAAATTTAAAGGATTTTATTATTATTTATAATTCAGTTTACCTGATGCATTAGTCTTAACTTTGAAACGTAAATCCAAAAATAAATAGAATTACAAAATGTTTGACCATCGAAAACTCTCAGCTACGGAGGATAATGGTGTAGTTGTCCTTTTGATGATCATATTTTCTTTACTGTATTACCTACATGCTTTGTTTCACTTGTACTTCACTAATTGTACTGACTCTGCCAGCAGACCTAGAGCCTGACTGCATTGCAAATTATATAAATTTAAAAAATAATCCGGTAATTAATGGAGAACGCGGTGATTCACAGAGTATGAGGGTTTTTCGTTCATTGACTTAGTCACGGAAGATTATCTTTGGCCACGATATTAAGGTACGAATTATTCAGCTTATATGATAAAATAAAATAAATAAAAAAACAGGTTTTTCAACGGCACACACTTTTATGATGCACTCAAAAGTAGAAAATAAATTTTTACTGCCTCAAAATTTTCATCAAAAGTTTCATTTTGTAAATTTGGTGTGAAGAATAAAAGTGGATGGCCAAGAAGAAAATCATGTATGCAAACTACTTATATGTCAAGGACTCCCACTTTTATTCTTCACACCTAATTTACAAAATGAAAATTTCGATGGAAATTTTGAGGCAATAAAAATGTTGAACGATGACAACGCTCAAGCCAATTTCAATAAAAGTCGGAATCGGAAGGTCCAATGCTTACCAAAACATGAAAGATTAAAATGTACCACAAATGTGGATTATGTGCAAAATTTCAGCTCTGTAGCGTTTGTTGATCCTGAGATATAACGACGCCGTCAACTTCAATAAAAGTGTGTAATCAAGAAAAGTCGGAATCGGAAGGTCCAATGCTTACCAAAACTTTAAAGATATAAATGTGCCACGACTGTAGATTATGTGCAAAATTTCGGCTCTGTAGCGTTTGTGGATCCAGAGATATGATGTATCATTAATGTTGAACGAAGCTCAAGCCAACTTCAATAAAAGTGTGTAATTAAAGCGATGCGGTACCCGATTTCCGATATTCCCACGTTATAATAAAAGGTCAGAACTCGACTCGATCAAAGCCCAAAAAAATAACTTCAAAGTCAACCGCCGCGGGCGCACGCCCCTTGAAACCGACTGAAATCTGAGCTAATTTTACATGGGCGAGTCGATAATTTTATTCTCCTCGCGCAAGTAAATACGTTCCCCGTCGCTAATCCCACGTGGCAATGATGAGAAGCACAAATTCTGGTTAATGCATGCGGAAATAGAGAACACGTACAAGGCAGGGAGCCAAGTGGGCGAGGACGGGAAGGAGGGAGAGGAGAGATGAGGTAGCAGTGAGAGGGCAGTGTGAGTGCGCGAAATTATAACGGGAGGGGGAGTGGTGCAAAAGTGAGGGAGACGTCTGTGGGATAAACCGAAATCGGAAACCGCTTGGCATGTACAAAACGATATTCTTTCTGGGTCAGCAATCCTCTCTCTATATCCCATACCTCTCCTTCTCTCTTCTCCCACAGCACCCGCGTTTCACTCTGACCGGTCTTGGGTTAAGATATATGGTCTTTACATCATTTCGGAATGATACGGAAATCACTGCCTCGTCTCGACCCGCACGCGAAGCCGGATGGGCTCCGAGTGTGTGTGTGTGTGTGTGTGTGTCGAGTCCTCCGGTTAAAAGCGATGTCTCCTAGACGACATCTTCCGGAGCTGTTTATCCCGTCGCCACGTATGGTGACGGATGGAAAAATAAAAGACTGGCGATAATAGAGGCCCGGGAAAATAAAGCGAAATGATGAATTTCCGGAGGGTATTGTTTTATGGATACATCTCTATTCCTCCGTGGTTTTCATTCTTATTCGTCCGCATAAACATTGGAATCCACGCAGGAGATAAATGCGAGACGCTTAAGCATTCCTCGGATCATCTCTACTTGTATAGTTACCGACGTGATTTGCGAGTGATTTAAATGTTAACGAGACGCCGCAAATTTAAATTTTTTTGGATTAAGAAAATACACTTGTTCCCTCAATCTCTTGGAATAAAAATTGGAAGAGCTTTGAGGATAGTGCAAACCTGTCATTTTGCAAGGCAAAATGAAGAATGAATCTATAAAATGTCCCATAAATCATGTTGTTACTTTGATGAGTCGTGAACTTCTGAATAAATATAAGGCGATCAGTTTTCAAAGATATAATTAAATTACAAATACGTAAAAATTCGATATTTCATCAAGCGCAATAGGCAGATTTTCCTTGGGAGTAAAATTTCAAGCAAGATTTTTATTAAACTAATAATCGTCTTAATTTAACTCGACTTCTAAAGGAACACGATCTATTTTCAGTGAATTGCCACTGAATACGGCTGCTTTGTAGCCGAAATGCGCTTCTGTGGTAGCTATTGGAGATACCTAAGATAAGTATTTTTCAAATGCTTATTCTTGAATTTTTTTACCATAAGACGAGCTCGATAATTCTCTGTTGAATGGGTAAAAAGCTCGAATAAAACAATTAATAGGAAAATAATTCAAAGCAATATCTCAAAAAAATAAACGTAACATACTTCACCGGATGCGATTTCATGGATAAAAAAAAACAAAAATCGGCATTTAAGGTTCCCGAGATAAAAAAATTCTTTTTTCGTTCGAAATTCTCGGCTTAAATGGAATGAAAACAAATTGAGGCTGGTCACCCAAAACTAGAAATAAAAGATCCGTGCAATCAGGTTTACCTTACATTTATATGGAATTGAAACAAATCATCCCTCCGAATGAATAACATTAACAATCACACGGCACCGGAGCGCAGAGCTCGTTATCTCCCCCACTCAGGCGGTATTTGAACCGGGACCGTAAAACAAACAGCGTCGAAAGTTCACGAAATACTAATTTGCGCAGGGTAAACGATTTAGACGATTAAATAGAGATCCGACCTTTTAGTTCCATCGCTCGCAAATGGGTTTACGTCCACGCCTTAGATAAAAAGCCATCCGTTTCCATTGTCATTCGTTCATATACATATTTATTTATATATACATATGCATACACATACACGTCCAAGTCTTATAAAGATTGCCTGGTTATATGACCTAAGAGATTCGGCGGATGCTATTTACCATTTCCTTGGAGGAAAACTTTTCCTTTTAAGGGCGTTGCAGGGAGGTTATGGACCACTTTCTCCACACTCCGAAACTCCATGTCTTCGACGTAAGTCTTCCCAAACAATTCCCAGACGACCCCTTCCTCTCTCCCACCCCTCATCCGCTCCTCCCTCTCCTCTTAAAACCTCGGTCTATACTTTATACACCACATGCCGCTCACCCACTCCCTTATCACCTTGAGGAAGAAGAGGTTACTCTCCGCTCCCCCCCCTCTCTCTCTCTTGCTCCCTTCCCACCCACTACGCCTCAAAACCCACAAACTACTTCACCGTAAGAGAGAGAGAGAGAGAGAAGCATAGAGGGCACCCTTCCTCATTGCTAAACATGGCGCGGCACCGCTAAGCGATTTGGGACAGGAAACCCTGGCGAAACGGCCTTGAGAGAAAGGGCTGAGAGTAACGTGGAGAGAGGGAGGAAAGTAGAGACAGGGAGGAAAGCAGAGAGAGGAAGGAGAGAAAGAGAGAGAGGGAGCAGCAAAATACGAGGGAGAACGAAAGAGTCTATGAATATACATGCATGGAAGAGAGAGGGGGAGAGAAAACGAGTAAGGAAAGAGCTGCTTAAGTACACGGTAAATGGCTTTTAAAAAATTTTGTTAATACAGGGTGTAAACAAATTATACATATTAGTACGATCAGTCTAAAATGATATTATATTGAAATGCTGAATCAATTGGCGAAAAAACAAAGTCTATAGCTGCTTTCGTTTAGGAGTTTTTGCATCAGACAGACAGACGGACAAACCGAACGCATAAACGGATTTTTTTGGAAAAAACAGCTAAAAAGTGTCCCAAAAAGATCGTGCAAAAAGTGAAAGGACATTAAATTCGAACGAAAAACATTTATAGCAACAGAGAGGACGCGAAACAAAAGAACCCTTGGCGAAACCTCCCGATAATAGACGGCCAAAATTATTCACTAGACCTAAAGATTATTATTTTTTTCTGAGTTCTTTTTTAACCGCCGGTAGAAGGATAACTCCTCCTTCGCGAACCTGCGGGGATGGCGAATATTGCCGACACCACGGACTACTACTGGAGGTTTATACTTCAGTTACCTCCCACCCTCCAGCCGACCACCTCCCATTCACACCTCCCACCCACTCCTACCACACTGGTGGGGCGCACACACACATGCTACGACACACACATATACACGGCGCAGCCACTCTCTCTCTCTCTCTCATGGCGTTGTTCATCAGCCACGGGCGACAACCGGAACAAATGGAATCTGCGGCGTATTTCCAGCCTTTAATAAAGTTCCGGATGTCTGGAGAGAGAGAGAGAAAGATGGCGGGGGAGTATGTATGTATATGTGTGAGTGTACAGGGAGTATGGCAGGGGAGGCGAGAGAGATATAGAGAGAGGGGTGTGAGGTTCTGGGTTAGGGAAATCGTTCCATATCCCTTGCTACAGAAGAGGAGGAGGAGAACTCGGAGTAAATGGAGGGAGTAGGGAGAGAGGAGGAATGAACCCGACACGTCGCATACTGCGCTTTTATGTAGGGAGTGGGTGAGAGGGGTGGGTAAGGAGAGAGGGACGGATAGGAAGATAGAGGGAGGGAGCGTGAAGGCGATCTCGAGGAGATCGGGGGAGGGAGAGGGGAGAACAAAGTGGAGAAGAGAGGGATGGGGGAATGAAAGAGAGGGATAGGGTAGGGTGCGGCGTCCCAACACGCGTTATTTGTGTCGGTTTCGGATGTGTTTGCTCTTTCGCACACGTAAAGACCTTTTCCTTTGCGTAATAAGTCCCAACCCTCCCTTGCCGCCCACTGTTTTTCCTCCTTCTTCCCCCGCTGTTAATTTAGTGGATCACTTTATCAGTTGGGGTTTTTTTTTTTCAAAAATAAATTCAGCATTCTCGACTGCGCAATGAGGTTCAGCGGCGAAGGTTTTGATAAAATCTTCCGTATACGATAGGGTCGGATTATTGCACGGTGGCGGAATATTATAAAAAACGAAGCCAGCCAGCATATTAAAGAATAAGAGGTCGGATAATAATGGAAAGGCAGCCTTAATATCTTCGCAGAATACGAAAAATATGCTCATTTGTTAATGACCGATAAAAGTGTGATGCAGAATTAAATGGAATATCCTGTCGTAATATAAGTAGACGAATACTAGAACGGTGGAAAGATTTTTATGTGCAATGGGACTAAATTTCTCTATTGATTGATTTGGTAAATTACAAATCATCCCAATTTGATTGGAGAAACAATTATTGTTTACTGAGTTTTCTCTATCATTGACTCATATCAATGAAAATGTAAACAATTTCGTTATCTTCAATTCATATCCGATGGCTCTAAATATATATGTCAGTGTTATACGATGACCTATTTGAACATTAATTGGGCAACTAAACGATTCTAGTAAGGTTATTGCAGCTATAAGATACTGAATCCATTACCTCTACCAAAATCGATTTTAAAAATATTTCTACATTTTTTACTTTAATCTTGATTTTCCACTTGGACACTTTCGAAAATAAACTTTCTTGGAGATATTATTTCTAGATAAAAAGATTCAAATGTTTATTTTTTCTAAATTAACAATTTAAAAGCGGATATTTTTTAATGTCGCTTTCAATCATCCTTTAAATCTCGTTTTAAACCTTTTACTTCTAAGAAAATACAATCCTACGTTCTTCATTCAAAAGATGACGCATCTCTCGTAACACAGCAATCCAAAATTAACGACTTTCAATCCAAAGATGTTTGCCCTATGGTATTCATAGCCAGAAAGGGATGGCTCTTGACACTTTTATACACATTTTTTTCTCCGTTCCGAGTGTGATGCGTGACTTCCATAAATTGGAATATCACCGTCGACTCGCCGGGAAAATAGATGTGTCATCGAGCGCTCTGTTGAAGGTGCGACGTGGGTGGATACGTAAGATGGCTCTCCCTCCCCTACTGCCGAGTTAAAGGAATTGGACTTCCGAAAAAAATGAATAAAACAGTGGAGCAGAAGAAAGCGGAAAGAAAATATATGTTCGCATACAAAAAATAAAGGGATTTTTTTCTGCGGTCGCTGTCTCAGCAAGGCGGAGAACAGCAACAAAAAAATAAAAGTGATGAAAAAGGATGAAAGAGGGCAATGCGATGCGTGAGAGGAAGACGTGTGTCTGAGTGTGCGAGTTACACGTGTGTGTGTGTTCGTGCCTGTTATATCTTTACGCTAGTCGAAGATGAAGATGAATGCCGGGTTCGGAGGCGGTAAAAAATCGCGTCTCATAAGGCTCTGGAAGGGAAATGAGGTTTAAGAATATTACATGCAACACACGCGAGACGAGAACACGCTCGCGAACGCACGTGCCAAAGAAAAATATCGTGCGAGATTCGGAATTTCTGATAGGTTAAATGAAAACGGAAATTCGGGACAAGATGTAAAGGTTTTCCTCTGGAGGATGAAAGTAATGGTCTGACATAAGTCAGGAACGAGTTGTAAAGGGAAAAAACGCGCAGTTATTCTACGGCGTTTTTGTGATTCGAAGCATTATTCTCACATCAAGCGTTATATCTTTTCTTTTAAACTTTGTGTATATAATTCATTATCATGATTTGTAATATACATTTTAATACACACTCCTGCTGGTTTCTTAATCTTAAAAAAAATATTTATAGGTTATCGTGAATAAAAGCAGGCTGATACATGTGAATTGGAAATGTATTAAAATATTCTCACGGAGAATAAAAGTACTGAATGTGGCAGTCTAGTTGAAAACTCCCTTGATTTTGCCGAATTTTACGAAAAAACTATATTAATTACTTTGTTCTTTCTGCGTTTCATTCGTGCTTTTAAATGCTTTGAGCAGTAAAACATTAAGCTTGATTGTATCTCTATCAAATTAAAATGGTCCGTTAAAAATCTAGAGTAAAACGATAAACACGACCAAACTATTTTATTTCTTAGTTGATATTTAATTAACCCTTCCAGGCCTGAATTGTAGCATGCAATATATGTCGTCTATTTTTTGGCATATAGTTGATCTCGAGAGCAAAAAGCTAGATACCCCTTAGATTCGCGCTGTTGATAAATTCAATCGCGCAAAAACGTACTTGGAAGGTTTTTGGATACATTTTTTCATATAAAAATGGAAATAAAATAAGATTCACGATCGTACATAACATGCATACTGGATTTAAAGATCGATTAAATAACACAAACAATCGAGTCAGCTTCTTGCACTGATTCGCATTTTGCTGGAAACCATTCCTTAAACCTCATTTAATCGCAAACCCTAGCCAAAAGCAGAGCATCAATCGAGAAATTCGAACGCAGAGAAATCTAAATACATTTGTCACTCTGTCGTCTTTTTAGTAGTCGCCTAGAGAAGGAAAGCTATCCCTGATCCCGTCGCAAATTGCTAAATAACAAACACGAAACGCGAGGAACCTTTACCAAAACAACGAAACGGCCGAGCAACGAAAGGGTGAAAAAGTGAAGAATGGGGAAACAAGAAGGTGTAGGTTGTTTGGTGTTGAGGTGAGAGAGAATGGGAAGAGAGAGAGAGAAAGATAGAGAGATAGAGAGAGAGGGCGGAAAGGGAGAAATGAATGGGCGAAATAAGGTGTTGTCAGATTTATGAGCGGAGTCGCCCCGCCTCCTAGCGTCCGCCCCACACATACCCTCTTTTCCCCCTCCCTCTTCTACCTTCCCATCTCGCGGAGATATCCTGAGCCCCCGTACTACGTCACCAAGGGTGGAAAAAAATGTTTGGGAGAGGAAACGGGGGAGGGAGGGGAAAGAGGGGGAGGGAGGGAGGGGAAAGAGGGGGAGGGAGGGGAAAGAGGGGGAGGGAGGGGAAAGAGGGGGAGGGAGGGGAAAGAGGGGAGGGAGGGGAAAGGGGAGGGGAAGGGGAGGGGAAAGGGGGAGGAAAGGAATGGAAAGGGAGTCAGGGTCTGGGTTTAAGAGGGCGAAAGGAGAGGTTTCCCATACCCTCCGTCAAATCCCAACGGCGATGTGGAGAGAATAATAGAAGGGGCCGGATGCTTTGGTGGAAAAAATTCATTTAACCTTTCATGCCGCGGCGACGAACTGGAATGAATTGTAAGATAGAAGGATCAGGAGGTATCGGCAGCGATGTTTTACTTGGTACGAAATGAATCGCGAGAAGTCGATGAGAAAATGCAGGTCGATAAAAACGCCGAAGAAGACTTTATTTCGAATGTATCGAACAATTTTGGAAATAGTAGGCTCGCGAGAGATCTTATTTTTTTTACAATTACACGCTGAAAAAACAACAGTCGCTTTATTATGAGGCCAAGATATACCTCTCCCTCTTTTCACATTTGATCCTGTATGGGCTATCAAAGCTATCAGCTGGAAGATTGTAGTTTTATCAAACAAAATAAAATACGTGTATTGCACATACGTTTGAAATTAAGGGTATACTTTCAAGAATTTCGAAAAAAATAATGCGGAATTTTACTATCCCTCGTTTTTGTTTTTTCTTTCGTTCGGCTTCTGAAAGAAGAGGGCCTCTTATAATCGAAACAATTAGGTTGTTTTCTCCGTGAAACTATGCTATTTTTTTCGTAACGGTCTTTGTGTCAATTCATGATCTGGAAAATAAATAATATCTTTGCTAAAATTTCGTAGATCCGCAAATTTTAAGGGCATTTGAGAAGGCATAAATATTCTACGGTCGCTGATTTATCTCGTTTTTATGGCATTTTTATTATAAAATTAAAGCAGTCTGACAATTTCAGCTCGTCTTATTATGTTTGACAAACCTTTATGTTTATAAACATATAAGGTAAAACATTTTAGTTTCACATACAGATTTTCCAGCTTTCTTCAGAAGCGTCGCACTCTTCGTTAGAAGCCATGTGTTAAACTAAGAAAAATCTTTATGTTTTGATTTAAATTTTAATGCAGGAAGGAAAAATGGTCTTTAGAATTGATATGGATTCCAATAACATTAGAATTACTAGAATATTTCACCCCATATGTCCTCAACTAAATCGCAAACGTTTATATTTAATAACATAATCTTAAAGATTCGTATGATGAAATTACGGAGCGCTGGAACTTGGATTTTCTACCTCAAAATGGGTCATCTTTTTAAATGCAATGGAAATAAAAGTGGAATCAATCCAAGAACGAATCTTTTTAATAGGAAAGTAATTAATAAAAAAGCTCTTATCATGCAGATGTAAATATGATACCCGCGAAGTTATAAAAAGTTTATATTTAATTAATAGCCGCAATTGCAATGATTTTCAATGTTTGGCTTTTAAAAAAATCGAAATCCTTCGAACTACATTTTCAGGAAAAACATAATGAGAGAAATTATATTCAGTTAAACATATACAGCAAATTGATGTTGCACTGTTTACTTTACAGAAAGAAAACTAAACAATCAAATTAATAATTTAAATTTAATATTAATTCAGATGCTAATTAAAATATCTATGAACAAATAAAAAAATGCGTACATTTAAGAGTGGCGGGATAGTAGCCAAAACTAACTGACTTGAAAAGCATACACGTTGCAATCAGGATGATTTATAATTTTAAACTTTAACGCTGATAACTTCTGAGGGCACTTTTACCTAGTCTAATCGTGGCTAAATAATTGCCATTATTTTTCAAGATTACTATGATAAGTAGTTTCAATCTACGTTTCTGTGAAAGCAATGAACCGTTCTAAATACTATCTATTAAAAAATTATTCCAATTCAGCCGAAATAAATAATAAAACGCTCAGAGAAAAAAGCGGCGGTTAAATATTTATCCACAAAGCTAAACGCACCACATTTCTAAATATTCTAGAAGTGCATTTTTTTTAACACGCCAAGAAGCTTCAACAAAAAATAATCGGAATGAATCTAAACTCAGGCGCTAATTTGGCCCTTTCGTTTAATAATAGACGAACACGTTGGTGGGATTAAGCCGCGAGACGAGGGAAATTACCCGAGAAGGAGATGAGAGAGAGGAAGTTGGCGGTTTGGAATGATTCTGTTTAGACGTTTAAAGGTGCGGAGAAGACTAGTTAGGTGCAGAAGGGCAGATGGAAGGAGTAAAACGGTGGCTGTTGGCGAGGGAGAGGAAGGTTCGCGTGCTTTCGGCGCGGGAGGGGCGAGAGGGGGAGGAGAGAGAGAGAAAGTAGGGTTAGCGAAATGGACGAGGAGGAGGGAGGGAAGGGGGTATAGGAAAAGAAAAGGAAGAGAAGGGGAAAGGAGAATAAGGGAAGGAAGACAGTCCCGCAGAGATAGGGCGTGGATTTATGGAAGAACAGTGTGGTTTTTGGCGGGAAAGGAAGGTTTGCGAGGATGAGAGTGGGCGGAGAAATGTGAGGAAATTTCCAAAAGGAAGGAGACTCAGAGAGAGGAGCAAGAAAAGTATACCGGAAGAGGACAGTGATGAGGGAGGATGGAAGTGAGAAGTTATGGGGGATATGGAGAAAGAGAGGCAACAACGTGGGAAATATACGTGAGGAGAATTAAAACAGAAAGCCATAACAAAACACGGGCTTAGTACAGGATAGGAAAGAAAATATACGCATATTTAAACATTTCAAGGAGACAATATGTGTTGATTTGATAAAAAAATTAAAATAACAAATATATCGTGAAAAGAAATGGAGACATTTGAAACAAAAGCAGTAAAGCCGTTATTTTAATCCAGTGGTATGGAAGTAATTAGAAAATCAATTATTTGATTTTAATTAAAGTAAATATAGCAATTTCTCTGAGATACAACACTTCATACAATAGAGATTATAGTGTGTGTGTAAAGTGAGAAAAAACCGATTTACATAATGTTTATTGACAGAGCTCCTCCTGGTTAATGGGATATTCTGATTGATTGATATACCTATTTAAGCATAATATAAACAAAGGATAAAATTCAATATATTATATTAGTATGGCGAAGAAAACACTCAAAGAAGTTATCAGATAGCAACGCAAATGATACAGTATTACGTACTTTCACCTGTGTTAGATATAGAACAAAATACCGTAAATTGTACAAACGTAATGAAATATAGATAAACTTTCAATTTTTTATATTAGGCTTATAAATAAACATATATATATATATGATGAATTACATGATAAATGTGTGTGTATATATATATATATATATATATATATATACACACATTTATCATGTAATTCATCGGGTAATTGTGTATTTTCTTCAGTGACACGCTTGTGAGCGCAAGACGGACATTTTCAGCAGATTTTATCATATTTTTATAAAGAGCATATTCCGTGAATGTGTCTAATAGTGATTTAAATATATATATAATGCTATATAACATTGTGTGTGCGCGCGCGCGCACACACACACACACACATACATACACACACACACACATATATATATATATATATATATATATATATATATATATATATATATATATATATATATATATATATTAGGTGAAATACCCCGTTTAAAACGAGCTTTGTAATCAAACAAACGGCTGAGATATTGATTGTCTTATTGGAGAATGAAATCACCCTCTGGAGTCGAACCCGGTACCTTTTTGAAATATTTTATTGTCATTCGCTATTGGTACGTGATCGTAGCAATCCTACCAAATTTTTGTTGCGTGGATTAAGTTATAAATTTAAGGCACTTTCCACTCTTCGTCCTTTTCTCTCTTCCCGTCTCCAATCCTCCTCCCTCCCATTATCCCTCCCTTCCCCTCTCTCTTTCTCTGGGAAAATATATTTCCTAGTCTCAATCTAACCCTAATAATGAACATTATCCATCTATCTCTTCCTCTACCTTTTTCTTTGTCTCCCTCCATCTCCCTCCTATGCCTCCCTCCTCTCACTCTCTCTCTCTCTCCCCGTCTATCTCCTTTCTTACACTATCTCTCTCACCTATTAAAACATTCAAAGCGCGCTTTTCTTACGAATATAGTGAAAGGGTTGAGACGACAATATAATCTCGAGGTTTAACAATGACACGGTCGGCAAGGTAACATATCGTTAAAAAGTTTTAAAAATTTCCAATGAATATGATTTAAACGTAGAAATAGAGCGATTTTGAATCGTAGAAAAATATAACGACAAGAATAAGAAACTTGATTTATTTTTCTTTAAAACGGTCCAGACCCGAAAATAGTAGGTCAATTATTTCTAATTTTAATTTGCAAAAGAGTAGAAGCCTTTACGTCGAAAAATCGATTTTTACGTGTTATCTTATGGGAAATTGAAATCACTCGACGGAGTCAAACCGAGGACCTTTTTGTATTTTTTTGGTAATTCGCAACTGGTACGTGATCAATTCAATCATAACAAATGTCATTGAACTGGTTGAAGGAACAACTGAGATATTGAGCGTTATGGACATAATGACCAAGAGAATTGCCATTTTTAGGCTGGTTTCCAATTTTGCAATTTTAGGAATATTACAATTTTTCCGCATTGGGTTAATAATAATAACACACATTTCTCTCAAATTTTAAATTTGTAGCACATTTAGAAGTGAAATAACATTTATCTAACTGTTTAAATTTAAATAATTTTTAACGGTCAAAATAACAATTTTATGGATATATTAACATGTTTATTCGTTTGTATTGACTAATCTCTAAATAACGTAAAAATTTCAGCTCCCTATCTTGCCCCGTAGTATCTAAACATTTACCTATTTGTTTACATTTTACGTATTTTTAACTGCCAAACAAATCAAAATGTCAAAATTTGTATCTCTATTTCGTTTTTTACAAATCCTACCTCAGCTCCTTCAGCTCCGTAGAACATTCGGAAATACATAAACCTTGAAAATTTGTTTAAATAATTGCGAATTTTTAGCGGCCGAATTGTTGCACTTTTTCAAGATTTTCGTTTTTACTAGTCGGTTTTGCACAAAATCCTACCTAAGAAAAAATTTCGATACTGCTGCTTCTATGGAAGTGCCTCAACATTAGTATCCTCCTATATATATGTTACATGTTACTCGTCCTCTGTGCTTGCATACTGCAAGCATTTCATCAAACCTTGAAAAAACATTAATTTTTCAGAGAATATTTCATCATGAGAAATATTTCTTTAACCCTTCAGCGACGGGGTAGATTTAATTCTGAAGATTTGTCCTCTGGACCTGTTTTCGTTTTTTCATTATGGATCAATAATGTAGTAAAACAATCACTAATTTTTGCAATTTTAGGAATATTATACTTTTCCCACATTTCTGCCAAATTTTAAATTTATATTCGAATCTCCAGCTCATCTGGAAGTGCCTAAACATTAGTATTCTCCTATATATATGTTATGTCCTCCTCTGTAAGGAACGTCTATATATATATATATATATATATATATATATATATATATATATATATATATACTAGTAGAAGGTGCTTGTAATTACAATTACAATTTCATCTCACCTCGAAAAAACATTAATTTTTCAGAGAGATATTTCATCATTGGAAATATTTTTTTAATTCTGCAACGATTTTCGTTTTTTCCTTATAGAGCAATAATGGGGTGAAACAATCACTAAAATTTGTAATTTTAAGAATATTATACTTTTTCCACATTTCCACAATAACAATTTAAGGGGGATATCGAAATTTTTATTCGTTCATTTACAATAGTCTCTAAATGACTTACAAATTTCAGCTCCCTAGCTTGCCTCGTAATATCTAAATATTTACCTATTTTTTATACTTAAGAATTTTTAACTGCCAAACAAATTAAAATATCAAAATTTCCATAATCCCCATTTCGTTATTTTACAAATTCTGCCTATAAAACAAATTTCAGCCCCGTAGCTCATTTGGAAATACAAAAACTTTTAAAAAATGTTTAAACAATTGCGAATTATTATTAAACTTTTTCAAGATTTTAATTTTTTGGTCGGTTTTGCATAAAATTTTATGTAAAAAATTTCTAATCTCCAGAAATTCTGGAATTGCTTAAACATTTGTATCCTCCTATATGTGTGAAATATGTTAATCCTCCTCTTTGAGGAACTTTATATATAATGATTTTCCTCCTCTGTAAGAAGAGTCTATATATAATAGGTATGTGTTGACAGCACAATAAACGACTTAAGAAAAATCATAACAGATTAATAATTAGATAGGGTATCCTGACCAAAAAAGCGAATGATTGGATTAAAAAATATAAAGGTCAGAATATAATAAAGAGAAAGCAAGGATCAACATTAAGGAGAAAGACCGCATGAGAGAAATTAATAAGGCAGAAAGGAAGAAAGAGGGAGTGAAAAAAGCAACGGAAACGTGGAAAAGGACGCTGAGCAAAGAGTAGGAGAGGGGTTTGGAATGGGGAGAGGGTTAGAGAACAAACGAGAGAATGATGGAAGAGATTAGGGAACAGTGTTCAACCATCCGTCCGAAGGATTGGAGAGAGAGAGAGAGAGAATGAGGGGCAGGAGGGTGGGGGGAGCGGGGAGGGGAGGGAAGAGAGAATAAACCGTTCTCGGAGAGTTGAGGAGGGAGACAGAAGTCTTTTTTCCTCGGGACTCAAAGATAGGAGGGAGGGAGTTAGAGGGAGATAAAGAGAGAGAGAGAGGAAATTGGCACTTTCTCTTCCTGCTCGCTTCCTTACATCCTTCTGTTCAGCTTCCCCATCCTCCTCACACACTCCCATCTTATACCGACGCCTTTCAGATCCTCCCCTCTTTCTCCTCCCACTATTTTCCTCTCTCCCTCCGCTCACACCTCTTTTTCCACCCTTTTCACCATATCCCGTCCTAAAACCTCTTTTTCGCCTCCCCCTCTTCCACCACTCCACTCCGCTACCCCCGCCTCCACCGCCGCCACCCCACAGACCCCAGCAGACACGATTCTTCGCCTCCAGAAGAGATTTATGCAAACTACGAAAAGGTCTCGTAAGAAGAGGAAAGGAGAATTGCTTGAGTTTTCTGGAAAAAAAGTATGAGGTGAGGAAGAGAGTGAAGGAGGGAGTGTTGGGAGAGAGTGTTGGGTGAGAGTGAAGAGATGAGGGAGAGGGTATATGGAATGAGAATATATAGGATAAAAGGAAGTAAGAAAAGATGGGAAGAAGAGAGGACGGAGAGAATGGGTGGAGAATCGAGAGAGAGAAAGGAGGTAGAGAGTACAGGAAAATAGCAAATGGATGATAAAAGTGAGAGCAGGGGGAGGAGGAGAGAATGGAGGGAAGGAGAGAGAATGCGGGGAGTTATGAGAGGTAAGGGGGGAAAGAAAGGGGGAAGAGAAGGAATGTAGAGAAGGGAGGCGCGAGAATGGAAGTAGAGAAAGTATTACAGGAATGGAAAGAAGGAAGAGAAAATGGAATGGAAATTCAGAAGGGACGTAGATAATGGAGAGAGGGAAAATTGAGGGAGAGAGATAGAACTGAGGAAGAGAAGGAATGGAGAGAAGTGAAAAGAGAGAAGAGAATGGAAGGGGGGAATGGATACAAGGAAGGGAAAAGAGGGAACGGAGTGAAAAAAGAATGGGAGTACGAAGGAGAGAAAGGAGATATTTAGAATGAATCAAGTGAAGGGGAAGGGACAGAAAAGAAAGGGAGAGGAGAAAATAGGAGGAATTGAGTGGGCAGAGATGTGTGGATACGAGATAATAGGAATGAGCTTCTAAAAGCAAAGATCAAGAATGAGACATCGTGGTAAGAGCAAAGAGAAGGAGAGATAAATGGAAATAATGGGGAAAGGAAGAAATAGGTTTGCGTGTTAAAATAGGAGGATTTCAGTGAGAGAGATGAGATGTTTCTTGCGTAGGTGGCGAATCAACGGAGGCTTGAGATGTGACTGAATGGAGCGGAATGGGGAAAAATATTTTGGACCAATGGATGGGGAAGGGAGTTTAAGGTAAACCGGATTATTCTCTCGGGATAAAATAAATATTTTCCCTTTAAAAAGACAGTTGAAGAATTTTTGGCGGAAGAAAGTAAAATTGAATATGGCTAAAATTACGATCGACTGAAGAGATTTGTGAAATTGTTTTGAGGCTTAACAGTCTATAGGATGAAAATATATCAGGCTGATGGATGGAGTACATAGCAAAATTCCTAAGACCTTAAAATGAATGTGCATTGTATATATGTATAAAGAAAGGGTGTACGGTTATTCTTAAGTTTTTAGGATCAATAAAGCCATTTCCAATTAGTATTAAGTTTAATTAAGCAGTACCGTAAATACCAGTACATATTATTTACGTAAAAATGATAAATCCATACAGATAAAATGTTTGTCAATAATTTCATAAAATGAGATACAGCTATCGTATATGTTGCCATAAAATATAAACATCAGTGATAATGTAATGATTATAATAATCTATTTAACAAAAATAGGTATGCCAAAGTACATATTTTCTAATTAACGCAGGACGAACACAAACGACTATTCCCTCTGAAGTATTCGAATCCGCGACCATGCAAACAAGGCCGTACTTAAATCCCTTTCGTCAACTTAAATCCTCAGCATACTAGATAAGAGTGAATTAAATAATTTTAGAACTTTTTCACCCAACCTCGACAGAAGCAAATAATTAAATAATAAACAAACAATATCACCAGCGACTTCACAACAAATCATCCCCAAAGCGTTGACTTTGGGATTGAGAAGAGAAATACTCTCCGAATGATAAAAGTAAACAAATCCTTTTTCTTTCTACGAATATAAGACCGTTTCGTGAATGCAAAACATCGCGATGAATTTTAAAAAATGGCCAAAGAACTACGCGGGATGGTTGCAAAATTAACATCTGAAGATGAGAGCGCGGAAAGGGAAGGGTTAGGAAAGAAGCGAGCAAGAGGAAGGGGAGGGGTGGGGAGCAAAGGAAGGGGAGCGAGAGGTGGGGAGCGAGGGCTGGGGAGGGTGGGGAGTGGGGGGTGGGGGCTGGTGGTGGGGAGCTGGTGGTGGGGAGCGGATGGGGTTGGGAGAGGAGACGAGCGAACGGGGACGGGTTGAGAAATAAGTTGTTGTAGTTAATGTGAGACCGGGGACCCTGTAAAGGCAATCTTGCAGTCCTCGCCTAAATCTCTACGACCTGAATATTTTATAGACTTTCGAGGGAATGTACAAGGCCACTGAAGTAAGTGGCCCGCGAATATGCTTCCAAATTTACGGCGAAGGAAGGGATTGAATTGGACTGGGACATAAGGGGGAGATAGGGGGAGATAGGAGGAGGGAGGGAGAGAGAGAGAGAGAGAGGGGGGGAGAGGATATAGGGGGTGAGAGGGAGATAGGGGGAGGAGATAGGGTGGAGGGATAGAGAGAGAAGGGAGACAGGGAAGGGGGGACCGCTAGGTAGGAGTCATACAGAATGAATGGCATAGTAACGAGCGAACGGTTTTATATGTCAAAGTCTGGTCATTGGAAAGCACAAAGGTTTTTTCCGCGGGCTTTCCTTCCGCACGTTACTTATAAGGAAAGGTCCATTAAAATAGCGACACCGAAATAAAATTCGGAAATAACGGTCGAAAATCAAACACGGTTAAGGGATCGAGTCCTTCATTAAAGTTTCGACAAAATTAAATAAAATCCAGGAATATAACGTCGTGCTATAATTTCAAATACTCTCTCGTGAGCGACATTAAGTAAAGTATCCTTAACTTTACTTCACAAAATTTTTTTTGTATGAGCTAAGCTAACAATAAAATATGATTTTCCTTGGGAATTTTTATTAATTCAACTTTGAAACGCGAATGTGTGTGTGGGATAGAATGAAATTTTCAAATCTGCATAAAACTAAGAAACCCGCAACCAAAAAACAATTATTGTAACTAATGTTTAGAAAATTTGCGAAAAAATCTGTTATCTTATACAAAGTATATAATCGGTGTTTTACGCCAAACAAACAAAATATATTTAATAAAAATCTCTTGTTATATTTTACAAACTGAAAACAACAATAAAGCGTTGAAACGATAATTTTTTATAGTCGTATTACGCTTTACAAACGACGATAAAATTGATTTGATTGTAAATTTTTCAAAATTTATTTTATTTGGCAATTACTTCGCAAAAAAATGTTCTGTCAAACGCGGCAGCAAAAAATAATAAATTTCCTTTACGTGCAATAAGCGGCGGCCCCAATCATCATCATCATCATCACCTAAGGGTCAATCTATCATCAAGAAAATCGCAAATGCACCAAAGAGATAAAAATGCAACTCAGCATTTTCCAAGCCCCGCTATATATATATATATATATATATATATATATATATATATATATATATATATATATATATATATAGCGGGGCTTGGAAAATGCTGTTCCCTTGGCTCCCGTTTTCAAATTTCCAGTATTTGTTTCTCCATCGAAAATAGAGAAAAAATAGAATCCGTTCGACATTTTTTATAATGTTAAGTCTAATCAAAGAGAAATACGAGATTAGTGAAATGGCAAGAATTTGGGAGGGGGAATAAACTCGAAATCCGATAAAGATGTGTTTGATCTGATGAAAAAAATATAAAATACAGGAAAAGCAAAAAGGGAGCGTGGATGGGAAATATGCTCAGGAATGGATCAATCCGAAATATGAGGAGAGATTTTCGGAGAAGTTCGCGAACTAATGCAATTCCTTTTAAGGGACATTTTCATTGCCGAACTCGAGCCTTACGTCCGATTAGAGATTTGAAAAAATAAAATCGTTGATTCATTACCATTCGATTCGCTCACTTATAGTAACTTGGAAATTCATTCGAGGTTGAAGATTTTTTAAAAACGGACGACATAACTTTGAAATCTTCAATCTTCAAATAACTGAACTTTCTACGTGAGAGCGTTCAAAAAACCTTCATAATATTTTACAGTTTTAAACGGCTAAATTATCGTCAAAGTAGAAATTAGTACAAAATCGATAAAGTAAAACAAGTGATGAAAGAATTGCCGAGCGAATTACATGAAGCGCCTTTTTTACCGACTGCTATCTTTCAACCACGATAAAGAATCGCAGATGCGATGTATTGTTGGTTGTCTACATTCGTAACAGAATGCACTTTTTATCTATTTTTCCGATTACTTCCCACCAGCTGATTCTAGATCCACCAAATGTACACCATGTATAGACCTAAAGTAGAGCTATCATTTCAGAAATTTTTGTGTCAATTTGCGTTATTTTGTACACCGACAGATAGAAGGGGTGGGCAAACCTTTTATGAGGCGGGCGTATCACCAGTTGCCGGGACATAGGGGGCCGCATTGGAGTTCACATCGGGAGCTACTGGAGATACTACGGGATATCCAATAATGGTTAAATCTGTGGCAAATAATTAAAATGTAATAATTTCTCTAGCTAAGGTTTTCCGAATGTCATTTTTAATGGCTTCACGGGTCGCATAAAATGCCTCCTCGGGCCATAGTTTTCCCACCACTGACGTATAAGCAGTTTTTTTATAAAAAAGGCGCTAATATTGAGATTCAGGATAATTTCTACTTTGTTTGAATTTTTGAAAATCTACAGTGAACTGATGGACCAAAAACCGCGTTTTGTTTTCAAAAGATAGCGTTGACATGCATTTGAGCAGTTTCCATGCATTCTACAAATAATAAATCGCCAATTATTGCTTGATATACCAAACTATTGCTCACAAAAATAAATGTCAAAATATTGAAACTTATTTTCATTTAATAGTAGCGATTTAAAAAATTATTTCTGTACAGTTATTATAATAACTATTTTTCAAGTTATCTCTTCTTTGTTTATTCACCAATTACAAATTTCTACCTCAGCTATAATAAGAACTTTTCAATGGCTTGACATATTTTTTAAAGTTTTTTTAAGAGTATTCGTAAGAAAATAACAACAGCCAGATACTCCAATTTAAACCAAGTCAAAATTGAGCCAAACAGAATAGGAGCGATTGATCTTTAAAAGAGCTCCAACAAAGCAAAGCTCTGCTATTTCTTTCAGTACTTCCTACATTGAAAGCTTGTTAAAAATGGCTTTGTATCAACACCTAAAAACAATGATTTTTTGACTCGACTACATGTTTTTGAAAGGTTAAGATGTTTTTATAATGCCCTGGTGTTGTTTATTGTGAAAAATTACAAAGAAATTGTAAGAGCGATCTTTACGATGAGTGTGAAGGCTTGTCTGATGCCCAGAAAATTTTAAATCTGTTAGCAATGCCAGATAAGTAATATTGTGGATATATTTATTGTTATAGTATGTATTTCCACATAAAAATACTGCAACAGGTTTTCATCTAGCTTTTAGCTTAATTACGATATGTAGGGTAAATCAATATATTATGAATATACTTTCAGAATTATAAAAACTCAATGTAAAAGTGATTCTTTAGAAAATGAATATTTGGAAACAATAATCTTTTATTTCCTTTAGCAGTCAGTAATATTTTCGCTGCATGGGTGTACAGTAAAATTTTCGTAAGAAATATGTCGAGTTTAAAAAAAATTTAAGCTCTGACCTCGCATTATGGATCTGTACTACATTTTTGGTAAGTTTAATGCGTGAATAAAAAATAATAAAATTGATCACCCTTTTGCTTGTAATTTGTAAATTAAAATATTTTCAACGAATCCCTATTGCAAAGCATAAACAACGGTTTCGAGAAAAAATGGTATCACGCTCTTAGAGAATAACATCAAAAAGTCCATCTGTCAAACGAAAAATGAACCGATTATTTTTACTTTGACGCTTCGAAATAATAAAATAACAAAATCCCCTGTTTGATTGCGAATCGAGTCTCTAATGGCGCAAAAATTCCGGATCTAACCTCTGCCAGACGCGGAATAATTTCCTGCAGCTTTCTAAGATCATTTTTTTTCTGCGGCTCGATCCCAAAGACCGACTTCGAGAAAAATAAAAAACGTGGTCGCACGAAACCCCAGGTCTCGCGGGGAAGAAAATTAGTACCGTGTTCAGACGAGCAGCGCTCGCGTCGCTTTTCGCCTCGGCTTTAGAGCGGGGAAGGAATATCAGCGCGCAACGACATGTGCCAGGAAAAGACGAGCAACCGAAAGTGTTGAAGAAGTGGATGCATCGACGGAAAAGGAATCGAGGAAGCGGGAAAAGACGGAACGATAGGGTTAGCAGGAGAGGGAAAGGACGTTACAGGCGGGGATTGAAGGGTAGGGAGGCGGGGTGAGAGGAAAGGGAAGGTTTTTATGACGCAAAGGAGAGTTAAAGGAACAGGAGTAAGAGAGGAAAGAGAGGAATTGGCGGAGGGAGAAAGAGGAGTGGTATGACTGGAGAATGGGAGGAATCGTTCGAGGGGAAAAAAGAATGAGGGAAGATTTCTTTGTGTGGACGGGTCGATCAAAAAGAGTGGAAGAGAAGAGAGAGGGAATAGTGGACAGAGAGGGGGATGTTGAGATAGAGAAGGAAAGAAAATCAGGGTAAGAAAAACTGGAAGAGGGAGAGATGGGAGAAAGTGGAGGGAAGGAGAGAGAGAAAAATGTCTTTATTTAGGCGAGTCTGAGACTTTTTAGCCCCCTCTCACACCTAAACATAATTCTCAAGAATTTTACAATATTGCATATAAAATTTTAAATACATAGTTACATATTACAGCGAAACTGTGAAATATGACTAAATAAGTAAACATCTGAGTACAATTAAAATATAAAGTTTAAAGAAGATATAAGGATGTAGTGAAATTTAAATAGAGCATGTCATATTTAGTAAAACCCACTTGCAATAAAACACCTACAAGGGAGGGAGAAAACCTGCGCAAATTTACAATAGGAGAGCCAAGGAAACTTATCATATAATTACATGTAAAAAAATGCGTATAGTGAAGGTGAATAATACTAGATGAGAAACCTGTGTTACAGGACAAAAAAGAAAAATGAAAAAAAGAAAAGATAAAAAACTGAAAGGTTTTGGGTAAAAACAAGAACTACCATGGTGCATACAAATATTACACATGAGTACACTTACATATGCATACATACAAATATATATACCTACAGAGGGAGAGAGGGAAGAAGAGGGAGGGAGGGAGAGAAGAAGAGGGATAGATAGATAGATAATCGTCTTTATTCGGGCGAAATTTAGACCATAAGGTCCATTCTTACATTTAACCCTTCGTCAATATAATAAATACAAGAAAAAGAATAAAAGAAGGTATAACAAAAAAACATTATATAAACATTTTGTACCATACGAATCATACGAAGTAAAATGATAAAATTTAATACAGATTTGTGTTTGTGGGGAAAACCTAGGTAAAAACAGACATGTCCTCCCTAGTTAAACCCACGCAGGAAAACACCCACTAAGAAGGGGGGTGTGAAAAACCTGCGAAAACCCTAGATAGTGTACATATGATAATACAACACTAGAACATTAAATAGAAAGGAGTATGTACAGTGGGAGAGTTTGTATATACAGCGTAATAATATACCGTCATAAAAAAGTACACGTAAAGGTAATAAAATGTAAACAAGAAGTATACAAGTATACAGAATGAGATGAAATATACTTGAAATATATACAATGAGTGAATATAGAGATGGTTGTTGGGGCATGCATATTATAAGAAAGCAGGAAATGATATAAAATACATAAATAATATAATACAATACAAAATAATATAAAACAATACAAAAAAATAAGGGCAGGGAGAGAAGGGGAGGGAGAGAAGAAGAGGGAGAGAGGAAAGAAGAGAGAGAGAAAGAAAGGTAGGGAAGGAAAGAGAAAGATATGATAGGAAGGGGGAGAACAAGAGGGAAGGATCGAGGAGGGAGAGAAAGAGAAAAGGAAGAAGAGAGTGATAGATAAATGGAGGAATGGAGAGGAGGAGAGGTAAAAGAAAAGAGACAGACAGACAAACGAAAAAGGAAAGAGAGGGAGAAAAGGAAGGAGAGTGAGAGCGCAGGAACGAAAAAGTAAGGATGAAGGAGGGAGAGAGATAACAAGGAGAGGAAGAAAAAAGGAAGAGTGAGAGGGAGGTAGCGAGATAAGGGAGAGGACAAAAGAGAGCGAGGGATAAAGGAAGAAGAGGGAAGAGGGAGAGAGATGAAAGGAGAGGATGGGAGGGTGGAAAATGGAGGGAATAAGAATCACGGAGGGAGGGAAGGAAATGGGTCGGGATGAGGCAAACCAGTGTAGCGAGAGAGAGAAGGCAAATGGCAAAAAGGTATTGGAGAGACGATTCCTCCTTCCCTTTTCAAGACCCGAAGAGAGTGATGGCGTGTGTTCGTAGTATCGGGTGATTTTGTGTGTGTGTGTGTGTGTGTGTGCGTCTATGTGTATGTGTGTGAGCGTGCGAGTATCGGCGCGTCTCTGTGCATATGAGGCAAGAGAAGGGTAGAATAATGTGAGCAATTCGATGACGATTTGTGGAGACGAATCAGCATCGGAATACGGTTTATTCCGCTTATGGGGTTATTTATTTTTCCCAAAATCCATAACATATATCCAATGCGTATAAAAAGTTTTATCGGCGAAGACTACGATTTCCGATTTTCTCGCGGCTTCCGTCCAATGGAGTGGTACCGAAATAAAACTCGGCGGAAAGATAAATTTATCCAGTTTATTTTCGTGGAGATCGATGTATGCCATTTTTTTCGTATCACACGCGTGTTGTACGAATCATCGGCCTTGGTCGACTGGTGGTTAGAGTATTTGCCAACGGATACTAAGGTCGCGGGTTTGAATCCCGCCTCGGACATGAATGTTTGTCTTTGTTGCCTGTTGTGTTATAGATTTCACTGTAAATGGGCCCTTTGTGTGCTGTATGTGAAATATTAATGACTAAATAGGTATAAATATAAAAAGACGTCAAAAATCAAAGGTAAAGTAATCAAGTAAAGACAGGTGACTAATTGTGTTAATTTAATATGTAAATGTGCGTTCGTGTGTGAGGTGTTGTAGGATTTTAATTAATAAACTAATGAATCTACGATATGAAACATTGTCACACTGTGTAACGCTTTTTCCCCAGGTCTGCGTGTTTATTGAGAACACTATGCACAACCGGTAGCATAAGATCCAGGGGCATCTATATAATTACTATACGTATATAAATAATGAGCTATGTTTATAACTCAATCGCGCCGAATTTGTAATTTAACGTATAAGTCTTTTATAGTTCAGTCATAAATATCCGTCATTTAGGAAAGGCTAAAATTTTAAAGGCCTGACGTCCACCGATTTTTAAGAAACATTTCTTCTGCAGTGCTGTAGACGATCACACACATTGTGAAATTTTTAACTTTATGGTCATAACCATTTGCTCAGATCTTACTTTGAAGATTAAAAAACGTGTTTACTTCCAAATAAAAAAATAAACTTTACACTCCCTTACTTATCTAATATAGTTAATTCTCGGTCTTCCTTTTTCTCCTAATTGTTTTACGTAAAATATAGTTTAAATATTTCCCTACGATTCACGTATTCTCTACATATGCTTCTAGTTTGTAATTTTTACGTTTTCTTCCAGATTCGAGAATGAATTACTGTGCTTAACTGTAGCCATAGAACAACTAAATGCTCATTTCATTCACAAACTACCATCTTCAGTTAATAAACGAACAATAATATTCCTCTTCTACATGAAACTTCCCGCTTCTAGTATTTCTACAATAACTCTTTTATGGATATTTTTATCCATTTAAACTGCCATATCCAATCTTACATCTCTCTCTGCCATAACCAGAAACCAAACCCGGGTCCTCCACTTGCCTGGCAGATATCTTACCTCTGATCTATCGTGACAGATTAATTTCCCTATTTTTGAACGCGGATGTTTTTCACGCTTGTCTATGTATGTATTACTTCCAGGTCAACGTTCCTTAAATGTTCTCCAAACATCCTCTCACCCATTTACCCAGGTAATTCCACGTATTATTCTTACAAATTTATCAATTATATCTAATCCGTGCGTACAAGCTTTCGTTGAACAGAACCTGACATCCAAAAGAAAAAAGATTCTAAATCCAAACTATATGAGCTACCTAATTTATCAATAAGGATCTGAAATTGTCAATGGAAAGACCTTTTTTAATTGTCATTAGTACCGCCTTTTGCATTCAAAGCTGCGCAGTGAGCACAAAAATAACCAATTTAGCTGTATCCTCACGCGAATCCTTTGAAGAGAAAAAAAAATGTCTACTCAATGTCTACTCTTTGGGATAAATTATTTCGGAATATTTCAGGCGACTAAAAAAAGGAATAACGAGGAAACTAGGAAAGTCGTTTGGAGTGTCAAAAGAGGGCACGTTCGAAAAGGTAACTTTCGAAGAGCGCCAACAGCTGATAAAAACGTCGATCTCCTTTATTTTTTCCATCTCAACCATCTCCTTCTCTCCCCTCCCAACCCCAGCCCCTTCACGGAAGAGATTTTAGTCCCATGAAGATCGGCGCTACGACGGCGAAAAAGGAAAACAAGCAAATTTAGGCTGACAGTAAAGTTCATGACTGCGTGAAGTCGAAAATTCAGAGAATAGGATGAGAGCCGAACATCAACTCGGGCAAATTACGCTCCGCGAAACAAAACAGACGCACGAAGCAGGATATCAAAATGAAGGAAAACGGCGATATATATGTTTGTGTGTATATATATATATATATATATATATATATATATATGTGTGTGTGTGTGTGTGTGTGTGTGTGTGTGTGTGTGTGTGTGTTTGTATGGATGTATGTATATATGTGTGTGTGTGTTTCTTTTTAGAGGCAAACGTGCAAAGTTTTCGAAAGAAAAGAAGAGAATTTAATGCATTTGATGTTTTGATTCCCTTAAAAATAATCATCCCGAAATTGCATCAAAAAAGAACGAAAATCACGCAGGTAATCGGAACGAAATCAGTTACGTTGGTTTTCTGTCGAACACGATATTTTCAATGAACCGACACAAAATATCGTGAGCGCGAAAAAACGAGATAAAATAATCCCAGAATCGAATAGATTTTTTAAAACATCGGGTGACGGTATCGGGGCACCATCGAAAAATGGATAATTATCCCGAAATTTTTTATCCGTGGTGACTTTTTGACGACAAAGTCTCGTGATCCAATTGATTCCGGCAATTGAGACGTCAACAAAAAATACAAAAGAAGAGCGGAATTAAATGAGAAAGAATGAACAGGCGAATTGGTAGAGAGAGGAAGAAAGAAATTGGTCGCTTTCACCTAAATGTTTGTCCTTCCAATCGTCCGATTCTAATTGCCTTGTCCTATCTCTCGTCCGCTCGAGAGCCAATCATTCGTCGAAAATATAAAGAGAGAATAGTCCTCTTAAACCCCTTCCAATCCTGTAACACTTTCCTCCCCCTCCACACCCCCAACGAACCCACATCAATCCGCAGACGGAGAACAAAGACACAAGCACAAACAAACACGCCTCTTCCCACAGGACAGAGGGGCCAATGAGCCTTTCAAGGGATTCGGACAATTTCATTTGATCTCTGAAAATGATAGACGAGTGCCGTCGTCTGGAAAGAGAGATAGATAGAGAGAGACGAATCAGAACGGTTGGAGAGAGAACAACATTTTCGCTATATTTTACCAAATAAAAAATAATCATAATGATCATAATGATCATTAAACTGGAGAGCGAAGTTTCAGCTTATGTCTGTTAGTTTTTTTTATTGCTTCCATGATGTAGACTGGAATATTAAAGGAATAAAAGGAATACCCTTTTTCCCTCCCTCCTATCATCTCCCCGTCCCCATGTCTCCATTCCCCAACCACTTCCCCTCCCCCACCCCTTCCCGTTTCCGTCCGTCTCTTTGTAGTAGGAAGCGTGAGTGACAAAGTACTTGAATTGAGGAGCGTGGGCGGGGAACGAAATGGGGATGGGGAGGAGGAGAGGTCGTGGAAAAGATCGAGAGAGATAGAGAGGAGGATGGAAAGTAGGAAAAGAAAGGGAACGGAGGAAGAAGAAAGGGAAAAGGGAGAAAAAAGGGGAGAAATGATGTGAGAAAAGGATAGGCTTAGGGTGCGGGAGAGGGGAGAAAAAAAAGAAAGGATTTAGTAGCGCATATAAAAAGGACGAGTGAAAAATTAGAGGAATATTAGGCGGAGAAATGGAGAGAGAGAGGAGATAAAGGCAAAATCTCCGGAGCGAGAATAAAGAGTGAGTGAGACAACAAGGAGGCTGAAACAGCTTGGTTGGAAATCGGGTAAAGGGTTCAGGAGAGGGATAGTGGGGAATAAAAAGAGAAAGTAGGAGAAGAAAGGGAGAAGGTAGGGAAAATGGGATAAAGGAGAGGAATGCAAAATTAGTAACAACCGTAATAGAACGAATAGGATTAATACAGCTATTAGGAGAGACGTAAGAAAAGAAAGAGGAAACAAAGAAAAACAATGAAGGGAGAAGTAAGGAAAATTGAGGTGAGGTTTAAGGGCACGTAAATCCGGGAAAAAAAGGCAAGAAGAGAATAAGGGAGTAGAGAATAATGTGTAAATGAGAGCCTGGAATGACTTATCAAAGAAGTTATGAATGTAAAGAGAATGTAAGACAAATTGGAGAAATGGCAATAGAAATAATGGGTTTAGAGAAAGCGCAAAAATATAAGAAAAGAGCAAGTGAATCGATAAAGTAGAGAAGACGGATGAGCAAGGAAAAAGCGAGAGAAGAAACGAGAGAAAGAGTCGTAGAATGGAAGAGGAAGGAAAGTCATTAAGTCGAGAGTGAGTAAAAAGAAGAGCTGGAGTGAAAAAAGCTCGGTATTGCTCGGTTTACGCTCTCCAGCCACCCCATAACCCACTCTCATATCCTTCTCCCCCCTCTCCCCATTTAAACTAAGGGGGACTTCCCCCTTCCTCCATAAAAAAAAACCTTTCTCTCGCACTTATTCTTTTGTACGCCAAACACACACACACACATCCGAACCCATGACACCGAAATGACACTCCACCCAACTAAATACGGATCGACTCTCCTCTTCCTTCCCCCGCTGACTCGCCCGAAGAAGGAAAATAAAAATATTAATATGATGTAAAACCCTTTGACGAGAAAGCCATGACAAGAATGGGATAACACACACGATTATTTCCTCTCGCAAGATTTTTTCTAATTTCTTCTTTTCCAGAACCACCCACGGCGACAACCCGCGCGCCCACACTCGACTGGTTTCCCATCGCGTTCTCGAGCACTTTTATACATTCTCTGCGCCTACTCATTTTTCCGCTAATCGCTCTTTTCTCTCTTAGAATCAAGTTGAAAGGATGGCGGGAAAAAATGAAAGTAACTCGTACCAGGTTCATAATTTTTTCAGTAAAAAAAAACATTTCCGCGGAACATCACTCCACACAGGAAAGGATTTTTTAAAATAAATATTGGTCCACAGAGGTGGGTTGCGGAAAATTGGAACAGACCGGAAAAGGTAATCCTTTGGTTATTTGCTTCATCGTTCGCGAAGGACGAGTCGGTAGGATTAGTTTTTTTGTGGTCATGTTTGGCACAATAAATACGAGAAGAAATTAGTACACCTAGTGCAGTTAATGTTGTGATGATGCCTTAAGCATTTGTTCCACTAAAATTACGTAATTTTAAAAAATAACCGTGGATGTGCGATGATTAAATTAGAAGATATATACGTTAAATATTATATCTTCGTAATAAAATTAATGTTATTATTAATACGAGTAGAAATTAATACACCTTCTGCAGTTGATATTATGATGATGACTTAAGCGTTTGTGCCACTAAAATGACGTAATTTAAAAAATATAATCTTGGGTGTGTGATTAAATTAGTAAATATATTCTTTAAGTATAATATCTTCATAATAAAATTAAAGTTACCTACATTCTCTAATATTTAATTATCTTAAGTGTTCAAAATACCTTACTATTAATTTAACTTCATTTATGAGTATATGTAACGTAACACTGTGTCTATAGGTACGGTAAAAATTATTTACGAGGGTATATGTGCATATATACAAAATTTTACAAACACTAAACACATGCATACTTAGTCATAATGCATATTTTCATAAATTATGGCTCTGCTATTAAATATGAGTTATACTTTTCTGATGAGTTAAAATACTATTTTATCAAATAAAACCGCTGAAAATTAATTAAGCGAGTTTTTTAAGCCGAGGTATTATAATTTCTGACGTGAAATCAAATTTTTCGCGAAATAAAAAAATATTCCTTCTCTACTGGGCTCCTTATAATTAAGCCACCATCCTTAATGCATTCGTCTATGAGTACAAAATCCCGATATAGCGCTATATAATTGCCTATTATGACTTTAATTGGCCATTGAAACAGCTGGACGCGCTTCTAATACCCACTGAGGAGATCAAGGTTCCAGGTCAGTGGTTCTCATAGAATTCCCCATAGCCGTTCTTTCTAGTGAAGTTAAAGAGTCGACTTTATCCCCACTTAATGTGCAGCTTTGCTCACTTTAAAAACATCAATCGACATCTAGAAAGTGATAAAACGATAAATTCATTCCAATATCTAGAACTACATCGAAGAAAATAATTCAGCTTGATTTTACAGTAAAACGCGAAAAACATTTTATTTTTTCATGTGCTTCTAGTTTCACATTGGCGTCTGTCTGCGCAGTTGCTTAAAGTGAAAATTTGACGAAACCGTTAACGATATACAGCTGAAATTTCAGAGATGTGATTGCAGTGCAGCAGCCATTTGCTTTTTTAAATTTTAGTTCTGAAAAATATACAGGGTTGAATAGGGACCCATATAAAATTTTATTTTTTTATATCTCCGAAAGTATAAAAGATGAAAAACTGAAAATTTGGGCGTGCATTACCACATTGATGCCAGTCACAAACAAGGCTCTATGGCCCGAATATGTTGCGGAATAGCTATATAAAAAATCTGATATGGCTTCCACATGACTTTCTCTATACCTGTAATATTTCTAATAATTCCAAATAGGTTAAATGATAATAAATATTTTATGGAACTGCGAGAAAAATTTTAAGACTTTACAAAGAACAGAAATGAACTCAAACTATAACCTTCTGATATTGCATATAGCCACGATGCTCCAAAAATTAAAAAAATTATAAGGAGCGTTACCAAGACGTAACTAAGCGTAAAATGTTTACAATAGTCGCCGGTAGGTGTAATGGTGGTGGCAGCTAAAAAATTACTTTTTAAAATAACTCTTAAACAATGCATTATATGGGAAAATGTTTCGAACAAACTTTGGAAAAAATTAAATATCCTGTAACTTTTATTTCATCAATATTAAAGAAAATATTTAAAAAGAAAAACGGATGTGACGCGTAAACACCTACTTCCGGTTGAATGATTTTTACCAAAAACTAATGTTTTTGTCCCTTTAACAAAAATGTCAAATATAAAACTTCGCGTTGATCTGTCTAATAGTTTTTGAGTTAAAGCACCCACAAAATTATTGTCACATACACACACACACACACACACACAGACAGATACACACATACATAAGGACACACCCAAAGATATCGTCGAGAAAATAGTCATAACGAGTTCATGGGACCTTAAAACATGTATTACCGTTGAAATCTCGAATTCGATTTTTTTCATGAAAACAATACTTTCTATTTACTTCGTATATGGAGCAAGTAAGGTAAATTTACGCACATATCAGGCGATAAAATTCCAAATTCTCCTCAGTTCGTCAATTAGGTTTACGGAGAAAGCTTTATAGCGAAATAAAAAAATATAACCAAGTTACCTAATAAAATAAAAAATCTGGGCACCACGTGACATTCTCCATACCTTTAATATTTCTAAATACTCCAAATTGGTTAAATGAATTTTAATATTTTAAAGAACTGTGAGAAAAATTTCAAGTTTTAACATAGAACAGAAATAAACTAAAACCGTAGCCTTCTGATATTGGATATAACTCCGAAGATACAACAATTAATAAAATAAAAAGGAGCGCAAAATGTTTACAATAGTCGGCGGTAGGTGGTGCGGTTGTGGCAGCTAAAAAATTTCATTTTTAAAATATCTCTTCAATAATGCATTATATGGGAAAATGTTTCAAACAAACTGTAGAAAATAAAATTTTCAACAACCATAATTCCAATACTGTTTTACATCTATCAAATATTAAAGCAAATATTTTTTAAAAATCTGATGTGGCCACCATGTGACCTTCTCTATACTTGTAATATTTCTAAAAATTCCTAATAGGTTAAATGATAATTAATATTTTAAGGAACTGCGAAAAAAATTAGACTTTACAAAGAACAAAAATAAACTCAAACCGTAGCCTTCTGATGTAGGATATAGCCACAAAGCTCCAACAATTAAAAAAATAAAACGGAGCGATACTATGACGTAACTAAGCGTAAAGTGTTTACAATAGTCGCCAACAGGTGATGCGGTGGTGGCAGCTACAAAATTACTTTTTAAAATATCTCTTATATGGGAAAAGTTTTTAATCAAATATTGTAGAAAATTAAATTTCCTACAATATTTACTGCCCTTTTTACATTCATCAAATAAAAGCCAATATAAAAAATGGATAAGTTACAAAAGTAGACACCCGCTTTCGGTCGACCGTTTTTACTAAAAACTAAAAAAAAGTTCTTTCTCCTTTAACAAAAATGTTAAAATAAAATTTTACCTTGATCCGATTAAGGGTTTTTGAGTTAGCCATAAAATTCCGGTAACAGGCACATACAGACACACCCACAGATACACTCACAGACATTGAGAAAATAATCAAAACGTTTTCAGGGGACCTTAAAACATGTATTTCCGTTGAAATCTCGAATTCGATTTTTTCCATGAAAACAATAGGCACTAGCTCAATATTTCGTATATGGAGAAAGTAAAAACGCGCCATTTTCATCTATTTTCATGTATAACACTACTTGGATTATTTAAATCTTCTAATGAATTTACCAGACCCTGAAACTAACAGAGACATTGTCCAATTACATAATTTTATAACGCTCGTCTTCCCTCGATGGGAAAATACAAATTTTATAATATTATTATTTATTTAAGAAAACATATTGTATTATTCATAAAACGCGATTCCTTTAGACCAGTGTTTATCAACCGGTGGACCGCGACCTACTTGTGGGCGGCAGAAGGATTTAAGGTGGATCGGGGAATAAACTTTAAAAAATTAACATCGGTTAACAATATTTAAAAACTGTTGAAAAAGTATAGCAAAAACTTAATATTTTGTAAAACAAACAACAGTAATAAATAACTCATGAAAATTTGAATAAATTATTTTCTGTTTTTTAAACAACAGCAACTTTTAGCCAATAATATAGAATTTTCACCTTCCTAAATATAGGCCTACTGATGTACAGGTGTGCCGTGTTACCAAAGAGGTTAGGAATCACTGCTTTAGATAGTGCGGATTTTACGGTATGATAGAAAATGGCGATGTCTTTTATATATATCAGTAAACGTCGTACTCATAAGCCTAAAGTGCGCAAATAAGAATATGATGCGTAAGAAGACCACGGAACTCAATGAACAAACTATATTACAAATTCGCGGTTAAAATTTTGAAAAATTTTTATTTTTGATGCGTCAGCGGGATTATTAATCGTTTCAACCATCGCGTCGACCACTCACCACCCAACCAGCCTACGGGTTCGGCTTTTGTAAGTCGTTTCCTCCTGACTCTCTTCGCCCTACGGACTTCATCTCCTCCCCTTCTCCTCTCCATCTCTCTCTCTCTCTCCTTCCCCTCTAATAAAAATTCCAAAAAAACATAGCTCACCGCACGTCAATAAATAATGAATCTCCCTGCATAAATGGGTCAGTTCTAAAGTTTCCTACCCGCTTCGCTCTCTTCCTTCGTAAACCGCAGCGCTGCTTCTTTTTTTCAAAGCCCACGTTTATTCTCTCCCTCTCGCCCTCCCCTCTCCCCCTCTCCTACCCTCTCTCCCTCTCCTACCCTCTCCCCCTCTCCTACCCTCTCCCCCTCTCCAACCCTCTCCCCCTCTTCCCGTCCTATCTCTCTCTCATCCTCTCTCTCACTCTCTTCCTCTCTCCGTCCCTGGAAAAAGGGTTCTTCAGAGCGATGGAGCATTCGGAAAAGTCAGATCATCGTTAACTCTCTACGATACAGCTGGTGCCGTCGTTCGCAAAACGGGATCTATTCACCTTGCCTGCCGCTGACGCGGTTTTCCTAGTTTTTTCCGCAATTTTCCTATTTCGAAACATTTTATAACCCAGCTGAATGAACTGTCTATACCTGGTCAAGGATGATGCTTCTAAGATATATATATATATTTTTTAAATTTTAAATATACCAAAATGAGAGTTTAAAAGAAATTTGTACAATACTAAATTCTGCTAATAATACACCCGAATAAATTAATTCGCATAAAATCCTTCAATAACTCGAGTAACACAAATGCCCAAACCCAGTGTGGGTTTGGAAATTTGCCGCCCCTAGGCTAAATTATTTTTTCGCCCCCTTTTTGCGATATATTTTTTTTAAATAGTCGCTCGTGTATATGGTTTGACTGCCAATCCGTCCGTCTGCGGATCATATTAGTTAATTACATCAAGTCTGTGTAATGTTATTTTTTTTTTTTCCGCCCCGAAATCATGTTTTTATAGCCGCCCCAAAACCTCGTCGCTCTTAGGCCATACTACTTTGGCCTTATTTCTAATCCACCACTGCCTACACCTCCATGAATCGACACTAAGTCACCATGGCGCCCAATAATTTCATCGTTTTTTCTTTCCTAAAATGTTATTCTTAAGTCTTTTTATGTAAAATTTACGTTAATTGTTGTTTTATATGCATGATTACAAAGGAGCCCTTTCGTGTCTTGAAATGATTTCGGACTTTTTTTCAGCCCTAAGCTTCGGAAATGTCCTCCATAAAAAAGGAAAATTCGCCGATGGCTGCCCCGAACAATAATACATACGATTAGCTAATACGCAAGTTACGGTGTAATTCATAGAAAGGTTATAAATATCTGAGTACTTACGTCTTTTACTATCTAAAAATATCTTCGGCTGCGGTATCTGATTCGTTCAAATGTATTATACACATGCCAAAGTTCAATCTTAGACGTTTAACAAACGTTAAGAAATTATACCATTAAAGATATCGCCACGAATTTTATAAGTATTTTGCCTTATTGATATCTTTACCACGTACTGAACACAAGGTAAATATTATCTATTTAATCGCAGGTCCTTTGTTTTTAGTATTCAAGATTTCATTCCTCGGTCGTACAAATTTTGATATCTCTCTTAAATTGGAGGGAGAGCGCTATAACATTTATTTTATCTCATATTTTTAAGTATCTCGTGTTCTTAAAGGCACGTTATTTCGCAGCAATATAATTTTATTGCACAAAATTCAACTTTCCCCTGAAATCAAATCTGAAAGTTTTCATTCAATTTACCAAATGGATTTTCAACGCGATATTGATCACTTTTCCAAGGCATTGCTACAACCGTAGTCCCAGATTACTCTGAACAAACTTCTTAAAGCTGACATCAAATTAACATATATTCCTGTTCGTCTCTTTCCAATCAAAATCTAAACTAAAAATGTGAACAACTACGACTTCCTTTGTATACATCGTATATGCATAATTTCGCCTTTCTTCGTGTAGGAAGAATTAAATAATTTAAAAGGCGATATATATATATATATATATATATATATATATATATATATATATATATATATATATATATAACAACTTACGGAAAAGGAAAGGTAAAATGAATATATGGATGTCAACAAGGTGTTGGGATGAGGAAACCCAGTGAGCACTCACCAATCAGACGACTTCAGGTTGGCGAGGCCCCGGGGATGTCGAAGCGACACACGTAAAATAACACAAAAACACAGAAACATCACAAACGTAGAAGCTTTCGGAACTACTCCTTCTTCAGCTACATCCCAACACCTTGTTGACATCCATATATATATATATATATATATAATTTTTTTGTCGGTAGGATTATGTGCGAAACCGACTAGAAAAGCGAAAATCTTGAAAAAGTTCTACAATGCAGCCGCTGAAATTCGAAATTGTTTAAACAAATTTTCAATTTTTATGTATTACCGGATGTGCTAAGCTGAAATTTTTTATAGGTAGAATTTGTAAAAAAAAAACGAAATAGGGATTATAAAATTTTTTATATTTTAATTTTTTTGAGTTAAAAATTCTTAATGTTTAAACAAATAGGTAAATGTTTAGATACTACGGAACAAGATAGGGAGCTGAAATTTTAAAGTTATTTAAGGATTAGTCTATGCAAACGAATAAACATTTCAGTGTAACTATGAAATTGTTACTGCGGTCGTTAAATATTAATTCATTTTTAAAAATTAGATAAATGTTATTCCACTTCTAAATGTGCTACAAATTTAAAATTTGTCAGAAATGTGTGGCATTATTAACTCAATGGGGAAAAATTATAATATTCCTAAAATTGTAAAATAGGCGCTCAGCAATTTAAATTTCCTTCGAGTATATTATTCACGAAGGATTATTATATTTCTACTACATGACTTATATGAGATTCTTGAATACTGAATCCTTTGATCCAGAGTATATGGGATATTTCCTTATTACGGTTCCATATTTAATATTCCTTCTTTGCCTCTTTAAATAAATTTCACCATAAATGATCCCATTTGGTGCTAAACAGTTAGAATTTTTGCAGCATATCATTTGACCTGATAGAAGAAAGAATAATTTACGAAAACATACGTATAAGCCTGTTTCCCATGTAAATAAACAAGTTTTACTAATTCATTGCTAACGCCATGGCCTTACGAAGAGAACTGCAAGTTCAATCTAATTTTACTATGGTGAGTGATCATGAAACGACCTTCATAACGTTTGGTTATTAACGAATCGAAAGAAACCTATTACACGAGCTAAAGGGATGGAGGTTTTTAGGAAAGTCACATCGTTAACTAATTGTGAAATAGGAAGGTAAACTGGATCGGACATTACCTGAGGAGAGAGAGCATGATTAAAGGTGTGTTAGAAGGAAAACTGGAAGGAAAAGGGGAAAGAGGAAAGAAAACGTTTTCAGCTGATAGACGATTTAAAAGGAAAAGAGAGCTACCCAGCCACGATGAAGATTATAGAAAGCAGTAGTATGTGGAGAATCAAGTTTAACCAAGAATAATAACGGACCTGTCTACGAACAGAATACCCATAATGACAATGCTATATTTCCTCTAGATTTTTTCATTTTTCTATATTTATTAATACGTAGGAATTTTCGGAGCTGCATGACACTAATAACGTTGGGTTGAACTTTGCGAATTTTTTTTTCATCCTAGATGAGTGAATAAGAAAATTAACAATTTCGCTTAAAAAATTACTTAAATACGACCTAGGTTTACTCAGGGTGTTCAAGCGCATTTAAACTAGGTCGTACGAGTATTAAAGTGAAATTGTTACTTAGTATTTTATTTTCTTCTTTCCTTATATGAGCTGTAGAATTACGAATGACGAAATAAAATTTCTAAAAATAGTCTCAGGGCCAGATAACTGATTATCACTTACCTACTATTTTTTACGTGTCAAGTTGAATTTCTAATCGAGGTTCAATCCAAAATTACTATGGACTACAGTTGTGCAAAAACCTCTTTTACAAAAACAATTATAGCAGTTACAGCCTTTCTGATATTATAGAGGACAGTTCCGACCTATTTAGATTATCTTTCAATGAGAGATAAGAAAAACTGTCGTAATGGTATTTGAAAACCATTAAATTACCTAAATCTTTCGCTTTTTATCGAATTGAGCACACCAATAAAAGATTTTTTATTAGCTACGTCATAAGGAAATTTTTACGCGAACATTTTCTATTGAGCCTTTTAGGTGATGGATAATTTTCTTTTTCGCATAATAATCAATTGCGACGGCGATAGATTATTTTTACATTTGTTGCCAATCCTGACGAAATGTGACGTAAAATAAAGTTCTGGCCGTAAATCTGAGAATAAATATTAATAACACGTGATTAACGATACCTTCAAAAGGGACAAAAAAATTCGGTCACGCGAGATTTCGAATGGATATCCGCCCATCTGACTAATTTATCCCGATCGATATCTTACTTTTAATTTTTTAAACCGGAATTCCCGAAAAAAATGTCGATGAAACACGTAATGTAAATATTTCAGCGACGCGGTTTTATTCGTTCATTTTCCAATACGAGAATATTATTTTAATGTCGACGAAAACGGAATTCGCCGGGATGACACACATTTCTGTGAGAAATAATCCTTCTCTATCGCACTAGCCACGAGAAAGCATATATGATATTACACATTCGTTCTCGGCGCCGCCCGCTACGACCATTATTTGAGCCGGTCAGAGCGAGTGTAGTGTAGGTCAATTTATTTTAGCTATGCGATACGGAAGGTTTTGCGTTTTTCAATATAAAAATCAGTTTATTACGCCCGGAAATATAATCTACAAACATGCACTTAAAGTGCATGTTTTTAAAAGATTAAAAATTGGGTTTTCTCTATAGGTTCTTTCATTTTACCTATCAGTTTGACTTACACCACTTTTGCTCTCACTGGCTTATTTGTCACTTTACCACGGATAAACAGTAATATATATATATATATATATATATATATATATATATATATATATTACTATTATATATACATATAACTGTTATATATCATTATATATCGACGATTCTTACAGAGGAGGAGGATATAGGATGATACTAATGTTTAGGCACTTCCAGATGAGATGGAGATTCGAAATTTTTTTCTTAGTTAGGATTTTGTGCAAAACCGACTAGAAAAAAACGAAAATCTTGAAAAAGTGCAACAATGCGGCCGCTAAAAATTTGCAATTGTTTAAACAAAATTTCAAGGTTTATGTATTTCCGAATATGCTACGGGGCCGAAATTTTTTTAGGGATAGGATTTGCAAAAAAAACGAAACAGGGATCATAGAAATTTTGAAATTTTAATTTGTATGGCAGTTAAAAATTCTTAAATTTTAAACAAACAGGTAAAGGTTTAGATATTTCCGGGCAAGATAGGCAGCTGATATTTTAAAGTTATTTAGAAATTAGTCTATAAAAACTTTTCAGTGTATCCATGAAATTGTTATTGCGGCAGTTAAAAATTAATTAATTTAACACAATTTGATAATTGTTATTTCACTTCTAAATGTGCTACAAATAAAAAATTTAGCGGAAATTTGTAGCATTATTAACCCAATGTGGAACATTTATAATATTCCTAAAATTTTAAAAATTAGTGATTGTTTTACTTCATTATTGTTCCATAAGGAAAAAAACGAAAATCGGTCCCGAGGAGAAATCATATGAATTAATGAAATATTTCCCATGAGGAAATATCTCTCTGAAAAATGAATTTTTTTAAATGTGAGATGAAATGCTTGTAGTATGCAAGCACCTTGTACTTATATATATATATATATATATATATATATATATATATATGGGGTGCCGGTGGTGTAGTGGTTAGGACGCTGGCTGCTACTCGCCCGATGCTTGAAAAAGTCATCGGGTACGAATCCTGCGCGAGTAGGCAAGGTCATCCGGCCCCCTGTTCGCGTGGTTTGAGGAGACCGTGCAAATTCAACTGTTCCGTCCTTCGGAAGGGACGTTAAGCCGTTGGCCCCCCTAGTGTTCTTCGCATGAGCAGGCAAATGCCGGCACCGGGTTTCCCTCCTCCCTTCTATGTGTGTGTCCGGTGTTGAAGGCAACGGGAAACCACCACACCGTGTATGTATATTCCCTAGTCAAAAACCAATTAATTAATTAATTAATTGGTAGGACCTGTCGTAAGACAGAACACGAATGAATGAATGAATGAATATATATATATATATATATATATATATATATATATATATATATATATATATATATATATATATATATATATATTCAGGAACGATCTAATCTACACATTCCGATTCCATTGAAAATTTATCAAAATGTCTTTTTACGCATCTGTACTAAGCTCTCGAGAAGACATTACTTTTTCTAAGGTCTTGCCAGTCGCAATATCTCCGCGGATTCGTCACCAAGCTCCTCATCTCATTCATTTTAAATCACGTAGAATCGAGGAACGGATTGAACAGTTACTGCCAGCGCGCGAACACTTATGAACGAAACCTTCACCCCATAAAGCCGAGAATCACATCCGCCACGAAACAGTTCGAAACAAATCGAATTTTCGCACCACCGAAGAAAAAAAATAGGTTTTCGGGCCCTAAATGCAACCGATCTGCATAATCCCGTCCCAGGCGAAAATAAAAAAAAGGGAATCGAACGAGGGAAGGGGCGTGGGAGTATAAAACAAGGTATTGCGGAGACGGGTAGCACAAAGACACAAGACATCCACGGCGTGAAATGACCGCCTCCCAAGGTCAAATCGAAAGGGAAGAGGGGTCAGGGAGAGGAAATGACCGGTGGCAGCCGTGAGAAAAGCGGCAAGGAATGATGGGCGAGAGATTGAGGTGGGGGATAGGAGAGGAGGTTAGGGTTGAAATAGGTGCGAGGGGAGCTGAGTGGAGAGGAAGTTGGGGAGGGAGGGAGGAAAGGAACAGAGAGGCGGGTGGTCCCTCGTAGGTTAAAATAAATGCCCTACTAACGTAGACGGATTGGAGCGATGGGAAGGGATGGGTTTTTAAAGGAATAGGGTTTTAGGAGAGGAAATAGGTGGAACGGACGCTGGAGGGAGGGGTTTAAGGGATTTCCAGAGAGGGTGGGAGGAGGAGGGGGTTGAAACTCCGTGAATTGGAAGCGATGGTTTTTTGGAGGGAGGGTATGGAAGTGAGATGGGGTGGATGGGTGTTTTCGAGAAAACGTGGTGGGAAGGGTAGAAAGAGGAGAAGGGGGCGGCAAGTAAGACTGCTGCTGAAGGGGGCAGGGGCAGTGGGAGGGATTAAAGTAGATGGGGACATGTCTCTCTCTCTTTATCCTTCCCGTCCCTTATTCCGAAAAAATACCCAACCGTTCCATTACTTCCTCTCCCGGTTTTTTATTCCTCCTCCCCGAGTCTTACGTCAAAGGGGTTACAAATACCTATTTCCCCGAGTCCGTTCTCTCTCTCTCTCTCTCTCCTGTCACCGCTTTTCCTCTTTCTACGTTCCTTAGCCCTCTCTCTCTCTCTCTCTCTCTCTCTCTCTCTCTCTCTCTCTCTCTCTCTCCCATCTGCCTGCTCCTTGTGTATTTTTTCCTATCCTTCTTACGTGAAGACAGCGCCCTCTACATCTTAGCGAGCTTTCCCTCGGACGTCTGTTTCCTTTCTCCGCAGGCTTTCGTCCCGGCCTCTTCGCTCTATACTCCTACTATCACGAGGAAGTGTCCACTCGCAGGAGTTTTTCTGTCTATCTCTCGCTCCCTCTATACCACTCTCTCCTCACCCTCCCTCTCTTATTATCTTCCCCCACCCAGATCCCCTCTTTCTTCTACCATATCTCTCCCTCCCTCTATACCACTCCCTTCCTCTCTTATTCTCTCTTCCCCCTCCATTACTCCCTATCTTCTACCATCTCTCTCCCTCTGTCTATACCACTCTCTTCCTCTCTCCTTCCTCTCGTATTCACGCTCCCCCCTCCATTACTCCCTATCTTCTACCATCTCTCTCCCTCTCTCTATACCACTCTCTTCCTCTCCATTCCTCTCATATTCTATACCCCCCTCCATTACTCCCTTTCTTCTACCATCTTTCTCCCTCCCTCTACACCACCCGCTCTTCCTCTCCCTTATTCTCTCCTCCCAGACTCATCTCTGGATTCTATCAACTATCTCTCTTCCTTCCACTCTCTACTTTCCCCTATCTTATTCTATATTACCCCCTCTCTATTTATTCTAAAAACAAATGGAACTAAATAAAGAGGCAATCGGTAAGAAAAACTACTGAGCTCTTTTGAAACCGATATCTCATCCTACATCTCTCTCTCTCTCTCTCTCTTCCATTCTCTTCCTCCCTCTCCCTTCTCCCACTCTCTATCCCCCTCCCTTCCTCTTTATCTCTCTCTCTCTTTCCGGAAATGTGCCCATCCGACTCATCCAGAAGCAATCTCGGACAAAAGGGATAAAGATTTTACGAGGGGAAATCTCACAGTAATTCTTTCTTTTGAATATCGTCTTCTGAATCGACCGAGAGGAAAGCGGCTGTGTATATGTGTGTGTATATATATCCAAAGACTTAAACGTAGAGAATATAATGAAATAAATGGTTGCTGAATGAAATTTTATTAAAACGTAAAATTCTAAAAAACGATCAAAATTACGCAATACAATTGATGATAAGCATACCTGAAGTATGACGACCTTGCCTTTTAATGTTAAAAGTTATCTCTGGAGCAAGTTTTTCTAAATAAAATCGGAAATTATAGCCGTCTTCATAAATAAAATTCCTAATAAAACGTTTACAAAATTTTTGTATGTACCATTGAAATGTTGAGTATTTCAAATGAGTCAGTTTAAATTATTATTTAATACTCTTATGATGGAAAACTTACAGGCAAGTGAGCTATTATTGTATTGCTGCGTCGAACGATATATATATATATATATATATATATATGTATATATATATATATATATATATATATATATATATATATATATATATGAATTATTATATATGTGTGTGTGTATATATATATATATATATACACACATATATTCATTCATTAATTCGTATTGTCTTACGACAGGTCCTACCAATTCTTTTATTTGTTCACTAGGGAATACATATAGACGGTGTGGTTGTTTCCCGTTACTTTCCACAACGGACATACACACAGAAAGGAGGAAATGAATGTATCATTCTATATAGATGTTTCTTACAGAGGAGGATATAACAGATAACATATATATAGGAGGATACTAATGTTTAGGCACTTCCAGATAAGCTGGAGATTCGAAATTTCTTTCTTAGGTAGGATTTTGTGCAAAACCGACTAGAAAAAACGAAAATCTTAAAAAGTGGAACAAGGCGGCCGTTAAAAATTCGCAATTGTTTAAACAAGTTTTATACGTTTATGTATTTTCGCATGTGCTACGGAGTTGAAATTTATTTTATAGGTAGATTTCGTAAAAAAGAAATAGAGATTATACAAATTTTGATATTTTTATTTGTTTGGCAGTTAAAAATTCTTAAAGTTTAAACAAATAGATAAATGCTTAGACACTAGGCCGCAAGTTAGGGAGCTGAAATTTGTAAATTATTTAGAGGTTAGCTAATGAAAACGAATACACATTTCGATTTATCAATAAAATTGTTATTTTGGTCATTAAAATTTATTTAAATTTAAACAATTAGATAAATGTTATTTCGCTTCGAATTGTACTATAAATTTAAAATTTTGCCGAAATTTGTGGCATTATTAACTCAATTTTGTGAAAGTGTAATATTTCAAAAATTGCAAAAATTAGTGATTATTTTACTCCATTATTGTTCCATAATGAAAATACGAAAACCCGTCCAGTGGAGAAATCTTTCTAATTAAAGAAATATTTCTCATGATGAAATATCTCTCTGAAAAATTAATTTTTTTTCAATGTGAGATTAAATGCTTGCAATATGCAAACACCTTCTACTAGTATATATATATATATATATAAACACACACGTGTGTGTGTGTGCTCACCTTTCATTTTAAGGTTGAATGCGTCAAGATATTTCGAACGTTCTTCACCCTCTTTTACGTGCAAACAAGAATATGAATGAAACGAAGAAAAAAGACCATCCTCCGCTCCCCGTGCGCTATCAGTGGCAGAGGCGATAACAGCGCCGCCAGTAACGAAGCGGCCGTTTCCCGCCCTCTAAGTCGTTTATTACCCCAACAATGAGCGAAAAAGACCCTTTTCGGAAGAGAAGGAGAAGCCGTAAGAGAGATTGAGAGAAAGAAGAAAGAAGGGGAAAAGACGGGATAAAAAAGATAGGTGGAAAAGGGAGAGGAGTAGGAGAAACGTGGCAGAAATCGCCGTTACACACGAAGTGGGCCATCTATTGCGTCCTTCATTTTCGTTAAATGAGAGCGAAGATGGAATGGGTGGGGAGGTCGGAACGAGGTGGGTGTTAGTAGTCGAGGGATTTGTGGATCGGAGGAGAGAAGGGGGAGGTGATGTTACGAACAAACACACAGACTCTCACACGCCCTCTTTCTACGATACTCCAGTCCGAGTTCTCTCTCTCTCTCTCACACACACACACATTGCGAAGCCCGAGTCCTATCGCCGGCTCAGGACATAAATACGAGGAGCGCTGCGCTAAAAAGGACTTTATCAGCGCAGTAGCGCTCACAAAGCAGCCCGGCGAGAAAAACGGCCCCCGTAGTGTGAGTGTGGGGCGGTAGTAGAGGAAAGGGGAGGGAATACCGGAGAGGGAAAGAACAAATGACGGTGGGTCTGCTACAAAGCCTCTTCCTCCTGCTCTCTACTTCCCATCCCAACTCTCACCCCTCTACACCGATGAAGGTAGGTTTGCGGTTGGTTTTTTTTGTGGCACATCATCCGGAAGATTTCGAGAGGTTCATCTGCGTGTATGTGTGCGCGTGACTGTGTGCGCGCGCCTTGGAACGGCACCCGAAGAGAGCGAGAGGATATCTGCGCAGAGGATCGCTACTGGTATGAAAAGGGATGTCAGAAGAATGCCCGGAAAGATTTGCGTCCGCGGGACCTAGTAAAAAAAATAAAAACGATTGCTCCAATCGTTCCGATGAGGTCTTCGCTTTCTATAGGGGGATTCGGTATGAGTTGGGATACAGAAAAATGATCATTGCGCGTAAAGGCGGCAGTTCTCCATGCTTGAAATAGAATCATATTTCTCTCGGAATGTTTAGATGGCGAATAGATGGCGTTCCTTTTAAAAAATCCAATCAGAAATATGGATCCCGAGAGGAGAATGAAATCGCTAATTTACTTCATGTAAACCCTCGCAATTCGCGATCGCGGTTTCGGCTATTCGCGATCAGTAACCTGTCTAAATATGTCTTCACTTAAAATTCACCTTAGAATTATCGAGCTCGTCTCATGACCGAAAACATATTCAAGAAGAGGCACTTTCGTTTAAGTACTCATCTCACGCTATTGTGTGAAATCCACTTTCGTTGAATAACCGCTGAAGATTGTTGAATTGTAGCCGAAATGCGACTCTGGTTTTTCATGACCTTGTTATAGCTATAGTAGGTATCCAAGATAAGTACCTAATACTTAAGCGCTTATTCTTTACGTCTTCAAATATAGGGCCAGCGATTTGCCGATGGTGCGCCTAGTCGTATTCTATCTCTAATTTATGACGAAAGGAAATTACAGAGAATGATATACATACTTTGTTACAAAATCGTTAGGACTAGATTTACATCTAATATAAATATATTACCGAGAACGAGGTGACCGCTGACTTTTACTCGAAAAAATACGTATATACACCAGGTTGAAGGGTTGGGTCATTCAGCCAAAAAATCGCCGATCGTTCATACTCTTACCTCTGATGAACGATATTAAAATGTACTTTCTGCTTTTTTTATTACAAATGCGAGAGAATAAGCTTTAGTTTGCATGCATGCACTTGACGGAACACATGGCAATCAGACGAATAAATATCCTTCGTTAAAGCGTTAGCTCAATCAGAATGTCAACCGTCAAGAAGATGGATCGACGGTTCTGAAAGTGATATATTGTATGAAATCTTTACGGAACAATCATGCACCTTTACACCATTTATTCCTGTACGAGTACAGTAATTTTTGCGTGTCGGAAAGCTATTCAACCTTTTCCCATCAGTATCCATAGTTTCGCCATTGAAGGCTTTCTCAATAACGTACCCCCCGGGAATGGCGAGAGTTCGCTGTATTTGACTGAGCAATTCATTCAAGTGGTCGATGGCAGGGGTTGCGACACCCACGAACTGAAGGCGTGAAATAAAAGGAATTTGTTTTCTGACCAATACTTTAAGATTGAGTTTAAAGTATTCTGGGATTTCACCTTTTTACTTTGAAGCGGGTCCAATCTATGGCGTAGACGAGAAGTGGTTGACTCCGTGTAATATACTTTTTGTAGAATATTTCCCTAACTTGGGGCCTTCTCAATTGAAGAAATAATTGCCAGAGAAATATTGAAAGGAATAATGGACGAGTCCGAGATTTCGCGGAATTCCATAATGAAAATTTTAAAAATTAATTAATTTTTAATTCGCTTTCCATTTTGTGTGCGTGTATTATAAATGCCACAATATGAGCTCTGTTACTTAATTTTAAAAATATAGATTGAATTGTAACTGGAGTACCGATTTAATGACGTCTAAACCCATTTGTGGATTATGCCAAGCAGTAACTTTGAATGAATAATACCTTAATTCGTGAAGTCGTTGTTAAAATTTATCTTGAAAATTACACATAAATACTAAACTGATATAAACAACGCTTTTAGAACAAAGTTTGTTCTAGAAAGATTACATTCTCAGAACGTGTCTCTTGAGTTATCTACTGAATGTTACAAGCACGACATTAATATGTACCTGAATAACAGTAAAAATCAAAATGACGCGATAAAAGGGTAGGAGCATTATATAAAATTAATTTTCGTGTCGAATTCTTACATTTTGTATTGACAGCAAAAATTACGAATGCAAATTTTTAAAAATTTCGAATATTATGAAAACTGACTTCCCTGAACGAAAAACATATTGCGCGGCGTCAGAACTGATCTCATCAAATAGAATAGCGAAGCAAATGAAGGTATAAATCCCGCTCTGTCAGAACCGCGTAAAAAAGGGATATCGAAAACCTTTCTCATTTCGGCGGTCCGAGAAAATAATCTGCGTTTCAGAACGGCGGGGAAAGGTTGAATAAGTGGCGGATGGAAGAAGAATCTTTCCGGCGATTGAACACACGAGTTCACAACCGAACATTATCTCGCTGTCTTGAGAAGGATATGAAACGGCAGGAAATCGATCCGTGTTTAATAACGCCGAAATATGTGTGAGGTAAGAAAATTTTAATGAGTACATGCTCTTTAATGCGGACGTTTTTATAAAAAGGAAAAGATACCGGTGATAAAGAGTACGAGATAAGATGTAAAAGGCGCGATGAAAGCGGAAATCGAGGAGTGGGAGACAGAGAAGAGGGAAGAAGAAGGCGATCGGGAGAAGGCAAGGAAAAAAAGAAAACGTACGAGACGACAGGGAAAAGATGGAAGGAGAATGAATGATGAATTTGAGATGATGGAAATGGAAAATGGGCTATACGATGAGAGACGATCATGAGTGGCATAAGCGAAGGAAATATGAAGATATATAGATATCAACAATATAAAACCATTTATCTTTCACTCTTGTGTGCAACACTTTTTTAACGGATTTTAACAAACTTTCCTACCAGGAAAGAGATTAAAATTTGGCAGGATTGATTCAATCGCGCATTAAAAGTCAATGACAAACAAGTAGTTCTAGAAAGAATTAATCCGCCTACTTTCCTTTCAATGCTATTTTAATATATAACAAGTAGGGGTGTACACAGTTTTTCCTTGGTAGAGAAGTGCTGTTCGTCAAATTCGCAGTAGTATTACCGTACCTATACTAATGTATTTGCTTTGAAATCAGAAAATTATTTTTCCTAATATTGTAGTAGCCCTGCTTTTTTTATCCGTTCTAAACATAGTCATCTCGTGTGGCCATTATATATTGGCCCTACAAACGAAATTTATTTTAAATCTGTTCAGCCAATACCTTCCAAATACATAGTTACATAAATTCTAACCTTGATATTGTGGTAGCCATGTTTAGTCGGACGGTTGAAATATAATATTTTGGTTATTTATTTATATGAAGATTAAATATACTATATTTGGTTAAAATCGATTAGGTCAGTTCTTTAGAAATAGGTGTAAAAGAAATATTATTTAACTTTTTACTGTGGTAGCCCTGCTTTTTAGCTCCGCTTTCAACATATTGATTTCATTATGGTATGTTGTACAAATCTTATATACAAAATTTAATTGAAATCCGTTAAGCCAATTTCTTCAAAATACTTAATGACTGAAAGAGTTTAATTTGAAATTGTGGCATTCCTGTTTGTCTGAATCACTTTCAATATGGTAATATGGTTTTGTATATATGTATATATTATAATTATTAAATTTGGTTAAAATTAATGTATACAGTTCAACACAAATACGTGAAAATAATAATTTTTTACTCCTTGTATTGTGGCAGCCCTGCTTTTTATATCTATAATACACATCTTCATTTTGTTATTTTATATTGCACGCCTACTTTCTACAAAATGTCGTTGAAATCAGTTTGGCCAATTCCTTCCAAATTCAAAATTACCGACAAGTTAAACTTTGCAATTGTGGCACCCCTGTTCAGTCGATCCTGTCCAAAAATGTCATTTTACTCATTAATTTATATAAAGATTCTATGTACCAAATTTAGTTGAAATCTGTATATTCATGAAGAAGATATTAGGAGGACACACACACACACACATACATACACACATACACACAAACACACGGACACCGAGGCGATCTCATAAGACTACTTTCCAGTTTTGGTTAAAAAATGCCAAAAAAAGCTCCGGATAAATAACAGGGTTCGACACCAGGATATCATTTCTGTTTCCCGTAAGATATCACATTAAGCTTTAAACGGGCAAGCGGGGTCGTATTTGACCCAACTCAGTTGTTTTGCTTATTATTGTGAAAAGTTTTATTTTATGCAACTTCTCGATTTTATTAGTTTATTTACTACTAAGTTCCTTCTATGTGAATGAAAATTATTATAATTTGTTTTATATTACAAGATAAATAATAAATGTAGGATTGGGATCATTATTGATCCCGCTTGCCTGGTAATGATACCAAAAACCCACATCAGTTCTTTGTAATTTATTATGTATTTTTCATGCAGGATCATGTAAATAAAACTTATATTCATAGGATAAATAATGATATTGAGGTATTTTATTTTTTTAGCGATTCCGTGAACAAAATTGTATATTCGAAATTTTATCTGTGGAAGCCTCTTGTCATTTTTCTGGTATTTTTGTAATTGACGATCGAGTTTGTTATTTTTTGATTTTCCATGGTCATAATGAAATATAAATAATAATTATTGTCTCTATATAACGAATAAATTTAATACTACTTATAACTTGCAATAAATTGCTACGTTTATAAATGAAATACTAAGTATTTTACTTTCTTTATGTTGTTGTCTCTTTTCTTGTTCTTATATTACCTGAACAATGTCTTCAAACATAATGCCCGAAAAAGATAAAATTTGTATATCAAGCAGAGGGAAGGATAGCACAGAAAGTTTTCACAAATATTTGGAAAAGAACTTATTATTCCTTACACGAAACAACGAGCATATGCAATACCAAATCTTCGTCTATCCATTAGAAGAGCAATGGAAATGTGCGGTGTTAAAATAGCATCAAATGAGATGGACAGTGTGAGAGGAACCAAGAGGGGAAGATGCAAGATATGTGACAGGAAAAGAGATAGGAAAGTGCAGATAAGGTGTACAGCATGGAATCAATTTATATGCGAGAAACTAACTATATGTAATTAGTGTAAGAATTTTAAATAGCTACAGTATATATGTATAATCGTGGAGATTATATATATTATTGTAAGTGTAAAAAATGTTACATAAAAATTGTAACTGTATTTTGTAATGATTTTCATATTCAAATTTGCCTCATTCTAAGGAAATAAATGAATTATCAAAATCAACAAATATAATGTTTAAAATTTTATGCAATAGTAATATTTCTTAACCATTTCATTATTAATAAATTTAAAAACTAATTCATACTCCTTTAGTTAATTTGCTAACTATTTAAATATATGGGGTCAAATCTGAACCCAATTGCCCGGTTACGATATAAATTAAGCTTGACCGTTTAAAGGTTAAAAGCGATTTTTCGACGTGCAGACTTGAATTCTTTTGCAAATTAGAATTAGAAAGAACTGATTATGAATTTTCGGCATAGAACATTTAAATTAGGACAGTCAAATTGACGCTCGGCCATTTTAGATGGGGAACTTACACTATTATGTTAACATCCGGTAGAGTTCTACGCTTACGCAAACTTATACAGCACGCAGGGTATTTATGTTAATATTAGCTTATGCAGAACATTGTTTTCCGCTATGATATCCAAGTTACTAATAAAAATACTTGTTTTTTTATTTTAGCATTATTCATTCGTTTTTCAAGATGGGAGCTCCGGTGCCTACGCAGTCATAGTTACGCCACTGATCCGGGAGAGATTAAGACTAGAAATGGAAAAGAGGAAATTAAAATAGACGAAATTTGTAAATACATAATTTTCCTAGACATTCTTGAAGATTTGAATCTTTCAGCATTTGAGTTTTGGTTTGAATAATGTCAAAATATAAGAATTCATCAAAATTCGGCGTCTATGCCGTAAAAATTGTCAACAGATCAAAATATTTCAGCCTACGGAAGCTAATGACAATTCAAAATCTGTAAATGACATAAATATAAACACTCACACGCCAAACATAACACATGGAAACAAATTGAGAAGCGATTAGATAATCGACAAGGAATATAAGGAAAAGCATAATTAACGAAAAAGTGGGGAGAAAAATACACACGAGAAATATGAAAATATGACGGAAACATGAGATAGGAGAAAAAGTATATGAACAAGAGATATAAAAATATTTTTAAAATGAATAGATAATGAAGAAACTTCCAATTAGAGTGGGAGAAAACAGAGCAGACAACAACAAAGTATGAGAAAGAGAGAGCAAAGTGCACAGAAAAGACAGCGAAACGTAACAATCAGAAGTCTGTTACTCTGTGTGTAACACTTTTGTACTCTGACCTGCGTATTTGTTGGGATCGCTCTATGGACCACCAGCGGCGTTAAATCCAGAGAAATGCATTTCTATATGCTATATGCACCACTGGCGGGATGAAATCTATGTATTTTATAGAATCTGTATAAATAACGAGCTATGTTTATAATGCTATCGCGCCGAGTTTTTTATTCTGGGCACAGTGAGTGGGATATATGTGTGGGAGGAGAATGGTAGGGAGAAAGAATGGGACGTATTTTAATTTTACAATTCATTCATACATACCCGACATTTTTGACGGGAAATCATGTATGCATTATATTAGGAAAAACAGAATACCGACAATAAAGGAAAAGAGAGAAGGAAAGCGAATAGGAAAAAGAAGGAACGAAACAAAAGAGTAATCGAGAAGAGGTATAGGAGAATGAGGTTAAACAAGAGGATGAGTCGCGATGTACTAATCGTCGAGAAGAAGAGGACCGCGAATTAGTGAAGGATGAAGATGAAAATGCTTAAGATACATGAAATGTGACATGAGAACGAAAAAGGAGGAAGAAGAAAGAGGGAGGACGAGAGGAGAGAGGCACGAGTGGAGAGGAGAAGACGAGAGAAAATCGAGGCGCAAGTACCTCTAAAGGGTGAGATAAAGCACGGAATCCGTGACACCTTCCTAAAGAGAATAACCGATTGAATCTGGGTATAGGGTGGCAAGTGGATGGGGAGACGAACCACGCACCCTTCCCCCATTCTTCCCTTTCCCCTCCATTACCCCTCAGAAGAAGTTTTTTCCTTTCCTCTTCAAAAAGCGTACGCGGGATACTCGCGATTTGGAGGCTACATTCGTCAAAATCTTCAAAATAATTCTCTTCGCCGACACCATAAAGATGAGGGGAAAGATACGTCAACTAAAAATCCTGTCCTCTTTGTTTATTTTTTTACTATCCAAAATTTCTCCGAATCTCGTACGTGGACGACGTAAAATATTCAGCGGATGATATTAATTTTACGAAACTGGACTTTTAATTTGTTTCCCGCCGATAAAACAAATTCTAGAATCGTTTCCTAAAGGAAAGAATTACTGCTGTGAAGGAATGATGAGTGATTTGAGAGTTTCAAGTTCATTAATTATTGCGCCTGAGAAAAGAGTATCGTCTACTATTCGTTGCGAATGATTTCTGTTGAGGTACGACGTATAGATATAATAATCAACCAAGCAGATTCGTTATGTAATGTTTCATTGTGCTACAGTTTGGGAATAGCGCTATTATACATATATTATGTTCAACGGAATTCCACTAAATATTGCATAATGCACGGAAACAAAAATTTTTGAACTATTTAAGGAAGATTAAACGAAAGTAAGCCTGCGAAATTTTTAAAAAGAAAAAACCTCAGAAAAAATATAATTGGCGATTGTAATAGACTTCGATTTACAAAGCAAGGAAAACAGTCCACTGGTAAATAAATTCCCATTATTCGAGCATAATATGAAAGTTTTAACCGCAAAAGTTTATAGCTCGATGTTCTGAAACAACTAACTTTTTAATGACTTTCTCCTTCGAATGGCGCTGTAAAACTGCGCATTTTTAGAGCAGCGTATTATTTATGGGTCACGCTGCTCGATAGAGCTGATTTCCTTGGGTCGGTCGAATTTTAGCACTAAGGTCTATTAGCACCTAAGACGAATCAGCCTCCACGAAAAAAATTTCAATATTTTTAAATTTCATTTTTGTATAATTGTAATAAATTATTTGAAAATATGACTGTTATATTTTTAGAAAAAGAAACAAATTATCTTCCGCAACAAGCTTGGGAAAAACCGCGTTACGCAAATAAGAATATTACGGAAAACTGGAAGCTACATTTGCTGAAGCAATGTGAAAAGCGCGTTACATTTATTGAGAGTTATTTACAATTTTTATCAACATTCTTCATAAATTCAGTAATATAATTATATGACAAAGCTAATTGTTCAACGATAAATAAAAAATTAACGAACAGACGGAGCGACGGACAGACAGAGCAAAAACCTGAGCGCGGATATTTCGTTATTTGAACATGCCATTTTCACTCGGTCCCATATACTATCAAAATCTTCCCAAGTCTTGGGCGCGTTTTCTACTACACTCACTGATTTGCCGCGAATTACTCTCGTGCATATTCAAAAGTTCGCTTTTATTCGGCGTCGTATTTTCGCGGCGCCCTTTATGTCCTCCGGCCGCATTTGACGCCGAGTACCTTTACTACGTACGTTCATTTTACCTGCGGATATACAATTGATATCGTTTTAGGGGCTAAAAAAAATCCTAACCTTTTTTGTCTCGCCTCTGAATCTCTAACGAACAATTGGAAAGGGAAAGAGGTGCTCGAGAAAGACTTCTCGATAAATAAAAAATGAGGTCCAAGTTGTCCGAAGAGAAACCCATAGCATCTGGGAGATAATTTATAAAGGAACCTCGTGATACAAATGTACAAATATCTCATCATAAAAATGAAAGGCAGTTTTTAGTGCAGTAAACAAATTATTTTCCTCTTGAAAAATGAATAAATGTTCGGAGAAAGGCTTAAGGTCGGGTCATGAGCTGAGATCAAATAAAAAAGAATAACTTCTTTCTTCCAATGATTATAAAAAGTTGGGGAGAACCAGATATGTATTCTGTTTTTAAAAAACAGCCGTCGGCAATCGGTGAATCACCGCTGATGAAGACTGCTTTGCGGCAGAAGTACGCATGCGGTATTCCAAACCTTTTTCTGATCACTGGGCGCATAAAAATTTTCAAGCGAGTTCAAATCAGGTGTTAAATCTAAATCTGCACCAGGGGTGGATAAACTACGGCCCGCAAGCTACATGTGGCCCGCGAGGGCGTTTTATGTGGCCCGCGATACCATTATGAAATCGAGTAGTCATATAAAATACAGATAATTTCGTATTTTTAGCTTAAAATTATGACCGGAAAGCCTTTTCCGGTGATGTTATGGGGATAAAATATTATTTATTATTGATTTTCGCTATCTTAAATAGCTTCCGATGTGAACCCTAACCTGGCCCGTCGAAGCATTTTCATCTGCTAATGCGACCCGCCTAAGAACCTGCGACTGTTAATGTGACCGTAAACTGTTTGCCCACCCCAGATTTACACCATTCACAAAAGCCCAGATCGAAAGTGTAATCTTAAAAATTTGACTTAGAATTGATGCATGTATGTTCCCAGCTGACTCACCTCTTGCCTACGCGCAATGGGTATCTAAGAAATAGTGCAATGAATAGCAGGATAGCAAGGGAGAAGAGAAACCCGGTGCCGGCATTAGCCTACTCTTAACGAAGAACACCAAGGGGGCGGGACAACGGCTTAACGTCCCTTCCGAAAGACGGATCGCTGAATTTGCGCGGTCTCCTCAAACCACACAAACAGGGGGCCGGGAGACCTTGAAAAAAATTCTATTTGCGCAGGATTCGTGCCAGCTTCCTTCGCAAGCAGAAAACTAGTATCAGCCAGCGTCCTAACCACTACACCATCAGCACCCTTGGAAATGATTGCTGCCATGATTTCATATAAAAAAGGGCAACACAAAACACGTACAAGTAAAAACAAACGCGTGAAAAATGGGTAGAATATTTATAACCGTAGGGAAAATTTAGAAATCCGAATGTTTGCAGCAAGAGGAATTAAATATTCCTCAGGTATAGGGAATCGTGCGGCTTTTTTCGGTGATAACAATCGCAGATTTAAAAGGAACTGATATCTTCCTCGACGAAATGTGAAATTGCGCAATCACTTGTGTGTCTGACGTTTGGTCTTAAGAGGCGGGTGAAACTCGGTCGCTTTTTTCACCTACCTCATACTTTTTCGCGCGATTGTCCTCGTGTCTTCGTGCGAATGGCGTCCTTTCTCTCTTTCTCTCTCTCTCTCTCTCTCTCTCTCTCTCTCTCTAGCGGTCCTTCTGGTAAGAAATCTGGAATGGGAGTGACCGCTTTTGCCGCGGCAAAAAAGCGGAAACTGTTAAGTGCCCCACTGGGATTTGTTTTTGTCGGCGGCTCCGGGTTCAAGACCGATAAACAATCGCAACGGGCCTTAATATTAAAGAGATAAGTTCGAATTAAACTTTTATAATGTTTGCGGCGCACTAGTTTGCGTATATTTGCTTCATTGACCTAGAGCGAGAGATTTGCATGAACGTAGCGTTTAATTAAAATGAAAAAGACTTCGAGATGTATGCCTTGGCTAAGCGTTAAATTTAAAAAAGCAATAAAAATAAACAAATCCATGGCGTATTATCAATACTCATCAAATATTACAAACTAATTCCCATTTATATCTCTAATATTATACATAAATATTACAAATAATAATAATATTATATATATATATATATATATATATATATATAATATTATATTATATAATAATATTATACATTAATATTATATATGGGTAACTCTAATATTATACATTGATGATTTTAAACGTCGATTATAGTCAATAGTATAATTTTCCAAAAAAAAAATTAGCACAGCAATTAAATAAAAGTAATTGCGAAGAAATTATCTAGTATAAATGTAATGGACTAGCAAATGTGGTGGCGATACGTATTGCCGTGGAAGTTGAAACTTATTATTTAAAAACTCTAGTGATGTCCTCCTTTTCGTAGCCCAAATTCATTTTTGTGCTAATTTGAAACGAATTAAAATTTTATAAACGATAAAAGTAAACATCATCCAAATTCTCCATACATGCGTTTAAGTCTCGGGTTCGTATATAGGTTTTGACCTATTATTTCAAAGTGAAAATTAAAAAAAATATCCTTCACTCACTCAAATGGTAATGAAATGGAGAAAATGATGGTTCCTGGAATTGAACCCGGCACACTTATCTTGGATGTTTTTATTTTTATAGCCCGCAACCTACGGTCACATGCTTGAACAAAATTTATGCAATGAACTCCAACTGGAAGCGCCAAAAAACAGCGTGACGGATATACTACTCAACATATAAAAAACTGAATTATCGCGCTCATATTGTCAATGGAATCGATTTAATTATCAAGATAACTCGAGGCAGCCACCTAGCAGTTTATTTTAGATTCAACGAACAGTGAATTGCCGCTGACGATGGTTGATTTGTAGCTAAAATTCTCAACGAGTTATCCTGACCGTTTTATGGATGCAGGAATTATCTCGATTGTCCACATGACCGAAATTCTAAAATTTTATAAATTCGATTACTCTGAAAAGTTAATTTTCCCAACTTCCACTCCCGTTTCATCAATCCGATCAACAAATTTCTAGATAAAACAATGCTAACTCGTGATAGATGTTAATAAGCAAAAAGGTATTATTTCATTTCATTCAACTATTCTAAGCTTTCCTTTTGCATATCATAACATTATCTGAAATAATAATAATAATATTTTTAATATATTATGATTGAACGTGTGTTCGTAATTTATAATAGTAAAACGAAAAGCGACGGCAAAAAGTCTTTTATAGTCAAGATAATAACCGATAAACAGGAGGCGAGGTTATCAAGGTTAGGTTACGGCGACCATTCCTAATTTCATTTCACGCTAAATATGTCCATATAAGCGACATTTACGGCGGCTTATTACGCAGCCAAATGCGGAGATTCTAGAATTCCAGCCGACCTCCCCCTCACTCAACTAAAGCTAATTCACCTCAAAACGTTTATTTTCCTCCCATATGGTGCATGCGAAGCGTGCGGCATGACTCCAGAGGGCGCACAACTATTTTCTTTATCGTTATGCATATATACGCCGTAAGATATTTTTATCGCGATACAATCCAGTCCACTTCGAGGCCGTCCCTCAAGTAGTCCGCCCCACACGTGCATAAATATATACTTATATGGCGACCGAAAACGGGCAGAGAGACGCGGAAAATGCCGTCCGAAAGAATCTTTTCCCCGAAAAGATTTTCGAGTGCCTTTTCTACCATGATTCAATTTCCTCTCTCGGATCTCTTCTTCCTCGCCCCTTTCCCATCCCCCTCGCGCAGCCCTCTTCTTCTTTTTTCACATCCTTTTTTTCATTTCATTGTTGGATGCTCTTCCTCCGCCTCTCATCCTCCCTACCTCTCCTCTCGCCGACTCTCATTCCTGTACCATCTCTCTCTCTCTCTTCCCTCTGTCTCTCTCACTCCGTCTCTCTTTCTCTCTCTCTCTCTCTTTGCCTCATACAGGAAAAGGAGGACCATCTCCTTCCGCCAGAATCCACCCATTCAAACCGCCAGCCGTGGAACTATATAGTGGTCTCACCAATCCTTAAAATACGGATAGGTTAAGACCCCGCAGACATCTTTTCGGGCAATATTCCAGACAAAACTGGGTCGATCCTCCCTTCTCTATCGCGTCCTTCCTTTTAGGGCAAGAAAGTCAATTTGCTCCGCCGTTTGAAAGGGGAGGGAGATAGAGGAGAAAGAGATGGGATGGGGAAGGGACAGGAGGAGAGACGGGAGGAAAGAAATGGGTATGAGGAGGAGGAGGAAGGGAAGCTCAGACGGCTTAGCAGGAATTTGACATGAGGGGGGGGAGAGGTTTGCATGGTTCGGTAATATAGAATGGATCTGGGGTAGAAAGGAGGAGGAGGAAATGGCTGAATATTTGAGCTTGCAGAGAGAAGGGAGAGAGAGGAGGGAGAGAGAGAGAGAGAGGAGGAAGGGAGATGGAGGGAGAAATCTGGGACCGAGATATCGGTCCAAGCAGTTCAGAAGCGATCTCCTTCAGAATGCAGGTGAATGGAAGAGGAACACGGCTGTCGCGGGTTAGGTCCCTGGGTTATTTGAAGGGATGTTGCCATTTGCCGAACGGGAGACGGATGGGGTCTCCAAAACAGTTCGCATACGAAGATGAGGCTCAGAAACGGAAGGAAATGGAACTATTTCTTGTCGGAATGGCGAAAAGCGTCGTCCTTTGTTGGTTTGCTTTTCGTTCGGGCACTTTACCCCAAAATGGAGGATTTTGTCAACACGTCCTCCGATTCCGAATTCATGGCGTGGCTTCGACATCACGGGGGGGCTAAAAATGCCGACTCCGAGAATAATATTGACAGATACCGAATGTGCTAACATTGTAAGAGCGCTGCTGACTTTCTCTTTTGAAATCCTCCTCGTCTTGCCCGCTTAAATGATTCAATTGGTCAAACAGGTGGTGAATGCGCGTAAATTGTTTGTCTCTTTAAACATAAGTTGAACTTAAATCGAATTAAAAAGGTTATGCCGCAAGTATGGAGGTGAAATATAAGGCCAATAAATGTAATAATGCATAACACTGCTTATGTGAGTTATATTTAAATAACCTTGCTTTTGACCTGCAATATATTAAATACGTATTATTCCAAGGACCTGCAATTGGTCCAAATATATTTATATAAGAAAGCGATCTTTTTAAAGAAGACTTTCACCAATGCATCGACAATGAAATAACATGTTGTTCTTAGCATATCTTCTTTCATTTTTATTTAAAGCACTAAAGGCTTCGCCCCTGTCGCCTAAGGCGTCCAGCCGTGATTAGTTATTACTGCTAATAATTAGTTTAAAATAATGTATTAAATGTTATTAGATGTATTCAGAGACTTTCCAGTTGAAAGTAAAACTTGAGTTTTGAATTATTGAATTTGCAGTATTATTTGTTTTTCAGATTTCCCAAATGTGACTTTAAAAAATGCGAGTCCTGGAATAGGCACTTCCACTGTGGACCCAAAATTTATGTGTTATGTGAGGACCATAGTGGGAGTCTATTTGAAATTTTGAGGTGTATAGGATTAAAATGGCTGAGATGCAGGGCGTTACAGAGATAATGACCAAAAGACAGAATAAGAATTTCAGTGATTTGATAAATTTTGTGCAAAGTTTTCTATTACTCTTTTCTTGGGTGAACCAAACGAAAATTAAATAAAACTTTTTTTTACACATAAAATCATGTTACAACTTGGATATTTTTATACATAAATTCCGAATTTAATTTTTTAATAAAATACTATCCCTTGAAACTAAAAGTTCAGCAAACGACATAATAATTAATATTTTAAGTTTTAACACGTATAGGGCATGGGAGTCACTTCAGTTATTTTTTTCCTTCCTCAGAATTTATTTTTCCTTAGACTTACCATTAAAACATCAAAAGGTTTATATCTTTTTTTTTACGGAGCAACTAATAAAAAATTGAATATACTTCCGAAGATTATAACCGCTTTAATAATACTCCGCCACGCGCAAAAACCCGTCGCGACATTGTTATTACAACAGCTTCCTAGCGTGAGCAAAATATAAACGCTCAAGGGAATAATAACCGCGAAACCGAAACTTCAAGGGAGCGAGGGAAAATTGCCCTCTGATACGGAAAAGTTTTTGCGTATCAAAACCCTGGAAAAAGTCATCCTAACCACCCCTCAGATGCGTAAGTGGCCGAAAAAAACGGGATGGCATAACCCCTCCCCTTCCCACCCTCCTCTCCAACCACCCACGCATCGCTTTGGCGAAAGTTGGAAAAACAATAGAGTATCATACCGCGAAGAAGAAGGAGGAGGAGGAAAAACACTCGTAACACTTAAAAAGTCGTTCGTTCACATATTAGGTTTCGGGAATATTCCGTCTCGCCTTCCGCTCGAATCCTTGGAAGTCTTCGTTAATAGAGGGATATCGTTATTATTACAATAATTATTATTACTTTGCCCAAAAACGCGAAATATTGAGTGATGAAACTGTTTTGAGATTGAGGGAACTCTCCTCTCGCGCAGAAAGAGGGAAGTGGAAGTAAAATGATGACGCGGCGAAGATGGATGGATGAAAGAGGGGAGAATAGGAAGTCAAATCTCACATCCTATCTATTCTCCTTTGCCTCGTCTTCTTCATTTTTTAATGCTCGCATTCCCTTGAATGTCCGCTTTCATCGCTCCTGCTCCTTCCGATTCCAATCCTGTAAGTTGCGTTTCCCCAATCCCTCCTAATGTGTTCTTATATTTTTTCTTTCGGATGAGAGAAGCGTTAAAAATAATATTCATGAAGATCGGGAGCCAGAGGTGGAAGAAACATATCAGTTTTTCAAAAGAGATTTTTTTTAGAGAAATGAGGAAGAACTTAAGGCTTAAACATGAAAAGTTTAAAAAGTTGGCAGGAACGACTATCCGCGCTAAACCAAAGTAAAAGAACTTTTCGAAAAGCAAGGAATATTATTGTTAGTGCTTTTATCGACAATTTCACAAATAACGCCCGCGTGCGTTTGGTGATTTTTCGTTTAGTATGATTTTTTGCTTCAGCAGCTTAGGCGTCATATGCTTTTAATAGCGTATAATAAAGCAGTCCTCGATAACCGCGGGGGTTATGCTCCTGGAAAGCACCACGGTAGGTAGAACCCAGGAATTATTGGAAATAGGAGATTACGGAAGTCCACTTCCGCGGACAGCATAGGGGAAGGTCTAAAAGGTTCCAAAGATTAAAGACGAATATGTACACCTTCAATAAATGTTTATTTATAAAACCAAAATAAGAAACATGAAATAAGGTCTAACAAAAAGTTTTATGCTGGCAGAGCGTGGAGGTTGGAGAAGGAGAACAGGCAAAATGCGTCCTGTGTAAATGAAAATAAAAATCGCATCGAATCAGCTTAAAGGACCCAATCTCTCTCTCACTATATATTTATCTCAGGGAACGCTAGCGAATGAAAAAATCACGTTTCCCGAAGGAAAACGCGTGTGGCCAGGGGTCCCTTCGGTTTATTCAATGAGGAAACAGGAGTGACTTCATAAACTTCACGTACCGTTCATTTCATTTCTCAGTTTTTCGTGCCTAAATAAAGTTCCTTCTTCTCAGCATCGGTTTTTGTAAGCTCGCCTTTCCGCTATTCCTCGCTACTACATGAAAAAAGCCATCACGAAAAAAACAACGCTATATATATATATATATATATATATATATATATATATATATATATATATATATATATATATATACATACATATATACATATATATATATATCGCTGTTTTTTCGTGATATATACACACACACATGTACAGCGCCGTAACTAGATATTTTAGCACCAGGCGGCAACTACCGAATATGCGTCCCCTCCATAAAAATTCTCTAATACCTATTTTTTTCTAATGTTTGGATTTTGGGTGAACAATTCATAAATAAAAATAAACTATAAAAGATATATTTTCTCACTATAAATGTACATTTTAAAAATACATAATTGTAAACATAATTACATACACACATAATTTAAATATAGAAAGTATAAATATTTTAATATTAAAGAATTATTCTACGTGATTTTAATGCAATAAACTCATTATTAACATCATCTAAATTTATAATATGCGTAATTTATAGAACAAGTATAGTAGTAAAATCGCTCTTGTCTTTGTGCCATGCAGCCTCGCACAACTTACTATTAACAATTTTTGCGCCCATTCTTTAGTTGCGCCCGGGGCAGATGCCCCGCCCTAGTTACGGCAGTGTGTGTGTATATACAGGGTGATATGGAAATACCTCCAAAAACTCCGGGAGCTTGTTAAGCGGTTCAAAATAAAGAGAAAAGTTCAAATTAATATATATCGATAAACGCGCGTTTGCGAGATACACCTCCATTTGGTCCATGCCGCTGAGTGGAAGTTGGGGTAATAGAAGGAATAAAAGGAGCAGCATTGTAGTGCGTAACTTTAATAGTTCTCAAATATCCTATGAAGTACATAGTTAAAAATTATAATAAATGTTCAAAATGACCTTCTGAACGTATGCTTGCTTTAGTCCTTCGTCTTAAGGACTTCCTGATACGCTCAAAGAGAACAGGTTGAAATAATATTTTTCTAATTGTTTAAATTTCAATAATTTTTAACGGCCGCCGAAATTCATATATAGTGAAATTGAAATGTTTATTTGTGCAAATTGACTACTCTGTAAATAATTTGAAATTTTCAGCTTCCTAGCTCATCCTGTAGTACCTAAACAGTTATCCAATTGTTTAAATTTTAAGACATTTTAACTGCCAAACAAATTAAAATATCAAAATTTGTATAATCTATATTTCGTTTTCTTACGAATTCTACTTATGAACAAAATTTCAACTCCGTAGCCCATGCGGAAATATATAAACCTTGAAAATTTGTTTAAATAATTACGAATTTTTAGCGTCCGCATTGTTGCACTTTTTCAAGATTTTCGTTTTTTCAAGTCGGTTTTGCACAAAATCCTACCTAAGAAAAAATTTCGAATCTCCAGCACATCTGGAAGTGCCTAAACATTAGTATCCTCCTATATGTATGTTATATCCTCCTCTGTAAGAAACGTATATATATATATAATGATATCATTATATATCGCCGACTCTTACAGAGGATATAACATCACATACCGGCCTCGGTGGTGGCAGGGTAACGTCCTCGCCTGCCAATCCGAAGGTCGCGGGTTCGAATCCCGCCTAGGTGGGTTTTTCTTCACCTAGGGCATGGATGTTTGTGATAGTCCTTGTTATTATGCTAATGAGCCCCTTGTAAAAGGTCGATTACGGCTGTTTAGGGGCCGCATGGAAATATGGAAATAAATAAATAAATAAATAAAAAATTATATATAGACGTTCCTTACAGAGGAGGAGGATATAACATACGTCGATATATAATGGTAACATATAGGAGGATACTAATATTTAGGTCCTTTCAGATAAGCTGGAGTTTCGAAATTTTTTTCATAGGTGGGATTTTGTGCAAAACCGACAGGAAAAAACGAAAATCTTGAAAAAGTGCAACAATGCGGCCGCTAAAAATTCGCAATTGTTTAAACAAATTTTCAAGGTTTATGTATTTTTGCATGTGCTACGGAGTTAAAATTTTTTTTATGAGTAGAATTTCTAAAAAAACGAAATAGGAATTATACAAATTTTGATATTTTGTTTTTTTTGGCAGTTAAAAATTCTTAAAGTTTAAACAAATGGATAACTCTTTAGGTACTACGGGATGAGCTAGGAAGCTGAAATTTTCAAATTATTTACGAAGTAGTAAATTTGCACAAACAAACATTTCAATTTTACCATATATGAATTGCGCCGGCCGTTAAAAATTATTTAAATTTAAACAATTAGAAAAATATTATTTTACTTCTAGAAATGCAACAACTTTAAAAATTGGCTAAAATGTGTAGCATTAGTACCCTATAATGGAGAAATTGTAAAATTTTTAAAATTGCGACATTTGGTGAGTTTTAAACTATTATTTTTACATGTAAACGAAAATCATGAAAAAGTGCAACAATGCGGTCGCTAAAAATTCGCAATTGTTTAAACAAATTTTCAAGGTTTATGTATAAAAATTTCGAATCTCCAGCACATCTGGAAGTGCCTAAACATTAATATCCTCCTATATGTTATATGTTATCATTATATATCGACGTTTCTTACAGAGGATATAACATATAGGAGGATACTAATGTCCAGCCCAAACTACAAGTGCTAGAGAGCTGAAAGTTTCAGTTTTTGTAGATATGATGGAGAAACCTACAGATAAAATAAGGCTGTTCACCTAAGTGACATGAGTTCGACTCCAGAAATTCCGAAATTTGCGTTTTTTTCCCATAAGAAAAGCATTGCGCCTTTTTTGTAAATTAATTTTGGGCAGTTTCCCGTAAGCTAGAAAGATGAAATTTTCAGTGTTGCTAGATGGCCGCAATATCTATTAGGAATTGTTGTCACTTTTGCATACAGTGTCTTGGGTTCGACTCCAGTGACCCCAGAATATCTCCCATAAGTTAGCATGGGAAAACGCAATCCAGTGTGTAGACCAATCTAATAAGTTTAGGAAGCTGAAATTTTGCAAGATTATAGAAATTTTTTCATAATTGACTATAAAACTCGAAAATTTTAAAATTTTAAATTTTAGGTGTTGTTTTAACCCCATTTGAACATTAAAGTTTAATAATTTATCAGGCACTACGGGATGAGCTAGGAAGCTGCAATTTTCAAATTATTTACAGAACAGTGCATTTGCACAAATAAACATTTCAATCTCTCCATATATATATATTGCGGCAACCGTTAAAAATGTTTAAATTTTAAACAATTATAAAAATATTATTTTACTTCTAGAAGTGCTACAACTTTAAAATTTGGCTGAAATGTATAGCATTAGTACTACATAATGGAGAAAGTGTAAAATGTTTAAAATTGCAACATTTGGGGATTGTTTTAAACTATTATTTTTACATGTGGGTAAAACGAAAATCGCTGCGGTGATGAAATCTTTAGAATTAATGCAATAATTGTAATGATGAAATATCATGTCTTAAAAATTAATGTTTTTTCAAGGTGAGATCAAATGCTTGCAGTATGCAAGCACCTTCTACTAGTATCTTATATCCTCCTCCTCTGTAAGCGTCGTCGATATATAATAATAACATATAGGAGGATACTAATGTTTAGGCACTTCCAGATATGCTGGAGATTCAAAATTTTTTCTTAGGTAGGATTTTGTGGAAAACCGACTAGAAAAACCGAAAATCTTGAAAAAGTGCAATAATGCGGACGCTAAAAGGTTTATGTATTTCCGCATGCACTACGGAGTTGAAATTTTGCTGTTTCCTTCGGAAACCAGCCTAAAAAAGCGCATCGCGAAACAACGTATCGCGAGGTATACCTGCAAAACGTTTAAATTACCCAATTTAACGCGAGCTTCGTTGGAAAAATCTGATATGTCCAACACGCCTATCTCCATATAGAGTAATTAATATGGTTGAAATGATAGTTCCAAGTTACTCTCGACATCAGAGTCCTTGAGAGTAATTACCGACAATTACACTAGTGAATAATTTTTGAACCCAAAAATACTTTGTATCACTTTTCACATTGAAAAACTGTACCTAGCGAAACGAAATTGTTATCTATTGCTACGGATAACAAAATGGAGATGGGCGACGCTAAGATCCCTGCGAATATTTACAAGAAAATTCGTTTAGAGAATATAAGTCTAGGTGGCATTGTGGTAATTTTGACCACGATTGAAATTATCCTTGTCAGCGCAAGCTACAAACAATTAGAAATATTGTTCATAGCAAATGAAGAAAAGGTATCACAGCGACGTACTTAAAATAAATTTAGACAGATAATCAAAATATCACTTGAAAAATCCGTTTTGTGAGAAAATGTTTTTACAAAAGTTGTAAAAATTATATTGTCTACAATTTGATAATAGCAATTGTTTGCATAAATTACGTTCTAAAAGAGTTGTTTGAAAAACCGGGATAATGACGAGAGTAAACAACAACTTGCTTTTGACTCAGCGAAAACCATTCCAGGTTATTAGTGCTTGATTAAGGATGCACAAAAGATTTTCGATCACAGATACTGACATAATCGAGAAAATAGTGAAAACCTACTCAGCGTACCTCAAAACGTTTGTTTTTGTTGAAATCTCGCATTCGATTTTCTTCGCGATTACAATACTTTCTCCTATACATACTACATACGGAGAAATTAAAATACAATTAAATGAGGAAACAGTGAGAGGTGTTAACTTCCAAAAACAGTGAGGAAGACTCTTTAACTGAGCGCCGATCACACATCAACAAACTGGGAATTATTACGTTAATATTACGCATCGATTATAATCGTGAACCAGTAAAATATACAACATATTTTTCCTGAACATCATATCGGATTAAAGCTACCATCTTTTATAGTTTTGCATCAAGACTGGACTTGACCTAAAAGATATTGTTGTGCAGTCTCCACATTTTTATTATATCGTATATTTATTATTTATTTATTATTTATCGTATAATCTCGTTAAAATATTTTTACCTGAGAGCCCGCAGATTAAGTAAGACTCCACAACATGTACAGCGGCGATAAAACAAACAAATGAAATCATTTGGCCCACGAATATTTAATAAATCATGCTTAAAATAAAAAGTGAGCTTCTTTTCTTCCTTTTTAGTCATGCTATGACTCAATTTACAAGAAGATATGCAAGATGCACACTTCGTGTATGAACACATGCAAGACAGAGGCGTTATTTATGAATTACGCAAACATGTTAAAACAAGTAAGGCAAGAACTGCTAAAGCGGACAGTAAAGATCGTTTTTTATTTTAGATTGTCAGACGGACAAACTGAAAAACTTGCCCAACGATACAGACAGACTGACAAACCAAGAAAATGTGCTCAAAATTGCAGAATAATAAATCGATTGGCGCAAAAACGAATTATGTATCTGCTTTCGTGTGGGAGGGGTTAGCGTGTCAGGCAGACAGATAGATAAACCGAACGAATTAGTGGATTTTTAGACAAATTGACAAATCGTAGATACGTGCTCAACGACACAGAATAAATACTAAATCGCTTGGCATAAAACGAAGTCTTCTAGCAGCCGTCGTATAGGAGTTAAGATGTCAGGTAGTAAGACGGACAGACCGAACGCATAGCGGATTTGAAATAAAAACGCTAAAAAGAACAACATTAATGGCATAGTATAATGTCAAAACACTGCAAAACGAATATCAGAAGTGATGCCAAAGAATAATTACATTTTTCTTCATATAAAGGTGATACCTCTACTTTGGTGCACCAATTTATATAATTTTATTATTGTCCTTTGACCAGTCCTTAGAACCAAACTTCATGAAAATCCATTCAATAGTTTCGGAGAAGAAATACGCGGACAGGCGGACACGTACCTGACTAAATGGCGTTCATGTTTGTAGCCTACTTTCCAGAATGGGAATAGGCTTATAGTTTTGTTGCTGTCTGTCTGTCTGTCCGTCCCCCCTATTAACTTTTGTACCAATGGATCGATTTTCGTGATACTAGGTAAAAATCTCCTGCCACTAGAGCCAAGCTCTCGAGGATAGTTTTTGTTGCGATTTTTGAAAGTCCCGGATTCGATTCCAGGTATTATCCTTCCCATTTTATTTACATGGAAAACCTGAAAACCATCGTGCAGGGTAAATTTCTCTTTCACATTAAAATATCTTAAAATTGCAATATCGGTGCGTGGTTTATACTATTCTCTGAGGACGTAATGGAAATTTTAATTTCTTTTGTAGATTGTTGCTTATCGATCGCATTTCTTCGAATTTTACGCAAATACTAGCGTTTTTGCAGTTTTTATCACTCATTACGAGAGTGTTGCCATATCAACGACTATTGTTGGACTCGGATTCGGTATAGCGTAATTTTTGCCACACAAATACGTGTGATAAATTTAGTTTTTCGTTCGAATGTATTTATAATATTATATAACGCCACATTATTAAAATTGGAGAACACAAAGAGCAACATATCCGCGGTAATTAAATGGAAAGTAGCTATCATAAGTTTTGTTTGGATCATCTAGTTACTTTCCGTAAATTAAGCCTAATGAATTAAGAAATTATAAATTAGGCTTCTCATAAATTAACAACGCTCCAAAAATTTTATTCTGTAATCACTCACAAATTCATGATCTAAGACCGAGCCTTACATAGAAGGATATGTGTTCTTCTCTAAGACAAGTGAGAAATGAAGAAAGAACTTTGAACATGACTAGACAAGGGGAGAGACGCAAGGGAAGGAGATTGGTTTAATCGAAAGGCATAGAGGAGGGGTCCCCAAACTTTTCGAGAGGAGGGCCACAATATTTAAAGTGCTAGGCAGGCCGGATCGAAAAAAACCTTGTTTCAAAATTTAAAATATTTTATTCTATAATTACCTAAGCATACATGCATATATAACTATAAGTGAACGTGAATAAATGCAAGAAAAAATTATAATGCGAACAATGCGCCTACTTTTAAATTGGAAACACTGATTTTATGATGTTTAATGAAATTTCCGCGGGCCTAATAAAACCCTTTCGCGGGCCGTAGTTTGGGGACACCTGACATAGAGAGTGAACGGAGCGATAAGAAGAATCCAGATTAAGGGGCGCTTAGGTGAAAAGGGCGGGGGGAAATCCTGGAGTCCTTCATATAAGCATATTAAGATGCGTACCTCTTTTGGTACGGGAACACTTTGGGAATGAATAAGGACAGGATAGAAGGTGAAATAGAGAGAGGGCGATTTGAAAGACGAAAAGAGAGAAGAAAATCGGAAAAAGGGAAGGCGAAAAGAATAAATAAGGAGAAAAAATATGTAAGGCGGGGAAAGTGTATCAAAGTATAGAATTCAGTTTGATATAACTTTTGTTAGCGGCCGGAATCTACCCAAGTTTTTGAATGATTATTATTATTATGGAAAAACTTGGAAACGAGACTGTCCTTCCACGAATTTTTTGAACTCGGGAAGTTTTATTTTCGCTCTTTTCTCCGTATACGGTTAACTCTTTCTGAGGAAGTGATTAGTGAATTTTCAGGCACCGAGTAGTAAAACCCCCTTGAGAGATCTTCTTTAATCAAGTTGACAGAAGCAAACATGACTTTTAAACGATTCGAAGGCTCACAAATCAAACAAATACTTTTCATAAAAAGACGAATTTTTCGCGCATACATTTCTCATGAATTTGCGTTAGTAACTTTTTTATATGCAAAGTGATATGAAAAGAATTTTATGGAAACAATATGTGTAGATGCGCAAAATTGTGTCCTTCTGCTGTGTGACTAGAGGTTTTATACTGATTCGGCATTTTACTTGCATCTGCGATGATTCGTGCGATGAAATTGTAGCTGTTGATTCCTCACATAGAGATAGTTTAAAATTTTCATTAAAATGACCGATTCATGAATCAATTATAGAAACTATTAATGATAGGTTCAGTTTTTGTAAAGGGAATAATTTCTTTTATGCATCATGTATTCTAAATTAAACGACTGCTTTAAAGATTGCGTTAGCATCAACATTTTTCATATTTGGATTGTCATAAATTTCATAGCACTAAATGAAATAATACTTCTTGAGACACGAATTTATATATTATATTATAAATTCAATCGTTTGGAAACGGGTTTTAAATGTGAATTACAACAAAGTTATTCCATAAATACTTAATCGGAAGTTATTTTTTCCAGGCCTTTTGGTAAGATAAAAGGGAAAAAGCCGCCAATAAAATGACAAATGCCCTACTATAAATACGCTATTTTGGAATTTTATAGTTCTCTCACGTAAAAAAAGACATCGAAATGAAAGTCCAAAAGTAAGTATACTAAATTTTTCGTCGCCTCTGGCAGAATAAAATATTACCTGACAGAAATTTTAGCATTAAAATCTTTCAAGGCATTTTAGTCGAAGAGAGGATTTTTGAAAAATATCTAGTGAGCATTAAGTATGATCAAAACGGGCATGAAAGAAGAGATACTTCGCAATCATGCTTTTTCAAAAGAGTTGCCCAAAAACCAAGATAACATCTTCTGGAAGCAGAACATTGTTCTCGAAAATCATTAATTTCCTGTTTCTCTCAAAGAATAATTCAACTTTAACATTTTGTCAATGTACCGTAAATGTTCGTAAAGTAGCCCGGGCTACAATTTACAATTTCTGTGCATGTACCCGACTACAATTTGAGCCCTGACTACTATAAAAGCCCAGACTACTATAAAAGCCCAGACTACTATAAAAGCCCAGTCTACTATAAAAGCCCAGGCTACAAATTAAATTGAAACTAGCCGGGACCCGCGCAATTGTGGATTTCGCGCAAGTAACATCAACAGTAGTATTACCAACAATATCGAACCAAACAGATGTTTCATCCATCGCTATTATGTCAGATTCATGAATTTTCTTCTACTTTATCATTGACGTACTTAATAAAGGACACCAGTTTGTCAATCAACTGTTCCGGGTCTTTTTCTTCCACTGTAATTTTCTCTCTCTGGGATAATTACTTCCTTTTCATAAAGCCACGTAGCTACCCTGTACTTGCAATAAAACGTTCTTGTTTCTTTTTTTCTACAGAATCAAACAACTCTACAGCCTTTCTTCGAATCATTTTTCTGGACACACTAATCCGACGCTCCGTATGACTTGCTATCCAATCCATCAGATGTTCCTCCATTTCTTCACTTACCAACTTTCTGCCTGCGCCCTCAAAACGTTTTCTGTTTTGGCTTTGATCAGGTTTTTCCAATCTGTCCTTCATCTTACGCCATTCACGAATACGTTCAGGATCAACTTCAAATTTACGAGCTACAGCTTCTTCGCTGTTTTCCTCTGCGTATTTTACTCCTTTTAGTTTAAATTCTATCGAAAAACTACGTTTAGATGCAAAAATTTCTATTGGGAGGGTAAATGAAATACGTTAATATAAAACATACTGTGACAGCGCTGATAAACAAGCTTACCGTAAGAAGAGGAATTCCTTTTGATTTGGCCACGCGCAGGAAGAATCGCTAGGTAAGAGGATTCCTCTTTCGCCGGCACACGCCTATGCTGGCTCGACTACTATCTGAGACCCGGCAACTATTTGAGACCAGGTTATTGTTTACAATTTCTGCACTATTTCCCGGCTACAATTCAAGCACAGGTCACTTTTAAATACTATTACTATTAAATACTATTAAATTTTAAGCCCCGGCGTTTAATATGTCATTTAGGGTAACATATTATATAATCAATCTAAGCTATGGCAGATAGGTATTGTTTTATTAAAATTTTTAGACCTTAACGTTCAAAGGAATAATTTACAAAGATGAAGAATGACGGAAGTTTTATATTTTGAAGACATGGGACCGGATAGGTAGGTTTACGTGACATTTAGATAATAAAGAGTTTGGACCAAATTGCCACCGTATAAAAGTCCTATGCCAAATATTTCTGAGTCTATAATAAAGGGGCAAAAATATTCCACTGAGTAAAGAAGGAATGGGCAAAATACGGCCCGCAGACCGCACGTAGCCCTCGAAAGTGGTTTGTGTGGACTGATAAGTCGCGATGAAAAAGAGATCCGTAAAATTTAACACAGAAATTCGTATTTTTAAATTCTGATCAAAAAAACATTTAGTATTAATATCTTAGCATTAAAAATCCTCATTAACAATTGATTTTCACTTATATGATATCTCGGAATCTCGTTGACTTTCGATTTAGACTCTAATCCGGCCCGTCAAACCATTGGAAGCTTCTAAGGTGGCCCTCCGAATTATTCGTCACCGCCAATGAGGCCAGCCATGTAAACAAGGTTCCACACCCATGGACTAAAATATTGGATCTTAAAAATATAGTCCTTGTACATTTGACAATCTTCTAAACCTCTGGCGACCAAATTTCCGGCGCCCAATCGTCCCCCCCCCCCCTCCGTTCATTTAGGAGTTTAAACCACAAAAATGAGAGGGAGATGGTGAGAAGGATACCCATTGGAGAAACCTAAGAAGGACAGAATAGAAGAAGGAGAATATAAAACTTGGAATAAAGTGGTAAGTACAGGAAAAGAACTTAGGGAGCGAAAATAAAAAAACTGCTGCTACGCAGAAGAAAAGGAAGAAAAGTAAGAAATAGGCGGATCGAAAGAGAAGGCAAAGAGAGGAATGAGAGAGAAAGAAATGAGAGTGAGGAATGAAAGGGAATGAAAGAGAGTAATGAGAGAGTAGTGAGAGAGAGTAATGTGAGAGAGTAATGAGAAAGGAATGAGAGAGATAGGAATGAGAGAGAGAGGAATGAGAGAGAGAGAGAAAGAGGTAGTTAATGAAAGGAAAAGTCGCCGCGAGTGTTCCACTTACGTATCAAGTAATCTCGACCCCAGGAGAAGGCGAAAAGAGCCGCCGCGGAATACAAACCCTCATTTTCCCCTCTTATTTTCCTTTCTCTTTTCCTTCTCAACATCTCTTCCGCCGCTCCCTTTCTCCTAATCATTTCTCAACCGCCCCTGATGTCGCTTTCTTTCCTAATCTTTCTCCCTCATTTCTCTGTATCCATCATTTCCTCTTTTTCCGTCTCTTTCCTCCTTTTTAGCCCTATGTTTTCTAACTTCGTCTCGTTACTTCTTTACTCCCACTTTTCTCTTTTCCCAAGAAAACTTCTATCTTCACATCTTTAGGCGCTATGTACTAGAGAAGGGATAGTAGCGGATCGCTTTATGGGCACATCTCGTCTGACCGTCCGTCTATCCGTCTGTCGAGATTTTCATCTCCTGAACCGCGAGACGGATTTAGCTTAAAATAAGTACGAGTGACCTTCCTCAAAATTTATCGCCCTATTATAATTTTCAACTTCATCCGTCAATTAGAACATCCAATTTACATGAGCACTGATTTACATCTACACTCGTATCTCGTTAAGTGGCATCCGTCTAGCAACAACTAAATACCATATTTTTCTCACACTAGCTCTTATATGATCTGTAAGGTATAGATTAAAAGATTAATTCGAACTTTCCACAAAAAAAGCCCGCAAGACCACATAAATACGACTTTTAGATTTGGAGATATAAAATTCGATAAAATCCTAAGCATAGTGGCCCAAGTATTTTTTTAAACTTTATGTAGCTATCTTTGATTTTATATATTCCCATATTTTAAAAACGAAAAACACATAAGTTGCATTTCTAATTCTTCCAATATTCTCAATATACTGGATTTATAACTGATACAAAAATTTTTAATGTATACATGTGACGCTAAGTGAATACTAAAGGAGCAGATAAAAAATGTTTAATTCGTGTAATTTTATGTTGATATGCTACAAAACTACTTAAATATAAGTAACTCGAATTATTCATTTTACACTGTTCCTTTCGCGGTACTTCCTCCTCAAGTAAATAAATAACAGACGAATGTATCACATATTTTAAATCAATTAAAATTACAAAAGTTGTGCTATCTATGAACATAGTTAAAAATAGATCGTTTTTTATTATTAAATTCGGTAATACCTTATTTACTTTATTTCGCTATATAGATCCTCCCATTAAATTGACGAACTGAAGAGAATTTGGAATTTAATCACCTAATATATGCGTAAATTTAGTTTTCTTAATTTTTATGATTCTATATAGCAACATATTCGGTCACAAGAACCTAGTCTGTAAGTGGCATCAATGTGAAAATGTAGGCTCAAAAATTCAGCTTTCGATATATTATACCTTCGGAGATAATATTTAAAAAGTAAATTTTATATGGACCCATATCCGACCCTGTATGTTTTAAATACAAATATAAAGAAAAACAAATAGCTGTTATACAGAAATCTACACTCCAGCTCATTAGCGTTTATTGTTTCTTCATAATTGCTGATTAAGCTAGTACACAGACAGACAAACAGACCGACTCCAATGCAAAATTATAAGATCATTTATAAAAAACTGCATTAAAAGGTACATATTGAATATTTTAAATAACCTCATATTTTAAACACAAACATACCAGAGGATATCTTTCTTAAAATGGAATTTGTAATTGATCCATTTGTGCTAAAGTTATCCATTAATACATTTTATCAAATTTTAAAAATTTGAAACTCCAAGAAACTGGATATTATTACATTATTCTGATGAAATCAATCATTGCAACTTTCTCGATAAATTTGGAAGGAAGCCTTTCTCGATCAGAAGTTAGAAAAACAAATATAACTAACAAAATCAATACCAACTCAACAGAGAAAAATAACTCAAAATTTTAGCTCTAAAAAGAATGGGTGAAAAAAAATTAATAAAAGGAAATATTTTTCTCGCCTGAAATATATCGTATCCCCGAGTTATAAACATTAACATGGTTCCCTGCGCAACGTGAAAACAAAACCGCTAACGAGGAATACCTCTCATTAAAAAAACTTCAGCAAATAAGTCGAGGTAATCCTTCATGCACAATAACCAGATTAAGTTTTGGGCAGGAAAATCACACCGCTTTGTCGTTTTTTATTATAAGTGTATTAAAAAAGCCGGTTTTATTTTGTCCTGCAAATGTCTCCAAACCCCCTTATCTCGAACGGGATTCGTATTTATTGATATTCCGTATCGAACGCAGCTCCATTCCTATTTTCCATTGTTTTTTCTTTCCTCCTCCTACCGAAAATTAAAAAAAAAGAAATCTTTAATCCGTCCCGTTATCAACAATCATTTTTTGATCAAATTACGAATGATTTAGAAATTTAATCTCACAGCTCCGGGCGCCGGCGTAGAATCGGATACAAAATTACTCGAACGGAGATACGGGCAGCGGTCGAGTAGCAAGAGCAAGAGAAAAAGAAATCAAAAGCACGGAAGGAAAATGAGAACCAATTATGGGAGAAAAATTGAGACAAGAAGGAAGAGATTTCGCAAGCCGCTACATACGCCTGGAAATAAGGTTATTATTCCCAAGAGCGAGGGACCTTAGGACGTTGCAAATTAAAGTCAAATGAGAGGAAACAAAAGAACAGCGTGACGCCAAAGTTGAAATACGGATTACGGGGTATAATGGGAGTAATTGCGTTTGGAAAGTGTCATCCACGTGCAGTTGTTATCTGCGGTTATTAGTTTTAAAAATATCGAGGATATTAAGCTTATTTTTTTAGTTTTCATGCAGTGAATCGTGTCATTGAGGATGCTATATAACATCAAAAGTCGGCAACTGATTGCTATTTTAAAACGTTTGATAATTATCATGTTCCATATAGCATCACAGAAATAGATGACGTCATTGCAAGCAATTTCATAACATGCCAGTAGCTAGCAATAGTTAGCCTAATAATTGTTATACCAATGGTTTATCTATAATCTTTTGGAATGAGATGATAGCAAAGATGCATAGGATAATTATTGTAATACTATTTATTTTATGATTTGATTCAATAATAGATAAACTTTTTCAATATTAAATCCTCTCTCGATTCATCAAATGATAAATACAAAAGGAAACACTAATCATTCTAACATTCCAATTCAATTACTAGACAAAACAATTAGTTGCTTACGATTCTAGATATTAAAGAATACGAAATGCTTCAGAAAAATTGTATCGGAATATCAAATCAAAACAAACACATAATCAAGGCCAAAATTTCTTCGCCCTACTTTTTAGTCAATTTGCAAATTTAACAAATAAAAGTATTTGCAGTCATTAGAAGTTATTTTGTGGGAAAATAATTTATACTTCGGACACACTGAAATTGACGGCTGAATTTTGCAACATGAATTGAACATGGAAAAACAGAGATAAAGAAAAATACTACGCAATAAGCGAATGTTTTGTATGCTGACGGCTTGAGAATAAATATACCGCCAACGTGCATGTCCAACTATTGTGAGAAAAGGAAGGCGCTGTTGAAGGACGGGATTATTAACAGTAATAGTCTCTTTATAACGCACTAGCATGCAAACGATTCAGGGATCCAAATGAACGTGATCATTTCCGCGACACCGTTTGATGGGAGCCGTTTCATACAAATGTAGCTGAAAATCGATAAAAAAATTCAATCGCGTGAAGTCTTACAAAGATGGGATCTTTTATAAATATTTGCTTTCATGTTTTTAAACACGACTTTGACGTGTAAGAAAACCATGGGAGATCTGACACGACGAGGGATATAAAGGGAAAAAATGCAGCCACAACCTAAGAAGGAAGAAAGAGAGAGAGAAAGAGAGATAGAGGAGAGAGAATGGATAAAGAGAGATAGAGAGGAGAGAGAATGGAGAAAGAAGAGAGAGGAGAGAGAATGGAGAAAGATAGAAGAGAGAGAAAAGAGAGAGAGAGAGAAGAGAGAGAGAGAAGAGAGAGAGAAGAGAGAGAGAGAAGAGAGAGAGAGAAGAGAGAGAGAGAGAAGAGAGAGAGAGAAGATAGAGAGAAGAGAGCGAGAGAAGAGAGAGAGAGAAGAGAGATAGAGAAGAGAGAGACAGAAAAGAGAGAGAGAAGAGAGAGAGAAGAGAGAGAAGAGAGAGAGAAGAGAGAGAGAAGAGAGAGATAAAGTAGAGAGAGAAGAGAGGAAAAATTGAAAAAGTACAAGGCATGGGAGAGAAAAAGAACTTGGGACAGAAAAAAGAGAAAACTTTTCCGCCAGGATTAAGGCATTTTTGTAGACCTAAGTTGACAGGGCTGTGTGTCGGACAGGAATAATGGCGAGACAGTAAAAAGGTTAGACGGAGGAGGAGAATGAGAGGGGAGGTGAGAAAGGCGAAGAGGGGTAAAAGGGAAGAAAATTAAGCGGAGGAAGGAAAAGAGAGAAAGGAGAAGGGCGATGGAATAAAGTGAGGAGCGGCTTGAGGATGTGAGTCAACAGAGGAGGAAGGAATGAGTGTGAATGATGTGATGAAAGGAGAAGCAAAAGTAGAAAGAAAAAGAGTAGATAAGGATTGTGAGAACAGCAGAGCAGGGTAATTGGAAGAGAGAAAAGACGGAAAAGATTAATTGATTGATATAGTCTTTATTTGGAGCGAGATTGTGACTAAGAAGTCCCATTTCCACCTAACCCAAAAGAGAGAGAAGTGGAGGGAGAAAAAGAATAAAGGGTAGAATCAAAATAGAGAGAAAGGAATATTGCTATAGAGGGAGATAGGATGGTAGAAAGAGGGAGAAAGGAAGGAGGATAGAGAGGGAAAAAGGAAAGAGGTTAGAGAGGGAGAAAGGAAAGAGGTTAGAGAGGTAGAAAGAAAGGTGTTAGACAGACAGAGAAACGACTTTATGAAGGGAGAAATCGAGACTATATAGTCCCTTCTTACATTCAATCCTTTTGTCATATAGTTTCAATATTTATATATTTAAAAATAAATTAATTACATATGAATTACAATAACATACATGCTTGTGTTAAAGTTGGGCATGGAGACAACGGCGAATTAACGTGGAATAAAAAAATTTGAAACTCCAACACGGTAAAATGATCCAGATTCGTCAATAATAAAAGGGGTTACAAGATGTTAAAAGATTAAAAAAGGTACTTACAAGTTTGCAGGAAGAAAGTGGCCCGCAAGGCTTATTTGTCAGGTGGTGTTACAAAACTGGAAAGGGGGGGTTCACAGAAACACGCACATTTATTTATTTCAACATACATGCTAATTACAAGTTAACTGTATACAGGTTAATAGATCATAGAGCATTACCAAAGTATATTGTTAGTTTTGCGGGTCGAAAAAACTGTGTCAGCTATCTATGAACACAGAAAAAAATGTCCCACAGCGAAAAACATCTACGAAGAGAAGGGAGGTGTAAAAAACCGCGAAAAATTCCTAAATAGTTCAGAGAAATAAAAAAACAATAATTTGAGAGAAAGAAAGAAAAAAGTGAAAATTAGAGGAGGAAGGGAAGGGTACTGAAGAGGTATACAGGAAGAGATCTAGAGAGGGAGAAAGGAAGAGATCTAAAGAGAGAGAAAGAAATGGATAAAGGAAGGAAGCTAGAGAGGCGAAAAGGGAGGTAGCTAGATATGGAGAAAGAAAGGGAACTAGAGAGGAAAAAATAGAGTGAGAAAAAAAAATGAATCTCGAGAGGACGAAATGGAGTTAGAGAGGATGAAATGAAGCTAGGGAAGAAGAAATACAGCTAGAAAGGAAGAAATGCAGCTAAAGCGGAAGAAATTGAGGTAGAGAAAAAGAAATACAGATAGAGAAGAAGAAATGGAGCTAGAGAAAAAGAAATGAGCTAGAAAGGACAAATTGAGTTAGAGAGGAAGAAATGGAGCTAGAGAGGAAGAAATGGAGCTAGAGAGGAAGAAATGGAGCTAGAGAGTGAGAAATGGAGCTAGAGAGTGAGAAATGGAGCTAGAGAGGAAGAAATGGAGCTAGAGAGAAAGTAATGAGCTAAAGAGGAAGAAATGGAGCTAGAGAGTGAGAAATGGTGCTAGAGAAAAAGAAATGGAGCTAGAGAGGAAGAAATGGAGCTAGAGAGTGAGAAATGGAGCTAGAGAGGAATAAATGGAGCCAGGGAGGAAGAAATGGAGCCAGGGAGGAAGAAATGGAGCTAGAGAGGAAGAAATAGAGCTAGAGAGGAAGAAATGGAGCTAGAGAGGAAGAAATTGAGCTAGAGAGTAAGAAATGGAGCTAGAGAGTGAAAAATGGTGCTAGAGTGGAGGAAATGGAGCTAGAGAGGAAGAAAAGGAGCTAGAGAGTGAGAAATAGAGCTAGAGAGTGAGAAAAGGAGCTAGAGAGGAAAAAATAGAGCTAGAGAGTGAGAAATGGAGCTAGAGAGGAAGAAATGGAGCTAGAGAGTGAGAAATGAAGCTAGAGACGAAGAAATGGAGCTAGAGAGGAATAAATGGAGCTAGAGAGGAAGAGATGGAGCTAGAAAGTGAGAAATGGAGCTAGAGAGGAAGAAATGGAGCTAGAGAGTGAGAAATGGAGCTAGAGAGGAAGAAATGGAGTTAGAGAGTGTGAAATGGAGCTAGAGAGGAAGAAATGGAGCTAGAGAGGAAGAAATGGAGATAGAGAGTGAGAATGGAGTTAGAGAGGAAGAAATGGAGATAGAGAGGAAGAAATGGAGCTAGAGAGTGAGAAATGGTGCTAGAGTGGAGGAAATGGAGCTAGAGAGTGAGAAATGGAGCTAGAGAGAAAGAAAAGAAGCTAGAGAGGAAGAAAAGAAGCTAGAGAGGAAGAAATGGAGCTGGCAAGGAAGAAATTCAGCTTTAGATGGAGAAGGGGAGTGAAGAGGTGGGAAAGGATGTGTGCAAAGAACAGATGGATATCATAAGGGGATGGAGTGGGAGAAGGGGTGGGTAATGGAAAGACAAAAGAGTAGAATGGAGGGAAAGAAGAAGTAGGAGAGGGAGAGAGATAGCAAGGGAAAAGGGGGAGGTGAGCTATGGGGAGATGAGGGAGGTATGATGAAGAAAAATATACTGAGAAGAATGGGAAGAGAGGAAAAAAGGGAACCGAAAGAGCAAGTGGGAGGAAAAATAGATCAAGCATACAATAGGTTGAAGGATATGTAAGAAAAAAGAGAGCTTGGAAGAAAGACAGAAAGACAAGAGAAAGAAAACAGGAAACGGGAATGAAAGGAAAGAAGAAGAGACGAAGGAATGAAGGTAATGAAGGTGTGTAAACGTAAAGAATCGAAAAAGAGGAGTATACAAGTGGGAAATGGAGTAGGAAACGCTGTGTATGCGTCAGAAAGATTTAGAAAGAAAGAGAGTGAATGAGAGGACTTAGATATAAGGGTATAGAGCAGTGTTTCCCAAGCGGGGTGACACCACAACCCAGGGTGACGCAAATATTTGATAAATTCACTGGCTTATAAAAATAAATAAAACCAGAAGAATACCTGCCTCTGCTTCTTTGAGTGCGTAAATGTTGATTTTTTATGTTGTAGATAAAGCCTAATTTATCTTTAAAGATGACTTGAAGGAAATGGAACAGTGAACGAAAGAGGTGACTCAAATAAAAAAGGTTGAGAAACACTGGTATAGAGGATCATGAAAAGGACACGGGAATTGGGGTTGTGTTGGGTTCCATAGGGATTGTCGGGGAGGGACGCAAAGGAGGGATGATGGGAACTAAAGTTGAAGGGGATGAGTGGAGAAGCAGCGATGCGTAAGAAAAGGGCAATTGGGGATGACGATAAAAGAGAGACAGATAATAAGCAGAATAACGCACAGAACGACGGCGAAAATCAACGAGATAGAGGAGAGCAAAAACCGCAGTCGCGAGAGCGGAAGTAGATGAGGTATAAGCAAGCAACGAGATGTAAAACTGTGAGAAAGATGGACTGGGAAAGCAACAGAAGGGTGGAATGAAATGGAGAATCGAGGCGAGATGGGAGGAGCGACAAAGTCTGCTCGGATGAAAAATTAAGCAATAACTGAAACAGATGGATAGAAGGAGGAAGAGGAGGAACGATAGAGGTACAGAGAGAGAGAGAGAGAAAGAGGATGAAACAAATGATTTTTTTGATAGAAAGAGAGCCGGAGAACGCGAACGTGGGAGTGAGAAGGTTATTTACGGGAGAGAGAGGAGAGAAAAATTGGGAAAATTAATGATAACCACCGCGAACGGAAAGATAGTGGAGGCAGAATGGGGGATGAAAAATTGGATAGCGCACACACGTAGAACGACTAGGAAGAAAGGAAGATAGGAGAGAAAAAGGACGGGAAAAAATAAAAGGAAAATGAATAAAGCACATGGGTTTAAAAGGCTAGAGAATGATAATTCGAAAAAAATGAAAAATAACGAGAGACGAAGAGAAGCGATGCGTCTCGAAAAATCGAGGATTGGTAGAATGCAGAGATGAAATGGATGTAAAATTTGAAAATAGGAAATTATTCAAATGTAGAATTATTCACTTTATATTTTCTTAATATTTCTTATTACATCGATACATGTACAAAATTGTTTGCTATGACTTTAAAATAGAATTTGTGAATGGAAACATCAAAACATATCATGCTTGATAGAATGGCACCTGCAGAATGGATCTATGAGACCCTAATGTCAGTTACCCGGCGCCCCGGGCATACGTATTATATCTAAATATAATCATGTTCAAAATTGAATTTAAACTCAAAAAGCAGTATTCACAGGATATGGGGATTTATTAATGGTATTTTAAAATTAAAAAAATGTACACAAATTCAAACCAATGTCAAATATCTACAGTTAAAAACAAGCTGCCATAGTTCACTCGTGTACAATATATTCAAACGTATATGTAAGCTAATGAAATTAAAAGATGTATATGATTTACCCGGAAAGCAATAATGCAAAAATAATCCAACGAGTTATTTGTAAAAATTTTATTAATCTCTACTGAAAGTATGAATAATTCGCGTTAATGGGATGTTTCGCAAACACTTGAAAACTTTCGAAACGGATTTCAACTATCCAAAAAGGGAAAACATTATTTCATTCAGCCAAACGTGACCTTGAAGTATCAGTATATAACAGGGATTCCCAAATTGTGTTCCGTGAAAGCTTCCCTGGTTTCCGCGAGAATCCAAGCACGTGACTCGTTCATTTAGCCGAGGATAACCTATATTAATGTGACATTTATGTTTGTTCTAAATAAATTATTATTATTTTGATCAAAACATTGCACTGGCTACAAGGTTGTCGTGGTGATTTTGCCATGTCAAAAATCTCTCTCTTCCATGCAGTGGCGTAGCTAGAATCCCCTTCGCTCTGAGGCAAGTCACAGAAATTCGCCCCTTACCCTCCTGCTCTCTGTACAATTTTCCAGAAAAATGTAATGTGGGAAATAAATTGGAAACTCGATCATATTATACTGGCCGTTTAATTTGGCATATATTATATTTATTATTTATAATAAAAAACGTAATTTTCGGCCAATGAGTTTGCGACCCTCAGCCCTGAGTCCTGGGAAACTGCTCCCCTCTATTCCCACATAGCTACGCCACTGCATGTATGCGTTCTAAACATTATTTCACCTTTTAAATTAACCTTAGGACTGTCCGGAAGTGAAAGAAGATGAGTAGTTTCCACTCATACTGTTTTCAGCATTCCTGTTCTATAAATATGGGAGGCTGTTGATTTCTAATTCACGTTGTGTGGGAATATTTTTCCATGCAGAGCCATATTAACATCTACGGTGATTGCTGCAGAACGTTTATCATTCTCTTCGAAAAATATATTCGTCTTCTTCTCACTAATGAAATGGAATTTTCTTGAAGTGCTTGTTTGATCCATGAAGAAAAATCTCATCTCATTCGCTATTTTTTAGAAGAAAGTTAATAGCCATTAATCTCACCTTATAGTGAACAGGGGGCGATATTTTAGCTCTTTCGTTTTTTGCAGTGTATTTTAATTTTTTCCCACTTTCTGCAGGTTAGTACTTTTTCGTCAACTGTTTACATCTGTATTTGTCCGTTCCTTTCTAGAAAAAGTTTAACCTCCATAAAATGCATTTTAGCGTTTTTTTCTAAAACGACGTTTGTGTATTCGGCTCATCGTCCGTCTGTCTGTCTGTCCTTGTGCAGAACGACTCAAAAATATTAACTCCATTAGTTTTTAAATAAGGAAGGAAAGTTGACTATAAAAATATAGTAAAATCTAAGTATGCTGCTCGCATAATTTTCTTCTTTTTTATTATGATAATTCTACCCCAAAATATGGGTCGTTGGCTTAAAACCGGTACATTTAAAGTGAGCACTGGTAAAAACAAGAAAAATATAAACAATTATACGGCTATTGCTGTCCCAACTACTTATGTGTCCTCCTATGCAGAAATATCAATGCGATGACCTAAAGACTGTAGCACAGTTCGGGAAAACCTGGGACTAAGTATGGGAAAAACGGAAGCACGACGAAAGTTTTATCTAGAGAGGTTTCACATGGACAGATAATAAAGAAGAGCTAAATGCATTCTGTGTTGAATTTAAAGAAGTATTGAGTAACCGCAGTCTGATACCTGAAAAATTGCCAAGCACCCGATCTTGAAAGATAAAAGTGCTGAGTATTTTACAAGAATATTGACAAAAGTTCAGCAGAAAAAATGGGATTTCGTGATATATTTTGTGAAGAAAATGAAAATGTACTCTAGGCTTCGTATTGTGTCAGTTACCGCATAGAAAAAGCTGACGATGTCGCAAAAGAATTGGTAGTGTATGTTTGTTGTAAAATACAGCAACAAAATTGATTGTGTTCCCCTTTTGAACAACACTGTCTCAGAAGAATGAAGGACATATCAGCCTATTGTGAAAATAAACTAATAAACAGATTGAAACTGAGTGCAGCATGTTTTTCACTTCAAATGGATGAACTGATGTTGCGGGGTTATCCATTTTGCTTGTTTTTGTGCGCTATGTACATCCATGAATCTTCTATTGAAGAATATATGTTTATCTGCAAATAAATATTTAAAATGGTAGATTCTACTATGAAAGAACGCGAAATTTTCTGGGATTATTGTTTAAGTATATGCACTGAAGGAGCTAAGGCAACGGTTGGCAAAATTGCAGGTGCTGTAGCACGTATAAAAAAATTAGCTCCCCATGTAATGCATAACCATTATTGTCTTCATATAGTGCAGTGAAACGCATACAACGTGAACTAAAGGATATATTGAATGAGGTTGTTAGAATAGTAAATTTTATAAAAGCTAGGCCACATAATTCTCGGATATATATACTTTGTTGTGCGAAAAAATGAGAAGTTTATATAAAACATTACTTCTCCATATAGAAGTGCGATGGCTATCGCTTAGAAAAGTGTTGCCTCGATTTTATGAACGAGAAAAAGCATTTTTATACGAAAATCCATTTGAATTGGCAGAAAAATTAAATGACAGTTTCAATGGAAAATACGGCGTATTTGACAGATATTTTCACTTACCTAAATGAAATAAACATTTCACATTAATGCGAACATTTTCCAAGTCAAATGGATTCATTACTTTAAAACTCAAAATTTGGGGTGAGTGTGTGGCAAAAGGAAGCCTTGAGTGTTTTCCGAGTCTTAATGATTTCATTTCGACCAATTATATTTCCCTCGACGAATGTGTCAACAACTCTGTATGTCAACACTTTTTTGAACTACGTACGACAATTAGAGAGTATTTTCCACCTCAGGCTTATTAAAATGATTTTTTGAGAAAAGTACATGATTTTTTAAATTATCCAAAAAATATTTGTATTTTTGAATTATTGAATATTTTAAATATTGTTTTATTATTTTTTTAAATGTGTCAGTATATTTTATTTTAAAATACGTAATTCTTACCATTGCCATTTTTTTACTGGAAATCGAACATAAATATCCTGAGGGGTGAATGTCTACAATACAGAATAAAATACGTAAATAAAAAATAAAATTAATGTATAGGTTTGTCACCTCTGGTTTAGGGTTCCGCGCAAAAATATATTTTTATATAAGGGCTCCCAGGTTTTGCAAAGTTTGGGAAACCCTGGTATATAGCATGAGACTTTACATTTTTCACTTCTAATAATTTAACTGTACTTTCTACAAAATCAATCCATTGCAGAGTTGAGTTTCATGCATGTTAATCGGTTAATAATTTGCACACGACACATAAATGAACAATACTGGAAAGATCTAAGCGCCCGGTCACCATTGGCAACTAAAAATTGCATAGTGGGGACTATATTTCTCTGTTATATTTTACCAATTCTGTAGAATTCCTGGGTAGGTAATATTTTTACGCCATATGCATGACACATATGTGATGCATACAGATTCAAACAACCTGAATCATAAATCGCAGTCGCCTGAACTTCGGAAGAAATTTCAATACTACTTGATTAAAACATTTTTCCAGGGCTGTTAATAGAAATTGCAAATTTTCGAATGAAATAAATTAAAAACGAGATTATATCAAAGGATTCTAACCCAATGATAACTTTTTCATTAAATTGGAGATACGTCGAGTAGAAGACACGTGAAGCAAGGAACGATGAAGACATTCGCCGAAAATCTTCGCATATTGCACGAAAAGAACTATCCACGATTTAAAATACTCGGCATGAACGGAATCTTCCAGCAAAATAATGCATGGAATAATAATGTATTGTAGATAGTGCCAAAAATAGCCTTACCAGTTAGAAACAGTTCCACATGTCCGCGTAAAGCTTGTTAATCTTTCGAAAATTGGAAAATTGAAAATAAGGAGGGACCCTGACGGAAAAAATATGTTAACGCAATTTTTCGATTAATATACGCACCAAGAATTTCACAAGTAAAATATCAAAATTGTCCTATCACCATGCATAATACGTACCTTAAATTGCAGTAATAGAATTGTTTTAATCCGTGCAGGTTTTAGTGAAGACTATTACGGACTTTTCAAATAATTTAAAGGCAAGTTCGCCAAATTTCCAAATATATATATTGACTATTTATGTGAACACAATAAGTATTGATAATCTAAAACGTTTACGTATCTTCTTGATTACTTCATCTAAAAACCAGCTCTATAAAGGCTGAAAAAAAATAACTCCTATTTGTGCTTTTGAAAATAAAATTTTAAAAAACTTCCATCTACGCCTCATTTACTATATAAAATCCTTAATCTTTCAGTATAACGCTAACCACCGGTGGCAGGTATATCTGTATGCACTACCGGCGGCGTCTATTAATATAAATATATAAAGAATATTAATAAAAAATCTGATGTGGTCATCACGTGACTTTCTCCATATCTGTAATATTTCTAAATACTCCAAATAGGTTACATAATAAAAAATATTTTAAGAAACTGCTATAAAATGTTAGACTTTACATAGAACATAAAATAAACTCAAACCAAAGCCTTCAGATATTGGATATAGTCACAAAGCTTCAACAATTAAGAAACGAAAAAGGAGCGTTACTAAGACGTAACTAACTTCAATTGTTAACAACAGTCGTCGGCAGGTGACGTGGTGGTGGCAGCTAAATATATATCTCTTAAACAATGCATTAAATGGAAAAATGTTTCAAACAAAGATTTCAGAAAATTAAATTTTATACAACTTTTATCCTAATACATTTTAACATTTTTCTAATATTAAAGCAAATATTTTTAAATAGCGGATAAGTGACAAGAGTAAATATCCACTTTCGGTTGTCCGATTTTTACCAAAAACTAATGAGTTCTTGCGATCTTTATAAAAACGTTAAATATAAAATTTCGCGTTGACTTAATTAATAGTTTTTGAGTTAGAGCACCTACAAAAAGCTACCACATACACACACACAGACATCAATGAGAAAATGGTCAAAAGGTGTTCAGGGGACCTCAAAACGTGTATTTCCGTTGAAATCTCGAAGTCAATTTTTTTTATGAAAACAATACTTTCCCCTATGGAGAATGTACATTTTATATTATTATTATTATTTATATTTTATCACCTGATGATGCTACGATCGTAGTGAAACCGGTCGTTTTTTAAATTAAAAATTTGTGGAAATAACAAATTTCTTTTTTCAAAAAAATGATGTTTATAATACTATCGCGCCGAGTTTGTAATTTTGTCACGCTGAGAAATAGCTACATACTTGAGAGGAGAGTGAGAGGTAGGAAGAATGAGAAGTTTTAATTTTATTCTTTATTCATACATACCCGTCATTCGTTGCGGGAAATTACACTAGTAGGAAGGAAAAGGGTAGAGAGACGGTAAAGATAAATCAGAAGTTTTTAACCTAAGAGTAGGAGAAGCGGATGGAAGAGAAACATTAAGGCGAAGACTACAAAATCTCGAGAGAGATGAGATAAAAGAGAGAAAGAGTAAGTAAGCAGAATAATAACGAAATGAGAGCGAGGCAAAAATAACATGGGCCAAAAAGACGATCCAAAAAAAAAGCTGGACGAGTACATGAAAAACACTATGTGTGTGAGAAAGAGAGAGACAGAATAAGACGAAAACATAAAGGGAGGAAGTGACGAAATAGGGGAGAGGGTCGAAGGGCGAACGAGAATTAGAAGAGGAGAGAGAGATGTATATAGGAAGGGAGAGATAGGAGGAAAGGGATGAGCAGCGGTGTTGTTTAAGGGTTGGCGGAGAGAGACGGGTTGGATATTAAAGGCAAGAGTTGCTCTCGGATGGGTTGGCAGTGTGTTGTTGAAGTGGGGAGGGAGAGAGTAAGAGAGAGTGAGAGAAGGAGAAAGGTGCTGCCACCCAGCGGTATTAGTATTTATGTCGTACCGCGCTTTTGCGGTATGGGATCCGAGGGAGAGAAAGGGAGAGTGAGGGGAGAATGGAGGTTGGGCGAGAGGTGAGGTGGTGGGGGGGGGGGAAGAGGGGGCAGGAAAAATGTGTGCGGGGAGTAAATGGATGTTGGGCAAGGGGTAGCATTTGGGAATGGGCTTGTGTGTGTATGTGTGTGGTAGATGGAGAGAGGGGAAACTGACGTGTGAGCTTCAGGGATTCCCCTTGATATGGGGTGCGGCCTATGTTCCTGTGTGCCTGCGTGTGCGTGCGTGATGGGAGAGAAGGGACAGGAGAACGGCGGTGATTCGGGTCGAAGGCGGGAGGGTGGGTAGTGGACATGCGCAGACGACGGGAGGGATATGATGATACACGCGAAATTAGCGGAGATTTTTAAAAAATAGAGAAATTGAATGAAAAATGCATGACGCGGATTATTTTTCGTAGAAACTACGAGCGATCTGGTTAATCCATCGTGCACGAACATAATTCGAAGTTGGCAAAGATTGATAAATGAATGGCTGATTTTTGAATTGCCACTCTTGAGACACATAACGTTGGGACTCCTTTGTGTGAATCTACTGCGAAAACTAAAAACGATGCTGACTGGAAAATGTCTGAATAAAGTTTTCAAAGGGCGGATTTTTTTTACCTTTTACCGACTCTTCCACCATAAACTTTAATCCTCACATTCTCTAAGAAAAAATCTGATGTGGCCACCACATGACTTTCTCCATATCTGTAATATTTCTAAAAATTCCAAATAGGTTACATAATAATAAATATTTTAAGAAACTGCGAGAAATTTTAGACTTTACAAAGAACAGAAATAAATTAAAACCATAGCCTTCTGATATTGGACATAGTCAAAAAGCTCCAACAATTAAGAAAAGAAAAAGGAGCGTTACTAAGACGTAACTAAGCGACAATTGTTAACAATAGTCGTCGGTAGGTGGCGTGGAGGTGACAGCTAAAAAAAGATATTTCTTACATAATGCATTATATGGTAAAATGTTTCAAACAAAAATTGTAGAAAATTAAATTTTCTACAACATTTATACTGATACATTTTTACATTTATCAAATATTAAAGCAAATATTTCAAAATAACGGATAAGTGACAAGAGTAAACACCCAACCGATTTTTACCAAAAACTAATCAGTTCTTTTGACTTTTATAAAAATGTTCAATGTAAATTTTCGCGTTGACCTGATTAATAGTTTTTGAGTTAGAGCACCCACAGAAAAGCTATCACATAGAATCGAGAAAATGGTCTAAACGTGTTCAGGGGACCTCAAAACGTGTATTTTCATTGAAATCTCGATTCGATTTTTTTCATGAATACTATACTATCCCCTATACTACATATATGGAGAAAGTAAAAAAGCACTATATATTATAATCTCAAATCACATAATTTCAATCGTTAAAACTCCACTGATGATGGACTCTTTTCCGTCAAAATGACCGTCTGATTTTCATGACCTTTTTTATAGCTATTGGAGATAAACCTTTTGCTAATAGAAATCTCTTACAATGAAGTAGAAGCCTAAAAGAATCTCAATTTGTCGTTTCTAAAAGATTCTACGCCGGGTATTAATCCATTTTTACATACATCCACATTTTGGGTACGCATGTGTTACATATTTAGTCCATCCAATAAATCGTTTGCAAGACAAAATCTGACCGACTGCAAGCAAAAAATCGCTAATATTTCGCAGTATTTTTAATGTTTTAATTCCCTGATCTGCTGTAAATATTTTAAGAACGCTTCAGTTAAGTGCTTTGGTGCAATATGCTTTATTCGGAACACTCCACGTCCTACGAGTCGGGGGAATTGTAGTATGTGCCTATAGCAATGCATGTATGTATGTATTTAAGCATTTCATCTCACCTTGAAAATAAATTAATTTTTCGGAGAGATATTTCATTATAGGAAATATTTCGTTAATTCAAAATATTTCTCCTCTGTACCGATTTTCGTTTTTCCTTATGGAAAAATAATGGAGTAAAACAATCATTAATATTTGTAATTTTACGAATATTATACTTTTTTCATATTGGGTTAATAATGCCACACATTTCTGCCAAATTTTAAATTTGTAGCGCATTTAGAAGTGAAATAACATTAATCTATTTGTTTAAATTTTAAAAAAAATTTAACGACCGCAATAATTTTCCCGTAGTATCTAAATATTTACCTATTTGTTTAAAGATTAAGAATTTTTAACTGCCAAACAAATTAAACCATCAAAATTTATATAATCCCTATTTTGTTTTTTTACAAATTCTACCTTTAAAATAATTTCAGCTCCGTAGCACATTTGCAAATAAATTAACCATGAAAATTTGTTTAAACAATTGCAATTTTTTAGTGGACGCGTTGTTAAATTATTTCAAGATTTTCATTTTTTGTCGGTTTTGCAGAAAATCCAGCCTATTTAAAAAATGTGGAATCTCCAGATCCTCCGGAAGTGCCTAAACATTAGTATCCTCATGCATTATTATATATAGACGGTCCTCACAGAGGAGGATTAACATATAACATATTAGTAGAAGGTGCTTGCATTCTGCATTTCATCTCACCTTGAAAAAACATTAATTTTTCAGACATATATCAACATTGAAAATATTTTTTTTATTTCAAATGATTTCTGTTCTGCACCGATTTTCGTTTTTTCCTTATGGAGCAATAATGCAGTGAAACAATCACTAATATTTGAAATTTTAAGAATATTATACTTTTTCCACATTGGTTTAATTATGCCAGACACATCTGCCAATTTTTAAAGTTGTAGCACATTTAGAAGTGAAATAACATTTATCTAATTGTTTAAATTTTAAATTTTTTAACGACCGCAATAACAATTTCATAACGATATTGAAATGTTTATTCGTTCAAACACAATAACCTCTAAATAACTTACAAATTTCAGCTACCTAGCTTCCCCCGTAGTATCTAAATATTTACCTATTTGTTTAAACATTAAGAATTTTTAACTGCCAAACAAATTAAAATATCAAAATTTCTATAATTCCTATTTCGTTATTTTACAAATTCTACTTGCAAAAAAAATTCAGCTCCGTGGGTCATTCGGAAAATTTTAAAAATTGCGAATATTTTGTGGCTGCATTGTTGAACTTTTTCAGGATGTTCGTTTTTTTAGTCGGTTTTGCACAAAATCCTATCTATGTAAAAAATGTCGAATTTCCAGAACTTCTGGAAGTGCCTAAACATTAGTATCCTTCTATATATATGTTATACGTTAATCCTTATCTGTAAGAAACGTCTATATATAATGATATATAAAGACGTGTTAGCATGAAAATTAGATGGAAAAAGGGAAAGAGGTAGGAAAAGGTTGCAGCGGATAGACGATTTGAAAGGGAAAGAGATTTATCAAGATATGAAGAGGACAGCGGAAAATAGGAGTATATGGTGAACCAGATTTAACCATGAATAATCACGGACCTGTCTACGGACAAACTACCTATGGTGATTATATATATGTGTATATATATATATATATATATATATATATATATATATATATATATATGGTTGCTTTGATTATCCCACAATTTTACGCAATCGTTTGTTCACAGAGATAGGAAGGTAAAGATATATCTGCATGCATTGAGATTAATGTTCGATCAGAGTAGTTTTCCGACGCGTTGATGCATAGCTTTGGCCGTCCGCCGCCGTTTTAGACTGATCCAATATGAAACATCCTTTATTTTTTTTAAGTCGGACACGCTCACGTCGATGTGTGAATTTAAAATTTATTTATAGCGAGGCTAAAGGCAGAGAACATCCCTCACTGGGACTTTACTAACTTTCCATTTTATGCGAAAGAATATGGTTCGTGTCATTTCTTTACTAACCAAAACGAAGGAATTAATAAAAGTACAATTGTAACTTTTGATATAACAGCAAATAAAAGGATATATTTTATTTCCACGAGCGCGAGCGAATAAACTACAATCGAGCAGATAGAGAAGAGCATAAATTCACTTCGAAAAAGTTTTTTTTTCGATAAAGGATCAAACCGCGATCATCGAAGTTGATCTTTGTCCATAGCATAAAACGGGTAAATAAAACTTAACCTGTCCTGGATTTGGAATGCATTATTTTCCTTTATCCCGACAGATTATAGGGGTTGAAAAAGAATTTCAATGGCCCGATGGATTTTATACTCATTACATAAACGGGAATTAAAAGCCAAAGGGCACACGGCTCTGTTTTTTAATTGTAAAAGAAAGAACTCGTTACGCCGCAACTCGCATTAACTCCAGAATTTAAAATAACGCGAAAACAAATTGAAAATTATCAATCAGAAAAACTCGAACGGAAATAACATAAAATCTTTAAAAATATATATAGTATATCGATTTTAAAAATCAAACGAAATGTCTTTCCCCTCCCCTCTCCACCCCCTCGAAAGAAAAACAAACAAGCATCGGATAGCGTCCGCCAGGGCTAGCCAAAAAAAAGAAGTCGCGCCGTAACTTACCGAAAGGACGGGGATAAATCGATCGAAAGGATAAAACGACAAAAATTATGCCGACTTATTTTCTCTTAAAAATCATCCGAATTCACGGTCGTGACCAATATGCCCCTATGAACGCCGTCAACAATCAACCTACTGAGAAACGGGGGCGGTGGCGAAAGTGGAGAATTACATGCAAGCGCGTTAAGGGGAGAATGAGGAAAGTAAGGGATGGAAACGGGAAAGAAAGACGAGAGAAGGGGAGAAAGATAAGAGAAAGTATGTGGAGTGATAGAAAGACGATAAGGGAGAGAGGACGAGGAGAGGGAGAGGTCAAGCGTAACATAACGGCCAACAAATAAATAAAAATAAAGCGAGAGAGATAGGGAGATATAGAGAGAGAAAAAAAACACCCGAAGAGCGAACGGCATAAACAAAAAGACAAACCTTACTCCTCTACACCTCCCACATTTCCCCAGCGCGCGCCAGAGGGAACACTTATACGAACCATTCAAGCCGTATATTACGCGCCGCCGGTCGGAAACACGGCGAACTAAAACAAAAAATAAATAAATAATAAAAAAGGGAGAGGGAGAAAGGGGACCGGGGGGGAGAGAGAGAGAGAGCGAGGAACAGACGACCCAAAACGTTGGATCGTATTAATACCTTCGCGCGTGACAAAATAATAATACTTTCACTCCACATATATGAGTGTGTGTATATTTTTTTAGAATTCCTCCCATCCTTCCTCTCACTTCCCATCCCCATACCCAATTTGGATGGCGGAGGGAAAAAAATGTTTTGCCTCGATATTTATGATAGCGCGCCGGATGTTAAATGAGGGTTTAGGTGTCTCTTCGCATCGCGTAAGGTTTCCATTCCTCCCCCCTCCCCCCGACCTCCTCCCCCACCTCCGTCCCTTCCATCCCCATTCTCCCTCGTCGCATAAGCGATGCTCCTCTGTTTTGCCTGCCACCTGCGCGGGTGGCTCCGCTCTCCTAAATCTCGCGATCCTCCCTCTATCTCACTTTCTCTCCTTCCTCCTCTTCTCCCCGTATCTCTTCTCTTACCCCTTCCTCCTCTCTCTCTCTATACATCCTCCTCTTCCTTCCTCCCACTCTACCACACATCAACTGTCCCTCTAAGCTGGAGAGATAGGGGTGCGGGGGAGGATGTGGATAAAGGCCAGAACGACAGATGGAGTCTTCTACCTCCCCCCTCCCTCGCCCCTCCGGCAGAATCAATTTGGTGCTTTATGTTTGTCTGCGTTTTATTCTCTCTCTCTCTCTCTCTCTTTTTCTCTCTCTCTCTCGGTTTTGATATGCATAAAGTTTTTCCTGCTGAACTGTAACGGTCCAAGTGATCCTGGCTTTTAGGTTATTTTTCGGCTTCTTTACCTGCTCGGCATAGCGTGTCGCGTGTTGGTTTCGTTTCATTTGTCACTGAATCCCGGTTTCAGCGATTCGTTTTTCTTTATATTCTCTCTCTTAATCGGGCAATTGCGGAATCCATTTCTTTCGTTATCATTCCTCTAATTATATTTTTCTCTCAATTACCTCGCGGGTTTGTGTTGTGAGAACATTTTAAAGCGATTGCCCTATGAATTTTTATTATTGCCACACACCGATTTGGAGAAAATAATCATACATCGCATATTCGCCCGGTGCGTTAAAATCCCATTTGTTTGGAGCCGCTAACGTGGGCAATGAGATCATGATGAATAGCGAAAGCCGAACACGTAAACAACGACGTCCATTCCTTTCCATAAGATTGGATAGCCTTGCAATGATCGTAATATATATATGGAAATAAGCAAAAATAAAGTCACGACTCGAGTGAAAGTGAATCCCTGACAGAGGTTCGATTGATCTTTCAAAAATATTTGCGATACCGAAAGAATATCCATTCAATTTCATATACAATGGAAATTTTTCTTTTTGAGCGACACTCCTTTAATATCATTGCTCATTAGTGGTAAACACTTTCATCTATTTTTAAATATGTACCTAGAAAATTCTTATTGAGGCGGGTAGGCCATGGAAAAGTAGTCTGTTTCATCTGTTTATATAGCCATAAGAAAAGGCTATTCGCAATATCAAAACTTTTGTACGTTTTTTATGAAAGGTTCAAGGGTAGAGGGCTCTAATTTCCAAGGATGAAAAAAAACTTTGCTTCCATTAACACTTTAACGGGGGTTTTGATCTCCTCCTCTAAACGGGAAAAGGAAGGACGACTTTTTCTTTTGGAATACTTCTCAGAAATTCTCTCCCTGATATTTATCCTGAAAAAATATTACTTGACATGTGTCATTTATTTTCATACGGCTCCAGGTGTTTACTTCGTCTTGCTTTGAGAGGGGTATATTTAATCTTTATTGCGTGCGTAGACTAGGATCTGCTCATGACGTCGGTTAGGACAATATTTTCTCTTATTTCTTAGCACGTTATACCCGCGAGCAAATTTGAATTAAATAATATCGGCCCACATTTTAACAATTGCTCATGGCAATAAACCAACCTATACTCTGTCTAACCAGAAAGTAAGGCCAAAGTTCAAAACTCCGAAAACCTTGGGACAGAGTAAGCCACGGATTTCTGAAAATTACGTATTCTTGAGCGAGACTGAGGCCAGATAGTGAGGTTTGACATAAAAAATGCCCTTTATAAAGTATTCTAAAGTAAAAAATATAAAGAAACAAAAAGATTCGAAAATAAACTAAAGGCAATAACATGTTTTAATAAATAAAGAGATGAAATAAAAAGAAACAAGCTTAAATTAATGAATCAAGACGTGGGGACGCTATATGTTAGCATGCGTTTGTAAAATAATCCACGCTGATACGCATTTACAAAGCTGGCCTGCATTCACTGCGAAAAGAGGCCTTTGTCAGCTGTGCGTGATTCAGAGCCTTTTCGAAATCTTTTCAGGTTTTTTCTGCAACATTAAGAACTAGTATATACTTTCAGAAAAGCTCTTGGTTGTGCCCATGATATATACCCGAGTCCCTCCCCTACAGCTAACTTTGGCTATTTATGATTTAAATAAAACCAATATAAAAACTATTTTTAAATACTTTTACTATTAAAAATTGTACTAATAAAGCAAAATTATATTTGATGATTCCGAAATTTCAACATTTTAAACTTGAATTTTACCAATAATAAATGTTGTATGGTGAATACTATATCAAATAGCGGGCATCGAAATAAAATTCTAGTAAATTCAACACAAATTTTATTGATTAGTTAAACTCAAGTTTAAATTGGTAAAGTATAGGAATCGTTAAATTTATTTTACTCTTATTAGTACAACTTTTATTTTTTCAATGTTTTTTATTTTAATCTTGAAAACTCTCTTATCCTGTTTAATTGCTCTTCACTACCTTTAGAAATTTCATTCGATTTCCTTTTAAGGTAGTATTCACGATTTTGTTCTCGTCGCTTTCGTTATTTGAAGGCATTTTCAGTAAAGATCGGTTGACAATTATTTGTCGTCTGGACCAACCCCATTGTTGCTAATTTAGTAAAACGTAATATATTCTGAAAATATATGAACAAACGAAGAGAAGTTATCAATAACAGTTTATGAGAAATATATATTACCATTCCTTTGGAAAATTCCAGAGCCAAGTAAATTGATACGTACACTCTCATATTAATATGCGTCTCTGCCGAGCATATGATAAAAATCATCGAAACCGTTTTACGGGGAAAATATACCTCTTTTATTTCTAAGCCCCATAAAACACGTTACATCCTGGAGGATTCCTTTTTTTAGCGAGCAAAAAGGAATGATGGGTGGCGGCGAGTGGGAGGGTTGGGCGAAAACATCGATTTATTTCCGTTTCCCTTAAGCGATACCTTACGAAAGAGAATCGATCGACGGCAGTATGATAAGATACGGGCATGTTATATAAAGGGAGAGAGAGAACCGACTTCCGATTCAATCACATAAATTAAAAAAGAAGACGAACGAAAGAGGAAAGCACTGCTTTCGTTCCGCGCATTTGAAGTCGAAGGAATCTTTTGATTACAATCCGATGCACCCGCATAGCTGGAGCCTTGAGCATCGGCCATGTGTATCTATATATGTATACATATACATATGTATGTGTGAGTGTAATGGGAGGGTTTAGACGGGAGATAGGAGAAAAGAGAGAAAGAGAGGAGAAAATACAAGAAAAGGAAGAAAAGGGAAAATAAGGTGGAAAAGAGTGAAAAGGCTATATATACGATTGAAAAGGGATGGAGTAAGAGCAAAGATTTTAAAATGGAGTAGAGATTAAAGGGAAATTGAGATGAAAATGTTAGGAGGGAAGTATATTGGAGTGGAGTACAAAAAGAAAGGAGGAAGAGATAAGAAAAATAGAGAAAGAAAAGGGAGTAAAAGAAAGAATGACGGGTAAAATGGGAAAAGAAAGAAGAAAATAAATAGATAAATAAAGACAAAGAAACAAGTAAAAATAGAATATAAAGGAAGAAATAAAGGAGAAAATAAAGCGCGAGAAAGAAATAGAGGCAAAGACAGGAAAATAAAGCATAAAAGATAAAAAATATATGAAAAGAATAGAAAGACGGGCACAGGAAAGAAGACGAAGAAAAAGAGGATGAAAAAAGAGAAAAAAAGACTAGAGTGAAAAAGGAGAGATAAACAGAACGAATATCTGAGGAAATGGGAGAATGGGGAACAGACAAAAAAGTGTGTGTGTGTGTGTGTGTGTGTGAAGGGATATACTGCTACGACGTGGAGGAAGAGGGATGCGGAGAGGGAGGAGAGTGGTAGGAGAGATCGAGGGATAGGAAGTTGGAGTGAAGAAGTAAAAGAGACCGAAGAAAGAGGATAGGGTGGAATGGGAGAAGATAGGGGGGAATGAGAAGGTAGAGGCTGAAATGAAGGAACCAAAATGCGGCTCAACATCAACTTCGTTACGCCAAAGGATGGATGCAGAGATGAAAAGAGGAAGGGAAAGGGAGAGAGAGGAAGGGAAAGGGAGAGAGAGGAAGGGAAAGGGGGAGAGAGGAACGGGAGAAAGGGGGAGGGAGGGACGTCGAACTGGGATATAAGGACGTGCCGAGAAGGGGGAGAGGAGCGGGTAGAAGTTAAAAATTCGAATAACGGGAGGCGGAGTAGTAAGGAATCGCGAATAATGGGTAAACTTCCAGCGAATCGAAAGAGCGCACGAGATAATACGTATAACCAATGTAAGAATACTTGAAGATTTTTGATAAAAGATTCCCAATTATATTGAAGATTTTTATACCTCCGAAAGATGCTACCCAAAAAAATTGTCCAACTTTTCCGAAAAATGTTATTCACTACCGCGACACGGTATAAGACCACCTTTCGTAGGGTAACTTAAGAAGACGTTCGATTCACTTGAGGGCGCAACTGTTTCTAGGACGGCGTGGTGTGTCGCCGTAACCGCGTTAACACCCTCATTAGGCAGCTAATGCACGCCACTTAATGTTAACAGGGGAATGAGTGACGTTAGCGGAGTAAGAGAATATCTCGGATCCCGGATCGCCCGTTGTGTCCTCCAATTACATGCCATCGAAATGAACGCCGAAATTCGCGCGCTAATGACGCGAATGATTTGATTTTCAACGATATATCGGAGTGTACGGTTATTGCCGTTTTTAGAGCATATTTATTTATTTATTTAACTTTTGGAATAATTTACCGAAAAGGCGGATTTTGGGAGGAGGACTAGGAAGTTTTTGGACGAAAATATGCAGCGGCTTTCTCGAAAGAAAATAAGGCTCAATTCCCTTTCGATGATTCCGTCAACTCGATACCTAATTCCCAGTAGGCACTGCAACGCTAAAACTTTTTTCAGAAAACCTTCCTGAGATATCGAAATCTTCTATTTCGGCAAAATAGCAGAATAGGTAAGAAAAGAAAGCGGTATTTTTCTAAAGAGCGAATTCGAAATTTTTGTTAGCGTCGCTAGACGCGTAAAACCTTTTAAAAAATTTCAAGCGACGTCCTACGAAGTGGGTGTACTACGAACTCTTTTGTAAGATACTCTCTCATTTTCCAGAAAGGGAAAACAGAGAGTGAATGAAAAGATATGTAGCGGAGGAAAGATAGGCCATCGCATGAATGGGATAAACGAGTTGGAAATGAAATGATTCCAAGATCAAAAACGCCAGACGAAAAAGAGGAATTTTTATATACTATAGAGGGATAGAGAGGGAAATAAAAAAATCGTGGTAGCATCCAAGGGAGTTTTTTTCAAGTTTTCGGGATGAGAATTGGGGGAAAACGAGTTTATGGAGATATGGAGACATTCAAATTATTAGGGAAAAGAGAACGGGGAATGTGAATTACGGTTACCGCGTGGAACAAAGCTGGCGAAGGTGGAATGGGAGAGAGAGCAATTGGAAAAGAAAGGAAATGAGACGAAAAGAATCGAAGTGTTTTGAGACGTGAATTTCAAATTAAAGAGAGTGACGCAAAGTGGCGTGGAGAAAGTTTTAAGTTAGTTATAGTAAACGAAAGATACGACAGCTAATCATGAGAGATTTCTATAATCGGAATAAAATAATCATAATTTTTTTTAATTGATTCGAGTTTTTTCATTCTCTTTGTCCAAGATTTTTAAACTATTAAGAAATAAAGAGACAAATCTGAAAATAAATTACGGTACATTTTTGAGGAGAAAACATTAACATGATTATGATAAGGCAAAATAAATCACTATCCACTAAGTATGCCGAAGTGAAAAACTGTATTTCTTCAGTTACCATGAATAGGTTGGCTAACTGCAAATCAGCTTCATATCACCTGTCATTATTGGTGGTTCACCATTAGAAGATTCAAATTAGCGCGGCGGCTGATTTTCCAAAACTTTCGAAAAAACTTGGTTTATCGATTCCATTTCAGCCATGAGGTGAGACCGTTAATTGTTCCTGAAACAGAATATTCATCGAAATTGAAATTTTAATTTCAATTGGACTGTTGAGCGAGGGTTTTGTTCTTTGACTAAATTTTCGTAATGGAATTTATCGTGAAACATGGAATACCTAAGAGAAATTTGCTTAAATGTGAGAAAAATCTAAACAAAACTGTAGCTAGGACCGTTATCTATCGCAATAATAGCCTAGATCTGTTTGTGTGTTTGTCTGATACGGTCTCTTGTCTGAGAAGTAATAGGCAGGACCTTTAACTCGAGAACGGTTGGTATGATTCCGAAGATTATTTCACGAAATATTGGGATCTAAATATTGCACCTTTTAGGTTAGTCATCGTCTATCATAAGATCAAAGGTTTGATTCCAGGATCATTTACTTTCTCCATATAGTTAACAGAGAATATTAATTTGTAGCATCGTTAAAATAAGAGGGACATGTGACTGTTTGAAATATTTCATATAAAAAGAGCCTAAACCTTATTATAAAAATATATAAAATTGGAGAGAGAGAAAGTTGGGAGACACAATTAAACTTCTAAGAGAAATGCAACCTAGCTTCCGGGATTCATTGCGTCTTTATCTAAAACTCTATTTAGGCATGTTTCCAAAGGAAAGATAGCCTTATGAAATGTTCCGGTCTGTGTATGTGTATTTGTGAATGTGTATATTTGTGTGTGCGCATGTGTCTGTGTGTGTCCTCTACCAACAACTTGTGCACCAATGGACCGATTTTCATGAAACTTGGCACGAGGCTCGTGCTGCCAGGGCCCACCTCCGGGTTATATTTTATTTGGCGAAGACTGAAGTCCCGGGTTCGATTCCAGGAACTTTTTCTCCCTATTTATTTTACATAGGAAATCTCAAATTCATCGTGCAGAGATGTTTTCTTTAATACAATAAAATAACTTAAAATTGTGATATCGGAGAGTGGTTTGTACAGTTCTAAGGAGAAAAGAGTGTACAGTCTAATTTCTATAATTGAAATTTGATAGTTGAATGCATTTTCTTGAATTTCTACTAAAACAGCGTTTTTGCTCATATAGCATTTAATCGGATTGTTGCCATGGAGACGATTATTACCGAACTCGGTTTGAACATAGACGAATGAACAAAAGGGTTATTTACTTTTCCGATCGACTACTCTTCAGCAATGGTCAGTTGATCTAGACATATTAGCTTGTGAACAGTAACATTTAATTAATTCGTATATTTTAAAAAATATCTGCAAAATGTAATATCAGAATGAGATTTTGACATTGTTTTTAGTATTTTAAACCTGATAATGCTCTTAATTTGTTTTCCAATTTTCTCTATCATCAATCAACTATGAGCTATAAGTGGTATTAATAATATGAGAATTCCTTGGAATGACTAACACATACTAAACATTTCCTGTCAATAAAAGTAATCAATTCGGGGAAACCAGCCTGCATTAGTCCTGGTTTGGATTTCTTGTTATTTTTCCATTGACTTTACGGAAGAGTTTCATAAGCGTTAATGAATTGTTTCATTTGCATGAAAACTTCAATCTTGAATGTTCAAAGATCTGTTTCCAAAAGTATTTAAAGAAAAGATAACTTAGAAGTGGCGCGAGGAATAAATATTATTTCTCAGAGCGCCGTCTTAAAATTTTTTCATGTCTCCCGAAAGATAAAAACCCGCTGAATTTCATTTCTTCAACATTTAATTAATACGCATATAATTCCACAAGACTTCATAAATTGCAGCACTTGGAAGTAACCACCGGCACCGACCTTTAATTTGTCTCGGGAAAATAAAAATAACCGGGCGAGGTAAAACTTTAATGAATTAATTTTCATCGCTGCGTAACTTATTAATGCAATTAAGCAGCAAAATTATTTCATTGTGTGATGATTTTTCTCCGCGAAAGATACGGCCCGGAGGAATGTACCAAGTTCACGATTTAAAATGTTCAACGCTTTAAGTTTTAATAATTTACTTTCGTTTTTTTTAGAAATGAACACGTTAAATTACTCCGGATCGCGGACGGAATCCTGTTTTAGAGTTTAAGTAAAAATTTGCATCCGTATTTTTGTCCCATGAATAATCTCATTATTTCCCATTTGGCATGTAAATTTCCCTTATGACTCCTTAACTAACCAATTAAAACTGCTTGATTAAAATCCTCATCCCGTGTACAACACACACCCACACACACGAGTTCTCCCGGCAATGGGAAACTTTCTCCCTCTCTCCAAGCACACATCCTCACCTTCCCCTCCACCCTTTCTCTATTCCTGCGAGCCTTTATTGCGTCGGGGTGCGAGAGGGCAAGAGAATTAACCCTCGTAGGGTTTGCATGTAAGGGTTATGGGTGTGAGGTTGCCTCGGAGATGTGGCTGCAGCCTGGAATGAGAGGTGAGCCGTGGGATATGAGAAGGTCGGTCCCGTACAGACGTTCAGCTCTCCGCTCCGAGAGGTTCCCACGGCAACCGCAAGGACGGTGTACGACTCGACATAGACTATACTCTTCCTTCACATTAATACTCCGTCCGCCGTTTCTCATAACGTTTACTTCCTTCGCTCGCACTCTCTAGCTCTCAAATTCTTCCTCGTGAATCCCTCGGATGGCCATAGTACGAGACCGGCGTACATAAAGTGACTTTAATTATTAAATTTTCGCCATCAGCCCGGGTTGAGTGTCACTCAGCGTAATATTCAAGTCGTATGGAAGCTGAGCGTCTATTTGTTCCTTTTACCTTGGATAAGTTACTTGGCGGTAAGGTTATGACACATGCTCATGCGGAGATTATAATGCGTTTACGGTTATTTGAGGTATATTTTTAAACATGGACGAAGACTATTGCTGTTAGGTAATACTGAAGCTAGCTTACTCCAACGGAAACCAAAAGGTTGAAAAAGAACATATTGCACTTTAGTCACAGAATTTATGAATTTTATCCCAGCCGTTTCATTTCATTATCTCCACTATCTATATTTCAAGATTTGCATCACAGGAGGAATTTTAATTGAAAATGTGTTTATTTCAGAGTATAAAGAGATTTTTCACTCAACCGAATTGGTTTTTATGCGAATCGGTTAAGAAATAGAAAACTACATAACAATTTAGATATAGTATGTGAGGTAATAATTTATTAATAAAACGAGTAAAACATACCCGTACATCAAGTACAAGGCATGCTGAGGAGAACTCTAAGAGGGCAAAAATACAAGCATACCATCATGTGTTGGCACGGGAAAATGCCTTTCAACAAGACACCAACCCTAGTTTACAGAGAAATTAATATTATTGCGATAGTAGTGACAATTTGACAATATCAGAGTCCTGAACATAAATTATTCGAAAATACACCAAACACTTGAAATAATTTTTACAGTGAAAATACTTTGAATCACTTTCCACATTCAAAGAACAATAAAATCAACAAAATTAATATCTGTTGCTATCGATAAGAAAATATAGATGTGCGTTTGAAATTACCCATTGGCGGCGTGGGCATAGCTATCGAAAGTTAGAGACGCAGAAAAGCAACGGAAATTAAGGTATCAATTTACGACGCACATAACATACATATTATAATGAAGTGGTATTATTTTACAAAGTGATTCTCTCCTTTACGTTCCACAAATTAAAGGCTTTATCCGTCAATCTTACATAACATTCGTACTCGACTGACCTTAAGATGTGTATTTCCGTTCAACTCTCGAATTAAATGTTTTCGAAAAATCAATAATTTCCCCTGTAGTGGTTATGGAGGAATTAAAAAAATAGCACATTTTGCAGTTTCGCATCAAATGACAAGGGTTCCAGAATCAACAAAGAATGCAAAATGGAAGAAGATAAAGCAACACGACGACGGATAAACGAAAACAGACTATGTAAACAGAAAATAATCTGATGTGGCCACCAGAAGACTTTCTCCATATCTGTAATATTTCTAAAAATTCCAAATAGGTTGCATAGTAATAAATATTTTAAGAAACTGCGAGAAAGTTTAGACTTTACAAAAAAGAGATATAAACTCAAACCAAAACCTTCTGATATTAGATATAGCCACAAAGCTCCAACAATTAAGAAAAGAAAAAGGATCGTTACTAAGACGTAACTAAGCGTCTATTGTCAACAATAGTCGTCGGTAGGTGTCGTGGTGGTTGCAGCTAAGAATATAGGATATCTCTTAAACAATGCATTATATGGAAAAATGTATCAAACAAAGGTTGTAGAAAATAAAATTTCCTACAACTTTTATTCCAATACATTTTTACATTTATCAAATATTAAAGCAAATATTTCAAAATAACGGAAAAGTGACAAGAGCAAACACCCACTTTCGGTCTACCGATATTTACCAAAAACTAATCAGTCCTGACATTTATGAAAATATTTAATATAAAATTTCGTGTTGATCTGATTAATAGTTTTTTAGTAAGAGCACCCACAAAAAGCTATCACATATACACGCACGCACACATATACACACTCATATATCATCGACAAAATGGTCAATATGTGTTCAGGGGACCTCAAAACGTGTACTCCCGTTGAAATCTCAGTAGATTTTTTTCATGAAAACAATACTTTCCCCTATACTACGAATGGAGCAAGTAAAAATGATGGATATGGAGACAAACGGAACGAGGAGTGGAAGATATGGACAGACGTGCAAGAGAAAACGGACAAAGGCGAAAGAGAAAACTCGTAAAGTGGAGATTTAAAGAGATTAGTACCTTCTGCTCCATTTTAAACGCGGACTCGCATTAAATTATTTTTCAGTCTTCAACTTTCGGCTCCGACCGTACGGGGTAGATACTAGTTAACTCGGTAATTAAAACGCCCTTTTATTACTCGGGTGTGCATCGCTAACCACTCACAAGCGAGGCCTGAGAATTAGAGCAGACGCGGTTCTTAGAACTCTTGGAAATTACGGTCAATCCGGGAGAATGTGTTAATTTTGGAAGCCTAAAGAAAAATTCGTCAGCGAAGAGGGAAAAAATATTTCGCTCTCCCTCTGATGAGTGGAGGACGAGAAGAGGAGATAAAAGAGAGAGAGAAAGAACGCGAAGTAAAGGGAGATTGAGGGAAAGGGAGGATTTCATTCAAACCCACGTTCGAAATGTTTTTTAATAATAAAGGATCAGAATGTCACCTTTAGATCATCCTGAATTTCTCTGTTGGCACGCGAGAAAACCTAATACGAATTCGTTGAAATACGAAATGTAATGGGGACGAAATTGGTTATTTTTAGGCGTTCTTTACCAGCGAAGGCTTCTCGCAAGAAAGGAAGGAAGAGGAACTCCAGAAAATAATAAATAGAGGTAGAAAATACGGTATGGAAATAAATACAGAAAAATCCAAGATAATTCGAATACCAGGGAAAAAAAGAGAATCTGAACATTATTGGAGGAAAGACTTGAGAACAAGTTTCAGACTATAAATACCTTGAAAGCATCATAACAAGAGAAGCAAAATGTACGGATGAGATCAGGACTAGAATAGGAAAAGCAAAAGCGGCTTTCAGAAGAAAGAAACACCTACTTACGGGGAATATAATGGAAGATATCCGCAAGGAGTTCATAAAATGCTGTGTATGGAATATAGCTTTGGACGGGGCAGAAATATGGACGTTAAGGAAAAATGACATCAAATACTTGGAAAGCTTTGAAATGTGGACTTGGAGGAGAATGCTGAAGATAAAATCGACAGATAGGATAAAAAACGATGAAGTGCTACGAAGAGTAAGAGAGAAGCGAATGATTATACAGACTATTAGAAAGAGGAAGGCAAACTGGGTTGGGCATTACCTGAGGAGAGAGAGTATGATTAAAGCCGTGTTAGAAGGAAAACTAGACGAAAAAAAAATGGAAAGAGGTAGGAAAAGGTTTCAGCTGAGAGACGATTTGAAAGGAAAAGAGAGTTATCAAGATATGAAAAGGATAGCGGGGAATAGGAGTTTATGGAGAAACAGGTTTAACCATGAATAATCACGGACCTGTCTACGGACAGACTACCCATGATGATGACCAGCGAAGCGATTGTATCGGAACGCATTATTGGCACGTCTCCTTTGTCCGCCTGTCCGTCGCGACTTTCATCTCCTAAACTGCTTCGACGGGTTTTGACTAAAATAAGTACGTGTGATCCTTATTAAAATGTACCGCCGAATTGTAATTTTGAACCGCATCCTTCAATTAAAACTCACTTTGCATAGGCACTTAGAAAAAACTTACATTCGTTTCTCGTAAAATGATAACAATTAAAAATTCATATTTCTCTCTCCGGTGTTCTTATATGATCTGCAAGTTATAAATGAAAAAAATTATTTGGATCGGGGTCAACATTTACCACAAAAAAGACTGCAAGATCATATAATTACGACTTACAGTTTTGGAGATAAAATTCGAGAACCGCCAAATCTTTCAGTACCGTTTAGTACGTAGTTCCCGCAAATAACGCCTTTGAAATCTCTGTCAATTCCATTTTTGTAGTATATTTTTCCTACTTGTTAATCCATCATCCTCTTAGGCAATCCGTCTGTAGACAAGTATGCGATTGTTATTAATTCAACCTGGTTCTCCGCATTTTCTTTATTTCCTTCTACGTTTCTTGGTGGCACTTTCCATTTCACGTTCTCTTAACATTCGGGATTATATGAGTTAAAGACAAACAGATAAAAATAATTTAAATACACACAAAAAGTAATGATTATAGATTAAATTTTATCTTTAAAAACTTTCAAAATTATTATTTCACAGAATGATATAGACTAAGTTTAAAGTTCCCTTAAAATAACAAGTTATGTGCTTAAAGACAAACAGAACTTTGCGTAGAAAAAGTGTTCAACCTTCTAGAAGGCATTTTAGCATATTTGTAGTAAAATCACTGATTAGTTTCTCGACTACTCAAAGAGCTCACAAGAGAATAATCGAGTTCGTCTTATGGCTGAAAACAGATTCACGAATAAGCACTTCGGTAACAAGAATTGTAAATTTACATATTTACCTTAAATACCTATCTTCAATAGAATATTTTTTGTAATCAACAATAGGTGAATGGCCACTGAAGACGGATGCATTTCAGCCAAAATATAAACCTGGTTATCCATAACCTTGTTACGGTTACTGGTGATACCTAAGATGTGCTTATTTTTTAATTTTCCCTATTTAAGTACTTATTCTTGAATTTAGGCCTACAGTGCTAGATTTGGTTTATACATATATACTAACCATTAATAGTCTAAGTTTTTTTAATTAATATGACTTACTTGCTCATCCATGTTAAGAGAAATTCGAACATTTACAAAACAAACATTACCGTTTCTAAAAACACACGACCCATTTATAATAAAATGGTCTCATTATGTCTATTACAAGATTCAAGTCTCTGCCGATTGGAGGTAAAATTACTTGAGTACAATGTAGTATAACAAAAAAAAGCTAATTTTTTTATTAATTCTTAGCGTAATTTCTGAACGTAGCAGATGAGAAAGTACTGACGAATCCTGCAAAAAACGGGATTGATCTCTTATAGGTATCCAGAATGGAATGAAAATCTAAAGTTCTCAAACAGCCTAGAAACGGTGATCCAGGTATAAATTTCAGAATTGTAGCGCAGTGAATCCAGCGTGGTCGTCGAAAGTTATCTTTCAATGAAAACGCAACTTTTTGGTTCCGAGCTAATCGAAAGGAGCCGAATTTAGTCGCAAAAAACATCATATATGATAAAGAAACTACTTTATTAGTTTGAATGGTTGCAGTATAAAATCAAATGTTTCATCCTAATTTGTTATGATAAAGCCAATCTCATTCTGTAATTCTGTTTGTAAGGTTTTAGATAGATTTTATTATATGATATTTTTCGTCTGCGTCTTCAAATAGTTTAAACCAAGATACGAACTCGGAATATGAACTTATCGCTATCCATTTGTGTTTCCCGGCAAAAAAAAATTCATAATTTCAGGATTAGTCTGAAAATTGGTTTCAAATCCGAAAACAAAAGGAAAATATTTCAAAGACTTTACTATGAGAAGTAATTGTTGCCATGACCACTTCGAGCATAACTGGAACGTTTGAGGTCGCCAAATTATTGCTCTTTCCCACCATGTATGGATCAACTAAGGCAAGGATTTTTGCTGCACAGCAGTCGTAATCAGTAGCGATTCGTCGATAATAGCTTCTAAATAGTTTCTATTAGGATCGGCTATCGGTGGATTATCACTAGTGATGGCTGCTTTATAGTCAAACTGTCAATCCGGTTTTCTTAATCTAGTATGGCTATTAGAGTTTTCAGTTTCCATTTCAGGAATAAAGTAAGATCGATAATCATTTCTTGAATGCATAATTCTAGAGAAGTAAGTAGCTTTTGTCGTATTTTGTTCAATTTAAAGAAATATTTTTGCTGCTTGCATGATAAAACAGAGGAGATATCAACGCATTTTAAATTAATCTATAAATGTCTCGCAGTATTTATACCTTGCCATTTCCTTAAGAAAACCACAGACTGTTTGTTACCAAACAATTCACACCGCTAAAAAAATCTCTAGCTCATGAATTAGTAGGTTTTAGAGGAGATCGTTCACGAATCGATAACGCGATAATATCCGTACGACGAAACACTCTATGCCCTTTAAGATAAAAGGAAGAGAGTAAGGCTTCCGCGATTTAACTCCTATTCCTCTTTAAAAAAAGAAAAGAGAAACCTATCGCGCGCCATTTCATCCTTAACCTATTGATAAACACCGAAAAAGTCGATTACTCCCGACGGGGAAGCCTTACATCTTTTTTCGGAGGGAATAAAATATAAAAAAATATATATACCTCTCGCGAAAAGAGAAGTCGAACAAAGTTTTCTGCCGCGTTATTGGTCCCCGCCAACTCCTTCACTTGATCCAGAAGGGCGTACTGCTTCCCCCCTCTCCCTTCCGTCACGTCCCTCCCCCACCTATGTCCGATGCATTCATCCCCCTCCCACATCCCTCCTATAAGGTTCGCCCCTTTCTCTTCTGCCCCGGTCCTCTGCAGGCGACACCTTTCGGCAGGGCCATTTCTTTCTCGCTCCCCTTATAGGGGTGAGGCAGAAGTTTATTTCGTAGGATGGCCGCATGGAAAGGGAAAGAGGAGAAGGAGGAGAGCATGGGTGCCAGATGGTGGCGACGCGGCTCTCAGATGAAACACGGGAGCGACTCGCAAGGAGGTATAGAGGGTCCAACCCCTTTCCTCAAGGCTCACAATGGAAGGGGAAAATGGAGGGTTGGAGGTGCAATGGGGGTTGAGACTCCTTTTTCAAAGTGTGTAAGGAGTTCGAGAAGGTGGATGTGGGAGAGGGAGGGAGGAGAAGATGAAGTTGTGGATGGATATGGCGCTTTATGGAAGCATAAATGTATGAGGTCGCGCGTTGACATAGACCTACCATAAGCTTAATGTCGAGTCGCAGTACAATATCTTCACTAAAGTGGCTTTTAAAGTGGTTCTGCATTAACTTGACGAGGGCGACATTAATTATTGGAAATAGGCCGTGTGTGTCAGTATTTGAACTAATACAACTTACAAGTTCAAATAAACGCAGGCACGCCGTTGCCGTTGTGTGCATACACATACGTATTATATACGTATGTACGAGGGTCAGTCTGTAAGTAAAACCATAAACGTGACTTTGATGGGCTTTAACGGAACCTTTCAAGAAGAAGCTTGAAGTAATTTTCCACAATTTCCCTGCACAGTGATATACTTTTCCAATCTTGCCACGTTTCCTAATACCAACAGAAAAGATTTCATTGGACTGGAAACGTAACCAGACTTTTGCAGAAGAATAATATGGAAAAATTAGCTTAAGTTTGCTCTTGAAAGGTTCCATTAAATATACGAAATTTACTTATTGACACCCTAATATGCAAACACATACATTATCTTGCATATATCAAAGAACCACAGTCATCCGTCACTATCTATGGTTAGCCTGTTATGTTTTACGCCCTACTGATTCAACTCTTTACGCACTATGGGTATCAAAGAGGTAGTCCAATGAATAGTCAGATAGCAAGAGAGAAGAGAAACCTGGTATCGGCTTTTTAACCTGCTCTTAAAGCAGAACATAAAGGGGGTCAACGGCTTAACGTCCCTTCCTCAAACCACACAAAAGGGGGCCTGGCTACCTTGGAAAAACTCCTACTTTCGCAGGAATCGTGCCCGCAGCCCTGGCGAGTAGCATCCAGAATCCTAACCACTGACAGGCTATAGTGTTCCGTGACACATCCACTAATATCAAATGTTATTACAAATGATCTATTCAATTTAAAAATTATTATTAAGAAACTAACAACGTCAACAGCAAGTAATAATTGCAAAGAAAAACTCAACCTATTGATAGTTATCGCTTTTTGTGCGGTGTTTCCACATTCCTGATCGATAAGGAGCCCATTCCTTGGTCAACTTGTTCGCCCAATCATAACCTCTTGACTTTTACCACTTGTACTATCTTGATAATTGAGTCTATGTTCCACCAATGCCAACAAATCAGAGTAATTTGAAAGAAATGACACGTGAGGCTGTTGGTAATGTTAAGCATTATATGCTACGAAATGTATGGCGGAAAACACAATACTGTTTTGATGTCTGCAGAGCAAAAAATGGAGGACATATTGAATTTTAATTGCTTTAGAAAAAATTTGTTTTTCTTTATTAGTCAGATTGATTATCGCTTTATATTCGTTTTTAATAATGAGTTTTAAAATCATGAAGGTAATTTGTAACCTCATCATTCATATTCCGTTTCGAATAATTTACGGTTGTTCTGCCTCTCTTGTCATGGAATTAAGTCATTCTGCTGTACAAAATTGGTTGTTAGTGTTCAAATGCACCATCTTCAATGCATTCCTCTTTAGTACCATTTTTATTTCCTAGATCAATTTTCAATCACATCGAGAATCAACATAAGCTCCGATCTATGTTTTGGTTATTCTCATGTTCCACGCACTACTATCGAATGCGATTAAATATTATCTCTTCATTACAATGAATATCTTTCGTAGGTTCCTTCATGTTTAATTTCTTGATGCTAATCTGTATATTATTTTCAATTGATTTTCGAAATTTGTATAACCTAGTATTATTTCGGTCTTTATTCGTCTTCTTGTTGTACCAGCTAAATGTATATCCCGGTTGCATATGCTGCTTAGGTAATTTCATTGAGTCGAATTCGCTTTTTTCGAAGAACCTCCGGCCAATTCCTACTACTAAAAACTTCTCCACCGTAAATTGTTATTGTTAGCGATAAATGAGCCATGAATAAATAAAACAAATGTAATACCTAGTTTTATAGATTTAATGTTTATTGTCCAATGAAAGGTTTTTCATAAGAATCACCACAGCTTTGAGTTAATATTCATCCAAAAAACAACCGAACAAATTATAAATTATATACATATTAGAAAATGTGTGTAACGCTAAACGAATCTGATTGGTTACCAAGAAATCAATTTTAATTAGAGTAAATTAAAATTCATGTTTTTTATTATTTCCAATAATAAATAAACAATAGCAAATTGTGTGCAATTGTCATATTTTAATCGTATTTTATTCAAAATTTTACTTCTCAATTCGAATGTTTTTCAATTTATTGTATCATGATATATTGGTATAATCGCAGTTACTAACTGAAATTATCTAAATTTCGTCATTTTTGACGGGTCAACAACTAGTGTGTGTGTGTGTTTGTGTGTGTGTATGTATATATATATATACACACACATACATCATCATCATCATCATCATGCTTCTGTCCGAAGAAAGGTTTTAACTGAATCGCTGCCTCCATTTCTCTCTCTCCCTAGAAGCCTCTTTTATACCTCTATCAGTATTATATCCCTGCTTTATATTATCTAATATTCCTATTTTTTTCTCCCTCTTCCTCTTCTTCCACTAATTTTTCCTTCTAAGATCGTCCTTTGTAAACACTGTCTTCTCAATATGTGCCCTATCCAATTTGCTTTTCTTTTCCTGATTGTTTTTATTAGCATCCTTTCTCCTCCCGCCATTTCCAATACTTCTTCATTTCTCTTCCTCTCTGTCCATTTCACTTTCATCATTCTTCTCCATACCCACATCTCAAAACTTTCTGAATATTTTTCCTCCTTTCTCCTTACCGTCCACGTCTCTGCACCATAAAGAGCTATGCTCCATATGTAGCATTTTGCTAATTTCTTCCTTGTTTCTAAATTTATTTTCTTGCTTGTGAGAAGCTCCTTCTTCTCGTTAAATGCTGCTTTTGCCATTACAATCCTACTTCTGATGTCCTGTGTACTACTTCCATCCTGTGCTAAAATACTGCCGAGATATTTGAAACTACTTACTTGTTCCAATTTTTGGCCATTTACCATCATATTTAATTCTTTATGTTCCTTTGAAACCACCATGGCTTTCGTTTTTTCTGCATTGATCTTCATTCCATATTGTTGGCCGACCTCCACTAGTCTGTCTGTCATCCTCTGAAGCTCTTTCTCACCTTCTGCTATTAAGCCCTGATCATCTGCGAATTTAATGGTGGTAATACTTTCACCTCCTATCTTAAATCCTTTCTCTTCCATCAACGCTTCTTCTGTTATTGTTTCTGCATAAATATTAAATATCGCTAGTGAAATTGGACAACCCTGCCTCACTCCCCTCCCTATTGAAGTACTTTCTGTTTCTTCTCCTTCAACCCTGACTCTAATCTTTTGATCAAAGTAAAGGTTTTTAAGCAGTCTTTTATCTTTCCAATCTATTCCTATTTTGTTTAAAATACCCAGCATTTTATCCCATTTCACTCGGTCAAAAGCTTTCTCAAAATCTACAAAACAAAAATACATACCTTTATTAACTTCTAGCGCTCTTTCTATCATCACCCTCATACATCCTATAGCATCTCTAGTCCCCCTTCCTCTTCTAAAACCAAACTGATTATCTTGCAGCTCCTTTTCTATTTTACATTCAATTCTTTTGGTTATTATTCTGGTTAGAACTTTAGCTGTATGAGAAATTAAACTAATAGTTTACATACATACATACATACATACATACATATATATTTACAGAAAAGGAAAGGTAAATGGGATAAAAAATACAAGAATTGGTTGGGATAAGGAAGCCCAGTGGGCACTCACCAATAAGAAGACTTCAAGTTGGCGAGCTGCTGGGGGTGTCGAAGTGACGCACGTAAAAACTACACAAAAATCACGGAAGGTTTCGGGGGTGATCCCTTCGTCAGCACAGGAGAGAGACAACTGATGGCAGTGACACTGGGTGGAGGGATGGGGATGGAAGCGTAGTGCGGACATGTCAGAGATTTTCCCGTAACATATATATAGTATATGCATATACATACATACACACACGCATTTAGTTTAAGGTAACTCCATGGACAAGATATCCTCAAAGATTTTTACGTATATACAAGAGTGGAACCACTTAGACATCAACCTTTTGCACAAGAAAGTTTGCAAGAAAGATTTAAATAACTATCGGACAATCAACTTGGTTCCGACAGTTTACAATTATTCACTAAGACTTTCTCTATAAGCATTCAAAAGCATCTTGATTTTTCCTAACACAGAGAACAAGCCGGGTTTCGCAGAGGGTATAGCACGAAAAACCACATTCAATTTGTCCGAGTGTTAATCAGTTGTGGCCACCACATGACTTTTCCATATCTGAAATATTTCTAAAAAATCCAAAAAGGTTACAAAATAATATATATTTTAAGAAACTGCGAGAGAATTTTAGACTTGAACAAGAACAAATAAACTCAAACCATAGCTTTCAGATATTGGATAGCCACAACAGTTAAGAAAAGAAAAAGGAGAGTTACTAAGACGTAACTAAGCATCAATTGTTAACAATAGTCGTCGGTAGGTGGTGTGGTGGTGGCAGCTAAAAATATAAGATATCTCTTAAACAATGCATTATATGGGAAAATGTTTGAATCTAAGGTTGTAGAAAATTCTAGTTCCTACAACTTTTACTTCATTACACTTTTACATTTATCAAATATTAAAGCAAATAATTCAAAATAACGGATGTGACAAGAGTAAACACCCACTTCTGTTTGGCCGATTTTTTTTTACCAAAAACTGATCAGTTCATGGAACTGTTATAAAATTGTTAAATTATTACAATTATTCACGAAGACTTTCTCTATAAGCATTCAAAAGCATCTTGATTTTTTCTAACTCAGAGAACAAGCCGAGTTTCGCAGAGGGTATAGCACGAAAAACCACATTCAATTTGTCCGAGTGTTAATCAGTTGTACTAATGAATACGGGTTACCCAACTGTACGTGCTTCATCGACTACGAGAAAGCATTCGACTCTATTCGAACTTCGTCTGAAGAAACAAGGGGTTTATGAAACATAACTCGATTCAAGAAAATTTTAAAATGCGATATCGTCTGTCCAGCTGTATGAAGAGACACGAGCATTTAGGGCCGAAAAAGAGTGAGGCAAAGAAACACTGTCTGCAAATAAGTCACAGCAGAAAGTGACGCTAGTTTAAAGGTAAATGGTGAATATATGAGTCACCTCCGCTTTGCCGATGACGTCATGTTTGCCGGAAGCCCAGAAGAGCTCCATAGAAGAACTCAGAAGCTGGAGCAGGCAAACCGGACAGTTGGACTCAAAGTGAATCTTAATAAAACTGAGGTCATGTACAACTCCTTCACAAAACTGAGAAGATATCTATCAAAGGAGTAGAACTCGGGGAAGTATCAAGTTACGTTCATTTAGGACAACTCATCATTACCGAGGGATCGCTTCTTGGAAAAATCAACCGGAGTGTGAAGATGTCATGAAGTGCTAATATTTTTTTTTTTATTTAATATTTTTATTTAAATTTATTTTTTATTTGCATTTAAAATTACTTTTTTAAATCGTACTATCTCGGATTTTCGACTCAAGAATGACTAAAATAATGATAATTTACTTTCCAAAGTCGATTTGATGTGCTAATTTGATTTTTAACACAAAAAAGTTACGTTTTTGATGCGGAATACTTCGTCGCAAATAAAAACATTGTTGCTGATTTAGCAACATTACGGGCTTGAAAATGCATATAATACTATCATATGTATAAGATTTTTATAAAAATTAATTTTGATATTGATATCAGCTTATAGATTAAGATGAAAATACATTTCTATTACTACAAAATCATATATATATGATTTTGTAGTAAATATATATATATATATATTTATTTATTTATTTATTTTTGTGTTTTACGTGTATCAATTCGAAACCTCCAGAAGCTCCCCAACTCGAAGGCATCTTATTGGTGAGTGCTCAATAGGCTTCCTTATCCAAACAACTTGTTGCCGTCCATTTATCCCATTTACCTTTCCTCTTCCATAAGCATATGTATATATATATATATATATATATATATATATATATATATATATATATATATATATACTCTCACACACACACACACACACACACACATATATATATATATATATATATATATATATATATATATATATATATATACTAGTAGAAGGTGATTGCATACTGCAAGCATTTCATCTCACCTTTAAAAAGACATTCATTTTTAGACATATTTCATCATAGAAATTGATGGAATAATAGAAACTATGCAGAAAGGCATAAGCTGTAATTTTGGGAATAACTTTGAAACAAAAACTTCTGCTATGACCGGAAATCGAACCCGGGTCTTCCAATTGCCGGGCGGATATTCTACCACTGAACTACCTTAGCAGATTCTGCTAAGGTAGTTCACATTTTCCTTTCTCCATATACGTAGTATAGGAGAAAGTATTGTTTTCATGAAAAAAATCCACTTCAAGATTTCAACAGAAATATACGTTTTGGGGTCCCCTGAACACGTTTTGACCATTTTCTCGATGTGTGTGTGACAGCTTTTTTGTGAGTGCACTAACTCAAACACTATTAATCAAGAAATTTTATATTTAACAATTTTATAACAGTTCCATGAACTGATCGGTTTTTGGTAAAAAAAATCGGCCAAACGGAAGTGGGTGTTTACTCTTGTCACATCCGTTATTTTGAATTATTTGCTTTAATATTTGATAAATGTAAAAGTGTAATGAAGTAAAAGTTGTAGGAACTAGAATTTTCTACAACCTTAGATTCAAACATTTTCCCATATAATGCATTGTTTAAGAGATATCTTATATTTTTAGCTGCCACCACCACGCCACCTACCGACGACTATTGTTAACAATTGATGCTTAGTTACGTCTTAGTAACTCTCCTTTTTCTTTTCTTAACTGTTGTGGCTATCCAATATCTGAAAGCTATGGTTTGAGTTTATTTGTTCTTGTTCAAGTCTAAAATTCTCTCGCAGTTTCTTAAAATATATATTATTTTGTAACCTTTTTGGATTTTTTAGAAATATTTCAGATATGGAAAAGTCATGTGGTGGCCACATCAGATTTTTTCCTATTAAAAGCAGATATTTACGCTAATCCGGTATGTACTTAAATTTTGTCTCCAATAATTAAGAACTGCGTTTTTTCATATAGATAACTATTTTTTGCGAATTCGTATCCCAAATTTAAGTAATTTAAAAATGCATTTTTAAAAGCCTTGCACCTAATCCTATGTTTTTCTTATGGGGTACTGAAATGGTACATTGGGGTTAAAAAGATCTCCTAAATATTAACTTTTTTGTTATTTTTCGATTTTTTTCGTCGGTTGTGCCACTCGACCTACTTACATGGCAAATCTCAAATTTCTATCACTACTACAAGTACCTAAGTATTTTGCGTCATTGAGTGAGTGAGACACAAGTAGCTATATTAATATACTAGTAGTTGGTGCTTGCATTCTGGAAGCATATCTACTCAACATAAAAAACATTCATTTTTAATATTTCATCATTACAAATATTTTTAAAATTCTAAATATTTCACCTCCGGAGCGATTTTTGTTTTACCCTTATGTAAAAATAATAGATTAAGACAATCCCCAAACTTTGCAATTTTCAGAATTTTATACTTTCTCCATTGTGGGGTACTAATTCTACACATTTCTGACAAATTTTAAAGTTCTAGTACTTCTAGAATTAAAATAATATTTTTCCAATTGTTTAAATTTGAAACATTTTGAACGGGCACCGCAATATGTTTATGGGGAGATTCAAATGTTTAAATGTGCAACTGCACTATTCTGTACATAACTTGAAATTTTCAGCTTCCTAGCTCATACCGTAATGTCTAAACAGTTACCTATTTGTTTAAATATTAAGAATTTTTAACTGCCAAACAAATGTAAATATCACTATTTCGTTTTTTTACAATTCCTATCTCTAAAAAAATGTCAGCTCCGTAGAACATTTGGGAATACATAAACCTTGAAAATTTGTTTAAACAATTGCGAATTTTTAGCGGCCGCATTGTTGCACTTTTCAAGATTTTCGTTTTTTCTAGTCGGTTTTGCACAAAATCCGACATTTTAGGAAGCTGAAATTTAGCAGGTCTGTAGAATTTTTCTCATAACCAACTATAAAAATCGAAAATTTCAAAATTGTTAATTTTTAGGGGTTGTTTTAACCCCATTGTACTTAAAAGTTTAATAATTTTTATCTTGGAAACTATATGCTGTAGGTTCAAGTTTTTTAAATCATTTTGTAGAAAATTATACACAAATAAATGAAATTTTAAAAATGTTAAAAATTTCTACCACTAATAATTCGCAATTGTTTAAACATATTTTTGAGGTTTGTTTATTACCGAATGTGCTACGGAGCTGAAATTTTTTTTAGAGGTAGTGTTTGTAAAAAAAACTATATACGGATTATAGAAATATTGATAATTTAATTTGTTTGGCAGTTAAAAATTGTTAAAGTTTAAACAAATAGGTATATGTTTAGATACTACGGGGTGAGTTAGAAAGCTGAAAGTTTTAAGTTATTTAGAGTTTAATCATTAAAAACGAATAAAAATTTCAATGTATCCATGAAATTTTATTGCGTCCGTTAAAAGTTATTTAAATTTTAACAATTAGATAAATGTTATTTCACTTCTAGAAGTGCCACAACTTTAAAATTTGGCAAAAATGTGTAGCATTAGTACCCCATAATGGAGAAAGTATAAAATTCTTAAAATTGCAAAGTTTGGGGATTGTATTTATCTATTATTTTTACATAAGGGAAAAACGAAAATCGCTGCGGAGGTGAAATCTTTAGAAATAAAAAATATTTGTAATGATGAAATATCTGTCTGAGAAATGAATGCTTTTTCAAGGTGAGATGATATGCTTGCAGAATGCAAGCACCAACTACTAGTATGTTATATCCTCCTCTGTAAGAAACGTCTATATATAATGATATGTAGATATACAAATACTATAATCGCACTAATGTGCCTTACGCAAACTTTCTTAATTCCATATTTTCTAGAATTCTGAAAAATTCAGATTGATTATTCATGACTTATAAACAAAGGGAAAATTGCTAAATGGGAAGTTCTTAAGTTTAAGTGTCCCAAAAAATTTATAAAATTCGAAAAATTCCCATAAGATTAACATTGGAGAATTGTTGTCTTCAAGCACGCTTCCGAAGAGGACTTTCAGATTCAATTTGGCGTTCAAACTCGGCATGTACGCGATAGGTCAAAGGGTAAATAAATCGCGGTAGGTCAGTCAGATTTCTACAAAATTTATAATATTTGGCGTGAAGTTCTGCATGTGACAAATGAGCAGTTGTCTAACATGCCTAGATGGGTTTGATGCCAGGATAGTTTCATCTCCATCTGATTTATACGTAAAAGACTGGAAGACATCTTGCTTTTTAAAATTATTTATAACTGTCCTAGAAATTAGAAACTTGAACCATAGTGCGTGAAAAAAAACGCAAATTTACTTCCCTAACGTAGATTTTCAAATATGATTCGAATTGAAGAAGAGTAGGAGAGAAGCGAATGATTATACAGACTATTGGAAAGAGGAAGGCAAACTGGGTTGGACATTACCTGAGGAGAGAGAGAGATGATTAAAGACGTGTTAGAAGGAAAACCAGACGGAAAAAGGGAAAGAGGTAGAAAAGGTTTCATCCGATAGACGATTTTAAAAGGAAAGAGTTATCAAGATATGAAGAGGACAGCGGAAAACAGAAGTATATTATGGAGAACCAGGTTTAACCATGAATAATCACGGACCTGTCTACGGACAGACTACCTATGATGATGATATATTACGCTCACTTTAGGAATTTATCTCTCTGTGATGTGACTGTAGCATAATATTAATTTTCATTTAAAAGTTATTTAGAATCATCGTACAAAATCTGTACTTGAACCAAGGAACGCCTAAAAGAACGAAATTTCTTTTTCATGCCGTCGATTTTCCAATACGAGTCGAATCTGTCCTAAAATTTGTTCTTTACAATATAGATGACGTATTTTCGTGTGAAAATCTTTCGTTGTAAAGTTATTTGCATTGTTGCCAGTTTCGTCCAATTTTGAATGATTGACTGGGATAACGAATTCGTGTCACATCTGTTCACGATATTTCAACGCTATTTTGAAATTTAAACAATACCGTTGTAAAGACAAACAACAATAAAGTAAATAAGTAAATATTCCATTATTTATTGATATTCTGCTTATATGTGTTTTAAAGTCAGGTATAGAGATTTCATTTGCTGAACGCTTAAAAATATTTTGAGTACACTTTCTCCGGAAGCTGAATAAGTTTTGGCGGTGGTTAACTTCCTTAATAGCCTGTTTAGTTTATGACATATTGTTGTCGCTTCCAAATGAAATATGTTTTCCAATCAAAATTTATTAAATTGCTCAACTAAATTAAAAATTATGGGAAAATGCTAACAAAATTGGGCTAAAATTTCAAATAGTCTGTTTTTAAATTTCAACTGATAGCAATAATATATTTGTCTCGTTAATTATCGATACAGACCTAAAGTCTATACTCTGAATAATTTGTTGTATTAGTATATGAGATTTGTTTTTCATTCAAAATTTATAACAATAATACGATTGGATTTTGTTTGATTTGATTGGGATTTAACATTATTTAATTTTGGTACAGATATAGTAAAATATTCGGGTTGAAAAAAATTATTTCATAAATAAAATACAATAAATAAAACGAAAAATTCAGTCTATTAATAAACCTATTACTAAAAACCAAAATACAATTGTATTTAAAATAATTATACCATTCACACAAATAAATATTGCATAAAGTGAAAGTCATACGAAAGTTGTGGCGTACTCTTTAACAAAAAATCATCACATTTGAAAGTTAGGTGAAATTTGTATTTATTTTCACTTTTAGTGCATATATATGGTGGTTTCATTAATTTTTGTAAAATGATATTGATTTATTATTTAATCGATAAATAACCGTAATTTTTTGACGGGCAATCACACTGGTCTATATTAATAAATCGCGGCGTGTGTCTCTCTGTATGTGTGTGGACAGGATTTCTCGAAAACCAAGATACTTAGATACTTAAAACTTGGTACACTTACTAATGAGACCTTGAGGATGTGTACCTCGGGATCAGAATTTTTATTTTGAGTGAGAGAAGAGGAGAGGGGTGCCATACAAATCATATTCTACGCCAGGGCAAAAAATATTCAGACAAATCCTACTCGCAAATAGAAATAATCCACTCACCCATAATTCATTTCTTAGTGGATTAGGCTAAAAAATCTACTCGCAACCTTCCTTCTGTAACTCGTCCTTGGCGAGATTGCGAGCATCTTTCTGGAGCCCTGCTCTACCGCATTTCTCGAAAACCAAGACACCAAGAAATTTAAAACTTGGCACACTTACTAAAGAGAACCTGAGGATGTGCACCTCTGGGGCATAAATTTGATTTTTGGGGAGAGTGGTCCCATACAAATCATAATATACGGCATTTGTTTAAATAAGAAACTTAGAGACTTAGAACTTGGTACACATACAAAAAGGCTGATAAGACCTGCACCATCGTGACAGAATTTTTGGAAACGGGAGGAAGGAAAGGGACCGTCATACTAATCATAGCCTACATCTTTTACCGAAAACAATGAAAGTTAAAGACTTAAAAACCTGGTACACACACTAATGAGACCTTCAGGATGTGTGCCTCTGGGGAAGAATTTTGATTTTTATGCGTTCTTTGCATGATGTGCACGAAGTGAACGCATATAGGGGAGGTCGTTTTCGTCCGTCCGCATGTCAAAACTCTGGAACCGCTGTACATATTTTGATGAAATTCGGTACTTGGGAGTTTTTCTAAAATTTGTCGAAATATTCTAATTTTGGTTAAAATGAGGCAATAATTACGACCACTTTACATGAAGATCTACATGTAGTTTGCAATGTACCTCCTTCAACTCGGAAACCGCTGGACATATTTTATAGAAATATGGTATTGTGGAGTTTAACTAAAATTGGTCGGCCGATTCTAATATTGGTTTGAATCGGACTAAAATAACGAACACTTAACAAGAAGACATCATGAATTTTATAACGTGCCCCTTTTTGAACTCTGAAATCGCTGGGCGTATTTTAATGAAATTTGGTATTAGGAAGTTTTACTATAATCGATTGATTGCAATTTTGGTTAACATCGGACAATATTTACGACCACTTTACATGAAGAAATACACGTGTCTTACAATGTTTCAACTTATTCTGATGAAATTTGGTATTGAAAAATTTTACTCAAATTTGAAGACAGATTCCAATTTTTGTTAAAATCGGATATTAATTACGTCCACTTTACATGTACCTACATGTAGTTTACAATGTTCCTCTGTTACAACTCGGGAACCGAGGGACGTATTTTAATGATATTTGGTATTGGGAGTTTTGCTAAAATTGGTCTACCGATTCCAATTTTGGTTAAAATCGAACAGCAATTACGACCATTTTACATCAAGACCTACATTTAGTTTACAATGTTCCTTTGTTTCAACTCGGGAACCGCTGGACGAATTTTGATGAAATTTGATGTTTGGGAGTTTTGCTAACATTTTTCGACCGACTCAAATTTTGTTTAAAATCGGACAACAATTGCCTCCATTTTACATCAAGACCTACATGTAGTTTACAATGTTCCTTGGTTTCAACTCGGGAACCGCAGGACGTATTTTGATGAAATTGGATATTGGAGATTTTTAGCAAAATTTGTCGACTGTTTTTAATTTTGGTTAAAATCGGACAATAATTACAACTTTACGTATGGACTTACATGTAGTTTACATCGTACCTCTCTAGCTTCTCGTTAAATAGTCATCTGATCGAAAAATAATGAGAACATTGTGAAATCTCAAAGAACGTATTTGGAAACTGTGTACTCATACACCTTTCCATACTTCTTTGGGGAGGTAGGTGTCATACAAATCATACCCTGACTAGATGCACGTGTTATTTTTTTCTGTTAAATTACAAAGCTTATTTCGAATTTTATTAGCAAAATATCATATTTGAATCTATATTAAATTTGTTCATACCAATTAAGGAAGATTATGGGTCGCATATCTCGAGAGCACTTTCAGTTAGATTGAAAATATTAGTGAGCGAACATGAAAAAATCGAAGCTGTAAACTCGGGGCAAAGCCCAGGTAATTAGCTAGTTTAATAATAATTAACAAGTGTTCGTCCGTCTGCCTTGTTCACCTCCATCTGGTAGTAATTGCCGATGGCTGTGCTTTATGTGAGTGATCCATCAAAATGTAAAATCTAAGTCAAGTGCCCCGGGATCGCTTCCAGAAAACTTTTCTTTCTCCATTTTATTATCATTTGGACGAGAGTAAGATATATTTTTAATTTTCATTTTAGAATAAGATAGTATAAGAATACTAACTCGAGATAAAAAACGCTCCAAATTACTCGAAAAATTAATTTGGATTGCAGAAAACGGCAATTTTCTGTGTTTATTGACAATGTGAATGTCATTTTCGCGGCAATCCGCATTGTCGCAACTTTTTCGTTTACAATACTTTTATACTTGAAATATTGATCGTAATTCCGTTTTCTAGTTGCTGTACACAATTTCGTTTTGGTTTCGTATACACTCCAACAAATAAGTTGTTGAATTTCTTTTCAAGCTATTATTTTTGTTACGTTAAGTTAACGTGCAATTAAAAATGTACTTGCCATAGGTATCTCAAATAGACGCAATAAGGTTAAAAATCCGTATAAGCATTTCGTCTGCAAAGCAGCCGTCTTCAGTGGTAATTCAGCGAAAATAGATTCAAGATTTTATAATGTATATTCGCTGAATTACCACGGAAGACGGCTGCTTTGTAGCCGAAATGCGCATTTGGTTTTTTAACCTTGTTTTGGCTATTGGAGATACCTAAGGCAAGTATATTTTTAATTGCTTGTTCTTGAATGTTTTTCAGCCATAAGACGAGCTCGAATTACGTTAAGTTGCCTAAAAGAAACGGCCGGAACATCATAAAAATTACTTTAATTTACGTTTAAAAATATTTGACACAATAATAATTTATACAAAAATATAATTACATTATATATTAAAAACTTAATGCAGCTGTATTATATTCAACGTTTATAAATACGAGAACATTTCCCCATACTGTAAAACGATATTAATGCGTAAACCCTCGTAACACATATGGAAAGATGTACTCCATGTCGGAGTACACAGTGTTTCCGAATGAGTTCTTTGAGATCGACAAATTTTAGTAATATTTCTCAATACCAAGTTTCATCAAAATACGTCCAGTGGTTCCCAAGTTGAAACAGGTACATTGTAAGCTATATGTAGGTCTTCATTTAAAGTGGTTGTAATTGTAGTGCAATTTTAACCAAAATTAGAATCGGTCGACAAATTTTTGTAAAACTCCCCAAAACCAAATTTCATTAAAAATATGTCCAGCGGTTCCCGAGTTGTCAAATTTGTAATTAATATTTTTTTAGAATGATCAAACATCGAAAAACGTATAATTACGTAAATACGTTAATTTCCTTTTCTTTAAATTTATCGTAAACCAAACGTTTTACGGGAAAATTATTTTACAAAAGATGCGTGTTTAATTATTTAATTGAACTTTTGTTCCCTCAGATGAGTATTTAACGAGATTCTTGCGAATTACGTTGTAAAATTCATGTAGGTCTTCACGTATAGCGGTCTTAATTATTGTCCGATTTTAACCAAAATTGAAACCGGTCGACATATTTTATTAAAACTAATTTCATCAAAATAGGTCCAGCGATTCCCGAGTTTTAACATGCGGACGGACGGACGAATGGACGGACGGAAACGACCTCACCTACGTGCGTTCACTTCGTGCAAAGAATGCATAGTAAAAATAAATTTTGTAACCTCGATCCCGATACCAATACTACGTCTCCATATTGAATAGACGTTTATGTATTGGTAAAAAGAATACGGATAATTATCAACCGTTAAAACGAGAGAACAAAGAAATAAAATAACTGGGCATTTCCGCATGAGGTATAGAAGTTGAGCACTGTTTTGTTCTTCTTGTGGAGCCTCTTTCAAAAGTATCAGGGTTTGAGTCCAGAGGCAATTTTTCCTTCCTTTACGGAATTTGCGTTTAAACATTCTCGAGACTCTTATCTCCTAAACCAGGGGTCCCCAATATTTTCGAGGCCAACGCCAAATAATATTTTTCAATGCCCCCCACCCTGTTGTGTGGTCGAGCAGCCACTTCTACATTTGTAAGAGTAAGCAAACTTGATGAAATCCGGGCCGGATGCGGTCCGCGAAAGATTTTCATGAGGCCAATGTTTACAACTAATTTCGATGTTTACTTTCAAAAACAAGGACAGGATGAAAATACTTTGCGGGCCGCATCCAGTCTCCTTAGTCTTACAATAATTGAATAACCTTATTACGACGATGATGCATCAAATACTACTCTACAAAGTACATTAAAATAAGGACATTATTGAAAAGAACAGACCACTTTTTTCCAAACTGCATCTGAGAGATCACGTGACTTTCTTTCTTGCTTTCTGTCAACAAGTTACGTCACTTCATTGTAGTTTCATTATATTAACCAACATAAAAATAGATACCCATTACTGAAATGGATAATTAATACAGGTACGAAGTTTAATGTGACACCACAAAATTTAAAAAAACATTTTCAACATCCTTCAGCACCTTAAACAGTCAAATTTAATGAGATCCCTGAGCTTGATGCGACTCAGTAAGTTTGCAAATGTTGGGTTCTAGGTTGGATAAGTATTCTCCAATCTCCTCTCTTACATATTTGTAATTGATTTCGTTGTTTTGGTAGTAGATGCAATACAGCACTGAAGCCCTTCTCCACTAAATATGTTGTCGGAAATGCTACAATCAGTAATTTTATTTCTTGCCAAAGGGCGGGGAGAGGGGTACGAATTCGTTCATGGATCCAAAATGTTTCGTAAACAGTTGCTTTGAATCCTGCTCTGGCTTCAAAGTGATTTTGTAGCTCAAGTAATGTTTCTTATAAATCTTTTTTTACGCTTTGTACAATTAATTTTTCATCATTTGAATAAACAATATTGGAAAGGTGTACTCCTTGTCGGAGTATACAGAGTTTCCAAATGCGTTATTTGAGATATCACAATTTTCTCATTATTTTTCGTTCAGATGACAAGGACGTTAGCGAGGTACGTTGTAAAATACATGAAAGTCCTTATGTAAAGTGGCTATTATTGTCCGATTTTAACCAAAATAGGAACCGGTCGACAAATATTAGCAAAACTTCCTAATACCAAATATCATGCGTCCGTCGGTTCACGAGTTGAAACAACGGAACATTGTATATTACATGTAGGTCTTCAGGTAAAATGGTGGTAATTGTTATCCAATTGTAAGCAAATTTGGAATAGGTCGACAAATGTTAGCAAAACTGCGAAACATCAAAGTTCATCAAAAGATGTCCAGCGGTTCCCGAGTTGAAACAAAGGAATACTGTAAACTACATTTAGGTCTCTATGTAAAGTGGTCGCAATTGTTGTCCGATTTAACCAAAATTGGAATCGGTAAACCAAGTTTAGCAAAACTCTCTAATACCAAATTTCATAGAAATACGTCCAGTGGTTCATGAGTTTTAACATGCGGACGGAAGGATGGAAACGACCTCCCCTGTATGCGTTCACTTTGTGCAAATAACGCATAAAAATTCTACAATAAACTTAAATAGTTCGTAAAATCACCTCAAGCAATTTCTTTTTGAAAGCCATCTGACTTCTGTGTGTAACAGAAACCGCTCAAATTCTTCTTCATTTTCGCGGCACAGTTGACGAAACAAACAATCGTTCAAGGAATGATTCTTTATTTTATTAATGGCATTGGTGATAACATTCAATGATTTGTGAAAACGTCAGCCAAGATGTTTAGCGACTAAATTCTACTCATGGACAACACAATGAATGGCAAAAACGCCGGGTGCTGAATTTTTTAAATGGGTTATAAAACCACGTTGACGGCCAATCATAGCTGGCGCTCCATCAGTTGCGCATGCGATAACATTAGCAAAAAGAATTTTGTATTGTTTTCATGAAAAAAATCGATTTCGAGATTTCAACGGAAATATACGATTTGAGGTCCCTTGGAACACGTTTAGACCATTTTCTCGATGATATCTGTGTGTATGTGTGCGTGCGTGCGAATGTGTATGTATGTGATAGCTTTTCTGTGGATGCTCTAACTCAAAAACTATTAATCAAGTCTACACGAAATTTTACATTTTACATTTTTATAAAATTCACAGGAACTAATTAGTTTTTGATAAAAAACGGTCAACCGGAAGTGGGTGTTTACTCTTGTCACTTATAATTTATTTTGAAATATTTGCTTTAATATTTGATTAATGTAAACATGTATTGGAATAAAAGTTGTAGGAAATTTTATTTTCTAGAATCTTTGTTTGATACTTTTTTCCATATAATGCATTGTTTAAGAGATATCTAATATTTTTAGCTGTCCCCACCACGCCAACTACCGACGACTATTGTTAGCAATTTACGCTTAGTTACGTCTTAGTAACGCTCCTTTATCTTTTCTTCATTGTTGGAGTTTTTTTAATCGACACGTCACGTGTCATGTAAGAGTTAGAGAGAGAGAGAGAGAGAGAAACATGTTCTTTGTCGTTCACCAAAACAATATTCCCAACCGATACACACGCAAGAGCAGTACTTCCGAATCATTTTCGTATGAGCATCTACAAGACTCTGCCGTGTGTTTTTCTTTTCTTTAATTACTTTCTTTCTTTCTGACAGCTTTGCCTTTTGTTGTTACGGGTATACGCGTAGTTGACATTTATTTGGCAAGATTTCATGAATCCCGTCAATGAGTCATCGATTTGCTTCTCTACGTTGCTCTTTTGAATTAACGCTTGGTTATGGCATCAGTGGCGGATTTAAAGGGGGTCGCACATGGCGCGCGCCAGGGGCCCCGTGAAGTATGGGGTCCCGTGACGTATGGCAGTGCTTCTCTAATTGAGTTACGCGCAAGATTGGGGTTCTGTGTGAATCCGCGAAAATGGGGGAAAAGGAAAGATTTCCCTACCGCTAAGCTACCCTAAATCTTCAATTTATCCCTCACACTCAGTGGCGGACCAAAGGAGTGTCGCACTTGACGCACGACAGGGGTCTCTTGAAGTAAGGGGCCTCGAGAAAATGTTTGTGTATATAAACTCCGATATATTAAATATCTCAATTTAAAAATCAGTGAAACGTCTCTATGATTTCATAGAAAAACATGTCGCGAAAGAGGATATCAATTAGGAGTGGTTTCGCTATATATTTAGATTGCAGGGCCCCCGACTGCTTAGCGCCAGGGCCCCCCAAATCTTGAGCGTCAGGGGCCCCATGAGGCGTAAATTCGCCACTGTGTGGCATGCATCTTAAAGCGTTTTGTTTTGTAACAGATAACTACACTATTTATCGCTACAATCCGTAGTTGACAGGACTCTGTGCAAATTGTGATGTTCTTGATTTGCTGCCGTAAGAGAATAAAATAAAATTCACAAATCCTTGATAAATGACATTAAGTTATAATTAAGACATGCATTTAGTTCATGTTTGCCTCTGGATAAAGCACATGTTTGTGTATACATTATTTTGAAGTTATCAAACAAAAGCAGTGCTAATGTAAAGTCAATAAAACTTTTTAAAAATCTGTAATTTTACTGTTGTGAAAACAAATATGTTTCCAGATAGAACTGCATTTCGCGAAAAAGCGCCACAAAGCAAAGTGTGACGAAAACCACGTCGATTTTACTTTCTCTTTTTATCACGCACGCGGGAATTTCCGGAGAATAAATCTTAATTAAAAACCGGCCATCGCGAGGATTTCGAATCAAATTTCACTACATCTGCATTGTATTTCATCCGGTATATAAATATTTTTATCGGGGTTTAGAATATCGAATGGCGAATAAAGTGCCGACGAGTGATTTTTTTATTCCACTTCACGGGAATGCGACTAAATTTATTTATATTCCATTTTTTCAATATATATAACGCGCAAAATTTTGTTTTGGTATACGAGATTTTATCTGTTGTGATTCGCAAGTCAATCAAACAAGCGCGGTGGGCTTCGAAAAGAGTTTTTGAATTTTTTTTCACTTTTAATCGAAAAGACTGAAAAAAATAATATCACATAACCGTAAATTAAATTAAATTTTCTGTCTTTGTGTGACCTGTGACATATGAAGTTATAAGGTTCACTAAAAAAATAACCGCGATATATTTTACGAGAATTACAACTATTGGAAAATCTACTCATTTTTAAAGTAACCCTCGAGTTGAAAGTTCGAGCTTATTCTAAGAGAAAATATTTCCCTGATATAAACATGCAAACCATAGTTTAAAATGATCTGAGAGAGCAGTTGTAAAAGAGATAACTGCGGTGAAATCCATCAATCCTGAAAAAATTTTCCACTTATTCCAAAATAATGAGTTTTAATCTGTGATAAAATCCTGTTAATTTATAGAAGCGAGAATTAAAAGGTTTATTGTTGAACTTGGAAAAATGTAGGTTTTAAATAATAAGTATCGAAGAGTCTGTTCAGTATCATCGGTCACATATAGCGACAGACAAAAATTTAATATATGTCCCGTTATCAAATCTGGCGTAAAATCCGATCTTGTTCACCTTTTGCCTTGAGAACGACGCCCTACTCTGAATAAGTCCCGCTAAAACAATCATAAAGGAATGAAAGTATGTGGTTAACAATATTTTTCACAAACTTGGAATGGGAGCTTTGATTCACGGAAGTTAGGTATGCTTTTCATTTGATTAACTCTATCTATCTATCCATCTAAAAAAATTATTTATATGTTTATAATTTGTTTGTTGATCATCACGCTCAACTACATGCAGCACTGGTGGCATAATATCCAGGAGCGTACGCATATCTTTTATCCGTCCATTTTTTGAAGGATGAGTTAGAAGGAGACTGGAAGGGATAATGGGAAAGAGAAAAACGAACTACTTTTTCATGAGAAAAATTAATACCCTCTTATATATAGGGAGGGTGAATGGGAAGTGATTTAATCATTATACCATACTTTATTCAGGCATAACCGTTGTTTTTGACGGACAGCTACATTAGTACTTATACAAATATAAATGCAAAAATTTTTCTCGAGCAGACAATGTATTCCAAGAAATTCATACAAAATGTTACTTTAGTTGCGAACCTTGCGAAATATTCTAGACCTCAAAAACGGGCATACCCACATGGAAGGCACTTCGTCATCAACGATCCCGTCTCGCGTCACAGAACTCGCCCGTACGCTCCCGGATATCAATTCAGTGCAAAAATAACCATATTTGTTTCAAAGAACGTCCGCGTTATCTATTTACAATAGCGCAGGTTTAAAAGTGTCAGCTGCAGCCCCGAGTGAAAGTGATTGCCGGTGACGGGACGCGGTAAGCTCGCCAGTTTCAATCGGACAGCAATCCCGCTTGGGATTGGCTAAGGAAAGGGAGGGGGGAGGGAGTGAGAGGAGGGAGGGAGAGGAGAGAGGGAGAGAAGGAAGAAGGGAGGGAGGGATAGAAGGAGGGAGGAAGAGGAGGAGGGAGGGAGAGGAGGGAGGAAGAGAAGGAGGGAGAGGAGGGAGGGAGTGGAGGGAGGGAGTGGAAGGAGGGAGGAGAGGAGGGATGGAGAGGAGGGATGGAGAGGAGGGAGGGAGAGGAGGGAGGGAGAGAAGGAGGGAGGGAAAGAAGGAGGGAGCAAGGGAAGGAGGGAGGGAAAGAAGGAGGGAGCAAGGGAAGGAAAGGGGGTGGTGTGGGAGGAAAGGTGAGATGGTTGTATGGAGGCTGCAGCAGAGGGAGGGGAAATAGAGGAAATTGTGGTGAAACCGTCCCAAAAATGCCTCGTGTCCCTTATGATCTGTCACTGACGGTCAGAATGATATTCTTGTATGATATCGCCACAAAACAATAATAATACAAAATTATGCCACACATACGCGCCTAAGATATATTGATGAAAACGAATTTACTGCATAACGAGGTTTAAAATGCCTGAAAAAACTTTGTGCAATGAAGTCAAGATCAAAACGATGTAATTAGGCTTTTTCCATAATCGTTATTCAAGATATTCCATACACCCGCGTATCGTAAACCATACATCCCTAAAAACGGTAAAAGAAAAGAAGCTATACACTAATACGTTGAAGATGCACTTTCACATTTAAAACATTGGCATTTAAACTTTTAAAACGCTTACAGAAATCGTTAAACTTGAACAAAATTCCTTTAAACATTAAATTTAAACCATTAAAAATATCTATAAAATGGATAATTTTTATGAAAAAGTCTCGAAATTGATTTAAGCTCTCGCCCTATATTTATGTAATAAATCTTCTTAAATTTAACATATTCTAAAAATATATGTGTTAACTGAGATTCTCGGATCTATCCCATTTGGATCAAACAGCAAAAATTTACTTATTTCAAAAAGACCACGGCTCTATGCATTCAACTAGATATTCAATGAAAAATAATATTTTTCATATTTGTATTAATCAAAATGGAGTACAAATGAACATATAATGTGTATTCTTTATCTAATGACCGCTGGATATTGAGCTAGATAATATGAACGAAAGCAACTAAAGGAAGAAACTGAGTAGATATGCAAAACATGATAATCTGTGACTGAAGTCTGGAAATATCTACTTACAAAAACAATTACTACAATCTTGTCCAGACTTAGAGAAAATCCTTCCAAAATACGTTAGGATAAAATGTATTGGAGATTGAAGACACAAACTACACCATACTATTATTTAAAAACATTTCACTGATCGAATTTGAAAACATACAATCCTTAATTATGAGTTCAAACAGCCAGGAGCAAATATATGTTTGCCAATTTGTCCGTTAATCATGGAAGGCTTTAAACTCTGTGCAACCAATGGACGTTATGATTATAATTAAAATTTTAAAAATGTACGGTGAAAATAAATCCTTCATTAAAAGTATTTACAAGAGAATTGCCAAGACGCATGAATCATTCTTCTCCTAATTTTAAGAGAAAGACGGAATATCTCAGAAAATTCGAAAGAGTAAAAATAACGGACCAATGGAAGAATTAAACAACTCCTCGAGTTGCAACTGAAGAGATTAACAAGAGATAGGAATCAAAGCAGAATGCAAAACGTTATCATAGTAAAAAATAACATCCGAAAATACATATGGTACATTAAATATGGATATATGAACATTATAAAATACAAGAGTAAAATATTAAAGAGCTCATGGCTAGAAATTAACGTTTATAGAAAGGAATTCTACAATTAAATAGTAATAATTTTTAGTTGGTTAAAAAGAGGTAGAATTTATTCAGGCTTATGTATGTCGAATATTTACTTAGAATTTTAGATACTCAATACATATAATGGCCGAGTGTATATGACTTTATGTAAATTTTTGAGATATATCCGTGAAAAATGATAAATTTTCGTGCATTTTTTAAAAATAATAATAGTAAAATATATATTAAGGGGACATATTACCCCAAAATAACTTTAAAATATACCTACTTCGCAATTATGAGAACATTTCACAATTATCATCGTTCATGAACGCACATTAAATTAATAAATTTCATGTAATTTTTAATTTGTGGGTATTAAGATTTTTCCCATTGCATCTTCCTAATCTAACGAAATTTTCAATTTAAATTCGAAGAAAAAATAAAAATGAGGATTAAAGGGATAAATAAAATTTGAACGATTTTTTCCAACTAGCATTTACTCTTGAAAACTCATCCTCTCGAAATTTCGAATTTTTATTTTAGAGTTAATTGTACAAAAATAGACTTCGTTTGATTTGAGGTTTTAAGAGTATAAATATATTTTAAACTGTTTGTTTATAGAAAACACTTCGTCAACAAAATACTTGAAAATAACAGCGTAAACAAATCGAAATCACAAATAACGCTCTACCGATTTTTAAACGCAAATAACCGCACAACTTATGGTTGAAAAAAAGAAAAACACTATTCGATTCTAGCGCCAGAAAAGTGTCGAATTTCATCCAGAAACATTCTTTATCTTACAAAAATGCCACTTCTTCACGAAAAGGCACAATCGCCACAAGTGCGGAAGACAGGGAGAACCAAAAAAACACACATAACACATTTCCTCCTTATAATTAAAACTGCTTCAGCCCAGCTGATTGAAGATTATATGGAATACAACAAATTCAAAACACGAGGGTGGCCTTATTAAAGGCGCAGTACCTGCGGTAACCAATGCAGATGACATTGGAGGTCGCCTTCATTAATTTGGAGGGGACAGAGAAAAAGGAGGAAAAAGGGAGCTGAAAAAATGGAGCTGAAAAATGGAGAGAAAAAGAGTTAAAAAGAGAAAGAGAAAGAAAGTGAGAGAAAAAGGGAAAGAGATGGGAGAGATAGAAATAGAGGGGGAGAGAGAAAGAGGGAGAGAGAGAAAGACAGGGAAAGAGAGAGAGGGAGAGAGAGAGAAAGAGAGGGAGATAGAGAAAGAGAGGGAGATAGAGAAAGAGGGAGGGAGAGAAAGAGAGAGAGGGGGAGAGAAAGAGAGAGAGAGAAAGAGAGAGAGGGAGGGAGAGAGGGAGAGAGAGAGAGGAAGATAGAGAAAGAGAGAGAGAGAGAAGAGAGGGAGAGAGAGAGAAAGAGGGAGAGAGAGAAAGAGGGAGAGAGAGAAAGAGGAGGGAGAGAGCGATGGAGAGAGAAAGAGGAGGGAGAGAGAGAAAGAGAGGGAGAAAAAGCAAGAGAGGGAGAGAGAGAGAGAAAGAGGGGGAAGAAAGAGGGAGGGGGGAGAAAAGAGAAGGGGGAGAGAAAGAGAGGGAGATAGAGAAAGAGAGGGAGAGAGAGAAAAAGAGAGAGGGAGAATGAAAGAGAGGGAGAAAGAGGGAGAGAGAGAGGAGAGAGAGAGAGGAGAGAGAGGAGAGAAAGAGAGAGGAAAGAGAGAGGAGAGAAGGGGGAGAGAGAAGGGGGACATAGGGGGGACAGAGGGGGGGAGAGAGAGGAGAGGAGGAGGGGGAGAGAAAGAGAGGAGAGAGAGAGAGGAGAGAGAGGAAGAGAGAGGAGAGAGAGAGAGGAGAGAGAGAGGAGAGAGGGGGGAGAGAGAGGGGGGAGAGAGAGGGAGGAGAGAGATAGAAAGAGAGAAGAGGGAGGAGAGAGATAGAAAGAGAGAAGAGGGAGGGAGAAAGAGGAGAGAAAGAGGGAAAGACAGAAAGAGGGAAAGACAGAAAGACGGAGAGAGAGAAAGGGGGAGAAAGAGAGAGAAAAAGGCAATTTCGCGTGGGCAGTCTTAAACTATATTTTTTTCATACCGCCGGCCAAAAACATATTTGGACACATTTCGGATTTCATATTTTTTTCATAAATTAATGTGCCTCCTAGCGTTTTTCCCCCCAACTGATTTTTTTACGTTTCCGTGTCGGCATAGGGGTAAGGTTTTCGAAGCATTGCAATCATGATCGGGCGTTTTTATTTTGTCCAATCTGCGCCGATACGCGGCAGTCATGACGTAACGGCTTTCTCACTTTGAAAAAGGAAAGTGAGAAAACGAGATCAGGAGCGAAGAATGTGTTTCTATTCCTATAAACTATCATCTCGAGTAAGGAATTTAAAAGCGTGTGATAAGTTCGCCTTTATTTTCGAAAAAGAAATTATTGATAATCCAATGCGCGCGATTGCGGCGCTGATAAGACGCTAAATAGGGACGATTGAGCGACCGATGAAATGGGCTATCCATATGGAACGCGAAACGCCTAAATTAGGCTTTCAGATCCTTTGGCCAGCTCTTAAAAGGTTTCTCATTTCGGTGCCGGTCAAGAAAACGGACCAAACCATTTTCCCTAAACTCGGCATATATTAGCAGCTGAATAACAGCCTGTATATCGTCGGGTATACCTATCGCTCTTATCGCAGCGAGAAAGCATTATCTTCCGCTATATTTTAAAGTTATACTTTCGTTCCCAGTGCTAATTTTCTGCCTTATCGGCATTTTGATTTCATACCGAGGGCGGTAAGTTTTGCAGAGACGTGGGGGTAACTGTTTCCATGCTAAAGGTTGCTGTAAATAAGAATCGGATGGCGTTGCCTTGATAAAAATTACTTGTTTAAAATAATTGAGCGAAATTTGATGGACCGCCGCTATGGACAAATAGTCGCCGAAACTAATTACGTGAAAGTAATTCAACTGCAAACTCCAACACGCTGTTTGACCTTTTAATTTTTTGTCTACTAAATAATTATTAACAGTAAGATAAGTTTCGAAGTAACGGTAAATCAGTCCTTCAAACGATAAGTGACTACTTAGGGTTTCATTTCAAAAACGATGTGCTTTTCGTTTAACAAATTAAGCGACCAAAAATATTTGCTCTATAATTTAAAAAACACGACCTTCTTGGTTTGCTATTTATTCGCACTTCAATCGCTTAATTCGCATAACCTGCTCTGTTATAACTTTAGAACCCTTTCATAATTATGTCCCAAAAGTATCCGAAAATATGAACTTTTAATATGCTCCGTGAAAATAAAAAAATCTCCATCGCGATGTATTTCTAATGGAGTCATTTTAATTGCTACGTCCCCGCCTGCGTTCCTTTCATCTCCTTGCCTCCCACCCTTCCGAACGCTTAGCACCGCCTTCTACGCCTATTAAAAAATAAGGAGTTCCCCGTCCCTTTCTCCCTCTCTGTATTCTTCCTCCACCTGCCACCTCCCTCCCCCTCTCCTGCTCATCATTCAAACCTCCGCAGCTCCCTCTTCCTTTCCTGAACCTCACCTCTTCCCTTTAATACCCCTCCCCCAATCCCTCTCTCCTCCCACCCTTATCCCGCCCCTTTCCGCCTTCCAGAAATTCCACCCCATTATCCTCAGAAAACCTCTCTTTTTCTCACCCTCTCCCCCGACTCCTCCAAAGAAAAAAGTTATCCGCCCTCCCGCAACACACCTCCATAAACGACGCCTCCCATTCGTGTGAGAGAGGGAGGACACGGTCGCGTGACTCCGGGTCCTATGAAAAAAAGAAATAATAACACTCCCTCCCACCTTTTTTTCTTATTCCTCCCCCTTTCTCCAACCCCCCCCAATCTTCTCCGAGGGGGGAAAATATGCGCTTCTTTCCTCAGTACAACTCCCTCTTCTTCCTCCCTTTACCGCGTGTGCTCTTGCCGTCTTGTACCGCCATTCCCGTCTCCTCCCATCCCCCCACATATCCAGCCCCACCCCCTGCCATCAACCCTCACCGCCTTTGCCTGATGATTGCAGGGCCGGGGCCCCTCTTCGCCCTTTTGCCGCCCGTGTGCACACAGCCGAAACACGACTTGCCCACCTCTCTCTTCCTTCCTTTCTCTCTCTCTCGCACACACAACCTCCTCGCCCTCTTTTCCACTTCTCCCGCAATCTCTCTCTCTCTCTCGACCATAGACGTCGAATGCCGCAGAACAGAGCATTAGTAACGGTCGAGTATCACAAAGGAGTCGTGGAGGAGGAGGAAAAGGGTGCGGAGGGAAAGAGGGCGTGGTAGAAAGAGAGAGAGAGAGAGGAGATGCGGATAGTGAGGGGTGGCGGAGGGAGTGGTCGGGAGAGGAGTAAAATCAAAGGGGCGCAGGAGGAGGAGGAAAGTGGAGGATTTGAATAACGGTTCGGGATGAGAGGAAGAGGAGTATGTAGGAGGAAGGAAAAAATGGGAACGATAGGAGAAAGGGGGGAAGAGAGAGATAGGAAGAAGGGAGGAAGTGAGAGTATGTTCTAGTTACTAGACTACTGGTCTTTTGAGGCAGGGGAATGCTAGGGAAATACGTCGAGATTTAAGGGAAAACGCGACGGAAACTATGACGGCATGACTTTTAAAAAGGCTAAATTTAACTTTTCTTTCTTTATTATGACGGTGACAGCTTATTTCTGATCGGTCGAATGATAAATATAAGTATACCTGCGACTTAGGCTGCCTCGCCTCCCGGTAAGAAAATGTACAAAAGTACAAAAATTATTGGCAGTTTACTGTGTTCACCCATTGGCAGGCAACAAAATGAGCGGTTAAAAGTATGTCTTTATAACATAAATATTGTAACGTCGTAAATTACGGGTGTGTATGAATGAAGCACAAAATTAAAACTGAAAGTCTTCATCCTCCCTCCCTCCTATTTTCCTCCTCTCATTCTCCCCTCAAATATATAGCTCTCTCGGCGTGACAGAATTACTAACTTGGCGCGAAAGAACTATAAATTTAGCATTATTTGTCTAGATTCCAAAAATTAATGTAGATACCCCTGGATCTTGTGCCGCTATTAGTGCATACATCGGGAGCGGGGAGTGTTACACCCCGAGTGACAGAATAAGCGTTTTATATTGTAGATTCGAAATTTTAATCACAGAAGAAGGTTCCAAATTTTGAAAGGGTTGCATTCTGAATTCTTTACGATATAGTTAAGCTCTTTGGCCCTGGTAATTCCTCCACCTGGTGGAAGGGGTAAAAGTCAGGTGTACAATAAGCAAGATGATAAGAAGATGGAGGTACCGAGAACGTAGAATCTTCTCATCTTTAGCCTAAATTTAGGTAGGAAGGCGAAGATAAAAATGAAAAAAGGAACGGCAGCAGTGCCAGGAGACGGAGAGATAGAGAGAGAAAGAAGTCAAAGAAATAAAAGATAAATAGAGGGAAAGGTAGAGCAGAAGAAAAATAGAAGGGGAGAAAGGAAGAAGATAAAAAGGAAAGAGATATAGAGAGAGGAAAAGAGAGATAGACAAAGAAATAAAGAGAAAGATAAAATAAAGAGAAAGAGAGAAAATAAAGGGAAAGGGAGAAAATAGAGAAAAATAGAGAGAATGGAACCGGCGCTAAAACAGAGAGACCCCTGTGATATTAACTGGATAATTGTCAAGGATCAACCTGATAAGCTAAAATTATGAAAGAAGCAGCGAAAGAAATAATATATTTGTCCTCTTTAACAGGTTTGGCAAAGAGAGACAAGGCATCGAGGAAGGGAGAAAAAACGACAGGAAGAGGAAAATGTAAGCCGTCCTTCAAATTAAACAGGTCTGAGCTCACAAGTCGACTGAGACGGAAGAGGAACAAGTGAGAACGTTCCGATAACACAAGAGGGAGGGAAAATGATCCTGAGAATTTATTCAAGAAAAGGTGGTCGAAGCTTAAATATACAAGCAGAAGGCGGTTGAAAAATGAGAAAAAGCGATACAGCCTTGGGGACTAACGATGCTAAAGAATATTAATTAAATGTTTTACGTCTGCGGATGAAACTTTTCATATATATATATATATATATATATATATATATATATATATATATATATATATATATATATATATATATAGTTACTCTCTCTCCATCGCTGATGAAGGGCATATGCCCGAAATGCTTTCGTGTTTTTGTGTGCGTGTTTTGTACGTGTCTCTCCGACGCCCCCAGCAGCCTGCCAACTTGATCCTCAACTTCGTAAGTGTCCGCTGGGTTTCCTTCAACACCTTGTTGCCACTCTCATCACTACCTTTCCTTTTCCTTTGTTTATATATATATATATATATATATAAAATAAATATGTGTGTGAGTGTGTAGTATATGCACACTAGCTCAAATGCCCGTCATCGCTCGGGAAAGAGTTTTCTTTTAAATAGCAAATTATTTTTATTAATTTTTGAAATATCACTTTCGATGTCATATTACAATAAAAATAATACAATAAATTTTTAAATTAACTTACTTTTGCTATTTGATATATGCACCGAAGCCTTTAAAGGAGCAATAAAATTATGTGGGTTATGTCAATACTATTAGACAAAACGTAAACAATAAACAACATCTTGGATACCGGACAAATGTAAGTAAATGTATCGATTTATGTAGCGATAAATCTTTCAATGTTAATGGTAAAAGATAATATTACTTTAATATTCCATTTGACTCACATTAAAAGTATTGATAGACTATATTTAGGCATGAAACCATTTGTACCCTTTATCTTGACGTTAGCTATTCTTCCTCTACAGCGCGCCACGGCGTGACTTTTCCTTGCATTAATCTTTACGTGGTTATCTCCCTTTGAAGAGGACAACAATGAAGAGATTTAGCTTTGTTGCCGCCTGGAAAATGGTCTTCTAAACCGATAAATTTAGCGCTTAAAGAAATATTTCCAGCGATTTAGCATGTAACATGAACAAATCATGAACAGAATTAAATATTCAGTATTTTTTTAGTCAAACGAGCCATTTCTCGTGATCGTAAGTTAAGATTTAGGTATATTTATATCCACATCAGTGAAGGGCTGAATGGCATTTTGGGGTTTCTCCACACAATTTCCCATGCATTCTTATGGAAATAGCATTTTGTTGACACCATGGGGTATAAGAGACCCCACGGTCTGATAACCTAGACCAAGTTTTTCCTTTGGTCCAAAGGATGGCTAATAAAACTTTTGAATTCGATAGATTCAACGGTGTAAAAATAAATAAGGAACATACATACATAAATACACACATACCCTAAAATATTTATAATATAATTGAAGATTTACCCGGCTTTGTACGGATTGCTGTTGAAATTAAATATAGAAAATATCTTATAACTAAAAATTATATACTTTATTTAAAACTTTTCATACTGATTTTTGAAAAAAAATGTACTAATTCTTAATATTAAGGTTAACTATATATAAACTAATTAAATTTATTAAACGCACATAAAATCAGACAAAATAAAATACGTAAATACTCACTAGCAATGTGTCGAAAAAAAGTTAAATTCAAATTTAAATTAAATAATATACGATACTAGAGATCCTGCGATGCTTCTCTGTCACATTAAGTTGATTTTGAGTTTTTTAAATAATTAATTTGATCCAATACATTTATATGACAAAATATGTAAAATTTGGTCGCTGTATAAGGAACGTCGCCTTTGAAGATGCCCAGTGGGCGAAATGCATCGGGCTATTACTACTTGTTTTTTGGCTGGAGTTTTTAACTTTCATTCAGTTTACGCCAAAAAGTTTTTTGAGCCATCTTTGAACGTAAATGTAAACAAATATAATGGCGTAATATTGTCAAGGGGCACTATTTTAATCTTATATATGGTTTTAAATGTTTTTCGCTTGGCTTAAAGAAATTAATTTAATTATTTTTTTATAATATGCCTCAATAACGACTAAGGTTCTTTAATTCAAAGGGGAAACGTTCACCTATCCTACAAAAATATTCCAAATCCATGTAAACAAACAAAATGATATAATATCGTCAAAGAGCTCGCGAGTATACACTCAATATTACCAATCGCTCAAATGAGGTGGCCATGGTAACTGACAATTCTCATTGTTTAAAAGTCGCGTTTTTTCATATTAAAAACGGATTTTCTGGGAAATTCGGAACGTAATTGAATTTTCATGGTAACGAAAATGAACTTCTTTTTTTCCAATACAACCGTTTAGATCCCGACTACGTATCTTGATTCGAACTAATTATAAATGCGATTTTATAATGCCCGAAACTGATTTCAAGGCTTTTCTTATGGAATGCAGGGGTGTCCAAAACCCCTCCTTAACATCAAAAGTATTTAACGTTTAAGGTTGAATTTAGTCCCGTTAAATAACAAGAGATTTCCGTATTTTTACAAATTATAAATGACGAAAATATCCTAAACAGCGGCGGAGATATAAGCTTCCAAATAGGCTATAACCAACCTACCAAAAAGTTCGCCTACCACTACGACGAATAGGGTAATATTATTTACATAATATCCTTATTCTGTAAATTGGTCCGTCCGTTGGCCCGCCCGGAACGCTCTATAGAAATTCTCATAAAAGAACGCTTAAAAATACCTTTTTTCACTTGCAGACTTTTTTCTTTTGCTAAATTAAACCAGAACTAATTGCCCTACGATATTCGGACCTTGATCATTTAAAAAAAAAATAAACTTATATTCTTATACTTACTGTTGACTTGCCTTCGGTTCGAAATCCGTCAAGTTATACGTTACAATCACATTTATTGGAAAATTTTAAATTTTTTAAAGATATGTTGTCTTGCCGACCGTGTCAGTATTAAACCTCGAGATAGTATTGTCATCCTTATACTATATGCGTAAGGGAAGTGTGTTTTGAATGCTTTAGTATGAGAGAGAGAAGGTGTCCGATTTATTTATAATTAAAATCGTGTTTTTCGTTCATTTCTTTTCCGTTAACTTCCTATTTAAATTTTTTGTAATTAACTATTTTTATAGTTATTTTCATAGTTTTTTGCAGAGCATCTTATAATTAACCGGAGTTATAAATTCACATCGCATATATGAATCACGCAAAATAGCCATTCCATAACATGAAGACCTTTTTCGTTTACATTTTTAAGTAGTCCAAGAATGAGGTATTTAACTTAGTTATGCGAAGAGAAGAATTTAAATCTCATTCGTAATGCTCCAAAAATTACGTTTTAATACGATTTTTCACGTTTTCACTCATTTTGTTTATATTGGACCACTGTTGTCCCAATTGTTGGATTCTATTCTTGGCCTCATAATAAAAGCACCAATTTAGTGCTTTAACACGGGTCAGACTTTTATACATTGGTATAACTTACTTACTGAATCTATTAAATAATTAGAGGAGGCAGGAAAAGAGAATGGGAATGAGTAGAAATTGAGAAATAGGAAGAGGACGTAGCATTTGTATAGGATTAAACGGAGCTGCAGCACAAAAATAACTATAATAAATTATAATTGATTATAAAAAGTGTTATACTATTGAATCATGCGCCATTACCAAATGGTGGGAATTCATAAAACTAAATATAGGTCACGTAAGTTTCAGTGGATTTCTTTAACTGATATTACAGCAAATATTTCAACCGAATTTCAAATAGGAGTGAAAAAATAACATTTTATGACTTTTATTTAAATTTATTTAACTAAAGTCATTTTTCTGGAAAGTTTTCAAAACTAATATACATAGTTAAAAAGAAGTTCGATCTTAAAATACAGTTAAACTCATTGCAGGTTATGTAAGCAGTTAGTTAATAGTAAGTAAGTTACTACACATTTTTTCTTTGATGGTAAATTGACAGTTCGTTCACATTTTATCCTGTTCTTTACGAGTTAATAAGATTAAAATAATTCATTTATTAAGGTTAATTCTATGCGTTTTAAACAACTTATAATTTGCTTATATATTTCAAATTAATTCAGCTATTTATTTATGCATTTTTTTATTATTTCGATTTTACTCTTATTTTCAGCAAATATTTGAAGAATCATGTGGCCTCTCTACTAATAATTACTTAAACAGTATAATTAAAACAAAGATAACTTTCAAAAACACTGATTTGATTGTGCATGAAAGCCAAACCAGATCATAGCATATCTTACTGATTTTTCATATCGAAATCATAAATATTTGGAATACTTATATGATAATCTCGTCATATTTGATTGGCAATTACGCAAGTAATATAAGACTATTACACCAAGTATAAGCACGATTTACTAAATAAGAATATTTATTTAGTAACTAAATAAGTAAACCGAAACAAAATTAGTCTTTGGACTTTAACAATGTCATTGTCCTCAAGGTATTTATCGTTAAAAATGAAAATTTAATCCAAATAATGGGAATAAACGTGAAATCCGAGCGTTTTGAGTCAAAGACTACGAGACAATGCTTTTCTTCGGTAATTTACTTTACGTGTTAATAAAACTGAACGAGAGCGTAGTGCCACGAACTGAAGAGCAGCTTATTTTCATGACGTCACTCTTAGACCGTGGCATTTAAAAGCAAAGGGAAAACATATTTGGGTGCGCAGACAATACTAAGATACTAAGAGAAATATAGCGCTGAAATTTTCAGGGTTTGTAGATGTCATGAGTAGGCCTTCGGATAATATGAGACATCTTATGTAGATGTCTTCGGTTCGACTTCAGGCGCTCCCAATGCTTGCAGTATGCAAGCACCGATTACTAGTATATATATATATATATATATATATATATATATATATATATATATATATATATATATATATATATAAACTTGTTTTCCCGTGCGAATATATTCAAACTAACAATGACGGGTGTGGGCATTTGATACAATTCTATATTCGAAACAGTTTTAATGAGTAAATGTACAACTTACACTTACTCCCTTAAGGATATTCAGTCTAGCATACATGAACACATTTATGAATGTATTTTCAAGTATCTTTGTTGACTTTCACTTGAATTTATAAACCAATATTTACGGTGATACTGGACGCCCTGAGAATGTGCTAGTACACGGGTGGAAAACCTGCGGCTACTGAGCCTCATGCGGGTATTTAAATACTTTGATTATTTTTCCTAAACCAACTTAATCTCCCGAATCTCCCTTATTAAGAGGATATGCGCTAGCATATGTCTGGTATATTTGTCCGACATAATCGGACCACACCTCATAACCTACTCTCCACCCGATATCATTAAGCTAGAGATAAAAATATAATATCAGAGACTGCTTTCGTAAAAATATAAGGTAAAAATGAGATATTCATTTGCTGACGCAATATGAAAAGCGATATTTATTTATTGAAATTATTTTATAAATGTAAACTTAATATTCTTCCTAAACTTCGTAATATGACAATGTAATTTATTCAATAATTAATTTAAAAAGTATACTCACACTCTTACACATGTTAGGTATCTAATCTAATGACTATTGGCTTATGATATGAAAATACTACATTATGTACATACTAAAAAGGACTCTTCTGACGATACCCAATTTTTCAAAGAACGCACCTCAATTTAAAAAAAACGTCATGCAGTGTTATAAAAGACATTAAAAGTTCACACAAATAGTGAACATTTTCTATCTATAAAAATTTGCTCAGAAACATAAATTGAAAATTTTGAACGCACCAAGATTTCTCCAAAAAAGATTCTCTGGCAGCGTAATAATGACATCTTAGATCATATATACCCTTCAAATTTCAGTCTTCTATCTCTTAATGTTGATTTGCTACTTTAATTTAATTGATTGCAAAGATGGGAAGACGGACAGATAAAGCGAAAACATAAGTGTGTATATGAAATAAAACTAGCTAACTATTTTTTAATATTTTGCAATACGCATGTATTGCATTATATGTGTACTATTACCTATGGATTCACATGTTTCAATGAGTAACGTCAAATTAGTCTTCTCTCTTATCATGTCGGTTTTATATGGGAAATCCGAAACGTTATTACGATTGTAGTGTCCGGGGTCAGTATCAGTAGTCAGACGATTAAGAACAGTGCTGTAAGAACGGAGATTTCTACGGAAAATACAATACATAAAAGCCTATTTCTGTATTTTTGTCCTGGCCTAACCATTTGGTTTAGCACCGAAAGCAAACAAACTCTAGAACCCTACCTCATTTGCATAATATGTTTGTGTATAAATTGATTTATTTTCTCATTCGGCAAAATAAAAGAGCGATTGCAACATTATTACTGTTATTCGTTCATTAGCATTTTAGCATTTAATTTAATCCACCGCTAAGTTGAAATTTTGTTTGAAGAGGTAACTTTATTTATATATTTAAAATATATGTAAAGGTAAAAGTATTCTTATATATATATATATATATATATATATATATATATATATATATATATAATTTCTTCGTTTTAGCTTTCATTCGTGTCAATTTTCTGATTATTTTCTCTTATAACCTGCAGCATGTGCATGAAGGAAAATTAAACGCATTTAATCACCGGAATACTCTTTCTTTTTTAAAGAATGTAGGATTTATTTATGCTATCCATTGTAGCTACGAAAATAAACAAACACTAGAAACCTCTTTGCATAATTGATTGCAGTATTTTGTCATTCAGAAAAAATGAGCGATCACATCATTCAAAATCGAATCGAATGATAAGACCGTGTTCATAAAATTGGACAATAGCACAATTTTCGTTCGCGTCAAACTGAAGGGTTAAAATTCTAGTTTTGAAGTAATGGCTCTTCACGTTACTCTGGTTGACCGCCCCCGTAGAAGAGAATAAGAAAAGAGAAATGAGAGAGAGAGATAGAGATATGGGCGCTAGGACGGATTGCGGAATAGGTATAGATTTTAGGTGTGGGTGAATAAGGGCGAGACGGAGGAGCTAAGAGGAACGAGGAGGAGGTGGAGTCAGAAAGAGAGAGAGAGAGGTGACGGTGTCTCGACCGCACGGCGGTTTGTGGTCTTGCTGGAGGTTAATGAACGTGGCGCTGGGGCTGTATCCTAGCAACCTTTGATTTCTTGCAGCCATCTCGCCTCATTCCTTTCAACCTTTTATGCGGCGCTATTTAATGGCGTCGGAATCTTATTCACCGGATGCCCCGAAGCGAAGTCCCTCGCGCGCACTTGATTCTCACTTTCCGAGATTTTTCATCCGCCTCTGGATCGTTCGTTTTTTTTGTTCATTTTTAATCCCCTACTTTTTGTTCTAATATTTAAGAAAAAGGTGGACTCATTAACATTGATCAATGCATGCTACAAAATTAAAATGAGGGCAATTTGATCGAGTTACGTTGCAAGTCGACGATGAATTCAGAGATCGTAGTTACGAAAATTTAATTACTGCTCTCGCGCTGTTTTATCCAAAGTAACGTCCGTATTATACGGAATGGAGCTTAAAATTTAAAGATCACGTATAATTCATTTCATTTATTTTTAAGTATTTAGAATAAACTGTTTAATATTTATCCATATTTTTAAAAAATGGTGAAATGTTAGGCTTAGAACGGTATTCTCCTATTTTAAACCGAGGGCACGTGCAGCGTTATAAAGGGGTAAGCAAAACTATTAATGATTTCTACTTCAGCTTTCACGCATGAATCAAAGGCTGTGATTTGTACGAATTCGAATAGTGTCACAAAACTTTTTAGGGGTGTCTGTTTTACAGAAAAAGGGGAATTGCAATTGAAAACTATTTCTTATATGACGATAAGTGAATAATTGAGAAATTTGAAGGTTTTTTGCACACAATATGTTGCATAAGGCAGTTAATTATATTATATATAGAAATTTATCACACGAGTTTTATTTTGATATGTATATACATCAGCAAATAAAAATAAAATACATATAAATACAAAAGTTTTCTTCGAATCCTTATCATTTAAAAATATATTATGGAGCAAGCGACTATTCAAAAAAATATTCAGAGGTACGCCATCAAAAAGAGATTGAAATCCTTTAGTATACACAAAATTAATCTTAATAGTAAAGTTTTTTCGTTTCATTTATTTTATAAAATATCCGAAAAAATCTATAAAGTAATCCCTTCTGAGAAGAAAAATTTTAAAAAATATTTTATTTGCCTCGTTCTTACTGAAGGTGGAAAATATCAGGGAACGAAACCGTTTATTTAATTGTTTTTTTTTAAGTTTAACTCAAAAACTTTCGTGTATTTAACTCAAGAGAAACATATTTCATAGATTTTTTCTTACCCTTTGGGTGGAAGAAATAATCCGGTCTTTCGATATTTCAACTTCGGGACATCATACGCTTTGAGTTGATTTCTTTAAAGCAATGAATCCAAACAAAACCAAGTTGCCAAGGGAAACCTACCCCGCATATCTCTCTGAAATCCTGAGTGATAGACGCGCGCATTCAGACGTAAATTCAAGAAAAAAATCTTTTCTTAGGGATAAAAGTTTTGTGTACATGTGCGTGGGCGTGCACTTTCTTCTACTCCTTCCTTCTGCCGCCATCGTTCACATCCTCCTCCACCTCCTCCTCCTTCAAAGAAGGGAGTGGGGCTGGATATTCCATCCATCCATCATCTACTCGGAATTCGTGACTGGGAGCGACTTTAGGAGGGGGTCTCTCTGGAGGTGCCGTGACGGGAACTATCCCCGCGCGCACACACTCTCTCCCTCCACTGTTTCCTCCATCTCCTCCCACCCCCTCCTCCCTTTCATCCCTCCCCAAAGGGCAAAGAGGCACACCTAAAGGGAACGGAAACTTGCGACGCTGGAATGTCTTCTCGCAAACGTCCAGTCATCCATGTTCCGAATAGTCGTTCGCGGGAATATGCCATACGCTAAATGTGTATCCAGTTCGCTCGCTCACACTAGCGCGCGCGAAAAGGCGTGACTTGCGAAAATGTATTTCGAATTTCAATTGCTGGATAAATCCCCTTGCTCGATGTTTGTTGGGCGTTTAAACTGATCCCGACGAAAGGCTCTGAATTGAGCGTAAATATTCGCTGAATTCACTTAAATGATACAAACTCGAATTCCTACAATTCGAATTAATCGATAAATCGAAATGCAGGTATAACTCCACTGCCATCATGCATGAATACATCAATACATTATAAAAATAAATATTTTTAAACTAGAATAACTGATCTTAAATAATGACAAGTGGGAACGAATCAACTGTTAAATTAAAATATTAGTTCAGGATGTTGACCAGATAAGAGTTCATTCAAAATATTAACGAAAATAAAGAAATCCAGGGCTCATCGCCTACATTTGTTCCTTTTTACGGTAATTACTGCTACTTAAGTTACACTGTTTTTATTTGGGTCTTCTGCCGCATACCGTATTCCTCCGACAAGAAGTCGACCTCGAATATAAGACGACTACTCAATACTGATGCCAATTTGGACGGAAAAATGTTTTATAAGGAATTATGAAGAAAGTAAATTAAACGAAATTATTAAATTATTTTCTACACCTCTAAAATGTCTTCACAATGAACAGCAGAAAGAAATTTGATTTGAACCACGCTAGACTAGTCATAATCACTGTCATTATTATTCATTTATTTTTTCGAGAACATAAGACGACTCATAACCTATGACTGAAAAAAATAACTGAAAAATATCGTGTTAAAGTCAGATATATATATATATATATATATATATATATATATATATATATATATATATATATATATATATATATATATATATATATATATATATATATATACAAATCAAAGCAAATCTCATACTCTAAGGAACATTCGCAAACAAGTCATTGCTCCTAGGTTAACTGCTGATAACTACCTCTTAAGAATCTCCTTGCACGCTACGCTAGCGAATGTATTTATATCATATTCCAAGTTCTTTATCAAATTACAGAAAACCACCGCCTTGACTTTTATTACGAAGAAGTTATGAATATACAACTCTCCATGTCTTTAAATTACAGACAGAGAAAAACATCTGAGCAAGTATAACGGATTTTCTCTTTCACGTGTTCAACCAAATAACCTAAATTTGAATACGTATCGCAATTCACTGAAAAGGATTCGATTTTCCCGCACACACAACTCGACAAACGCGAAAAGTTTCGATTACATTCGCTAACAACAAAATAAAATTTAAAACGATACCCGAGACGATTTTTCGGCGTAATTTCGAGACAACCGAAACCACCGAAAAACAAAAGCATTTCTCAGAAACGGATACAATTCCGGCGAACATGGAAAAAATTTATTTTAAAACATCTTGATAACCCATGATGCATTCTCCCTTCACGAAAAATGGCGGTTATAAAAATCCGACGCAGGATTCCGTGTGTGGAGCCATTCCCATCACGCAGGGAAACGGCACGAAACGCAAGAGAATTGTACTTTTATTGAAGAATATTCACCCGATACAGGCAGCAACGGAACGGAAATAATGGGTTCTTTTTACGAAATAATAAGAAAATAACCCAACTCTTGGGTCGTGAATGGAAAGAGAGAACCCAACATTTCCATTCCGGCGCCAGATGGCACTGTATGGCTCCGTGAGGTAGATGTGAGGAGGATCGAGTTTCAACTCTTAACCTCTTCCCCTTCAATTTCATTTTCCCTCCTCGTTTTATTTTTTCTACACAGCGACGTGCACACGCCAGACCTCACTCTTCGCGTTCGTGAAAACACGTCGGAGAGCTCTCTTTCCACTGCATCTCGAGAGCCATATTCGGGACATTAGCTGCACGAAAGGAATTGTAGGTGAAGTTTGGAAGAGAGAGAGAGAGAAAGAGAAGGGGTAATAAAACTACGCCGCCTTCCGGTAAGTTTGTCGAATTACTCCCCACAGGGGGCCATTCAAACCAAACTCTCGCAAATAATTCGATCAAATAGCGCGCGCGCTATCCGATCTTCTTTTCTAGAGTAAAGAAACACCCGCGTTATGATCCTAACTTGTAATTCTAGAATCAAGGTTTGGGAGATGAAATTCACATTAGGAGTTTCCTTTTTGGAATCAATCGAATTCTAGGTTAAATCGTTAGAATCTTTTCTTCAACCAATGAATAAAACGCGTAATCTGTAACTCTGTGTAACGTTGAATGCAATTCCGGCGGCAAAATTTCCAGGGGCATGTATTTCTATGTGCTGCACGCACCACCGGCGGCTTAAAGTCCAGGAGCATCTTTATCTATGTAAAGAATATAAATAAATAATGAGCTATATTTATAATTCTATCGATGTATTTAACAAATTTCATGGCCTAACATCCCTTATAAATTTTAGGATGCTCACCGTCTATATTGAAGTCATGGGTTCGATTCTTTCGATTTTCTCGATTTGATTAACACGGGGATGAGTGTAGCACAATACATAATCATTTGCATTTTAAAATTACTTAGAATCATTGTAAGAGGTCAAAAATTAAAATGACGAACTATTTTAATTTTCCTACCTTCTATTGTTGAATGACCGCCGAGTCGGTCAAGAAATCAATTTTTAACGTGAAAACTTCTCGTCATCTAGGTGAATTGCATTTTTGCCGGTTTCCTGTAATTGCGCATGATTGATTATAATTTCGCGTCGCATCTGTCCACATATTCACGAAAGTATGACGCTATTTTTAAGTTTAAACAATGCAAAGGTAGCGACAGACAATACGACGGTAACGAAAAGAAATAAATATTCCATTAATCATTGATATTGTGATCATAAATCAGATGTATTAAAATCATAGTCGGTCGGCAAACCCTTTGATTGGCACAGAAATTATTGTGATATGAAACGTGACATTTGCTAAGAGAAAGCTATAAAATGGGCTAGATATAATTTTCTATCTTAAATATACGATGAAAGGAGGAGGTACAGGGGTGCACATGGGCAGCGGACGAAATCGCCATCGGAGCGAGGCACGGAGTTGACGAGTGTAGTGCGTAGGGGCGGAGCCTCTATTATATATATTATTAACACAGGGACTGAAAAGTTTCAGAAAATATTGTGAATAATTACATTAAATTTAATTTAAATTGTATGCATCCAATGAGCATTTACACCTTCAAAATAGCATTACAACCATATGAAAACAAATAAATTGGATATATCTGACAAAAATCTCAAAAAAAAAAACAAAACTGCCGGTACATTTCTAAGTGGTAATGGCATCCTGAAAGAGCGGACATCAAAAACCTTCATTATGGCTTTTCCTAAATGAATGTTCTGTGCATTTTACCACCATCTAGGAACAGAGGACACTTCAAACCAATGGGATACCTGAGGACTATCAGTTCCTTAGTATTCGATTAAGCTTATATGTTTTATGAGAAGAGTGACTTTTTAGTTCTCGGCAGTACTTAAAGAACACACTAATAATGTGCAGGTAATAAACAATTTAAGGACTCTTATTCTAAGTCCTTTTTAATGATATTAGTGAGAGGGAGTCATTTTCATCCTTCTGATAGCTTTCCTAATTTGTATCTAATTCCTAATATTTTTTTTGAAAAGGAAGCTTTTGAGAACTTATGCTTTGACATTTAGTCTATGTTGCAGATAAAATATGACGAATATGCGCTGTTTGAGTAATTGTTCAGGTATTATAACCACGCAAACTTTAATTTACGTTTACGTCGAAAAGCTATCCACATAGCTGTCGCGTTCATTTGTTTCCTTCATTAACCTTTTATTTTACATATTTATTAGTATTTTGTTTTTTTCTGATGTTAAAATGCAAGTGTAACAGTAACGAAATGCATTAATAATAAAACTATTTTGAATATTTACTTGATCGATCTGTGTGGAAATTTAAAAAATCTGATGTGGCCACCACATGACTTTCTCCATACCTATATTATTTATAAAAAATCCGAATAGGTTACATGATAATAAATATTTCAACGAACAGAGAGAAAAATGTAAAGATTTTAAAAAGAGCAGAAATAGACTCAATCCATAGCCTTCTGATACTGGATATGGCCACGAAGCTCCAATAATTAAGAAACTATAAAGGAGCGTTACTAAGACGTAACTAAGCGTCAATTGTTCACAATAGACGTCGGTAGGTGGTGTGGCGGTGGCTGCTAAAATAGTTAGTTTTTAAGATATCTCTTAATGGTAAAAACGTGTTCAGGGGACCTCAAAACGTGTATTTCCGTTGAAATCTCGAAATCGATTTTTTTCATAAAAACAATACTTGCCCCTATATGGAGAAAGTAAAAATTGAATTGTTTTAATAATGCCTTGTATTTTATAATCTAATTTATAAATGCGTTTCGCCATATTCCACAAATTAAAAACAGTCTTTTATATTAGAGTAATAAATATGTATATAACGGCAATACAAAAGTTATTCAATTGATTCAAGAATACTTTGTATTTTAGAATCTAATTTATAAATACGTTTCGCCATATCCCACGAATTAAAAACATTTTTATGTATTAGAGTAATACATATGTGCATAACAGTAATACAAAAGTAATTCAAAGGTTATTTCATCCATGATATTAGAATATGAATGTTATTATTTCTAAAAAATAACCTAACGGTGTAACTTTGAATATTCGGTATATTAATGCCATAAGACAATATCTTGAATAAAATCGCATTTTTAACATATTCATAAAAATAGATATTCAGCCTTGCTTAAGTTTGTTAAAGATATAGAATAAAATTAATCGACACGAAATATATAATTTTTAATAAACACGCTTTATGACTGAATTGCCGTCGACTCCATGTTTATCGCTACATAAGCATAATATGAACACAATCCTGCAAACGGAAAGTACCTTAATTAACTTTTAATTCCCCCTCCTGGTAACTGACTCTGAGTTTTTCAATTTTTTTTTAATATCAAAGTAGTTGTATCATTTTTCCACATGATGCGAAGATTTTTCTTGTGCTTTATTTTTAAAAGCTAATTGCGCTCTTAATATGCGAAAAATGCCTTCACAGTTTTAATTCATTTATTTCAAGTTAATACGCAGAAAATTCAATTTTATGTAAGAAAAAAATCTTTATGGAAAATAATATACGTAACCGTGCTGATACGTAACAGTGCGAACTATTCCGACTTAATATTTTTCCCCATCGTAATCATTTTCCTGTTAAATTCAAGTACGAGGATCGAAAAAACGCTCTTCTTCATTGCGGACGAGACTACAAAACTTAAAAACAAACATTGAGATAAGATAATCACGCCTCGGATGCAGAAAACACGCGAAAAATAAAGCTGATTTTGCGGTTTTGAAACGCATATACGTATATAAAAGGCGTGATTTTCTAACAAACATCTTTGTCGACGTTGACAAGCTTGGGATTTTTTTAAGGAGGGCGTTAACTTGGCTCTTGACAGGATGGGAAGGTAGAGGAAGACGTCAGAAGATGAAAAGAAAGAGATTGGTGCTGAGGCGAGGAAAGATTGACATGTGTGTCAAACGTTTCCAGGGATACAAGTGAGCTGCGCCAGAAAGAGACTTTTCGTGAAGAGGAAGGAGAAGGTTCCCCGGGAAATAAAATCAATGAAACTTAAAAGTTAATGGGATACTCGCCCAATTTTGAGAATCCGTATGCTATGGTATGCCATGAATTTATCGACGAAAATTACATACTTCCAGGCAAAAACATTTTTCCGCCATACTATGATGAATTCTGAGAAACTGGTATTTTATCGATTAATAATGCGACACGAATGATTAAATACATATGATAAGTCACGCCTTTAATATTCAAATGCATTGAGTATTGCATGCATAACATATACTGCACAGAAAATCATTAGGGATGCATTTTTTAATACAAATAAAACCATAAAACGAAAAACTGCCCAGTAATAACGTATGAATTTCAATAACTGCGAGCAAGTTTTAAATTTACTACTTTTTCTACTTTATGAAATGATTGCCTTTAACGTTAATTCTACAAAACAGCTGCTCCTGAATCTGGGCAATGCATTGAGACTTATTATAATATATACATGTTTTATTTGACTGACGAAATTTTCAATATCCCTAATGAAATTTCAAACACTCATTATCACTTAGTGTCTCAAACTATTCGGAAAAGTGTAATTATTTTTGGCAATATATTAAAATTTTCCATTTCCTCAGTTACATATATAAGCGGCATTTAAAATTCTTAAATAGGTTACCTAAAAATCTTGTGTAAAACTAAAATCGGCGTTCAATTTTTCAAATCCCTCCTTCAAAATATTTTAGTGCTAGGATTTTTTTACAAAAGAAATTCTGCAATAGCCCATTACAAAAAGATATTTTGCAAAACTATGCAGTTTTAGGAAACGATTATAATCACTTAACATGAGTTAACTGTTTTATCTTTTGCATGAAAGAAACCCGAAATCTTTGTCGACAATTTAAAGCAAAAATATGTAAGACAAAGAATTTTCGACAGTTCATCCGCACAAACAGCTCAGAATACGCATTTAGTTATAAAAGGCTCGCGTGTGTCCGATGTAGACGGGATTCGAAGAAAATGTGATTGTTGACATTTTAGAAGCGATCGTATCCCTTTCGAGCAGAAGAGGAAGTGAAACAGAGAGAGAGAGAGAGAGATGAGGAGGGGGAAAGATAGGAAGAAAGAGTGGAAGAGATATTTATATGATGAGAAAGTTGAAGAGAAGAGATTCTCCTACTCCCTACGTAATAATCAAATATTAATGTGATTTGAAAAATGGAAACGTTAAAAAAATTTTAAAAAATTACATGTAAACAAAAGAGAGAAGGAAGGCAAACATGCTTAAATAAGCAGTCCAAAAAAAGCGAAAAATACCGCAAACGAAAGAATATCGGGAAAAATAAATACTAAACAATTACGTAAAGAAAAGAAGTACACCAAAGAAGACAAATCAAACATCGCAAGAGATGCAATATCTTGACCTTTTTGCTATTTTTATTAGTCGGTTTTCGGAAGTAATTAATAGTAACAACCTCCCGAAACAATTGAACACTTACAAGATAACAGGTAAGTCAATGGGCAAAACAAGACCAACGCAATGTCTTGCAGACAAAGCCGGAAAAGGAGTCACTGCTCCCATATCGGCACAATAGGATGGGCTCTCAGTCTGAGAGGAGGGGAGATGGGACGGGAAACAAGGTAGGGAAGAGGGATTAGAGATAAGGGAGAGAGAGAAAAGTGGAGAGAGAGGGAGGGAGGGAGAGAGAGAGCGTTTTGACCGGTCGAGCAAACGAATTACGCTATGCGCGCATGTTGCGCCGTTCACTCACGTGTAAGTGGCCGGAGGCGACGGCGGCGGCGTTGGCGTTCGGGGCGGACGCCAAACGCCACTCTTCGTCTTGCCCGGGGAAGCACACGCGTCGCTCGGAGACGGCCCTCGGCGGGGGGCGGCGGGCAGCCGAAGGGGGCGGAGGGAGGGGCGACACGTTGCTTTGAAGACGCGGGGCGAAGCCCTGCGGGATGCGTGACTGCACTCCCGGATGCATAATCTCCCTCTCCGAAGACGTCTGTTTGCGATTTTTCCTCTTATATTCCGTTATTTATTTATGTTATGCATATATGATTTCTCTCTCTCTCTCTCTCTCTCTCTGTAACACGACGCCGGAGAACAGTCTTTTGTTTTTTTTTAGTTGCCCCTTTTTTAACGCAGTCGTCTCGATGTAACGTCTACATTTACGACGTTGTGCTTCTTCTTACGACTCATCATGTGGACGAAACTGCCTCCCAACGACCCTACGAATGGGAGTCCCAAGAATCTCCGGGTTCTAATGTTTTTCTTTTTTAACGGTCTAATCGGTGTTCGATTGCTATTGTTTTTTTAACGTGCTCCTAACTGCAGGGCCGCCATCCACTTTCTTTTCTGTTTACGGGATCAACCAATCAAAAGAGGAGATTCGTGTGTGTGTGTGAAACTATAACCTCAGAAGCTATTTTGTTCGACGATAAAGCTCCCGTATGTTCTTGGAGATGTTTTCCTCGCGCGTAAATCCTAAATTCGACTCAAGTGACATGTCTGCGTAAACACATTACGGCGGATCTCTGTCGCGCAAAGCATTATCTGAAAATTCGGCCACAATATCCTAGTCTATCCAGTAATTTCCAACAAGTTTTTCATATTTATATACGTTATCTTCTCATCCACACTGTACGAGATCGGGAGTCCGCGAGAGACTTTGAATCTCGGAAAGAAAAATCCTCCCTTCCCTGCCGTCTAAAAACACAACCAATACGTAAATCTTTGTGTCACCCTAAAACCTTTCCTGAACAATTTAAATAACGAGCACAAAACGAGTGAAAATCACCAGCCGCATTATCTCTCATGCAATGCAGATTTAAAAGAAAAGAGAGAGAGAGAGGCGACTTGCTTTTCCCCGCGAAATGTATGGCAAACTCGCCACTCTTCCGGAAGTGGGACGAGTACGCGAGAGGCGACGAAGGCGCCGGCAGATCCGACGCGGCGGAGTCAAGTACCAACCTCCGACGGAGGCTCGACTCCCACCGGTGTCCCGGCGGCAACTGGTCTCGTCTTTCGAGAAGATGAGGATCCGAGAGAGTGGGGAGGGAGGTGGAGGTTGGATGGGAGGAGAGGGGAGGCATCGATTGAACCTACCGCCCCTCCTGAACGCACGCCCCATCTCCCTCCACCCCCTCTATTTCCACCCCTCCACCGTATACAAGGCAGCGCTCGACGTGGGCCATGCGCAATGGAAGTATGGCGTAAAACGGAAGATGATATTGGAGAGGCATAAAGGGCACGGGGAAAGGTGGGGGCGGGGGAGGTGGTTGGAAAGAGAAAGAATGAATATAAGGCGGGAGATGGATACAGAATGAGAGAAGAGGGAGAGGTGATGAGACGTAAGAGAACCGAGGAAAAGAAAATAGGCAAAGTTCAAGGACTCCGCTCTTTGATATCCGCAAAAACTCGAAATCTTTTAACATGCTCGATTTAGTGGAGATGAATATTTCGGGCTAAAAAGGATGTGAGCGCCTCGTAAAATAAGTGCATAAAATAAAACTAATTAATTAATCACTTAATGACCGAAAGCAAGACTTCGTTGGAGGGATAGACCGTTTCATTTTAATTTTTATTCATATTGCACAAAAAAACTGAATAACTATATGCTCATTTTGTCTGCGTAGCAGCCGTCATGAGTGGTGATTCACCAGGGACAGATTCTAAAACCTTTTGAATTCTTCCACTATTTTTACTACCTTCTCATGAAAAATATTTTTATATATTATATAATATATATATAATAATAATATATATATCATTAATATAAATTACTTTAATAATTTTTATGAAAAATTTTCCTCAATGATGTTTGCAGGTTTTCCCGTTAACAATTTTCTTAGATGTTCAATTGCAGTTTGTATGATATAAATAGTATTTATTTATATTCATTGATTTTATGAGGCTTTAATCAATATATTTTCGTATGAATAAAACAAGTAAGCGAAAAAGTCGCGTTAATCAAAGTAGTTCTTCTGGAAAACGTCTAGCGATAAACGTACCTCCATGATACCACTTCATGATCCAATATTGGCAATAACACCATTTATTCGGTTCAGATGTAATCATGTATTTCCACTAGTGCATTCGTCTCGATTAAAGCGGCGTCCAAGAAATTAGCCAACCCAACCACTGCGCAGTTAAGAGCTAATGAGGACTATGAAGTATATTATGAATGATTATTCGGGCGGCGCTTGAAACCGCGACCTGGCGGAAGTAAAACTAAACACGGGATCTAACGACAGTGAAGCGGTTATCAAATTTCACTAATAACGCAGGTTACTAACTGACCTCGAAATTTACGCATACAGCGCTATACGAGTAATTGTATCCAATCTAGATAGAAAAAAAAGTTTAGCCCTTAATAATTCAAGAAAATCGTTAGTTAATAGTTAATATTTAATAAAAACCGTGCAGAATGGGATATCAAAGAGCTTAATTTACTCACATCATTGTATAATTTAACTAGGTTTACAAAATTGGTATACGTATATATGATAGCTACAATCTGGATTATGTGCATCAAAAAAACAATATTTATAAAACAATATCCTTCACAATTAGAAGTTTTATGGACACAGAATCTAGTCTATTATTTTCACAACCTCTGATTTTAATTCCTGATATTATGAATTTGTTGAAAAAAGTAGGTGATAATCAACCACTGCACAATAAAATAAAAGGGTATTAGGAAAGAAATTTTATAATTTTACACGGTGAGAAAAAAAATTTATTCCTGAAATTTTAACTTACCAACCTTCTTGGATAAGTCAAAGTAAATATTGAAATCGACATATCTAAAAGACCAAAAAACGTTCCTAATACTTCGATATTTGATTTCGACAGAAAAGCCGGGAGCGTTTCCTCTCTTTCATTCCTTTAATATTCCCTCTAGGTTCTTTCGGACTAACCGAACGAAGTTCGGCCAGTCAATTGAGAGAAAGAGAGAGAGGGAGAGATAGGGAGGGAGAGAGAGGGAGAATGAGGTCCTATGATGGTCGCACGCAGGGGACAAGTCGATATGTGAAGACACGCAGTCAAGAGAGAGAGAGAGAGACAGAGCAAGAACAGAAAAGGAAGATGTGAGAGGAGATTCTAGAAATGGGAATTGGAGAGGGGTGGAGGGTAGGGTTGGAATGCGTGCAAGATGGGGTTAAAAAGAGGAAAGGGGACGCTTAGGAGAATTGGGGGAACCTCGCATTTACGGGGAGGGGAGAGAAAGAGGGAGCAGGGGGTGGAAACGATCGCAAAAGGAGATATGGAGGGGAGTTTTCTATGGGGAGAGTGAAAAATGAAATTGGAAGGTTTTGCAAGGAAGGAGTATATTGGAGTATGAGAGAACATAACGACAGAAGAGAACGATAGCTTCAAAAAGCAAAAGTGCAGAACGGTTTTCGCGGCTATTATATCACTGATAAAACAAACGTAACGCTAAGGAATAGAATTTTATCTGGAATAATTTGCCATCGTAAATGACATGTTGACATGAATAAATTGAATCATTAAAACACGTCAAGATCTACACCGTTGCTAAAAGTACATACAATATCGCAACTTAAAGTTATCAAATAAATAGCTCATTGTCGATATTTAACTAATCTTATAATATTTTATAGTTATATAGTACTTTCATAATTTCAGATGTGGATTAATGTTGCCTACACAACTTTCAGGTCACCTTTTGACAACATAACGCATCAAAAAACTAGGTTGAATACGAAACCAAAAACTTATACGTTGCTCTCTGAAGAGAAAAAAAGCGAAATTGTGCGCATTGATAAAAAACGAACGATGAAATTTCTCGTATAAAATCATTGTAATCGCAAATATGGCTACAAATCGCGTTGGCATGGTAGCTAAGGTTTCTTTCTTAACAAGATGACCCAAACGGAACTTATGATGCCTACTTTCCATTTAATCATTTATTTAATACTTATATTGGCTTTAATAGCTTTAAAATCAACGCGACAGTTGCTATTCGTTTTGTCAAATTTCTTAATTTAGCGTTAAAAATATTACAAGTACATTCCAACGGAAAACTAAATTGATTACGTGTATTTGTGTGGCAAAAAGAATGCGGGTATATACTGGACTATACCGAATCCGAGTCCAACAATAGGTGTTTCTGTGGCAACACGTAATGAGTGACAAAAACTGCAAATACGCCAGTATTTACGCAAAATTCTAAGAAATAATATCGACTAGCAAAAACTTCTACGATAAAAATTAAAATTCTCATTTCTTTTCTCAGAGAATAGTACAAAACTCGCTCCGATATTACAATTCTAAGGTATTTTAATGTGCAAGAGAAAATTACCCTGCACGATGGATTTCAGATTTCCCATGTAAACCTCATGGGAAGGACAGTTCCTGGAATCAAGCCCGGGACATTCAATCTTCGCAACAAAAACTATCCTCGGAAGCTCAACCCCAGTAGCTCAAGATTTCTACCATGTGTCATGAAAATCGGCTTATTGGTTCAAAAGTTAATAGAAGGAACAGACAGACAGACACAAAGACAGAACTCTAAGCCTATTTTCATTCTGGAAAGTAGGTAAAAAATTAAAACTTTTCGGTAAACAAGTATTCTCAATAATTTTTATGCTAATTCGGGATGGATCCAATTTTCTCGGTAATAATAATGTTAATAAGTTTTTGTCTTTCCCGTATATACGTTTCCCTCCCGATTTTAACCTGTTTAAAATGCGAATTAAAAATAAATCTCATTAGCTCAAATTGTCATAAAATGGAGAATATAACGGTTCCTGTAATCAAACTGGGGCCTCTGTTCTGAGATTTACGGTATTTATAGCTAACAGTCTACTCATAAACCTTTGCATGCACGGAATTTCAGCAATTAATTTCGACTTAAAGTGGCTAAAAATGCATTACGGACGAAATCTTGTGAATCCCTATATTAATAGAAGCTTTTGTATGTGATTCTGCAAAGCTGAGAAAATTTTTCCTTGTTAGGGAAACTGCATTGTTGCTAACATCATGAGACTATGTATACAAAATTGGCTTTAGATACAGGACGGAATTATTCGTTTACCTATATAATTAATTGGTGGCGCAGTATGCTATTTTTTAATTATGCAGATTTAAGTTGAGTCGTAACGAGTGTATTTGCGTAATCTTTAGCGGCGCATCAACTGTAAAGTTAATAGTGCAACTTGAAATGAAAGGAGTATTTGTGCATTGGAATCAAAAATATATTTTCCAAGTGTTTCATTAGATTTTCAAATTTATTTTATAACAAATATAGTATTTGTTGGCTTTAGTTTCACTTTAGATACATCTCTTTTTCATTTAATGTACATACATAATCCCGTTTTTCTTATATCTATGTATGTAGCAAAAAATAAACTGTTGGTTGTATTTTCAGCAGTACTTTGTGTTGTCCAGAGGAAAAAGTCTGGAAGATTAGGTAAGTATCCTTAATCAACATCAATAATCATATAAGTACCCATAACAATGCCGACTGAATTAACTTTTATTTTTAACGAGTCTTTTAATGAATCCATGGAATTATTTATTTTCGTTAATATTTTGCATTAACACTAATTGTAAGCAAAAGTCTATATCTTGATATATTTTGATTTTGATTTAATAAATCGTCCATGACCACCCCTCACATTTGATGGGCAATTACGCTGCGTTAGTAAGACAGATTTAAAACAATAGCTTATTCCTTTTCAAGTTTTCGTTTTACATTTATCGCGTTGGCATTATTAATTAAATTATCAAAATATGCGTCACCAAATGTGACGCCTCAACGCTTTGGTAAAATATTCCATACATTTCTGCTTGCGTATGAGCGCGCCCTTACATACGTTTGAATTGTCTCCGGATAAGCTATACATATCTTTATCAACTAAGCAGGTGGAAAAAATGTGAATTTTATTCAAATGAAGAGAAAATATGAAACACGTACACTCATCGTTCACTTTGCGCGATTTTTCTGTACGCGTTTTCAGTTTAGTACGGGTTTCACTCTAGAGCAGCGGTTCCCAAACTTTTCTTTTCGCGTACCACCGAAACCGTGGCAAAATTTCTTCGTACCACATAGTAAGTATGAACTTAAAAAATTTTCTTTACTGACGAAAGAGGCATTATCAAAATAATATAAGGTAGGCAGATAAAATAGGTAGTACTGAAAAATTAATTATTTTTTCGCATTTATCATATATAAAATACAAAGAAAATCAGTTATTGTGATGGATGGATAGTATTTTAATATTTAGTTCAATGTTAGTTTACTTCCAGCGAAGGTCCGGTTCGAGGTTCATTCTTGTTCGATTTTTCTTTTTAATTACCAACATAGTAAAAAACCCCGTTTCATATAGATAAGTCGGGCAGAATGGGATTAAAATTTTCAACGCTATGTCAGAAAGAGTGGGATATTCAGCTGGTCTTTTTCCCTCACGTTCATATTTTCAGGAATGGAATTAATTGAAACAGAAGAGTTTCTCGCCTAATTCAGTTCAGAATAATTTTGTTTAAAATAGCAACGTGAAAACGCAAATAGATAACGATACGTCGGCAGTAGACTGTGAGCCATGAGCGGCGCAGCGGACGCGTCCGGACGGTGCGGGCAATAGTCCGTCCCTCTCTGTGGTCACGCGTTGTGCAGTTCCATGGGTGAATGCTGACTGACACTAAACTCGCGTACCTCTGTCAGAATCTTCGCGTACCATAGTTTGGGAATCGCTGCTCTAGAGAATTACTCCGAATTGCACGTCTAAGAATTTTACTTTTAGCACAGTTTCGGAACGGCCTCCAAATAATAATAATTCTCTAAATGATTCACTTCCACACTATAAGTTATAAGAAAGGAAAAAGAAAACAATTCTGAATAAAATATAAACAAATTTTTGCTTTTTAAATGAAAGCCGGGGTTTTGATATAACCTCATGCATTCCTATGGAGAAGCCTCTCCCAATTTCCACGGTTTCGCTTAACACGGTCATTTCTAGGAACGCATGCTCCGTTCAAAGAAAGGGATGGACGTATAAGAACTTAATTACGGCATAGTTGAATAATATAAAATGTTAAATGCGCGTAAAAACTGGATAACGGAGCTAAAAAATGAAAAAGGAATGAGATTATTTGAAAGGATATTAACGCGGATCGTATTTTAATTGCTAATTATTCGGAATGAATTTCCGGAATGATGCATTAAACCGATGTTGCGATTTTTTGCAGAAAAAGAAAGCATGCAAAAGTGTATTAGTACTTTTCAGTTGCTCCATCCAAGAACAAAAATATTCACTGGACGATATTATTAACCTGATCTAGAATAATTTTCGTAAATTTAATTTCAACTCTTAAGGATGATGTAACAACGAGATAACTTAGTAAATAATTCCACTTAAATAATAATATACCGGTTTAGATTAAAAACTGGTCATAATCAGTTCTCATTCGAAACCGGTTGTTAATTATTATTAAAGTGGAACATTTTATTAAGTTATCTCTTCGTTTAATTTACGATGGAGTTCCACAAAGTAAAGACTTCAATCCGTCCATATTAACTTCGACTAGTGAATGTCATATCTGAAATAATACATGTCTGTAACATATTTCGCAATTGGATATCATATACACTATACTTTAATTTGATAGAGATCCTAAATGATCTTCATTTCACTGTCGTCGTAGGCTTAACACTTTGGATAAAATAGTTGTACACTGATCAGGAATATAATACTTTTTATGATTAAGAACTGAGCGAGAAGTTATCCCTATTATATCGTAGCGAATTGTCAAAAAAAATAGCCAGCTCTTTACACATCATGACGAGTAATCAAACATTTCAACTTTTAAAATTGTCCACTAAATCTGGCACTGTAAAAACGCATAATTTATTAACAAGTAAAGCAGGTAAAGCTCACAAGCGGCGCTGCTCCGGAAAGAAGAGATACGCGTCCAAAAGAGCTTAGCACCCTAAACTCCAAAAAAAAAAGACTGGCGGAAAAATGAGGACAACTATAATTTCACTAAAGCTCTTTCTAATTTCAACGCAAAACTATTCATCCGAAAAAAACGACAATTCCAGTATTCGCGCAACTGCCCCGCTCTTTAAGCAGTTCTTTGGAGAAGATTTATTTTTTAAGATAAAATAATGATGGACGCACAATGAGGAGGTGACATGTGTTATGCGATAGATAAGGAATAGGTGTGTGTGTGTGAGAGAGAGAGGAGGGTGAGGGTTAGGTTTTGGTTGAGGAGCATGGCATGTACTCGCAGTAGAGAGAGATAGGGAGGGAGGGATGGAGAGAGGTAAGAGAAGGGGTGGTAGGAGGAAAAGAACGGATGAGGCTTACTCCCTTTACCACCATCTCCCTTTCTAACCCTCCTCCCGCTCCCCCCACCCCTCTCAACCTCACTCATATTGCTCTCTCCCTTCCGCATTCAGAACCCAACTCTTTACCCACTCTCCACCTCCTTCTCCTCCTACTCCTTCTACTGCTCCTCCCTCTACTCCTACTCCTCTTTCTTCTTCTCCTCCTCCCTCGTGACAGACTCCCCTATTCGCTCAGACGTTGCGTCATAGCACTCCAACGGAGCGAACAAAAGACATGCCCTGTCCCCGATCCGAATTCCCTCTATTTCTCCTGCCTCCGTCTCTCCCGCCTCCTCCCTCTCCTCTTACCTTCCTCCTCGTTCCATTTTTTCCGTCCCGCTCTTTCTCCTTTTTATTTCTTCGTCAAGTATTTTCCACACGCAAAAACTAATTTGGCTTTGTTTATAACATTCGTTTTTTCCAACTCTTCATCATTGATTCGATTATTTTTTTATCCGCTCTGTCTTCATTCTTTCTGCGTCCCCTACTTTATCTGCTACACTGTTTACCCATTGGTTCATTATTCCTTTATTTTTCACTTATAATAGACAGCGTCATCCTCTCCTTTTCTTCTCAGAAATGTTGAAATCCATCGTCACATTATAAGTTTTATACTCTCTGCCTTGAGAAATCTTCGCTTGTTTCATCTGTATTTCTTTTTGCACTTCATCTCAGTTTTCCACTCCGCTGCGGTTTACATTTTTTAATAATTATCACCTCCATACTTTCTTTCAAGAAAATTTCTATTTCGACAATAAATCTGCCGCATATTTTTTTCAATTTCCGTAATTTCCCAATTCGAGTAAAGTTGAAAAATTGATTAAACGATTTGAGGATTTTAAAAATCTTCTTTCGATATCTCTTTCTTGAACACTCGACTCTTTTGTTCTATTTATATACTATCTCTTATGAGCGATACTTCATATATCTACATTTAATTTATCCGTTATGTCATGTAATCGCTCTCTCTCACACTTGGGATGTTAACTGATTGGTAAACATATGATAGTTTATGATCTCTATTTTATATTTTTGCTTAATTCTATCGGAATAACAACCTGTTGTTCCATCTCTTTACCAGGACTTAACGGTTTGAGAAAATTTGGGTTAACGTTTCATTGAGAGCAATTTTCTCTGCGATTTTTGCCTGTATGCCTTTTTCAAACTAGCTTAGTTACACAGTAAAATATAATATCAATTATATATAAGACCTGTCAGACACCTACTTTGGTATAATAAAATTAACTGTCATCAAATATCCTTCTACCTATTGTATTTATCAGACCCATTTCATATGGGGGTGCCGGTGGTGTAGTCGTTAGGACACTAACTCCTACTCGACTGCTACTCACATGCTGCTCGAAAGGGCAGTTGGCACAAATCTTGCGAAAGTAGGCTTTTTTTCCTAGGTCGACCAGTCCCCTTCGTAAGGGAGGTTAAGTCTTTAGCCCCCTTGGTGCTCTTTGTTAAGAGTAGGCTAATGCCGGAACCGGGTCCCCTACTCCCTTATGAGTGTGTTCGGTGTAAAAGGAGCTATGGCTATAATAATCCAAGAGATTGATTAGCCAAAAATACAGACACACACACACAGACCCATTTGATAGGACCATTCATCGACAAATTCCTATATTCTTATATATTCTGGAACAAATAATTGGCTTAAACTGTTTATGTTATATAACTAGTATTGTGTACGTGGGATTAGCAAACAATACCTAAAGAATAAATGTTAAGACATTAATTTGAGAATTATTGAATTAGTCAAACCAGATGTATTCATTTGATAAATATTTACGCTGCCAGTTTTTACTATACCTATGTACTCTTTCCCATCAATAGATAATTTACACTATTATTCTTATTGAAAACGTTTTTGGCGCGATTCTTTTTGTTCTCTAAGATTTTAAACCACAAAATTCTGAAAGACTAAATAACATTTTCATCATATAATCCATGTGAACCTCTTGCGTAATTTATAGTTCAAGGTACAGTAATTTAAAGAATATTAGTGGTATCCGCCAAAACGTTTGAGAAGTCAGTCAGAAATCTGTATGTATAAAAATAATAATAGCAAATTTTTCCTTATAAAATTAGACACGTGATATTTTGAATGTCATGTTTGTTTTTATAATTTATATGTGCAATTTTTAATTGTCTCTCCCATAAGAAAAAGGTCAAATTCCAGTATTGAAATGAGGAAAGAAGATTTTTTCTTTTGGTGAATCGTTAAAAATGCCCACAGGCAGTTTACAGAACAATAATAATCTTAATTATTAACTTTGCAATCTATTAAGTTTGACATTGCTACAACTATAATTTCGATGCTTCATAAACAACGCGAAGCGGATAACGCAATTATTCTGTCTATTTGAAGGCTTAATAGAAGCTAATTCAATTGGAGGCAATAATGCGGGTCGCCTTGGCAACACCCAGAAAGAGTACGAAAAGCCATCAAATTTCGAAAATAAATGCGTTTCTGAGAAATTATTCCGCGCAACGTCAAAACATTGCAAGAATTAGATATTTTATAGTTTTAGCCGTCGAATAAAGCAAAAAACTGAGATATTGTCCATATTGAAGTGTTTTAATGAATGAAAGAAATAAACCTTGCACCTTGACAAATCAAAACTCCTGTGTAAACATAGAAAAACATAATCGTCTCCCGGAGTCGAATCCTGGACACCTCCGTAAACGAAAATAGTTTTCCCGGGGTTTCCTAGTTGGCAGAAACAAAATGGCATTTACAATATTTCTCTATGACAAACTATTCATGAGATAAAAGGGGAGACGGACGGACGGACAAACATTCAGTAATTATATATAAAGACTTTTCGGCTAGGGGACATTAAGCATAAATTATTGAAAATCGTTTATAATTATAAAGGACTTTCTGGTGAATTCCTTTACGCCCTAAGTCCTTACGTGATATTATAATTATGTAGACCATATATTATAAATAATCACAAATAGGTATATATAACATACACACACATATACACACAAACACACACACACACACACATACATATATATATATATATATATATATATAACAACTTACGGAAAAGGAAAGGTAAAATAGATATATGGATGTCAACAAGGTGTTGGGATGAGGAAACCCAGTGAGCACTCACCAATCAGAAGACTTCAGGTTGGCGAGGCCCCGGGGATGTCGAAGCGACACACGTAAAATAACACAAAAACACAGAAACATCACAAACGTAAAGCTTTCGGAACTACTCCTTCTTCAGCTACAGAGAGAGAACTGATGGCGGTGACACTGGGTGGAGGCATGGGGGTGGAAGGGTAGTGCGGAAAGGTCGAGGATTGGAGGAAACGGAGGGGGTTGGGGATGGGTAGGGTGTTGGAAGAAGACAGAAAGGGTGTGAAAAGCTATCGAAGGTTGAGGCCTGGGGGAGTGAAGGAGTTTAGGAGATGGATATGCGAAAGCTCCCACTGACGGAGTTGGGGAGCCGAAGCATTGTCGGGGAGAGCGCGAATGACTCTCACTGTGAAGCAGTTGTTGAACTTTAAATTATGTTTGTTCGCATGAACGGCCACCGGCAGCGGTCGTTTGAGAATGACGCTGTTGCGGTGGCCATTCATTCGGATGTTGAGGGGATTGCTGGTGAGGCCAACATAAAAGGCGGGACATTGGGTGCATCTCAGGAGGTAAATGATATTGCGGGTGGTGCAGTTGGTGGTGGAAGTTATGGGGTAGGTGATGTTGGTTGTGGGACTGGAGAAGGAGTTGCAGGGGGGGTTTATTGGGCATGTTAGACATCGGGGTCTACCGCAGGGGTAAGATCCGGCAAGGTGTAAAGGCGTGGGTGCTGGGGGTTCTTTCTTCCATAGAATGTTTGCCAGATTAGGGGGACGGCGGAAGGAGAGCATCGGTGGTCTGGGAAATGGGATCTGGTGAGGGGAGGATGAGAGGATAAGGTGGGCGGCTTTCAGGATGTTTTTCAGAATGTCCTGGATGCCGGGGAAATACAGGGTGGTTAGGGTGAGTTGGAGGGTGGAATCGGTGGTGGTGTGGGTATTGAGGTGGGAGTTAGGGGTGGCGGGTGCGACTGCCCGCCGGATTTGGTCTCGGATCAGATCCGGCGGGTATCCGCGCTGTAAGAAGGCATGTTCGAGGGTGGAGCAGTACTCGGACAGGGAATCTCTGTCCGAGCAAATTCTCCGCCCTCGTCGGGCTAGGGCATAGGGAATAGATGTTTTGGTGTGGAGGGGATGGCAGCTGTTGAACTGGAGATATTGAAGGCGGTTGGAAGGCTTGAGGTGCACGCTGGTGTGGATTTTGTTTTCCCGGATGGAGAGATCGACATCCAGGAAGGTGATGTTGGAGGCAGAGAAGTGGTGGGTGAAGGAAAGCGTGGGGTGGGATGAGAGGCGTTGTAAAAAGGATTGTAGCGAGTCGGGTCCATGTGTCCATGTCCATGTCCATGTGTCATCCCAACACCTTTTTGACATCCATATATATATATATATATATATATATATATATATATATATATATATATATATATATATATATATATATATGCAATTCATACATACACACATCGTGGAATAAATGCCTCCATGCTTAGATATTTAGCAGTTAAAATTATGGATAAACTATCACGTGACCGTTGAAGTAAATTACAACAAAACTTGAAGGCGCATCGCCGCATGTCTCTCTCTGCATCTAATACCGCTCTTTAAAATCCTGCGCTCCGCATGCCTCTACCTCACGTCCTTCCATTCCCTTACCGAATTTCCTTACTCACTTTTTCTCTCGCCTATTTTCTCCCTCCTGACTCTCTTCACCCAATCCAAACCCATAAATCTTCGCTCGCAGTCTCTCCCCCATCTCCTCTCTTCCCCTCTCCTCCTCCCACTACTATTCGAACAAACACTGCCTCGCCCGACTCCTTCCCCCCCCCCCTCCCGAATTCTTCCTATCCGTTGCCATCCTCACTCCCTTATATTCCTCCAGCTGGAACATGCGACTTCACTTCCTCCTATCTCTCTTGCTCTCCTTCTCTCTATCTCTCTCTCTCTCTCTCTCTCTCTCTCTCTCTCTCTCTCTCTCTCTCTCTCTCTCTCTCTCTCTCTCTCTCTCTCTCTCCATCTTAATTTGGATGCGTTGCCTGTTCACGCGGCAGTGGGTTATGGTGTCAATGGGGCGGGCATCGCTAAAAAAACCGTACTGGAGACGAATGCGATATTTTATGATTTCATTCTTGTCTTTTCGCAGAATTATTCCAAATGGAGCGAGGTAATGTCCGACAACTTTTCGTGGATGTTCTTATGCTCAGAAGAACACTGCCCGCTCTCATTAAAAATAACCTAGTTATTATGGAAATTTAAACTCATTTACCATTGTGTACCGTAATATCATATAAAGGGTATTCAAAAATTATCTGAGCTGTAAAATATTTCAATTTTATTATTTTTTTATTTTTTGTTTTAATTTAAAATTTTTAAATATAAAAATAAACGAAATTTTAAAAAATGCACTTTATTGTATTAAATGTTGAAATTGATGTCCGATGTAATTTAAACATTTCCTCTAGCCTTAAAACACAACTAAAACAATTCTCCGTTACGATGCCATCACAATCATGACGTTTTGTGGCTCGTCTACAAATTTCCAGCATAAACATAAGAAGATATCATTGTTCCCGTAGTATCCAGATATTCTATATTTTTCCATTGTAATTAAATGTATTTATTTCAACGTAATAATCTCATATATTAAAAATATAGATTAAAAATTGAACTATTTGACTGCATAGAAACCTTTTAAGAACCTTTGTATTAAACAGACCCTTTAATTATTGATAATAACATTTTCTCACGGTGCGTTCATTTAAAAAATACAGTACAGTAATCCTTTTGTCTAATGCGGGTTCCCCAAAACCCGGAACAGCTAGCTCACGGTTTAAAAAATGTGTCACTTATTCACCCAAAAGGTATGAATTTAATTATACGCGGTTCTGAATTGGGCGCGCGCAGCGTTTTGCGTATGCATGTGACGCATACGAAAATACGATTTTCTTCTGCGGGATGTTAAATAAACCCAACCCGGTTTTGCCCAGCGCGGCTTTTTCCGAGAAGGTATCCCCAGCGTTACGCAAGGAACTAGTTAAACCAATTAAAATTTCCCAATGTTAAACTTAAGCGGTAAATTCCGAATCAACGCCGATAAAAATTTCAATCTGGTTGATGTTATCATAAGAGGCGCTACGGGAGAGAAGTAGCCAAGCCAAAACAGTAAAAACTCTAGATAACGCGGTCAAACTTGAGCGATTTTCAGAGAAGTATAACTTTTGAACTAATCATGGTACTTTCCTTTTTTTCAATCTCATCTTATGAACTGTAAATTATGACGGTATAAATAAAAACAAATACAGTAAATGTCATTAAGTGAAAATGAATGTTATTTTAGGAGCAGGCATGGTATAATATACACATTTCAGACCCTTTTTCACATATCTAGTTCTCGCCCGCCTATATACATATCGAAGATTTCTTGAGGATTCGTAACCAATGTTTAAACGTAATACTGAAATCTTAAAAAAATAAAATAAACGCTTTACTCTTGGATGGCGATGATAAAATAACGTGTGATACCTGACATAGATGCGAGGACACGAGGGAAAAAACGGTCTCGCAGGTTAAGAGGGGGAAATGAGGGAAAATATGCACGAGATGGCTTTGTATTGCCATGAAGAACGGTAAACGAACGATGGGCAACTGCGGCGAAGCTCGCTGCAATTCATTGGAAAACCGGCGAAGCTCGCTGCAATTCATTGGAAAACGACTCCCCAGGACTTCTCGCATGCATAGCCTGTCAAAAGTAGGTTAGACTACGCGCAACACAGGAATGCTAATGTTGGGGTCTATATCTACGGCGCTCGGTAAAAGGGGCATCGCAATGCATGTCAGTTTTAATTTGATGATGATCTACGTCGGTAATAAAAGTGCTCCCACACGGAAAGCAAAAGGCCTTAAAAGGTGAACGACGTCCCGCTGAGTTTAGCATTTTACACTGAAACTGCCTAACGCGAAAATATCCCAGCCATCCGCATCATATTTGAAATATACTCCCGGACGTTGAAATTATTGTGTAAAATTTTGTGGAGCTTTGAAACAGTAGCTCGGGCTGCAAGTTGCGACGGACAAAAATAAATTCCGATCCTAATGGAGGTTATTTTCCGAAACTTTTACAATTTCCCACATCAAAGGCTAATGTTGAATTGCGTTTCATTTCAAAGGGTAAAATACACAACAGACATGAATGCAGGCGAGTCACACCCATCATTTATTTTATAACACATTAAACTGGTGTAAGCACACATGCAATGTAAATATAGCAAAAAAACATTTATATATATTTATTTATATACATATATATATTTATTTATTTATTTAAATTATCGTTCAGTTTAATCGATGAATCTTACTATATAAAGTGTATAGTTTAAAACTTTTGAGGCTTCTGTAATGGATGAAAATCAACTATTGAAGATTCACCCAGCAAGGGCATTCTATTTATATGCAACTTATTTGAAGTAGCACGCGCTGATGAAATTGATCCGATTATAACAATTCTATATATATTTATGGAATATTAATCTCGCCGAAATATTTTGTGTAAAAATCAGCAATGATGTGAAGCTAAAACAGTCTCTGTAACAAAATAGTCTTCAATATCATTTAAATAATTTTTTAGATTTCTTGATTTAAATAAGTAAATTTATCTATAGGCTTAGATACCGTGTAAATAGATTTATCATAAACATTTTTTTACTTCGAATTGGGCAAAATGAATTTTTAGCTCTCAGTAGTCCATGTCAAAAATTCGATTTTTAAATGAACCACTCCATCCATTCTTTTTTTATAAGAAAACTTCTTCCATTACACGGGATGAGAAATAAAAACCGTGACACAATTTAAATAAAGCCTATATCTGGGGAACATTTTCTATGACCCTCATCGTATTAGGGTACTGATATGACTATTTATGGTAAATTAGCGAGAATGAAACGTAATACTTCCTTGATGTTACATATACGATTGGCGTCACTCGTTTGAGAACATTAGTGAGTATCATGTTATTTTTATTTCACAAAAACGATGGCTGCTTATTGCATACAAAAAATTCAGGTGCCATCGTAATTTCAAAATTGTATCCAAATCTAATCTTCAATCAAGTGCAGCAAAGTCGTGTTCATGAGTGCTCCTTTACCACGCCAATTTTTCGAGTTTTAGAAAACCGAGATAGTGTTGGAATTTTTAGACCTATATTTCCTTTATATTTCAGATATTTTTAGTTTTAATTTGCGCGCTCGTAACGATCTTTCATATTTTAATTAATCAGTAATTTTTTCATACTCTTCCATGTTATCTTATGTACAATTTTAATTTCAGAAAAAATTTCCGAGTCCTTTAGCAATGGTACGTATTATCTAACTCTCAAATGTGCACAACCGAATATCACTTTTACAAATTTAATCATATTTTCTGCACTTTGAATAACTAACAAAAGGGACGATTTAGTCTATATTAAACACTTCTGGCATAGTTCTTTTAATATGCGCCTTCCTAGTACAACCAATAGTTACTAAAAACATATCAGCTACAATTTCTCTCCTAATTCATTTGAATTAGGGTACAATAATACAATAATTTCTCCTTGGTTAAACATCTTACCTATCAAAAAAATCTCATGCAAAAAAAGGCTATAAAATGTAGAAAATTTAATTCATAAACAAAATCCCCAACGCATTAAATCGCTCCATTCAACAAAAGCTTTTCTCAAATGTGTTTTCCAATAATTGTCGTCTAATCTTTTATTCATCCTTTATCTCTTCAAGTTCACCCCCCTTCCCACAGCCCTTAATCGTCCCATCTTTTTAATCACCCGCTCTCTTTTATTTCCACTCCATCCTTTTTCCCTCCTTCTCACTCCCTCTTTTTTTCCTCAATTTCCCTCCACAACATCTTATTTCCAGCCCCATCCTTCCCGTCTCGCGATCGCCCTTCCCTTACCCCCTTTCCCTTTTCTCATCCTCTCCGACTGCTATTCTACTCCTCGCTATCTCTCTCCACTCCTCTCTTTCTCTCTCGTGGCGCTCGCAAAACCCCAAACGACGCCAAAAATTGGAGTCTTTACCCCGACGAGAGAAAGAGATCAACGTCTCCTGCCCGTCCTGGCGAGATCGCCTCCTTGATGGTTGGAAGGGCATAGATAGGGAGGTTCCCCAAGACGGTTCGTTCTTCTGGTCCATGTTAAGGGGGAGAGAGAGAGAAAGGAGAGAGATAGAGAGAGGAGGGTAGAGGAGGAGGATGAGGAGAATTTTCGTGAGGAAAAGGAAAAGGGAGGGAGGGAGAAAGACGCCAGGCGACGAGTGATGGTAGGCAATATATCAGAAAGCACCCATGCCCATGGGAGTCAGAAGGGAGTCACAAAAAAAGAAAACATTTGGGAGGAGGTGGAATAGCCCAGCTATCTCTCTCTCTCTCACTCTCTCTATTTCCTTTCTCTCTCATTCCGAGAGGGAGGAATACTACTCCGGAGCAATTGACGCCATCGGGAGGATCTCTTTCTAAAAATCACGCAAAAAATGCCCTCCCGTAAAAGAAGGGGTCGTTTATACCATCCTCTTTCTGCCCCCCCCCCCCCTCTCTCGAAACCCTTTTATTTTTTTAAAGGTTGGTTCCTTCCTTGACTCTTTTTGCCGTAAAAGATGTTGAGGTCTTTACTCGGAATAGAGAGATGGTGTTTTTTTATCATATCCTTATCTATTTATGAGACGGGTTTCAATTTGAACAAATAGGTATGTTAGTGTGGATGTACATGCATACATTCACCAGCGGAGCTTCTATTTATTTATGAGAGAATAATTTTCGAAATAATATAAACTCCTCGATTTTCTTTCAGTGACAAATAGGGCCGGTATTTCTATGTAATGTTGTCCTATAATTTTCGTAGAAAATGAATTTTGTTAAGGGAAAGAGAGATGAAAGAAAAAAAGAACGACCAAAAAATGTGTTGTCAGTTAGGGAAAGTGTTATGCCCTTTGGAAAAAATCCATGAATGTTTGATGAGGCCAAACGAAAAATGTATAGTTCCACCGTTATAATTAACAAAAAAGGATGCTTGTGAGCCTAACAAAAAGCAGTTTGAAGGTTCAAGTTTAAAACTGATTGTACTATCCATAGTCTATAATTTTATTATAAAAACTTTATTTTTTAAATGTAAAGTTAAAACAACAGCGTGATAAAAGCTATCATTTTATTCACAAATAAATAAACGCTGCATAGGTGATATAATTTTTTTAAATAAAAATAAAATAATGCAATCTTACAGAAAAAAATTATATTCTCGCAAATCGTCAATATATAACTTTCAAGCATAGGGCTAAACTCTTCATAAATTCTGAAAATCGAACAATCCAAAAGGTATAAAAATAAGCGAGTTTATTTCGACTTTCCTAATGGTTCAAATTGTTTATGTTAACTGTTCCATGGATCACCGTAATCGCCCAAGTTTCGGTCGAAAATGCAAGGAGACGGGACACTCGTCAAACTTCCCTTTATGCGAGCATAAAGAATAAGTTTTGAGATCTCCTCAAGCCGTATCCATCAAAGGTGAGAGGGAGGAAAGGAGAGAGAGAGTCAGAGAGAGAGAGAGAGTCAGAGAGAGAGACAGAGAGAGTCAGAGAGAGAGAGAGTCAGAGAGAGAGACAGAGAGAGAGAGATAGAAAAAGTTTGATAGGGACCCCCCTGAGGATAGGAACCGAGGAGCCGAAAAGTTCCTGTCCACTTTCCCGTTCCTTAAAACTTATTTCATTTTTCCCTCTATCCCAGGGAGAATTATTAACTTTTAGACATTCTACATAATATTATTCGGCGATTCGTCATATTTAATGGTCACTTTAAATTCATATTCAAAACAAATATAGTTCGAGATGCATATAGAAAGGAATGGAGCTTAAGAACTGTGGTGAAATTTTGATAATTGAATGGTATCCCATGCTGAAATTGAGAGTTCATACTTCAGGCAGTGAAATTATTCCGTATTCTCGCCCATTTTATAGGATAGGATTCTTGACGATACCTAGATTTTTGAATACTTCTAATATATCACTGATATTTTATTATTTATTATAAGTATACTGATGTTCATTGCAGACAAAATATTTCAAACAATTTATTTAGTCTGAAATTACTAGTTTGTCAAAATTCCATTACTATAGGACAGCATGCTTGTCAAATAAATTAAAATATTTAACGCCAAGCTTTAACTAATTCTTGATGATTAAAAAATTTTCAATCACCACTTATATAATATTACTTGCGAAATCGTCACGTAAATAAGTAATTATGAATAAATATAGATAAATGAACTCTTAAAAATATTATAATGAACTCGTATCTACCTGTATACCCCAACTTTTCTCAGGGTAGCCAATGCGCGTGTTTTTTAAAACAAAAGATGTCTCCTCAGCGTACTTATTCACAAAAATTCGCAACGGAGTAAAATCACGTCACCCAGGCGTTTATCATTTCAGCGAATATGCCTTTGTGCGATTATTTTTCCCCGAGGTTTCAAACAAAGAAATAGATGGAGATGGAAGCCCACAGAGAGAGACTAGCATAAAATAAAAAATAATAGTAATTTCAAAACCTCTCCAAAATGCCCAGTTAGCGATACTCATTTCCATATGCAGCTCCCTAGATCACCTTATTCTTGCAGAAGCGAAATTGCAGCTAGCCGCGAGCATACACAATTTTTCAGATTCGCAAACTAGGAAAATGATTAGAATCGCGTTACCGTGACAAAACGCGCGAATTCGCAACATCACCACAAAAATGTAAAAATAACAAAAATAAAAGAGACGCGATATTCAAAAGTGGAATGGGGACAATTGAATTACAGTTTCCACTCTCCCTCTCTCTTTCTCCCATTCTATTGCTTTTCTACCACCTCATGCACTTCCTAGAACATATATATTAGCCGAGCGCAATTTATATCTCAAAACTGTACATCCTAATTGGAAAAAACCGAGTTCTAGCAGAAGAGGAGAAAAGAGGAGGACCTCATCCTCTTCCCATCCTCATCCCTCTTTTCCAATAAAAATTCTCCGCACTAGAACCGGACGGGAGCGCCGCTTTGCGCGAGTAACTCCACCGTGTAGGGAACCTGTTTCGCTAGGTTAGTACGCCTACGTAAGCAAGTGCCGAGTCAATTTGATAAAAAACGGACAAAAGAAAGACGAAATAGGTGAGCACGCAAAGTCCATCCGAGTGACCTCTTTTGCCTTCTCGCCTCCTGACCGGCTAGGAGTAGAAGACGCGGAGTTATCGAAGGGATAGGGAGTGGGGGAAAAGTGGTACGGGAGGTCTACGAGGACAGACAAATGGCTTCATTATCCTAAACAATCCCCTTGACGCTGCTGTGCTCCTTCCCTTCTCCCCCCTCTCTCACTCCCTAGGGCAATAGGGAGCCCCTCAGCAAGCATTTGCGAGAGTTAAGGGGGAGATAGGATGGAAAGGGGAGGTTTAAAGGCTGATGCAAAATGGGGAGTAAGGAGACCATAGGTGGATGGGGGAGAATGAGCGGAGAATAGACCGTGAGAGAATGTTGTCGGGGAATTATGGTGTAGGCGATAGTTATATCCCACCCCATCCACCTCGCAGTGTCGCCGGTTGTTCACGTGACACGAAGGAAGGAATAAAATTCGTCCCTATTACCTCTTACAGAGTTGATAACTTTGGTAGTAAAGTGTAAGCTTCCAAAGAATTAAACGTGTGTGCATCTTTAGGCGAGGATATTTTATTCGCGAAAAATACATAAAGGATCTACGGAATAAATTACTGATATGCAATGCCAAAGGTCAGCGCGGAAACTTTAACGATCAACACATTCAAAGTAAAAAAAACGCATTTAAATCTAATTTGTAAATCCTTCGCGCAAAATATTCGTTAATAATATATTCTACCTTGTTCCTATACGTAATTTATTAGTATTTTCCTAACCGATTTTACATATTCGCGTGCTGTATTTTACGTATAATATAACAATTTCGAAAGATCTGAAATCATTTTCTTTCAATTTGTCAGTCAAAAATGTTTTCTAAATATAAGTTACAAATATTACGAGAAGTTGAAGATAATTGAGACAAACGAGGGATTCAGGTTTATTAGAAACTAGAAGATTTACCTGGCTTCGCACTGGTTGCTGTTTAAATGAAATAATATAGAACATTTTATTACTAAAGTTTATATATTTTATTTAAAACTTTTCATATTGATTTATGAAATACTAACCACCTACTCATTTACTACTTCTTAATATTAAGGTTAACTATATATAAACTAACTAATAAATTTATTAATCGCACTTAAAATCATACAAAATACAATACGTAAATACTCGCCAGCAATGTGTTGAAAAAAACGTTAAATTTAAATTAAATAATATACTATATTATTAAACCACTTTTAAGCGCGATTCACTAAATAAGAATATTTATTAAGTAAATAAATAAAAAAACATTAAGTCCTTTGACTTGAACAATGACATTGTCGTCAAGGTATTTACCGTTAAAAATGCAAATTTAGTCTAAATTAATGGGAATAAACGTGAAATGCGAGAAAATTCGAGTCAAAGACGAAAAAAATACGATAAGAATAAGAAACTATGATCATTTTTCTTAAATATTGTGCAGATACGAAGTTCTTAAGTAAATTTATAGAATTTATATAAGCAAATGAATGAAAGCCTGCAATTATAAAAGTCAATCTTTACATGATATATTACGGAGAATAAAAAAATGCGAATAACTTTTTTATGGAGATCTGTTGGGGATTTAAGCTACCCTACAACCTTTCTCTTAGTGACCCCAATAATCGTGCCAAATTTCGTTACGATAGCTTTGAAGGTGTGGATTTGTATAGCATAATATTTATCCAAACATTTGAAATTATAGTATAGAAGTACGGAAATGGCAAACGAGAAGTGGTGCCGCATTATTCTAGTTACAAAACTTTTAATATAATTATTCACATTTGTGATTAATAAATAATAATAAAATATTTAAGCGAGTTAAAAAAGAAATTATAAAATTTCTTGAAACCGATTGAATTACATACATTTGATGTGATGACTGTTTTAAGTATGGAGGACAAAAGTAATGCGTGTATTTCATCTGTTGGCAAGTCATACATTTCCACGTGAAATCATTAATATTACTGAAAATTATTAAATCTATTCAACTTGGGAGAAAATCATGCGCTTATTTAAAAAACAACTATTTCCAGCGGCAATTCGTGTATTTGTATTTAACAAAATCCACTCTGCAAACAGCTGTCATTCAGCTAGTATAGGAATCTGTTTCCCTTCAAACTTTTCATTTACGTACAAATAAAAATATATTATCACGAGAGATATAATTTGCATCAAAGTCATAATCTGGGACCGATATTAAATCACTTTATGTAACAACTGACATAAACATCTGGAAGGGCTAGAAATCTCAAATTTGGCATGTAGGTAGGTCGAGTTGCACAGCAGACGAAACAAATCGAAAATCAAAAAAAGTTAATATTTTTGGGGTATTTTTAACCCCAATGTTCAATTTTAATATCCCATAAGAATAGCATGTGATTCAGTGCAAGGCTTTCTAACAATGCATTTTTAAATTACTTAAAATTAGGATACTAATTCGGAAAAAGAAAATTTGTATAGCTGAAAGAACGTAGTTCTTAATTTTTTAAGGCAGATTACAAATACCTACCGAATATCTGCTTTAAATCGGAAAAAAATGTGACTTTTACTCTTTTAAACAATGGAAATGTATAAAAACCATGGCAACGACCTCATTGCTTTTAAGGGACCTTCAATACTTTTAATGGAAATTAAAGACGTTTTGATGCTTTCAATAGAAATTAATGTTTACATAACGGACAATAGTGGAACTTCCATTACTCGAATCTATAGAAAAAGTAAAAATTATTTGAGTTAAAGAAAATTAAATATGCGAAAATATATTTTTTTTTTATTTTTATACATACAATGGAACTTCTATAACTCGAATCTCAAGGGAAAGCAAAAATTATTCGAGTTATAGAAAAATCGAATTACGGAAGTATATTTTCTCATTTTTCTTTAAACGAGTTAACATCAAGTTTATTCCCTTAAGCATATAAGTTAACTTATTCTTATTTTCAATATCACCCATTTTATGAAAAAATCATCATCTATATTTTCTTCTGATTTTACTGCAGCCAAAACACTATTTGCATCACGCATTATGCTTGAGGATATCATAAATAATTAGAATTTTAACGTAATACTGAAAGCACAAACACGGCGATTATATTTGGGATATCAACAATAGGAGAAGCTACCCTGATATAAGTGGCGTTAGGGACTGCCTGATGCACTGCACCCTTTCAAAATCATGTGTTGTTACTTTCGATATAGGTAGATATGCTTACAACTTGCAAGCACCAACTACTTGTGTAAGATATATAGGATATATCATGTCAAACCTAAGGTATTTATAGAAGTTCTACAAAGCTGAAATTTGGCATGAATATAGGTTATTGGGTAAAACCTCTGGAAAATAACAGAAAAGTTATACTTAAAAGGTATTTTGACCACAATGTCAAATTTTAAACATGCATAAGAAAAGCATTGAAAACGGCGTAGGGTTATTTAAAATTGCTTTTTTAAATTAGTTACAATTAAGATAGAAAGTCAGGACATGCACCGTACTATGGGAGAAAGAATGACGTTTATTATCCTTGAAGACGAAATTCAAAACCACGATGAAATTTTGTGAAAGAAATTCAATTTCAATCATAAAATTATGAAGGGTTTTTTTTAGTTTTCAACAACGAAAATTATTAACTACCATAGCAACGACTCGAATGCCTTTCAATGGGAATTGATTTTCCATACTTCAAGTTTATTGATTTAATTCTTTTAATGGGAATCAATGCACTATAATATATACTAGTAGAAGGTGCTCGCATACTGCAAGCATTTCATCTCACCTTGAAAAAAATTTATTTTTCAGAGAGATATTTCATCATTAGAAATATTTCTTTAATTCTAAAGATTTCTCCTCTGGGCCGGTTTTCGTTTTGTCATTATGGAACAATAATGGAATAAAACAATCACTAATTTTTCCAATTTTATAAATATTATACGTTTTGCACATTGGGGCAATAATGCCACACATTTCTGCCAAATTTTAAATTTATAGCACAATTAGAAGTGAAAAAACATATATCTAATTGTTTAAATTTAAATAATTTTTAACGGCCGCAAAAACGATTTCATAGATACAACAAAATGTTTATTCGTTTATATAGACTAAATTCTAAATAATTTAAAAATTTCAGCTCTCCAACTCACCCCATAGTATCTAAACATTTACCTATTTTTTTAAACTTTATGAATTTTTAACTGCCAAACAAATTAAAATCCTTATTTCGTTTTTTTTACAAATCCTGCATCTTAAAATAATTTCAGCTCCGTAGCGCATGCGAAAATACATAAAACTTGAAAATTTGTTTAAACAATTGCGAATATTTAGTGGCCGCATTGTTGCACTTTTTAAGGATATTCTTCTATTCTAGTCGGTTTTGTACAAAGTTCTACCTAAGAAAAAAATTTCGAATCTCCAGCACATCTGGAAGTGCCAAAACATTAGTATCCTCCTATCATTATATATAGACGTTCCTTACAGAGGAGGAGGATATAACATACTAGTAGTTGGTGCTTGCATACTGCAAGGATTTCATCTCACCTTGAAAAAACACTCATTTTCCCGACAGATATGTCATCATTACAAATATTCTTTTAATTCTAAATATTTAACCTCCGCAGCGATTTTCGTTTTTCCCACATGTAAAAATAATAGTTTAAAACAATCCCCAAATGTTGCCATTTTTAACATTTTACATTCTCTCCATTATGGGGTACTAATGCTACACATTTTAGCCAAATTTTAAAGTTGTAGCATTTCTAGAAGTATAATAATATTTTTCTAATTGTTTAAATTTAAATAATTTTCAACGGCCGCCACAATTCATATATGGTAAAATTGAAATGTTTATTTGAGCAAATTTACTATACTGTAAATAATTTGAAAATTTCAGCTTCCTAGCTTATCCCGTAGTACCTAAACAGTTATCCATTTTTTAAACTTTAAGAACTTTTAACTGCCAAACAAATTAAAATATCAAAATTTGTATAATCCCTATTTCGTTATTTTAAAAATTCTACTTACAAAAAAATTTCAACGCCGTAGCACATTCGAAAATACATCAACCATGAAAATTTTTTAAACAATTGCGAATTTTTAGCGGCCGCATTGCTGCACTTTTTCAAAATTTTCGTTTTTTCTAGTCGGTTTTGCACAAAATCCTACCTAAGAAAAAAATTTCGAATCTCCAGCACATCTGGAAGTGCCTAAACATTAGTATCCTCCTGTTATATGTTATCATTATATATCGACGACTCTTACAGAGGAGGATATAACAGGAGGATACTAATGTCCAGCCCAAACTACAAGAGCTAGAGAGCTGAAAGTTTTGGTTTTTGTAGAAATGATGGAGAAACCTACAGATAAAATGAGACTTCTTACCTAAGTGACATGAGTTTGACTCCAGAAATTCCGAAAGTTGCGTTTTTTCTCATAAGAAAAGCATTGCGCCATTTTTGTATATTAATTATGGGCACTTGCCGGTAAGCTAGAAAGATGAAATTTCCAGTGTTGCTAGATGGTCGCAATATCTATTAGGAATTATTGTCACTTTTGCTTACAGTGTCTTGGGTTCGACTCCAGAGACCCCGGAATATCTCCCATAAGTTAGCATGGGAAAACGCAATCCAGTGTGTAGACCAGTCTAATAAGTTTAGGAAGCTGAAATTTTCCAAGATTATAGAACTTTTCTCATAACCAACTATAAGAATCGAAAATTTTGAAATTGTAAATTTTAGGGGTTGTTTTAACCCCAGTGGAACATTAAAGTTTAATAATATTTTAGGTACTACGGGATGAGCTAGGAAGCTGCAATTTTCAAATTATTTACAGAACAGTGCATTTCCATAAATAAACATTTCAATCTCTCCATTTATATATTGCGGCAACCGTTAAAAATGTTTAAATTTTAAACAATTAGTAAAATATTATTTTACTTCTAGAAGTGCAACAACTTTAAAATTTGGCTGAAATGTGTAGCATTAGGACCCCATAATTGAGAAAGTGTAAAATGTATAATATTGCAACATTTGAGGATTGTTTTAAACTATTATTTTTACATGTGGGAAAAACGAAAATCGCTGCGGAGGTTAAATATTTAGAATTAAAAGAATATTTGTAATGATGAAATATCTGTCGGGAAAATGAGTGTTTTTTCAAGGTGAGATGAAATCCTTGCAGTATGCAAGCACCAACTACTAGTATGTTATATCCTCCTCTGTAAGAGTCGTCGATATATAATAGAAGATGATAACAGGAGGATACTAATGTTTAGACACTTCCAGATGTGCTGGAGATTGGAAACTTTTTTCTTAGGTAGGATTTTGTGCAAAACCGACTAAAAAAACGAAAATCATGAAAAAGTGCAACAATGCGGCCACTAAAAATTCTCAATTGTTTAAACAAATTTTCAAGGTTTATCTATTTCCGCATGTGCTACGGAGTTGAATTTTTTTTATAAGTAGGATTCTTAAAAAAACTTTATATTTTAATTTGTTTGGCAGTTAAAAATTCTTAAAGTTTAAACAATTAGATAACTGTTTATGTACTACGGGATGAGCTAGGAAGCTGAACTTTTCAAATTATTTACAGAGAAGTAAACTTGCACAAATAAACATTTCAATTTTACCATATATGAATTTCGGCGGCCGTTAAAAATTATTTAAATTTAAACAATTAGAAAAATAATATTTTACTTCTAGAAATGCTACAACTTTAAAATTTGGCTAAAATGTGTAGCATCAGTACCCCATAATGAAGAAAGTGTAAAATTTTTAAAATTGCAACATTTGGGGATTGTTTTAAGCTATTATTTTTACATGTGGGAAAAACGAAAATCGCTGCGGAGTTGAAATATAAGTGCAATGATGAAATATGAAAAATGAATGTTTTTTTATGTTGAGATGAAATGCTTGCAGTATGCAAGCACCAACTACTAGTATGTTATATCCTCCTCCTCCTCTGTAAGGAACGTCTATATATAATGATACACTTTATGAGGAACATGATGAAAACAAACAAGAATGTAAAGTATACTCCATCAATGGAATACACTGAGATGTCAAAGGTTTTGTGGGAAATGCGTATAAAACGATATGAAAAGTTTCGGCGGTTCTTGAATGTTAATCTCCGTAACTACAAGTCGTAATTACATGACCTCAGGGGCTTTTCGTGGTAAATGCTGTCCTCGATCCGAATAAATTTTTAGTCTATACCTAACATACCATATAAGAGCATGCGAGAGAAAAATATGGTTTTATAATTGTTGTTTGCCGATATAATTGTCGAAGCGATTAATGTAAACAAAATATGTGATATTACGCTTAGGATTTTCTCAAACTTTAATCTTCGAAACTTTTAAGTTGTAATTATATAGTCTCGCGGACTTTATTGTGGTAACTTCTGTCTTCCATCCGAATAAATTTCTTAATCGATACCTTACATCATATAAGTGCTAGGTAGAGAAAATGTTGATATTTTATCGTTGTTTGACGGATGTCATATAACGAGAAACGAGTATACGTTAGTTTAAGGCTTAAACTAACGTATACTTAAACTTTAAGCGCTTATATAAAGTGGAAGTTATAATTGAAGGATGAAGTTCAAAATCAAAATTTGGCTATACATTTTAATAAGAAACTCTACAATTAATTTAAATTCTCCCAGTAGTTTCGGAGATTAAACTTGCGGACGGACGGACAGAGGCGACGTGTCCATATGGCGTTCCGCTACTATCGCTTCTCTGGTAAATAACGCATAATATTGCTAGGAGGTCACAGGAAAACTATTTCATTTTCACCCGCTATCCTGAAAGAAAATGGCGGCCGTTTAAAATATTAAAATTTATATTTCGGAAACGGAATGTCGGAGCATGATTTCTAAAACATTAATTTTAGGGCTTTTTCCTCGTCACCTAACAAACATAATTGCAAAGGATCCTAAAATACATATATCAAAATAACAGCTTTAGTGTCGAAAAAGGATAAGATAATGACCGTGTTAAGCGAAAGGGTACGAATGTAGTTTTGAATTGTGATGATTTTTTAAAAAAAGATTCATCTAAAAATAGGTTTCCGAGTCAACATTTATCATTTAGCGAAATTAAGAAAATTAACTCGTTTTATTTTAGAATGAATTTTTTCTATCAATTTCTATCGACAAAATCGGAAGTACCTCGATGAATATTCCAAAACACGGGACTTCGGGGATCTAATTTAACGTTACAGATAAGATCACGCGCGAGACTGAGAGCAGTTACTAACAGTAGAATAGCGGAGGATGATATATAAAATATTCCAACGGTAACTTAAAAAATACGTAAATGTGAATAGTGAGCAATTAAAAAATGATTGTTATTACACGTTGATAATATCATTGTTAAATTCGACTGCAATACGTATAATACATGTGCCGTACACCTACAGAGATAAAAAATATCATAATTAATGTTTATGAAGTCTCGAGTGTGTCATACCATTTTGTATCCAGTTATCTGACTCCGGATGAAAAAAAAAACATTCTTAAAATTAACGAAGTTAAAAAATTTAAACATCTGATACAATTTTAGTGAGGACAATATTGTCAGAACGCATGATTATTAAAGGTTTAACGAAAATTTTTCGTAAATGAAAATAGCCAAATTATTAACATTTATCAAATATCGAGAAAAGAATATTGCATATGCTATAAAAATTACTCCTTATGTACGATAAATCCTATTAATAAAAGAGAATGTTTTTCTGTCTGTCTGTGGCAGCCATAACTCTTCAGAAAATAAACGTAGGAGCTTCAAAATTTGGCAGCAGCTTTAAGTTGATCTTGAGAGTTGAAATGCCAAAAATAATTCAAATCGGCCCACGAAAGCCCGAGAGTCCCCATTCTTGGTCCAAATGCCGGTTTTTTGAAGGTATCTCAGCAACCAATTGACCGATTTTGATGAATTCTTCAATAATATCAATGTTTTGATAAGATACATTTTCGAGCCAAAAATGGATAAAATCGGTCTACGGGGTCAAAGATCGTAATGTAGGGTCGATCCACATTTCACGATTTCGAGGGGTCCCCATGGAACGTTGTGTCCAAATTTCGGCAATCTTCGTCTGCCTGTACGTATATATCAGGGAAGATCTGGCTGAACCGATTTCAACCAAATTAGGTAGGTACATAGAATCTTCACATATATACGTGACCAAAATGACATATTTGAACCGGATAGACCAAGCAGGGGACCACAATTCCAAAACAAAATTTTCAGTATTTATGCTTTTGGAAGGAAATCGGCCAAACCGAATTCAACCAAATATGGTACATAGAATTTTCACAGAAATTCATGACCAAAATGCTATACTTCGACCCGATTAACTAAGTAGGGGTGCCACAATTGCAAAGTTAAACTTTTTGGTAATTATAAATTTGGAAGAAATTGGTCAAACCGATTTCAACGAAATTTTGTATGGAGCTGTGCAAGATTAAAAGATAAAAAAACAAAAATAAGATTTTTAGGATAGATACAAAAAGCAGGGCTGCCAAAATAAAAGTAATAAAAATTTTCTTTTTATAAGTTTGTGTTGAACTGTCAGCATCGATTTGAACCATATTACAATATTTATTATGCACACATATATATATAAAGCCATAATAGCATATTTGGACCGGAACAACTAAACACGGGTGCCACAATTACAAATAAAACTTTCAGTAATTATGGATTTGGAAGGAATTGGTTCAACGGATGTCAACTATATTATATATATATATATATATATATATATATATATATATATATATATATATATATATATCATCATCATCATCATAGGTAGTCTGTCCGTAGACAGGTCCGTGATTATTCTTGGTTAAACCTGGTTCTCCATATATTCCTATTTTCCGCTGTCCTCTTTATTTCTTGATAACTCTCTTTCCCTTTCAAATCGTCTATCAGCTGAAACCTTTTCCTACCTCTTTCCCTTTTCCCATCTAGTTTTCCTTCTAACACGTCTTTAATCATACTCTCTCTCCTCAGGTAATGTCCAACCCAGTTAGCCTTCCTCTTTCTGATAGTCTGTATAATCATTCGCTTCTCTCCTATTCTTCGTAGCACTTCATCGTTTTTCATCCTATCTGTCCATTTTATCTTCAGCATTCTCCTCCAAGTCCACATTTCAAAGCTTTCCAAGTATTTGATATATATATATATAGTTATTACAAAATACCATAATGAAATCAAGATTTTGAAAGAGGAGCTTATGAGCATGAGAGATCTACCACAATTAATAAATAATAAAAATCGTTTGCAACTTAAAAGAAAACTTTCCCGAGCGTAGCCGAGTGTTTCTGCTAGTGGTTAAATAAGCATTAATTTATAATTTATGGTAATCAATACATTAAATCATCTAAATAATAAATCATAATATTCTATGCTTGAACTCATACGTATATCGTATGCGTTAAATTATGATTTAAGCATAATATGAGCTTTGTAAAAACGCATTGAGTAAACAACATTCAACAAAGCGTAAGCGCATAAATCAATCGCGAAAACATTTATCATGTGCTGCATGATTATTCCAACTTTTTACATTTCGATTAATGTACCTTCGACTTGACGCTTTCTTTTATTAAGCCAGCTAATCGACAATCTCATTCTTTGCTTATGCTATCTATATCTTTATTTTACAATAAAGAAGAAAAAGGAGATGGAAATAGAAAGAGATGGAGAGAGGGGGTTGGCGGGAGAGAGGGGGTTGGCGGGAGAGAAGGGGTTGGCGGGAGAGAAGGGGAGATGGAGGAAGAGAGGGGGAGATAGAGGGAGAGAGGGGGAGATAGAGGGAGAGAGGGGGAGATGGAGGGAGAGAGGGGGAGATGGGGGGAGAGAGGGGGAGATGGAGGGAGAGAGGGGGAGATGGAGGGAGCGAGGGAGATATGGAGAGGGGGAGGGAGAGAGGGGAAGATGGAGGGGAAGAGGGGGAGATGGAGGGAGAGAGGGGGAGATGGAGTGAGAGAGGGGGAGATGGAGGGAGAGAGATAAGGAGGAGGAGGAAAAGATGGACGAGAGGTAGTGAGGCTAAGCCGACCGCGAAAATAAAGGGACCATTGGTAATGATCCGTGCACGACCGGTGCTCAATGCACCTCCGTCGCATCAAACTTCCCAGAAGCACACTGACCGAAATCCATATTGCAGGAGGAGAAAGGAAAGAGAAGACAAGAGGCATAAAAGGAAGGAGTGAAAAAGTTAGAGAGGAGCAGTAAAAGTTGGATCAAAAGAAGATAGAGAGGGTGTAGAACAGGGTAGCAGTAAGAAAGAATACTAATGGAAACGAACCGAAAAGGTGTATTTCAAGAAAATAAGGGAGAAAAAGTAATGATCAAAGATAGGAATGTCAGTTTGAGAGTGTTTTTCAAGGTACACGCCGGAGCCCATCGTTGGGTCGCGAAACATTTAACATTTATGCCTCAACGTTTGCTGCACCTGAAGCATTAAATTGTTGCCCGAATTATAAATATTATAGAACTGGATTTTAATGGTAAATTAACCATCTGTTATTGGGAAACTTTCATTTTGATACAATAAAGATTAATTCTATTCTTATTATTTGAAAAGAAAAGATCCTTGCAGGTGGCGAGTTGTTTTCCGATTTTCAGGGCGAGAGAGAATAAATAAATTGAATATTCCCGATCTATTGGTTTCAATTTACAAGGTGAGCTCCGCAGATAATTTTTCATTAAATGTTAATCAATATATAAAAGATATCTAAAATTATAATTAAACTTAAAATCTAGCCAAAAGTAACACTTAAAATTTTCCTTTTTAAAAGTATAATTAATTTTAAATGAAGTTTTTAATTTTAAGATTAATTTTCGAATCAAAGGTAATTTTATGCAACGATCCGGAAATTTGTTCCAGCTGAGATAATACCTTGTATTGCATATTTTTTACCATAAGTCGAGATAAAATTTCAAAAACATGCAAATAAGTTCCGAAACCGCAAATTAAAACCCTCGGGTATTTTACTTTAAAAATTGGAATATTTTTTAAAAACAAATGTAATTTTGGGGAAATATTCATAAATTTTCTTTAACAAAAGATTAATGTAACGGAAATTTTTCCAGATTATCAAAACCTTATTTTACGTTTTGGACCGACGATTTCTGAGTGATATAATATTTGCGCCGCCAAACATCGTCCGAGAAAGCATCGCTTGAGGTACCTCTCCGCCTATATCAATTCATTCTGCAAGCATTGTTTCAAGCCCATACGGTCGCTTAAACCGGAACTACGCGGCGAATCCTCTCCTCTCCCTTGCGGAAATATTTATTGAATCCTGGATCCATAATCCTCCTGTAACTTCACTATCGCGCGAGAACCAATGACCAAATGGCGATTCAAAATCAAGCCAGCGAGCAAGTCAGACAGGGATTTGGGCATGGAGGCCGTATATCCCGGCAAATAGAGTCGGAGAAAGAGAGAGAGAGAGGACCACGTAGGCAGGTTCCTAGAACGGACGTTGAAGTTAATCTCACCATCTGTTCCCATCTCTCTCCCACTCTCTTTGGTCTCATTCACTCTCTCTCCCACTCTCTTCTCCCTACCTGAGGTTGCCTTTCAATGACATCACGTCACTCCCCTCCCTCATATCCTCCCTTCCTCCCTACAACCTCCCATTTAATCCCCATTTGCCTTATCGTTTACCGCTCTCCTCACCATATACGCGGAAGTTACCTCTCTCACGCCTTCTCCCACTCTCTCCTCTCTATTTCTCTTTCTCTCCCTCTGTCATTCTCCTCTCCCTCACTCATCCTCTCTTTCTGTCTACCTCTCCCTCCCTCTTTTCCTCCCACTCTCTCTCTCTCTCCCTCTTTTCCTCTCATCTCACTCTCTCTGCTTCTCTCCCTCTATTTTTATCCCATCTTCCTCACTCCTTTCCTCTTACCTTCTTTGTCTAGGTATCTCTATTTCCCTCCCACTCTCTCACCCTTTCCTTGACTGCCTTTTTCTCATTCTTTCCCTCCCACTCTCATTCTCTTCATCTAACTCTATCCCTCTCTCCTATTTATCTCCTCTTATCTCTCTTCCTATCTCCTATCTCCCTCCCCTTCTTTTAATATCCCTCTCCTTTCATCTCTCTCCCTCTCTTTATCTCTCTCCTATTTATCTCTTCGTGACCCTCTCCTTCTGTCTCTCTTCCTCTCTCCTATTTCTCCTCCCATTCTATTTATATCACTCTTTTTTACCTTTTCCCATCTCGTCTTTTATCTCTCTTCCACTCATCATCTAACTCCCTCTCTAACAATAAAGACATTTTCTTTCTTTCTCCTATTTATCTCCTCTTATCTCTCTCCCTATCTCCTATCTCCCTCTCTCCTCTCCTCTCCTATCTCTCTCTCTACACCTCTTTCTCTAACTATTTCTCGATCACTCTCTTCATTTCTATTCACTCTCACCTCACTCTTCACAGAGAAAATCGTCTCCTCTCTCTCTCTCTCTCTTGAGTTTTACTTCCTTCTCTTTCTCTCTCTTGGTCCCCAAAGTCTCCCGGACTCCGCTCAGACCGCCGCCATTTCGCGTCCTTATCAAATATTAACCGCACTTAAAAGAGTGTGTAAGATTGGAAAGTGACCGAAAATGCGAGGTAAAGAAGAAAAAGGGAAGGGAACGGAATAACGAAGGAATGGAGGAAAGAAGCCGCAAAAGGAAGAAGCAGAGAGGAGGAGCTAGATGAAGATGGATTTGGAACAAAAAGGATACATTGTGGAGATGAGATTCGATTTTATTCCTGGATGCAACCAGATAACGTCGCGAGAAATGAATTTTCAAAGTCGTGACCTTTAAGGCCATAAAATTAAAGGGAACACATGAAACATATTAGGAAAAGTAAAGCAAATAAGTAATTTTTCGGTTGCTGTGACTGTGGTGTCAATTTGCAGCGAACGCATGATATATATATATATATATATATATATATATATATATATATATATATATATGCCATAGGTACATATCTTTAATGGCCTGAAAAGATTATGTCAGGAACAATTGAAGATTCCTAAGTCGAGTATTTAATTTTTTATATTAAAGTGCTTATTCTCGAATTTTATCATCAATAGGACTAGCTCGATAATTCTCTAGTAAATCAGATCATTTGTTTGACTGATATACACACATCTGCGGGTAATCAAATACCTCACTATAGTACAATTTGATTTATCTCAAGGGATTAAGAGTATTCACTATATTTACCGACTGTCTTGCATATCTCCAAGAGAAGGCGAAAAAATATTATGAGAGTTGATAAATAGAACATTATATTCATTAGAGCTATTAGAAAAACATTGATTCCTCTTTGAATCGAATTATTATTTTCTCCTGAATTCGATTTTTCCTTCCAATAACAACTAAATGCTACACTTTTACCGTCAACCGTGCTAATTTAATAATCAACAGGCCCTCGCTATCTACGAGAATTACTTTCCTGGCAAACACCGCAAATACCATAACCAAGCGCCAGTGGCGGATTCAAGGAGAGAGTGATCGCCGCAGAATAGGTTTGTATGGCAAGGGAAAGAAAGATTCTTGAGAAGTTTCTGGATCCGCTCCTTCCAAGTGCTTATAGGAAAACGGGGGATCGGTTCCTGGCTCAAAATGCTAAACATTATCAAAAGGATAAAAATGTAAAGTTTTTACAATGTAACATAAATAGTCCGTCCTTATCAATTAAATATTGTAATTAACTGTTAAAGCACACTCTCGTGACAATTGATAAATATTTGGGCTTGTCAAAAAAGGAAAAACTGAGTGCTTTAATGGCATAGCCTGCTTTTTGCCTTAAATTTACTTATTCGCCTTTTACCTAGTGCTTCTTCCGCATCATTATATATCGACGACTCTTACAGAGGATATAACATATAGAAGGATACTAATGTTTAGGCACTTCCAGATGAGCTGGATATTCGAAATTTTTTTCTTAGGTAGGATTTTGTGCAAAACCGACTAGAAAAAACGAAAATCTTGAAAAAGTGCAACAATGCGGCCGCTAAAAATTCGCAATTGTTTAAACAAATATTCAAGGTTTAGGCATTTCCGAATGTGCTATGAGCTGAAATTTTTTTTGTAAGTAGAACTCCTAAAAAAAGAAAATAGGGATTATACAAATTTTGATATTTTAATTTGTTTGGCAGTTAAAAGTTCTTAAAGTTTAAAAAAATGGATAACTGTTTAGGTACAACGAGATGAGCTAGAAAGCTGAAAATTTCAAAATATTTACAAAGTGATAAATTTGCACAAATAAACATTTCAATTTTACCATATATGAATTGCTGCGGCCGTTAAAAATTATTTAAATTTAAACAATTAAAAAAATATTATTTCACTTCTAGAAGTGCTACAACTTTAAAATTTGGCTAAAATGTGTAGCATTAGTACCCCATAATGAAGATAGTGTAAATTTTTTAAAATTGCAACATTTGGGGAATGTTTTAAACTTTTATTTTTACCTGTGGGAAAAACGAAAATCGCTGCGGAGGTGAAATCTTTAGAATTAAAAGATGATTTGTAATGATGAAATGTCTGTCTGAAAAATGAATGTTTTTTCAAGGTGAGATGAAATGCTTGCAGTATGCAAGCACCGACTATTAGTATTATCTACGACTTCTTAACGTATGCGACATTTTATCCCATATATATTTCTTTTGTGCAAAATAGAGCTCCTTTTAAGGCTTTACAACGAGTTACAGTATTTGCATTACATTACTAGCTGTGTGCCAGCATTTGCGTCTTGAGCTGAGCAAATGAGATATATCGAATCAATTAAAATAAAATCCTCTATGATAAGGGTCTGCACATCTGCACAGCCTGTGTCCTGCTGATTGCTTGTACGTGTCCTATCAAAAATTTCCGCTGATAAACAAAACCGTGACAACTAAAACCGCAGATAACGAGGGCTTTTAATATTTATAATATATATACTATTATTGTTATTTATTACTACATTGCATATATATGTTACGGTAAAGGTACGTAATCGGGAAATGTGTGCATTTACCGGTAAATGTGCACATTTACCACCAAGCTCGGTAAATGTAAGTATACGTTTCCAGGTGTACGTATTATCCGTAGATTTCCCGGTAAATGTGCTCTTTTAGCGATGTGCCTTGGTAAATGTGGAAATATGTAAGAATGAGAAATGCTACACCTTAATAATCACGTTAATTTATAATAAAAATCATCGAGGGTTCAGCTCCACTGGTATATATTAAGATGAACGCTTCCCAACCCGAGGGGGGAACACAGTGAACGTGAGGAGGAACCAAAAACACTTCGACTGACTTACCCAACCCGGTGGGGCCGAGTCAAGTTTTCCTTCATGTGCAAATTTAGTTCAGTTAGTTGTGCACATTTCCAGGAAATTTACACATTTACCGGACAACGCACATTTACCGTACTTCTAAACTGCAGCAGATGTTCGCGACGCCGCCATGTTGTGGCCTGTGTTGCGACGTTTATCCACATTTACCAGTGTCTCTAGGTAAATGTGTACATTTCCCCAATCCAATAAGTAAAAGTATGCTATACTTACATTTATCGGACTTGATGGTAAATGTGCACATTGATCGGGAAATGTGCACATTTACCGGACTACGCACATTTACCGTAACATATATATATATATATATATATATTTATTTATTTAATTTATTTATTGCTGAATATATTTTTTTCTTATGGGCTATTGTTTAGACTTCGCCCAAAAAAATTATGGCTCTTTAAAGAAAATTTATATTTATTTCATATAACAGCTCTTCTTTCTAACGTTTACGAAACCGGTAAATGCAGCTGAATTTTAAATCCAAAAGAATTCATCATTTCTGCGTATCATACCGAATATCTAAACGTAATTGTCGGGTTTAGAGATGACTTTTGAAGTGCGTCGCGAAAAAAAAGAAACGCGTTGCGTCCCGAAAGTGCTTGCTTCCCATCGTTTGATTGGCTCACCTAAAACTTTCAAAACCCTATCAAATCCATCTCAAAACCCAGAGAAGAGTCGCGGGCACGTGAATTTTTAATTTCCTTTTTGAGCCTTCACAGCCGACGTGACGCCAAAAAAAGAGAAGGGGCAATAAATCCCTCTTGCGCGGAATTTCATATTTTAAGCTCCGTTCTCTTAAAAGAGATCCCTGCTCTTCTTCCTCCCTTACTCCCCACTCATCCGCGTGTTTCGCAAAAAACGAGTGTTTTTTTAAAGGCCTCAAAAATGCGTCTCGAAAGCCGCTGCTGCTGCACCTCGTCGCCGCTTCAGTTAGCCATCAAAGACAAGGGCGCACGGGAGAAGCGAACGGCATCTCCTCTTTTTCCCGGATGATGAGTGATGGCAGAGATAAGGAGGCCGAAAGAAATGGAAAAAGAAACGAATGACGGCGTCGTCATGACTACGGGGTTAAGCGCTTCTTTCTTTTGGGATGGTGTGATGGAGGAAGGGGAAGAGGGGGGCGTTACCCCGCATGCATTTGAAAAAGCAGCTTTAAAGCGGAGTATGACTACTACTCTGGTGCCATAGCAGACCGTGACCATCGTCCCGCTGCCTTGCGCGTCCGTCGACTTGTAATAATTGCGACGTCCGTTTGCGTCGTCAAAGAGGGAATGAATAGTCAATTTCTCTAATTCCTGCTGTTCTGCAGGGACTATTTTCCGTTTTCCTGTAAGTGTGACTGTTTTTTTTATGAGAAATTAAAGAAAATATTTGCTTTCGTACCGCCCAAAATAATAGACACAGACAGGCACAAGTAATGTGAAAATTGGAGAGAAATTTACATAAGACACTTTGTTCTCTTTTCCACATAAACTATTGTATGTTCTCCAAAAAGCAATAAAAATTTAAGAAAAATAGTTTGATATTTGAAGATAAACTCCCGAAGAACCAAACTCCGATAATGAAGTTCTTATGTTCGATGCGCTAGCCATTGCGCCAACGCTTCATCCGTAGATGCTCGCCTGCAAAAGCCATATTTTCTCTCTAGCATGAATTCTTCTCGTGGTATCAGCCAAGTTCTGATTATGACACTGATTACACCCCAGCAGCTAATCTAGATCCACCAAATTATTACCATGTACATACGGACAGATAAACCGAATATACAAACAATTTCTTTAGAAAAACAACTTTACAAAAGCCTACCACATCTCACGTAAATTGCTCGCTAATACTACACCGCAAATTTCAATTACGACAAGGTGATCAACTTTTCAGGAACTTAAGGAGGGAAATTTCCAAATCTGTTACGACCACATGAAGAGACATTTGTGGCGTGCATTTATTGATAGATCAGCCTTAGATAGATGTAATATATATCAGATTGCTAGATGTGACCAGTGGGAGGGTTTTTCGAAGGTTTAAGTTACAAGTTGGTATATGAATCAAGAGTTTTCAAAAAGCGGGACAAAAGTTGTCACATTCAACAAAGCGGGAAGAGTGATGATAAGGAGACGGTTGGTCAACCTAAATTACAATCTAAGACAGCATAAAATATAATAAAATCAGCGTAAAGCGTAAAGTTAAAATATTACAAGCAGATGAGTCAAAACGATGATATGGATGCAAGATTCCCAGTCAGAGAAGAAAATGTACTGGAATATTGGAAGCTTTTAAGACCTGATTGGAGCGAAGACTAGAAAAAATTAGATAGAAAAAAACAATGAATTCGTTCCTGGTTGTAAAACATCATTTATCAGTCTTTATTAACTGACATTGAGGGCATGCAAAGCTAAACCATAAATATTCAGCAATTACAGCTATATATTTAACCGATAAATATTTCACTTCGTGGAACGACGTTATTACAACTGAAATCGGACTAGCTTTGTAAATTTTCACTCTAATTTATATTCGCAGTAACAACTGCATCACCAGGCGATTTGAAGGTTTAGCAATGGCAAAGTTTAGGAATGCGTACAATAGAAAGAAGGGGAGAGAAGGAGTTGACAGATATAGCGTATAGTTGACAGTCATTGAAAGTTATGAAGGGATGGGAGGGAGGTGAGTATTTTTTTATTGTTTTAGAGGAAAAAACTCCAAGAAGCTGTAAAATAGGCAGGTGGAATTGCGGAATGGAAAGTAGAGGGAAGGGTTGTGTAATAAAAAATCGTTTAGAACAATATTATCATTGAAAGAAACAGCCAGAATGATTCCCACTTTTCCCAAGAGGTCCATTTGGATCTTCGAGGATGCACATGTAAAATGGCAGGATAAAAATCGTTATTATGTTTGTAGTCACAGACGTTTTCCATTCTTCGTTATTCCTACATTGCCATTGAAAAATCCTTCAAATCACCTGGTGATGCAGTTGTTACTGTGACCCCGACCGCGAATATGAATTAAAAAGGAGATTTACATAGCGAGCTTAATTTCATATAAATAGAGATAAATTTCAAAGTAGAGAATGATAAAATTTTAAATGACTAGGAATCGAACTCGGGTTCTCCTTTTTTCCGATTTATAACCCGGGTTTGATTCCCGATCTAGTTCGAAAATTTCCTTCCTTTCCTTCCCTACGTTGGAATATACGTTCATAATTATGTGGTCACACATAAAAACTTCATTTACCTTACACTCCATCTTGAGTACAGATATATTAATGAAAAATCAACATGAAGCACCAATCGATTTAAGTCAAGTTTGAGAGGATAAGGCCGAAGCAGGAGAAATCTGTGAGTTACAAATCGAGAGGCAATAGAAATGAGAATAGAATTAGAGAACGGATGGCTTCCTAGAGAAGGGTAGATGCTACGAAATAGGAAAATATCTACGAAACGAAAAGTAACTTTATATGTTTAGAAGAGAGAGAAATAGTAATGCGGAGACTAGAAAAAGGAGTTTAGATGAAGGAAATCTGGAGTATAACAACTAACCGAGGGGTGGAAAACTTAAAAAAATGACATCCATCTCGAAGAGGTTCAAATTTAACTTTACTGTATTCATTTTTTCAAATTCGTAAGATAAATTTTCCTCTTTTAACGTGTTAAAAAAAACTCCAAACTTTTTTAATGGTCCACTTAAAATTCCGCATGACATTCTGTGCCACTGACCTAGAAAATATTTATTGAAATTATCTATATTTTACAAAGGGGAGTAAAGTTTGTGACAATACTAAGCATGATTAATATAAAATTATAAACTTTAAGGCTGGAAGTAAAATAGATTTGATAGAAAAATAAAACTAAGGTAACCCCTAGCAGTTTTTATGCGTTCATTGCACGAAGTGGACGCATAAAGGGGAGGTCGATTCTGCCCGTCCGTCAGTCCGTCCGTCCGCGTGTTAAAACTCGGAAACCGCTAAACGTATTATGATGAAATTAGGTACTGTGTATTTTTGCTAAAATTGGTCGACCGATTTCAATTTTGGCCAAAATCGTACTACAATAATGACCACTTCACATGAAGACCTACAATGTTCTTTTGTTTCGACTCGGAAACCGCAACACATATTTTGATGAAAATTGGTATGGTGGAGTTTTGCTAAATTTGTTCGAACAATTCCAATTTTGGTTTAAATCGGACAAAATGAGGACCACTTTACATGAAGACCTACATGTATTTTACAACGTACCTCGCTTGCTTCTCGTTAAATTCTCATCTGAGCGAAAAATATTTAGAACATTATGAAAATCTCAAAGAACGCATTTAGAATGTGTACTCGGGCATGGAGTGCACCTTTCCAATTTTGTTACAGTTGTCGCGTGCGACTTTTATATCTTAAAACGATACAGTCATTCGGATTAACCAAATTTTTGTGGATAAGCCAGGATTTTTCGCGCTGAAATAAAAAGCAGAAGTAGTTTAGAATGAATTTGAAGAAAATACAATAATATTTAAAATGGTTAATACTTAATGATTATTTTGAATAAGAGGATGGCAGTTCAGTACCTTGTTTTCAATAAGAATTTTATTTTAAAGAAGGGAGAAATATTTCCAAAGAAGAAATTTTTAAAAATCACAGTTTTTAAAAACATTCGACTTTTCCTCTCATAACTGAATCGCCTTATTCGACTTAATGCTCTCTATAACCAAGTACGGACAACTCCTTTTGACTGCTACAACGGCAGCCATTACGGGCCCAAACAGAGAATTAACTCAATAGGAATGTATGCATAAAATCGAATTTTGAGAATTTTAAGGAATATAAATAAAATAAATACACTTGATAATTATCTTGTAATGGCATCTCCTATTACTTGACCAGCGTTAGAGCAATAAATTGACCCCATTGTCGGCGAAAGTCGGGGAAAAGGATGACCGTACTTGGTTATAGAAAGCTTTATTAATTCGACTGACCTAATATCCTAACAATTTTTCTCCACTTTTTACGAGTCCTCTCGTTACCCCGAAAGACTTGAGCGTTCCACTTAAGGAAGAGACTGGCTCCTATATTATTCATTAACGCCGCGAAGGAATAAAACCGAAATACAAACGATGTATATAGCGAGAGAAAATTTCGAGACATTTTCTCCCGAAATCGCCCAGAAACAACAATTGAATCGAGCAGCCTACTGCCGCCGCAGTGTTTCAGCCAAGTCACGGATTACAGGAAGAGAATCATTTCACGTGCCATTAGATCCCGGCACAGGCGACCTAAAACCACGCCAGCACACTCGCCCACATTCACACGGAAACACACTGTTTGTTCTCCATCTCCTCCATCCCTCTCTCTCTCTCTCCCTCTCACGCGTTCAAGCACAGCAAAAACTCATAAACATACCCACACTTACGCACGCGAACACAAGCATGCGTGTCCCCCCACTTCAATCGCCTCTGCTCCGGCCTATGGTTACCATGTTCGCACGCAAACAAAATCGTCCTCCCTTTGCCAGCCCCACATTCTTCTTCGTACCGACGACCTACCCCATCAACTTTTTCCTGCGCCAACGCTGTTGCCAAGCTTATTCCGTCAGGAAGAATAGGAGTGGAGAGAGAGAGAGAGAGAGAGATGCATCAAAAATGCGTATCCTGCACGCGCGTGTGACCAGCATTTACGAAAAGCCATACAGTTCGTATTTGACGCATCGTAACTACTTAAGGAACAGGTGAGGATCTAGTTGTATAACTTAAGGGGGATAACAAGAAAACAAATATATTCACTAATATATTTATGCAACATAATACCGCCTCATTGTAATAAATAGGTATATAGCGTATATAATACATCCTTAGATATTTGCAAAATATTTCTAGAATGCCTATAATACAAAATGAATTGGGATATTATTTCAATGAAGATTGATCAACTCCCTTTGGAGGGGGTAATTACCCTATTACCCCCCTTTGTATCCGCCATTTTTAAGGAAATAAGGAGAATGAAGGGGAGAGGAAGAAAGAAGAAGAGAGAGTAAACTCCCGATTTACAGGATGCCTAAGGACCGAGCCTATTCTGGTTGATAAGCACGATGGGACACAAATTAATGGGTGAAATGAATATTAAGGAAGTAAAAAATGCAAAGTTTTCTCTGGCTTCCAGCCGGGTCATAATATTGTCGTATTCCGACGTTTCGATAACGCACTCGGTTATCATCTTAAGGGAGAACCTGAGGTTCTCCCTTAAGATGATAACCGAGTGCGTTATCGAAACGTCGTAATACGACAGTATTATGACCCGGCTGGAAGCCCGAGAAAACTTCTTCGCATCAATTCGCCGGGAAAGTCTGAGAAGTAAAAAATATTTGAAGTCAAACCCAATTTAATTTAATTTTATAAATTAGGTTGACAGGTCAAGTGATATCATACGATGGACTAACACCTTTATTAATTACAGGACAAGTAAATACCGCCCATGCGTACGCAAGTAATGCGATAAAAAGAACTTTCAAGCTAAGCTTTTTTAGATTCATATTTATCGAAATAACGTTTAATGGACATTCAAAATTCTGTATATTATGAATTGCTGTTAATCGAGAATTTTATTTTACATACTTTGTAAGATGGACAGGAGGAGAGAAAACGTACTGCCACCGAGCAGGGGCGAATCTAGGTGCATAGCTTGGGGGTGGGCGATATTATAAAACAAATATATTTACTGACACATTTTTATGCAAAATAATACCGTCTCATTATAATAAATATACAGGGTATATTATATCTACCCTTAGACATTTCCAAAATATTTCTAGAATCTCAAAAAGTAAAATTAATTAATTAAGATATTTTAATGAAGATTGATCTTCACCCTTTGGAGATAATTACCCTATAACCTCCCCCCTTTGTATCCGCCATTGCCACCGAATGGATCCCCCGCGTCGAAAATTCGGCAACACCGTCAGGACAGACCTCTCGCGCATGGTAGAGGGCATGCTCAGGGAAAGGAGAAGTAGTATCAGGGAGAAAGGAGAGTCATGGCCTCTTTGGCCCCGAAGCTCGCAAAACGGATGGATCTCTCCCCCCCCCCCCCTCCGCCCACGGAAAATGAAACAATATGATAATTGAAGATGCACCCCACGTCCTCCTCCGAGCGCCCATTAACGGCGGCGCGCAAACTCCATCGTAAAGGCCCCCCCAAAGGGGAAAGGAAGGAAGGAAACCTCTTCTCCCGCACCGCGCGCGGCGCTTGCATCGCTTCCGTGCCCTGCCCTTTCCCCCCTTTAAACTAGCGGCTCCCAACCCACCCACAGCGCGCACACACACACATACAAACAACATACGCCATGGTCCAAATGCACGCGTTCCCGCAGTTTCCCTTGCCCCGACGCCTCAAATCCCATTACGGATTGAATTTCCACGCAGCCGAGAGGACCCATTTGTTCGGGAGGGGTTTTGGGAGGGGGAGAAACATTCCTCTCCCTTTCCATCACGCCCCCTCTCCCTTCTACGCCATACTCTCTCCTCGCCATCCCTCCGCACCCGATCGCCAAACGCTCTCCTCTCCTTTCGCCGACCTCAAACCCCATTGGGTGGCGAGCAATGGCCTGCGCGATGCCACGGCGGTCGGTGACAAGAGGTCGGTTGGCAATCGGTGGTTTGAAGGGGGTTGGGGGGTCGGTAAGACCCCGGAGGGATGGGAAGGGACTTCGCGACGTCATATCCGACGGCCGCTTTATGTCGATGATATTCCGCTGCAAACCTGAGGTCGCTGTTTAATGGACCGGCGCGAGGTGGAGCGCGCGCGCACGAGTTCCTTGCACGGTAATACGGACGTGTAGTTGCTCCCAAGGGTCAAGGTTAAAAAAGAAACGGGTTTTCTTTAGAGTCGATGAGTTGGTCCCTTTTCAATTTGCAGGAGAGAAAAGTTTCCAAGACTGATCCCATAGATAAATAAAAATCAAACTCAAACAGATTGCAGGAAGATATCTCACTACAATTAGATCTTGAAGCCGAAACATTAGAAGAAATTGAGATGGATTATGCTTGTTTATTTATTATAAATAACTAAATAATACATTTTTACAAATATTTTTTAGTAATATGAATGGAACAACTGGCTCGAGAGATTCCAGCATTGAAAATTCACTCCTAAAATTTTTAATAACAATAAAAAGCGCACAGATCCAAGCCTATGAATAAGATTCAGTTGAAAGAAACTTTTAGATGAAAATTTGATTTTTTACCGATTTTTCTCCAAATTTTGAATCCGAATTCTAAGGTACGGGTTAGTTCCATCTTATACATATATATCTTACTAGGATGTCCGCTGCAGCTTGGCTTGCAAAGAAATCAATAAAAATTAGTTATGTATACAGTAGAACCTCGATTATCTGCCACCCTTAAATCCGTTACTTTCTGTTAACCGTCACCCTGCTAGATTTTTTGTTTCGAAGTTTGAATATACATTCATAGTACTAAGAACTGCATTCGTCTATGTAAAATTTGTTATGTAATGTTTACTTGTATATGGCATTATTTCAGGCATTCCTAGAAAAAATTCATATTCGCTTCTCGCTAATTATACTCGGAATCAACATCACACGTTTTAACACACAAGCAATTCTCGGAATTAACATCCCACTACAATTTCCGTCTGTTACTTAAAATTTTCTGATAATCGAGATGGAGAGCCTTGAAAATCTAAAAGGCGGCTATATCGAGGAATTCAATGTAAGCACGTCGTGAATAAGGCATATAAAATTAGCGTTTATTGCTGAAAACTACACTATGAAGCTCAACAAAGAACTGAGAACTACCATAATCGCAATCGACATGCTATTCTGGTAAAATCGAGTCGTAAAATAAATCTATAAAAAAGTTGCACTGAAACAGGAAGTGACTCCGATGAATTAGAAAAATTCCGAGCATAAGGCGTCCCAAAAGTCCCTATACCCTAGCTGTAAATCTTAAATAGTAAAAATATAACACGTTCTTTTATTTAAAACGGACTCTTGTCGAACAACTTCGCCCAAATAAGCGAGAATTAAACAAAGACGCACCAAATCGCATTTACAGTTACTACAGCCAATGAGTAAAAAGATTTATGGAGCCCCCATGCTTATGCTCTTAATTATTATAAATAATTGTGACGACTGAATAAACCCAAAATATAAAAACTAATATAAAAATAAATGCAACTACGACTAGAAAAATAACAAGTATAAGGTATGTGTTTTATTTTTGCTACACAATCTCAACACTTTGGGGTAGAGGTTTTTTATTGATACCCTGCACAATTGTCTCTTGAACAACGCTGGGGTTGCGTTATTTGAAAAAAACTGCGTTGAGCAAAACTGTGCTGGGAAAATTTCGAGCCTTATGGATACAATCACGCAGTCGTGTAGGATGCCGTTTTATCCCATCGCAAGCATCAGTAAAATATGCTGTACACCGAATTCAATATGCGTGTGTGCGTGCGTGTTTATTTATGGCTTACTGTATAGTTTTAAGCAGGACAACAACAAGCCTTCGTGGCGCAATCGGCTAGCGCGTTCGGCTGTTAAACGAAAGGTTGGAGGTTTGAGCCCACCCGGGGGCGATAACACGTAGAATTTTTAAAAAAGATTTTCATTGTAATTGCAAGAAAACGTCAAATATTTCGGATAATTTTCAAATTGTACGACAACACATTGTTTTAAAGCATCGTTATTGTACTGTATTTTATTTTGTTAGAAGAATTTTCTACACTGGCTGATAATCCTGCCGAATTATTAATTATTGTATAAAATAGCGATTCTGCTACTGCATATAAGATATGTTTGCAGCGAAGTATAATATAAAATTGAGAGTTAACACTAAACGAGACAAAAAGACGAATTTCAATATAACGTCACAGCATTATCGCATAAAAAGTAATGTTCTAGGACAGTGTTTTACTTCCTAAGCCTTACTTTGGACATCGCTAAAGAGCCAAACTATACTCTTGCTTTTCTAAGTCTTTGGAAAATTAATGCGCGAATTGTAATACGCGAGAGAAACTCAAAGTCACTACGTTGAAAGATTTTCATTAGACAAGGACGTCGGCACCATAACAATTGATTCTAAAAACGATAAAGACTCCGCTGGTGTTTGAATGTAAAATATTTCGTAGCTACTTTTTAATGTGATAATGGAATAGGTGAAGCCACAAAATGTCAGCTTAATGTAAATGAGAACTCAAGAATGGTTATAACGTTCATAATAAAGTTCAAAACGTGTATATAGAGTTCTTTTGTTTCCGCTTCGGAAGGCTTTATAGATATTTGTCGCTCTAAAATTCTCATTTGCAGTTTAGGTTCATTGTCATGCAAACATTTTAAAAAAATACTATCACAGGACACAACTTAAATTAGCCGACTCCATGGAACTAGATTAAATTTAATTTTTTGTCCATTTGGCACGCTTAGTTTTTACACCCCAATTAATACAATAGTTAAGACAATATGGCAGGCAAAGAAGATGGGCTCGTTTAACTCTAACTATATTATTACGCCACGATGACTTTGTATTATCTCCCTGATATAAAAAAAAAATTAAACAGCTTGTGAATGCCACTAAAGTCAAACCAAAAATGCATAGGTACTATCTAATTTTGGCCGATGAGATACTAATGTAAATCAAAATTTCTCTAAGTTTTATTGATACGTTAAATACTGATATAATCCAAATGATTATTTAAAGAATCACATTGACAAAATAACTCACTTGGGAATATACAATCCCAATAAAAAAATATGATGCGGCCACCACATGACTTTCTCCATGCCTGTAATTTTTCTAAAAATTCCAAATATATTACATAATAATAAATATTTTAAGAAATCAAGAAAATTTTAGACTTGACAAAGAACAGAAATAAACTCAAACCATGGCCTTCCAATATTGAATATAGCCCACAAAGCTCCAATTATTCAGAAATGAAAAAGGACCGTTACTAAGACGTAACTAAGCGTCAATTGTTAACAATAGCTGTCGGTAGGTGGCGTGGTGGTGGCAGCTAAAAATATAAGATATCTCTTAAACAATGTATTATATGGAAAAATGTTTCAAACAAAGGTTGTAGAAAATTAAATTTCCTACAACTTTTAAACTAATAAATTTTTACAATTATCAAACATTAAAGCAAATATTTTAAATTAACGGATAAGTGACAGGAGTAAACACCCACTTTCGGTTGAACGATGTTTACTAAAAACTAAATATTTCTTGAAACTTTCATGAAAATGTTAAATAATAAATTTCGCCTTGACCTGATTAATATTTTTGGATTTAGAGCACCCACAAAAAAGCTACCACATACACACACAGACATCATCGAGAAAATGGTCAAAACATGTTAAGGGGACCTCAAAACGTGTATTTCCGTTGAAATATTAAAGTCGATTTTATGGAGAAAGTAAAAATGATGAAAACAAGAATCTACGAATCTCGTAATATATGTGCATTTGATTTTAGGAATAAGACGATCTCGATAATTCTCAACTGAATTAAATACTGTTATTTCTAAAAAATTTTCTAAATTTAGTGTAGACGCATAAAACAAAGACCTACTAATTCGTGACCATGTTTCACTTTTAACAACAAATTTATTATAAATTTTATACCATGATGCAAAAAAGCCGGAAAATAGCTATATTTACCGAACAATTTAGCTGGAATTTCCCCTCGTTATTAACGTCGTCTTAATTAAATCCTCAAAAACCTTTTAAAATGACGAACATTTAGATTCGAGTTTCTTTCACTGGGGAAACTATAACTTGCCAATCAGCAGCCTCTATCGGGATTAATCAATTTTCTAGTTTATTAAAACAAAAGAGGAGCGTATTGCACCTCGAACGGAGCGGACACAGACGACAGATAAAGCGAACGAGGGAGTCTAATACGATCGCAACCAACAGTAACGGAGCATCTCCCTAGAGACGGAGGGCGTGCTTGCGCCAAGGTTACTGTCAACGGTTATAAAAAGGTCACCCGCCACCATTACTGTCTCCCCATAAAGAGGCGTCGAGAGGCATACATAAACAGTCAACTGTTTTAAGGTCGAGACTGAACGGCGCCACTGCATTAGCAAACCCGAAAACTAACCGCCGAAGTACGCGAATCCGCTAAGGAGATAGAGAGAAAGGGAGATGACAGGTGCGAGGGAACTTCGGGAACGATCGTATAAACGACGTCTCCCCCCCGTTCCCATGGGAACCTGCGGGAATAAAAAAAGAGCTGTATAGTAGTAGTAGGGTTTATCAATATCGGAAGAGGGAGGGGGGAGCGAGAATTATATCGCGAGAGTAAGAGTAGGGCAGGCGGCTGGGATGACGAGGCGGTTTTAAAAAAATTTTTAAAAAAATAAAAAAAACGAGCATCGCCATGCGTCCATTAAGACGGCTCACCTTTAAGTGCCGTTAACAAGCGCGACCGTAAAGCCGCGGCTTTTTGGGATGTCATGATCTATCACCAAAGGGGTTTTATACGTAGCGTCCGCCAATGGAACGGCGAGGATGCATTAATGATGGGAGAGTTACCCGAAATATGGGAGGAGGGAGTAGAGAGGGAGGATATAGAGGCTGTTAAAGAGAAGAGGTGGCTCGTTCTTCCTTTTTCGACGTCGCTGCACCGAAAAATAATGATTCCGAAACGTATATTTTTCTCCCCCCCCCCCTCCCCTCTCCATACATTCATGTTTTACAACGGCACTTCCGCCACGCGTTTGTGTTTTGTTTATTTTTTCCTCTCCCGCGATAAGGCGGCTTTCGAAATTTTTCTGTTTCTTTTTCTCCTCCTCCTTTTAAAACGGATCCATATCCGACCATTATGACTTACTTCGACGGACTCGCGTAAAAAAAAGCGTGGAGAGAAAAGTGAGATAACGAACACATTCGCTAAAATAATATAAGGCCCGCCAATGCCTCTTCCTTGTGCGCGTTAAACCGTATGGGGTTAACAAGTGCTTCTGGCCTTTGTAAAAAGGTCCATTTTTTTACGACGGAAAAACAAAACAAAAACGGCTGTCATTAATTGGTGACCGTCGAAATGGAAAGAAATAAAATCGTGGAGAGAGAGAGGGGAAGATTTTTTTTTCTCCCTAACAAGATCGACCATTTTGCCGTTTTATTTTGTTTTGAACCGTTAAAAAAATACACAAAGAAAGCAACAGTCGTAATGGATGACAATACGGCTCTCGCTTTGTAGGAAAGGATGAAAACGGCCCGTCGTCAGAAAAAAATTCATTGGGGAGAAAATGATGCCTAACACGAACATAAGAGCGGCCAAAGATCGTCGGGATAATAAATCGTTTTACATCTGTGGCCTCTGTTACACTATGATGATCCAAATGAAACTTGTATAATGCCTACTTTCCACATAATTACTTAAAATTAAATGTGGTGCGAGAATTACTTATATTGGCTTTATATTGACTTTAAAATCACCGAGCTGATATTTGCGTTCCCCAATTTCATTATTAACGTTATAAAATATTACGAATACGTTCGAACGGAAAACTAAATTGATCACGCGTATTTGTGTGACAAAAAACGCGTGTATGTAATAGACCGTACTGAATCCGAGTCCAACAATAGTCGTTGCGACAGCAACACTCTCGTAATGAGTGATGAAAACTGCAAAAACGTATGCAATTACACGAAATTTGAATAAATACGATGGATAAGAAAAATTCTACTATATAAATTATAATTTCCATTGCTTTCCTCAGAGAACAGTACTAATTTCGATCCGATATTACAATTTTAAGATATTTTAATGTGCAAGAGAAAATTACCGTACACGATGGATTTCAGATTTCTCATGTAAATCAAATGGGAACTATAGTTACTGGAATCGAACCCGGGACTATCAATCATCGCAAAAAAACAATCCCCGGGAGCTCCGCCCCAGTAGGGAGAGATTTCGACCAATTGTCATGAAAATCGGTGTATTGCTTCAAAAGTTAATGGAAAGGACAGACAATCGGACAGACAGATAGATAGACACAACGGAGAAACTATAAGCCAATTTCCATTATGGAAAGTAGGCTAAAAATAGGAGGTATTCTAGGAGGTAAGAATGTAACATTTGCAAATAGAGGAATGTTGTACACTTACAATAACGTTTTTTCAGCCAGACGTTCATTCATTCCTCGATGCATCCTGAAATATAACAAAAAAGATTGAATTTAATTGGATTCTCCAAATAAAATGAGCATCAAACTTTAAAAAAGTCATTCATAATCCTAAACAAAACGGTCTTATTGCAAAAACATACAACCACCCTCACCTTGGGAATAGTTTAGAAACGAGTAAAAAGTCCGCTATGACCGGGAATAGAACCCAGGTCTTCCACTTGCCGGGCGTATATTCTACCACTGAACTATCGTAACAGATAACTTTTCTCGTTTCTGAACGCGAATATTTTCGTGGCTGGGAGAAAACTAGCCTCGCTAGTAACAAACTGCCCCAACGGATGTCCTCGAAGAGATACATCGAAGAAAACTCCTCCCTCCTAAATGGTGAGATTGGCAAGCAAGAAATTGATGAAATAAAGTGATCCGAAGATCCTATGCAGACAGGCATAAGCTGTAAAGTTGGGAATAGTTTCGAAACGAGAAAAAAAACTAGCTTGGCTAGTTCCGTCCCAAACAAGAAAACATCCGCGTTCAGAAACGAGAAAAGTGATCTGCTACGATAGTTCAGTGGTAGAATATCCGCCCGGCAAGTGGAAGACCCGGGCTCGATTCCCGGTTATAGCAGACTTTTTTCTCGTTTCAAAACTATTCCCAACTTGACAGCTTATGCCTGTCTGCATAGGATCTTCGGATCGCTTTATTCTACCCTCACCTTGTATTTGGCCACTATCAATATTAATTTGAGTCATTAAATCGCAAAAGAATAATACCAACAATCCATCAAATTGAATATATACCTATAGCTTGTTAATGGTTCAGGAAGAATTTTTTGTCCTTTATAAATGTTGCTATCCTATAATATGGATGCATGAAAAACAAGAATATTCATAGTCAATGTACAAGGTAAAATTTAAAAAATGCCTTGCTGCAATTTTGCATACTGTGCGAGAGTTTTCTGTATTATTACAACAGCGCTTAGAAAGCCAATTTTCCATTAAACTAATAAAATAAAAAATAATTAAATCGCCATTTTGACTGACATTCAAAGAAAAATAAGTCTTGATGACAGACAGCAGAATAAAGTCCGTATTCGTGTCACCGTTAATATTAATCATTTTATGACCAACGTTCGAAAATTTTCATATTTATTTAATGCATTCATTATTGACTTCTGCGCCGTCCGTGTGTTTCTGGTGCGTTCATTTCTATGAATATTTCAATTATTAATCTCTACAAAATATATCGGTAAGGTTAGCTGTGTTTACCAAAATAATAAACAAGGAAAGAACTGCAGAATCAAACAGTAAATTGCGGGTTGTTTTTTAAATAATTTAGACAGGCGACAAAAAAACCGAGAAAAAGTGGGCAACAAAGCAGAATACTGAATCGATTGTTGAAAAAACGAAATTTCGATCTTTTCCCGTTTAGGAGTTAGCACGTGAGACAGACAGACGGGCAAACCGAACGCATGAGCGGAATTTATCGTAAAAATCAAGTAGTGAGCCATCCACGAGCATGGTTAGTAATATCTCCCATTAACCTAAATGACGAATTGAGGAGAGTTTGGAATTACACCTGTACACATGCGTAAATGTATATTATCTAAATTTATTTTTGTTTTATTTTGTTTATTATTTATTTATATCGCAGCATAATCGGTCACTTAGAGCCTCGTTTGTGAGTGACATTAATGTTAAACTAGGCTCAAAATTTCAGTTTTCCATCTTTTTTACCTTCGGAGATATTTCAAGAAATTTTTATAGCGCTCCTATCAGAACCTGTATATTTTTCAATATTCTAATCTAAAGAAAAACAAATAGCAACAGTACAACAATCTACCCTTCGAATTTAAACTCCATATCGTTTACGGTGTCGTCACAATTTTAATTTAAGCCAGTTCACAGACAAACGCCAAAGAAATGGCGGATTTACGCCTCTTGGAGCCTCTGGCGCTTAACATTTGGGGGGCCCTGGCGCTAAGCGCTCAGGGGCCCTGCAATCTAAGTATATGTTGTGAAGCCGCTCCTAACGGCTACCCTCTTTTATGACACTTCTTAACGATCGATTTTCTATGGAATCATAAAGAGGTTCCACTGATTTTTAAATCGAGACATTTAATATTTCTGAGATTTTATAAACGAACATTTTTTCAGTGACACTAGCTTCAAGGGGCCCCTGCCGCGCGCCAAGTCCGACCCCCTTTAACTCCAGCAATGCGCCAAAGTAAAACTATTAGCGCACTTTAAATAAAACTGACAAAAAACAGGTGACAAATCTTTATTCACGATTCCCACAAATCCTGTAATGCATAAAGGAAAAGAAAGTGTGTGTGTGGGGTTGTCACGTGACTTCTCGTACGGCCAGAGGGCGAATCCTTGACCCTCTTAACTTCAAATGCTCTCCTTCCCACACATCCTTCTCGTGAAAATGCTTGGATATATTTGCCTTTATCATCTATTCCACACACACACACATACACTGAATACGATTGACCTATAAAGAATCAACCCCTTCTCTAAGCTAAAAAATCTAATGTGGCCACCACATGACTTTCTCCATATCTGTAATATTTCTAAAAATTCCAAATAGCTTAGATAATAATAAATATTTTAAGAAACTGCGAGAGGATTTTAGACTTTACAAAGAACAGAAATAAACTCTAATATTGGATATAGCCACAAAGCTCCAAAAATTAAGAAAAGAAAAAGGAGCGTTATTAAGACGTATCTAAGCGTCAATTGTTAACAATAGTCGTCGGTAGGTGGCGTGGTGGTGGCAGCTAAGAAAATAAGATATCTCTTAAACAATGCATTATATAGAAAAATGTTACAAACATGTCATAGAAAATAACATTTCCTACAACTTTTATTCAAAGACATTTTTACATTTATCAAATATTAAAGCAAATATTTCAAAATAACGGATAAGTGACAAGAGTAAACACCCACTTCCGGTTGACCGATTTTTACCAAAAACTAATCAGTTCTTGAAACTTTTATAAAAATGTGACATTTAAAATTTCGCGTTGACCTGATTAATAGTTTTTTAGTTAGAGCACCCACAAAAAGCTATCACATACACACACACACACACATCATCGAGAAAATGGTCAAAAGGTGTTCAGGGAACCTCTAAACGTGTATTTCCGTTGAAATCTCGAAGTCGATTTTTTTCATTACTTCAATACTTTCCCTTATACTACGCATATGAAGAAAGTAAAAAGAGGCATCAGAGGCTATGCCAATAGGTATGTGTGTGTGCATATGTATGTATATGTATATATATATATATATATATATATATATATATATATATATATATATATATATGTATATGTATATATAATCCAAAGCCGTCTTTTTTCCCGATGTAGGGAATTTATTGGCCGCGAAAACCACAAAATAATAAAAAAAACGCCAGCGCAGGGCACGAAAGGATAGTTTCTTCTCAGGGAGCCGCTAAATTTATGTACGCGCGATACGATTCGATCCCAAAGACAAAAAAAAATAAAACGCGTGAGTGAGAAATAACATCGCGCCGCGCGTAATTTTTTCATCGCCCCGCGTTCGTTCGGTGGTAAACCTTTTTGACGGTCTTGTTTTTGGTAGATATTAAATTATTTCTGGCAATTTGAGGAACTTATACCTTATCTCTTGGATGAACTCCCTTTAATAAAACGAATTGGGGAGAGATCGCGGGAGTGTGTGTGTTTTTGTGTTCGTGTGTTTTACGTGTCTCTTCGACGCCCCCAGCAGCCTACCAGCTTGGTCCTCAACTTGGTAAGTGTCCGCTGGGCTTCCCTCAACACCTTGTTGCCACCCTCATCACTACCTTTTCTTTTCCTTTAGTTAATATATATATATATATATATATATATATATATATATATATACATACATATATATAATGTTATGGGATGATAAAAATCCTGAACAAGGCCCAGGTGATGTTTCATTTACGGACCCAATAGTACTCGTGCGCAACGTAGCTGTTTCGCTGCCGAATTTTCTTTTTACCCGGCCATCTCAAATAGTGTTGAGAGAACCACAGCAGCGCCTTGTAAAAATAAAAAATATATATCACTCGTCCAGGAAGTAAGGATTCCTACAAGGCAGCGGAAAACTATTTAGTGCGCGATATTTTTGAGAAATAAAACCTTTCATAATCACCAAATATATTTCACGATGAGGAAACTTACACTACGACGGTATTTCTGTTTAAATAAAAAAATGGATTTACTAGGGGAAAAAACGGAATTGGTGAATTTCGTGACTTTCAAACATATGTTTACCAAATTTCCGACTATTGCTTCCTTATACCGTATTTCAATGCGATCGATTTAGAAGGTCGTATCAAAAGCAATATGAAATTAAACGGTATAAATCATAAATACGCAAGATTCAAATTAAGAAAGTTCGGAATATATTTTTTACATTTTGTGTCTCTAGTTTGATCATGACAAAATCACATGCCTGACAGCAACCATTGCAAGATCGTTAACTAAGCGCTTAAAGAAAGTCGTGATTCGCTTTAATAGAAAAATTCTTGCATAGGTACGTAATTGTTGTCAACGTTAACAATATTCGCAGTAAGTGAGGTAAATAAGATCTACTGTAATTTAGAATGAGAAAAATTCCGTAATGGCCGCGAATCGAATTCTCCTGTTTCAACTATGTGCATGTAGATATTCTTGGTTGAGGCAGGGTTAGTCAAGCTAGTACCTACCTTCCCCAACGTGTTTTGAAGCAGAATAATTAGTCCATCACGATAGTTCAGTGGTAGAATAACCGATCGGCAAGTAAAATATCCGGGCTAATTTCCCTTTCTTGATTGAATTTTTCTCCTGATATCTAACATCTCCCAAATTACGACTTATGCTTGTCGCAGAGGGGTCTACGATACATTCTTTCCATCGCGCAAAGAAGTTGTCAGGGTTTTAATCCCAGAACTCATGCAGGCAGTTATTAAAATACTCGATAAACCCTGTGATATCAAATACTAGCTTTAAGTACCCGGCGTTGTCCGGGCTTCTAATAACAGTTTTTAGAAACTTAGAGCATCGTGATTTCTGAAATTTTAAAAATCATTAATTCATATTGTTTGTTCTTTTAATTCACTTAAGTTAAAGAAAACAAATCGACATATGAGGACCCGCTGTATATCCGTCTGTCTGTCTGCACGGGGTGGTTGTCGGGGTTGCCGGGTACCCTATGTTACCCGTAGGGTCATAGTAAGTCACTTTTCAAAGTTTGGTCCCGATGGGTCAAAGGGTGTGGGAATGCATAGGGAACAGGCAGACAAACAGACATTCAATTTTATATATTAGAAGATTGGATGGGAGACCTTAGTTTACGAGTTCTACCAAATAAACGTCAAAGGCGACTGATGATGCACCGTAAGATTCAACGACCCGTGAATTATTATCACTGACGGCTGCATTCTGATTGAGATGTGCCTGTAAGTCACTCAGCCGTTTAATAGTCACGCTAGTTAACCCTGTATCATATAATAGATCTCTGATAGAACGCTGTCGCAAATACCACGGACCGCTGGCTACTTAATACAGTTAACGGTTAATTCATGAATTATCGCTTTAATTTGGCTTTATTTTTCTTCGAACGATATATCTAGTCCAAATATACGTGCGATAATCTCTACTATAAATATTTTGAAGAATTTGTTTGTTTGTTTGTGAATTTATATCGCAACAACTACAGAACGCAGAAGCAAGATGAAGGTTCCATTTTAACCAAAATAAAAAGTTAAGCAAAATGGGAGGGTTTTTAAAGAGATTTGAACTACATTTTTTAATTTTTTTAATGTTTTTCTCTTTTTATTTTTCCCATTTAAATAACACGGGAATGACCGTATTTGTGAATTAACAATCTACTTGACAACCGTTATAAACAATACCTAATATCAACTAAAAGAAATAATATAGATATACCTAATATAAACTAAAGTAGGGAAGAGAAAAACACTAAGGTTATTGAAAGAATGGCAATCACCAAAAAATTGTAAATCTGGCTAATTGTTTCAAAAGGTAAGAGGAAGACAGTTTTAATGTGCAATTTTAAGTGATTTCGTTATCTAAAAACTTTTTATGTATTCTGTATATTCTCTATACTGAGTAGACAGCGAAAATTGTTTTTCATTAACATAGAAAATGAATAAGGTAAAGGATATCTCAGAAGGTACAATAAGAAAACTTCTATAACAATTCTTTAATTTAGACCAAAATTTATAATCGTTAACTCATCCGCCCTTTAACATCTATATATACATTTTGCTTTCCTTTCAACTGAACATTTGTATGGATCAATTAAGCCAATTGAACTTATCACATTAACACAACACTTTCAATGCCGTACTAACATACTTTTTATCACCTAAATGGATTTCAAAGTCCGGGAGCTCATTTTGTTTCGTAGAATTTACTTTAAAATATTCGCGTGACAAATTAGACTCACAAAATCAGCCTCTGCATGGGATAACGTATGGTTCAGCTAAATTTAGTAATATTTTCAAACGTATTTCCACCGGTTGCATTCCTAGAACCAATTCCTGTCCAAGAATTTAATGTTTTTGAGAGACATGACGACATTATGTCATGCAGTTTCTTCCACTGGAACTTAAATCGAGTGAAATAACGATATTTTAAAAGTGATTCCATCGAGTGTTTATTATGAATACTTGAAAACAAATAAGAAGTCGACAAATTTGTCGGTAAATGTGAATTAATTCTATCTATTATATATTTTGAAGAGTTTGTTGGTTTGTGCAAAAAGAAAGTCATATTTTCCGAATAGCTACAGATACCAAATTTTGAATAAACAATCCAACCACTGAGATTAGCTGAATGCGCTAATTTTTACACTGAAATATTTTATTTAAAAGGCTTATACAAATAATTTCGTTTATCACGAAGTCATTTATAGCTGAGCGCCATAATAATATGCATTACTAAGACAGGCGAGTGCAAGAGCAAAAGAAATTATAATGACCAAAAGGATTTACGACTTCAAGAACAAAGGAAGTGAAAGATATAACAGAAGGTAAAATAAGAAAACTTCTATAACATTCTTTAATTTCAACCAAAATACGATCTTTAACTTCTTCCTTCCTTAAATACTTATATGTACACCTTGCTTTCTCTTCAACTGAGCATTTGTATTGATCAATTAAGCCCATTATGCATATTAGATTATAATAACACTTTCCATGTCATACCATCACACTTTTTATCACCAAATTCGATTTTAACTCATTTTCTTTCATAGGTTTGACTTTAAAATATTCACGTAACTAATTAGACCCACAACATCAGCCTTTGCATGATATAACGTATGGTTAAGCTAAATTTGAATAATCTTCAAACGTGTTTCCACCGGTTGCATCCCTAGAGCTTGCAATTCCTGCCCGAATTTGTAATGTTTTTGAGATTCATGACCACATAATATGATGCAAATTCTTCCACTGGAACTTAATTTGAGTAAAACAATTATATTTTAAAAGTTTACTGTTTATTATGATTATTTGATAAAAAATACAGTCACCAAATCTGTCGATAATGGATGTGGGATTTTTTTTATTTATTTGGGCAAAAGATGGGAAGATAAGAAATACTGTATACCATCAAGCACTACAATAAAAATTAACTTGGTTTATTCTCAAATCTTCCTCAATACTTTTTGTTTTGAATTAAAAACCCGAGCAACGCCGGGTTGTAGTTGTGGCATAGACCGGAGAAAATTAGTTGGACAGAGAGAAAAACAAATGAAGAAGTTTTGTATACAGTAGGAGAGAAAAGAATTTTAATTAGAATAATAAGGGACAGAAAATATAAATGGATGAGACAGTTTTATAGTTATAGAAAAAATATGTAGGAAGAGGAAAGGTATGTTGGATTAAAAGAAAGAATTGGATATGAAAAAACGACAAGCCTTGGAAGGAACAGAATTGAATGGATGAGTCACACAACTTCCGTAAGGTAGAAAACATGAACATTAATATATGAGACAGATCTGATGAAAACATAGTAAGGCAATAATAATTCTGAAAATTATCGTATCGAAAATCTGAATGCATACAACAGGAGACAAAAACCTCTAAGATCTTTGGACACCCCGGTTTCGTAAAAATATATAACAGCGCATAAACATGACCTTAGTTAACAAATATGCGAGTTAAAACTGGAAGTGCTAGGTGACTCTAAACAACGTCACGTGTCTTTCTCATCACAAAAAATGCCACTTTCCACGATTAATAGACATGCCATCATAAACCGATGAGGGCTCGGTGGAGATATTTTCTTTATTTTTTAATACCCTATCTCTCCCTCCCTATCACTCTCGAGATCTTTGCTCTTCTCAATCAACCCATGCTTCCGATTGCCCTTTTCAGCGGACTCGAAAAAGAAATATACTTTGCTTCCGTTTCTCCTCGTTGTTCACTTCGCGCGACCCTCTTCACCCCCTTTTCCCGTTTTCCTCTTCCCCCTTCCGTTTCCTCATATCTCTTCCTCTCTACGTGTACACAATGGGAGGACGGGACCGTGAGGGAAGAGTATCGGCACCACGGTCGTGCGGATTCCAAAAGATGGCGCCAAACCGCCGACTACTCGAGAACGAGGTAACGTAAAGAGCGGAAGAAGAGGATGGGAAGAGAGAGAAGCTGGATGACAGGAAAGAAAGAAAACGAGAGGGGAGAAAGAGAGAAGCTGGATGACAGGAAAGAAAGAAAACGAGAGGGGAGAAAGAGAGAAGCTGGATGACAGGAAAGAGAGAAAAAGAGGAGAGATTACGCCGAGTAGATGAAGAGAAGCAAGGGAGAGATAATGGTCGGGAATACGTAAGAGAGTAAAAGAGACAAAAGGAAGGGGAAAAGACCCGTAAAAAAGCGAAGGGAAAGACGAAAGCTTGGGGGCAAGGTTAAGGCGCGCGGTTGAGGTGGCAAAGAGAAAAGGTCCGGGGCGGAGAAACGCTTCGCGTGTGTTCGGCGAGTCCGGAGAGACAAAAGAGGAAAGGCAGGTGGTTGCAGGTTCGGGCCTGAACCATGTCAAGGTTTTCGACGCGGGAGCACTGTTGGAAATTTCAAACTTGTGCAGATTTTTTCTTGCATGCATGAAAGTCGCAAATGTTTGTTATTTCTCCATCATGCGGCGAGTACGCTGACTGATTCTTCGTGTTTTAACAACCACTTTAAAATAATTGACATTTCTTTCGCATATGAGTCTTATTATATAGGTATGAGTGGAGTTGATACAACAGTTATTAATATAAACAAATGCTACTCCTTTACCAATGATTTAAAAAAACAATGGTAAAAATTAACTCCATAACAGGTTAAGTGGAGTATGCCTTAAAGAGAATTTCAATTATTTGCCTTTCAAAATTATTGTGTATATGAAATTACTAGAAGGCACATGCTTGTTATAAACAACATCAGAGAGGACATACAAAATCATTGCTGAATAAATAATGGCTGTGTTAAGAGTAAAATCGTCGTCATAGCTACTTAACTGATTAAATCTTACCAAACTTGACTATTTCCTTGCCATGAGAATGCGCCCATAGTGAGCATATACCTTTTAAGAACATAAAGTGTACCGTACGATTCAAAGCTTCCTGTAGTTTTTGTTAATTAAATTGCACATCTTACCCGTACATACTCTTACTGAAAAATGAAAAGGCACACAGAATTATTTCTATGTCGTTTGCCGAAATATGGAGAGGGATTGATGTTGAAAACGTTTTCCTTGCTGAAAGTTGCACTCAGTACTGCGCACAATAACCATCGAGTTCTTTTCGTTTATTTTCCTTGAATTATGGACAAAAATACTATGCACAAATTCTTATTGCTATCTTCACTAAGAATTGGGATACAAATTCATTACCTGAAAGACGTTCAAACGCAGCCAACGCTTTTGGGCATGGATCAAAGCAAAGGTAGTACTTACGGCATTAAAGTTGTAGGTAAAGCAAAAGAAGTGATTGTAAAGATTTGTTTAACATTAGGAAAGTATAAAGATAGCTAGTCTACACGTTCGCCCTCATTCAGAGATCAGCGGTGTTGTAATAAAATAAGTGTCAAATGATTCGCGGTAAGTTAGCAATACGTGAACATTTTTCTCATTTTCGCATACTTGTGTCAAATGAAACACGCGAAGATACTTCCGAAGGAATTTTTTCAGCTGTTAAGAGAGGAAATGATAGGAGGACTCTAAAAGGGACAAAAAATCAAGAAGTATTGGCTGATCAGTTGGCGTTCCAGCCCAAGAGCGGATTCGAGACCGAAAATATGGAGATGAGAAGAAGGCAATTCATCGGTTTCCATGAGAACTTTTGACGCGGTGCGATGAAGCGTTAAAGACGGAGACATTTTTCCTTCCTTTCAGACGAACCTTTCAAATCCTCCCGAGATTAATGATAGCCGGATATTGTTTGCATGAACGATAATGTGAAAAAAATCGTCAAAAGAATAAAATATCTAACCGTGAGACAAAAGATTGGAAAGATACCGATATATAGCAATAACAAGAAGGATGCCAGATGAAGGGATGTTCAAGAGGATTGAGGATATTCGTTTATTTTTAAAGAACTATGACATGGAAGTAGAGATTTTGACAAGCAGATTTGTTTGTCCGACATATTTTCCTTTTAAGATTTTAAAAATGTGTGACGAATTGACATATTGAGCGAGTTTGAGAAATAGTCAACGAGCTGTCTACTTCAGTCAACCAAAATTTGCATAATAGCGCACATAGATGTAACACAAATGTAGTGGCAGTTCCAAATATTACCTAGGCAAAAATTATATTTGTGGTCAGTAACAATATATGTTGTACATAATATCAAGAATAAATGCGTTAATTTACTTTCTAAAAATTTGAAATGTCCTGTATCATATAGTTCTGAAAGTATATTTCAATAGACTGCACTCATTTTTTATTATTAATATTCCACTTAAGACTCAATTAATTTTTTTGGAATAGGAAAATTTTCAAACCCCCCTTTGAGATTTTCAAAAATTCCATCCACTTATTCAATCTTTTTAATAATTAATAACTAGTAAAAAGTAAAATCATATCATCAAAGCCCGCAAGATCTAGGATCAAAGAAACTGAACACGACAAAATTCTAGCTCTCGGTTATCATAAGTGTAACTCCGAAAATACTTCAATTGAGATATAAACCATAACTTTCCTATTAAAATAAGCACCCAGGTTTTCACGAAAAAAATCTCAAAATTATCTTATCAACATTTATAATACGCACATAACATCAATGCAGCCTGCGCAGATTTTAGTGAAGGCGACTACTTACTTAAAATCTTATAAATATTTTAGAGTGTGGGTGTGTGTATGTATGTATGTTCTTTATACGTTTTTACACCGCTGAAGCTATCGAATTCAAAATTTCATTGGACATCCTATGGACCAAAGGAAGAACTTGGTCTAGGTTTGCAGACCGTGGGGTATCTTTATATAGGCTATATACAAAATTTGGATGTGTTATACAACCCATTCTTCGAAACGATAAATTAAACGGATTTTTACCTTTATAGCGCCACCACTTTCTTATAAACCTAACAACCAAAATAAAAACAAAAAACCATCCCGATGGAGAGGGCAAATTCGAGCGTGGAAGGAAAACCAACCTAACCCCCAACACAACCCGGTGGAGAGTACAAATGTGAACGTGCAAGGAAAATCAAGCCAACCCCCAACCCAACAATATGGAGTGTGCAAATGAGAACGCGGAGGAATTGTTTTGCAAACCCACCTTCCCCTTAAACTCCCGCATCAACGTTTTGTTGTAGTCGATAAAGAGGCCTGCCGCCCCCTTAAACCTCCGCATTCTCCCGGGTTGGGTTAAGTGGTTGGGAGTTGGATTCGTTCTATTTCCTCTCATTGTGTTGGATTAAGTGTTAGGCGCAACATTACAATAAAAAAATTAGATACAAATATGCAACAATTGTAGTTATACAAATTTAAAGCAAACAAGATTCCATAATTAAATATTCTGAATAACGGGGCGTATAACACACAAGATCCCAAAATTTACCTTATCTATTGCATTTAATAGCTAGAAATATTAACCCGTTTTTATTAAAATCTCAGCAGCTGCTGGATGAAACATAGGATTGTATCAGGGATAATTGTCGCACGAAACATTATTTTTTCTCGATACATAATAATTCTGTTTTTGTTTAGCTTATATTTTTGCTTAGTAAAAATATTAATCGGGTTAAAAGGAATGTTGTAAACGTAGAAAAAGCAAATCTGAGATATTTTGAATCTTTTATTCACAAATTAAAGAATAAGAAAGATAATATTTTAGGGCTAGGTCACAATCAATTAGCGTTCAAGAATACAATATTATTTACAATATCCCCCTTCAACCTGCTTCTCTGCTTGCACACAGGCTGACCGCTTTCTGAGAACAGCCTCTCACAGGGAACTGAAGTGGCTGGAGTGCATAAATATTTTCTTGCGAGTTTCGCTGAAGTTGGGAACTTAATTTCATTTTTCCTACAAAAATCTAGTGCGTTTTCAGATCTCGCCAGATATGGCTCGCCATGGTATCTTTGGACTTCGACTACTGCATCTGCTCTAGCGTTGTGACTTTTATTTTTCTCGGCTACGCGAACATCGAATAAATACCAGAACGAATTAGATGGACAAGAACTATTACTAAAGGGCAAACTAGCAGCATTTGAGTCACCTGCTTGCCCGTCAACTATCTGGGAACACTGATTTGTAATAAGTGCAGTGATTTCCTCGGCTCTTGCGCTACTTATGAATACAAGGTTTTTAAATCTGGGATCCAAAATTGTTGTCAGTGCTAGAGGGACGACGCTTTCCACATTAGCAAATTTTCCTTCTATTGCTGAGGTCAAAATTTCTATTATTTCGTTAACAACAGGGGTATGGGCCGTTATGAGGTGGTTCAGCAAGGCCATTCTCATTTTCCTATAGAGGCATATATTTTTTGACAAAGAGACATTTTTCAGCTGACATTTCGGTTGTCATGTCCTCAAACGGTTCCAAAATCGGCGGTAATTCCTCCAGGGTTGTCCACGCAGTAGATGAAAGAGATGCGACCGTGGCATCAACAGCAGCAAGCGTTGCCGTGACACGGTCCTTCTGCTCGAGTAAGCGGGACATCATAGCATATGTACTGTTCCATCTTATTTCGACTTCTTGTATTAGTCTATGTTCCGGTTTGCCCAAAGGCAGAACAGGGCAGAACAGGAAGATTTAAAGAAGCCGACAATTTTCCGGCATTTTTCTCGCAAGTCAGAAACGCGTTCCAGTCCTCGCTTTAGAATTAAATTAATTGAGTGGGCAAAACACGGCACATTCGTAACTTTAGGACAAGTCATAAGATTAATCGCCGCCTTTATATTTTCAGCATTATCAGCTACAACGCAAAGCACTTTTTCAATCAATCCCGAGTTACATAAAATCTGCTCTAGTTCCCTAGCAATGTGAGAGGCCGTATGAATTTCCTGAAAACGCGCAGTCTGAAGAGCTAGACTCTAAAGGCAGAAGTCACTGGTCACGAATTGACACGTCACTGCCATGTAAGATTCAGTTGACATATACGTCCACATATCGACTGTTAGACTAACGTAATCCGCGTCTTCTATTTTACTTTTGACTATGAAGGCCTGCTCCTCATATTTCTTATCCACCATCTGTCGCAGTCTCTTGCGAGACGGTCGAGGATATATCGGATCCAGAGTATGTACGAAGGTTTTAAATCCTTCGTTTTCAACTACCGAGAATGGTAGGAAATCTTTGGTAATCATTTTTAATAGAGCGTCCTCAATTCTACCCCGTCAAGCATCTCCTTATGAAAAGTAAATTATATCGATTGAGAAATCTAAGCGCTAGAGACTTAAGACTCGTTTACACGGTGATAGTTGCACACGATAGTAGCTACCATGAGAGTTTGAAATAGTTGATTCTCATGAGTTTGAGTGTTTACTTGTACGTGCCATTCAAGTGCGGAAGTTGATTGTGATGATTGTGATTGTGTGATGAGTGATTGTGATGAATGAGGCCAGAAACTAAAGAAATAGAAGAAGTTGGGTTTTACGTGCACTTATGCTCCGTATATTCTCGTAGTTCTATGAATGTCTAATATCCCCTAAATAGATAAAGCATCTTCTGCCGAATCTCATTTATGACGAATTTCATAATTGGAGTAGCCTTTGTTCCACGTACGAGAATACTGATTGTAATGTTCTACAAATTTAAAGATGACAAAAAGAAGACAGTAATAGCCGTAGGAAAAACAAAGCACCATAAGCAAACAAACGCAACAACCTTTTATCAATCGTAATAGAGCTATATTGCGGCGTATAAGTAGAATCCGCATTAGTGTTATTGTCATAATCATAAAATTAATAGGCCTATGTGTGCAAATCATGAAATAAATAAGAAATTTTCATCATTATGCAGTACGGTTTCTAAATAACTGACTTTGGCAGGTTTCCAATATTAACAGGTACCGCCTTCCACATTAATATTTTTACTATCGTGTCCAACTATATCCATGTAAACATGACTTTAGTAATAAACACTACCAGCAAAAACTTGAAACGTATTAGAATAAGCAGGAGCGTCAACGCCAGTTAAACGTTCTCTCGTGGTTTGTTCTGGAAGGGTCACACTGTCAACGTACTTGAAGTGTTTTATTGTAAGATAACGACAAGTCGCAGAGACAGCATATAACTTTATTTCCCGGTCGGGAGTAATCCCACACTACTGCTTTCTTTTGCGAAGTCATACTTCTACTAGTATCGGATTAAACGGTCTTCTGACGGAAAATCCTTACCGTAGAATGATGCAATGGTTGGATGCAAACGTGAAATTAATTACGGACTACAGTGGAACCTGTCTATCATGGAACCGAAGTATAATGGAATTCTGTCCGCTATGGAAAATTTTTACAGCCACGTCTTACAATATAGTGTTTTATTGAATGTCGATCCTGTTAATAATGTAACCTACCCAACGTGAAACAATGGTTCATAGCATGAAAAATGTCGCCGTGCAAGAATGATCATCTATAATTATACAATATTGATGGAATAATGCGATCCGAAGATCCTATGCAGACAGGCATAAGCTGTCAAGTTGGGAATAATTTTGAAACGAGAAAAAAGTCTGCTATGACCGGGAGTCGAACCCGGGTCTTCCACTTGCCGGGCGGATATCCTACCACTGAACTATCGTATAAGATCAATTATCTCGTTTCTGAACACGGATGTTTTCTTGGTTGGGACGGATCTAGCCAAGCTAGTATCACACTGCCCCAACGGATGTCCTCGAAGAGATACATCGAAGAAAACTCCTCGCTCTCAAATGGTGAGATTGCCAAGCGAGAAATTGATGGAATAATGCGATCCGGAGATCCTATGCAGACAGGCATAAGCTGTAAAGTAGGGAATAATTTTGGAACGAAAAAAAAATCTTCCATGACCGGGAATCGAACCCGGGTCTTCCACTTGCCGGGCGGATATTCTACCACTGAACTATCCGCATTCAGGAACGCGAAAATTGATCTACTACGATAGTTCAGTGCTGGAATATCCACCCGGCAAGTGGAAGACCCGGGTTCGATTCCCGGTCATATACATTATTATTAACTTTATTGTTAATTTTTTATATATTATTGATAATGCTAGCCTTGCCATGGCGGACAGCGATCGGAAGAGAAATTAATGAATATTGTGAATTTCCTTAAATGTTTTGCATACGTTGACCTGAAAAAACACGACATAAACTGTGGAGACACTAATAACGGATTTAAAATGCCCATTATTATACGTTTATGCGTCCATTTTCTACAAATAAAAATTATGTAGTCCATTTTTACCGGAGAATATTTCTTTTTAAATTAATTTTTTTAAATAAAAACATTTGGGATCAAACCCAGACCTACGCCGTATGAGCTATGCACGCTGGGAACAGGACAAATTGTCCCTGGACAAAATGCTTCAGGACATAATGTTCTTGGTCTCTACATGAAAGTATAACTCTTTTCATTTTATGAGGAAAACCCGTACTTAACTTTATTTTGATGACAATAATGAATTAAAAATATATTCTATTGAAAGGTGCATTTTCGTAAGCCAATTCAGGCGTATTATATTAATAAAATAATTAAATCTCGATGTAATTCTTAATAAACGTAAAATCAAAATGTAAATATGCTATTCGTAGAGCGCACTCCCTGCTGTTTTCGTGCGAAGTTTACGATGACGTCACGCGGATTCGACTCTTCGCATGCGAAACGACTCCGGCGTTTGGAGTCGAAAGAGTCGAGTAACTCGACTCCGGGCTTCATTCGCGCCCATCCCTAGCTAATAGTATGGACATACTCCACATAATTTTATTGCTGCTTCGGTGCATCTATCCATGTGAATATTCAGTAAAACGTTAATGCGTAATTATATTAATGGTAAAACTTTAAAATACAATACAAAATAGTAAATGTTAATGTAAACATCGCTTGCTTAATTAAAGAGCGGGGAACGTTTGATAAACTTGGAGTGCCCAACAGCGAAAGTAAGTAAATTTCAGAATTTATTGTATTAGTTTTATTGTAATATGACATCAGAAGTGATATATCAATAAAAATAATAAATGATAAATAATAAAAATAGTTTGCTACTTAAAAGAAAACATTCCCGAGCGAAGCCGGGCATTTCAGCTAGTATAATATAAAGTGCAAGTTCGCTAAATATATAATTATGTATTTATTATACTGTATGCGCATAGCAAATATTAATAATCTAAAACATTTACTGGAGGTTACATCACTATATTTAGCATCAAGCAACAGTGAAATAGTGAAGGAATCTTATGAAATTACAAAATATAATATTCGTTAATAAGTAAAAGATTTCGAAATCAGTACAAAAGGTTAAAGAGTACGAACTCGTCAAAGTAAATACAGTATTAAATAAATCAATACAGTCGGTCACTTCAGTTTGGGAGAGGGGAGGACGTTAACGTTATATGTCCTTGTAGCCCGGGTCAGCATTTTCCTCCCCTGACCTGCCTCCTACTGAAGAACGAGATATTAAGATCCGCGCCTAAAGGAGAAAAGAATATTTATGCGTGCATGTTGATGTAAGACATTTTGTGGCGGAGTTATTGGTATTAGAGATAATCTTGACTTATTTTGGAGTTTCTGCAGTTACTCGGCAGAGACTCCTGTGACTAGATGCATTATACTATTTTTATAATAATGCGTCATAATGTTAGCTATTCGCCGCATCGCCTGTGGAGAGCCTAAGTAAGATGATAATCTCAATAGATAATAAAAGTTTTTTCCATTCGTCCAACATTACTGAACATAGACTTTTTGTGTTTACCAGTACATTTTCGAGACTCGTTAGGATACCTTGCATCCCAGTAGTGTTTTCCCTAAGTAAATAGCATTTTAATTTAATTTTATTTATAATACAATATTTTAAATATGCATACTACAGTATTTGAAAATAATCCCAAAGTAAATTTTCTACATGCTTAGATACTAATATGTTACTAATTAAAATAAGACCAATTTTACTTCATATTAATCAGGCAAGAAATTTTCAAAATTGTGATATATTTAAATATTTAAATTTTTTAAATATAAGTAATTTTTCAAATTTATGTATTTCTAAAATTTGGTATTATTCAAATCCTTGATATTTTTTAAATTGTCAATTTTTTTACTTCTTCGAATTTTCGAAAATTTTCAATTTTTTTTATTTTTCGAATTTCCGGAATTCTTCGAGTTGAAATCTCCTGAATGTTGTAGTTTTTCAATCTTCTGAAAATCCATATAATTGAAAAAAACTCGTTATTTTATATATTCCGAAAATTTCAAAAACTCAAAAACCCTATGAATTCTAAAAACTTTGAAAATTGCAAAAATTCTGAAAATTTTCGTAACCCAGTCTCAAAAATCCCAAACGTTCCGGAAGTATGGAATATTCCAAATTCGAAATATTTATCGTCGTACAATATTTGCTGAAATCGGTCACGTAATTCACTTCTCGATGTAATATAAACTGTGTCCAACCAGTAATCCCTATGCTATATACTTGCTATAGACCAGGGGTCGGCAACCTTGAACATCATATGAGCTACATGAAAAAAAATTGAGATCTCAAGATCGACCACTTTTCCGATAACGTTTTTTTACAGTACAATTATTATTACAATATTTTCATGCGACACATTACAAAGTGATGAGCATAAATCGTATCTTACTTTTTTGTCGGCGTGAACATTCAAAACTTTTTGTTCACAATGATAGACGTATATTTTAAATTTCTCGATTTTTGTCCTACTCGATCGACCACGATATGCTTCGAGATCGACCGGTCGATTGCCGACCCCTGCTCTAGATCAACCGCTCAGTTTCTGCTACTAAATACGTCTCCGATTCTATCTCAGCTTTCTTTGTGATTCGGTTTTGTTCTGGCGCGCATTTCCTTCTTTTTTATTTCTTAGCGAGATAAGCAATCTCGTCCCAAGCATAATATAGACTGCGTATTCATAAGAGTTTTCGTTCGCATAAATATTAATAGCTTGAAGTTGATATTTCTGGCTGAAAATTATTCTTGAGTGGCGAAAAAAATTTTATCCTGAAAATCCTAAATATAGTATGCTGTCGTATATTAACGATGTACCACGTTAAATCTAAAATTATTGTATTAAATTATTCACAATGACATTGATTTTTTATATACTTCCATCTTTCTTCTATATAAAAACCGAGCGCTACTATATTTGACTCGATTTATTAAATAACATTAGGATCATTACATATAAGGGATAATTTTTGGCTCTAAATAGCTCCGGGGTATCACGAACGGCATGTTTTATTCCCGATTTTTCAGCATACGGATATGTAACGGGGTGACGGCGGCGGAGTGGTTAGAGCGCAGCTGTACTAGGTTCTAATGCGGAGGAGGTCGAATTTTCAACCTGGAATCGTCCCTTACTTTTGTCGTTTAAGGAGATAGCGCTCCGTCTTTCGAAAGGGACATTACCCTTCCCCCCCATTGGTGCTCTTCGTAAAGAGTAGGCTGATGCCGGCACTGGGTTTCCCTCTTCCCTTGTGAGTGTGTCTGGTGTGGAAGGAGTTATGGCTATAATAGTCCAACAGGCTGATTAGCCAGAAATACAAACAAACGAAAAGCCGACATTTATCATGTCAAAATGGCCAGCAGATATGGAGAGAAAACATCATTCACTTACAAGGAAAGTTGAGTTATCGCGAATGGTGTAAAAAGGCACTTCTTTTCGGAAGTTGTGCGAAGAGTATGATGTCGTCAGTTTAACCGTTTATGATCTCCAGACAGAAATATTGGAATTTATTGCTAACGGTGATGTGATCACATAGCAATGTCGACGGAAAAGGGGAAAACATAGCATACGCTGAAAACTAAGGACATGGAAAAGGTAACGATGGAGTAGGTTAGACACGGAAGAAGTGGTAAAGTTCCATTATGCGGGCTGATGCTCATGGATCAAGCGAAAATTTTCCAGCAAGATAGGAAGACTACAGCACCATGTGATTATTTTACTATCTGGCTTATAAAATTCAATATCTAAAAGTATGGGGAGTAAAGGCTTCCCCTGATTAGGAAACTGACAATAAATAATACGACTTATTCGCAAATTTAGTTGCTGATGAACACTTGACCACAAAACATATATAAAGCCGATGATACCTCATTTTTCTAGCGCTATTCCCCACGAAAGGAGCCAACAACAGAGGACGGGACTGGACAGACGGGATGAAAGATTCTAACGCCGCGGCGCGCCGTAGAGTGCAAGATACATACTTTTCGTCAAGAAGATGGCCATGTGGCATTTTTCCCAACAAACTACACCTCTTCCATGCAACCCACAGACCCGGGGTATTTTACTGCCGTTGAGGTTCCGTTACAAGAACGAATATAAGAAGTGCGTACAGATCGCTATCAATAGTGGCATGGAAATTAAAGCATTCCTGAAAGACTTCACTGTGGAGAATGCCGTGTCGGCCACTGCTCGTGCTTGGGGCGATTTTACCCTGGAAATTTTTAAAAATTCTTAGCGATAACTTGCCTAATTCTAATTTCGAGGGGTTTCCTGTGTGAAACGAAATGAATTTGTAATAGACAATGAAAGTAACATCTAGTGAGCTAAAATATTTCTAGTTGCGTTGAGCATTGAATGAAATTCGTTAGTTGCTCGCCTTTCTAAAGACAAAAAGTCTTACGCATTTTCATCCGTAGATTATAAATTCCATATTTAGACATTATTATAGTTTAAATTGATAGAACTAGTTTTAATACTCTCTCGCAACCATCTTTCCTTTATAGCGAACAATATTAAGATTTATCAGACTGCAGCAAATAATTTTACTATTCCGACGATATGTAGACTTCAAGGTTCATGAACACAGATCGGGTGAAATGAACTTTATTCACCTCGATTAAGAATTGTAGAAGAATTTGTAATTTTCCTGTATATTCAGACGTGTCACGATTACCTACTGTAAAAAATATGTTTTCATATAATCAATAAATACTCAAAGTTGCTCCACATTCGAGTTTCCGTTTTTTTCCTAACCTTGCGATACGATTTCAAAAACGCATAAATGACCTTTCCCGGGTAATAAGACGAGGTGATAATGAAAAAACTGCTGGAAACTTAATATTCCCATAAATATAAAATAACACGAGACGCAATAATAACGTCGCCATGTAGAAGAACGCGATTTTCGTCAAATTTATCGCGGTATAATCGTAACGTATACTAATGTATTAGCTTTTGAAATCAGAAAAATATTTTTCCTTAGATTGTGACAGCCCTGCTTTTTTGATCCGTTCTAAACATATTCATCTCGTTTTCCCATTCTATACTCGCCCTACACGAAATTTCATTTAAATCTGTCAGCCAATACCTTTCAAATTCACAGTTACAGAAAAATTCGAACCTTGATATTGTGGTAGCCCTGTTTAATCGATCCAGTTAAATATAATATATTGGTTATTTATTTATATGAAGATTAGATATACTATATTTGGTTAAAATCCATTAGGTCAGTTCCATAGAAATACTTGTAAAAATATTATTTAACTTTTTACTGTGGTAGCCCTGCTCTTTAGCTCCTTTTTAAACATCTTCATTTTAATATATGTTGTAAAAATCTTATATACACAATTTAATTTAAATCCGTTCAGCCAAATCCTAAATTACTGAAAGTTTAATTTGTGGCACTCCTGTTTGGCTGATTAGGTTTAATATGCTAATATGGTTTTGTATATAAGTGTGTATTATAAGTATTAAATTTGATTTAGATTGATTTGGAGTTCAACACAAATACGTTTGAAAATAATTTTTTCTTCCTTGTATTGTGGCAGGCCTGCTTTCTATAACTATACTAAACATCCTGATTTTGTAATTTTATGCTGCCTGACAACTTTATAAAAATTTCGTTGAAATCGGTTGGGCTAATTCCTTCCAAATTCATAATTACCGAAAAGTTTAACTTTGCAATTGTGGCACTCCTGCGGTGTCGATTCGGTCCAAATACGATAATTTGGTCATTAATTTATGTGCATATTTTATGTACTAAATTTAGTTGAAATCGGTTTATTCAAGAAAAAGATGATAGTGGGGGAGCACACACACATACATAACACACACGGACACCCGGGCGATCTCATAATACTACTTTCCATTTTTTGGAAAGTAGCCTAAAAATACATGGAGCAAACAACCACCACCGCTGGACGAAACGATGCTGTATATAAGGGAGATAATTAAAATGACCACCCCTCTTTTTCATAGTTACACGCGCAGGGAAAGAGGGAGAGAGAAAGAATGGATAATTAAAAGGAGTTGATCAATAGAGCAAATTAATGGGAAGGGTAAGAAGAGTGGGACCTAGGGGTGTCTCGGAAGAAAGAGGGAAGAGACAGAGAGTGAGCGTCAAAGGCAAAAAAAAGAAGAGAGAAAAATCGAGAGAGGGAGACAATTGAAAGAAAGAGAGGGGAAAGAAGGAAGAGGAAAGGCATTGAGAACGAGAGAAAGACAGCGAATGAAGAGGAAAAAAGAACAGAGCGGACAAAAAGGGGAGTGAGAGAGATTGAGGGAAGGAAAGGCGGTTGTTTAAGTAGGAGTTGGGTGGAAAGAGCTATGGCGAAGGGAACTGCAATGGCTCACGGATACAATCCTAAGGAAGAGAGAGAGAAGAAGAAAAGCGCCTCTCAGCGTCGCCTGGCGGGGAGAAACAATGAGATGTGAAAGACAAAAGAAGAGAGGATTACGAAAGAGAGAGAGAGAGAGAAGAATAAAAAAATGAGCGAGAGATAGAGAGGGGAACCTGGAGATATAGTAGAAAGACATAAAGAGTGATATGATGCAAAAGGAAAGGGGAAGAAAGAGAAAGTGCGAGTTATAAAGAGCAATAAGAGAGGAAAAAAGCGAAGGGAGGGAGAATACATTTTCTAAAGGAAAAAAGAGGAACCGTTATACTTTTCTCAAACAGAAAGAAAGGGAGATTGTTTAGAGGAAGGTACGAAGAAAGGGCTTTTGTTTTTTAAATTTCCAAGTGAAAAATAGTCTAAAATCGGAGCATAAAAATATTTCAGAACATCTCACGATGGCAACTCGGTTTGTTTAACAAGATTTTTAGTCCAATAATAATTGTCAAAGAAAATTATTTTTAAATGATTTATAAACAAACACCTTACCATTAAAATACAATCATAAATTCACCAATTTAACACTAACACTAATGACACCACAAGATAGGTAGGTAGTATTGTTGCAAATAGTCATTGCCACCTGAGCTTAATCGACTTAGGGAAAATAATTAAAAGTCATTCTTCCAAAATCTACAAGAGATATAAGATGCGTCAAAAAGGTATAATTTTCAACGTGCGAATTTATCATAAACGTCATATAAACCTCAAATGGAGTCTCATTGCAACAACACAATCAGACCATTTCAAAGTATTCATTCGACATAGGCCTACTTCCGAAGACATACTCAAGGAGTTTTCGCTGCGTGAGCCACTTAGCGATGTCGTTCGAACAAAAATATAAAAATAGCGGTTAAATATTGAATTAATTAAATATTATCAACATTTTTTTATTCTTGCAATAACTAAACGTTTTGATCAAGTACTGACGTAAGCGAAACTCCATTTAAGGTTCACTGTCGAATATCCCTTAACATAACGTAGGAACGGATAATGAACTTTCCGTTCGAAATGCCTCTCCAAAACACCCTATATATTTTAATCAGCTACTTTCGTTTTTGCACGAAGTAACTAGTGAGTAAGAAAATATAGTTTCCGTCTCGCGACAATTACTTCGCCGTTGATGAAGAGAAAGTATACCTAAATAACGAATAAGAAGCTTTTCCGCTTTCTTAAAAGGGGAAGGAGAAAAAAATCACGTAAGCTGTCCTCTTGCAACTCTTAACGATATTTCCTCCCACGGGATTTATATTTCTTCAACCAGAGTGCTTCTCCTTATTTTTCCCCTTTGACAAATAATAAAACAAAACCTCTCCCTCTATATTTTTAGAGGCATTTACATTACGCCCGCTGGTTTGTTTTTTTAAAACCGTCAAGGGGGTGAGGAGAGGGGGCGACAAAAATCCCCCAACCTCTGCAAATCTTTTTATTCTTCTTTCATTTAATATTTTTATTCTTCTCTCTCCGCCAGAATTTCTGATTTTTCATTCTTCTATTTTTTAAGAGAAAATCGGGATCGGTTGCGAAGAGAGGGAGCTGGGATCGCGCGGAAACCCCGCGCGCTCACAACACCTGTCGTCGCCCATCCATCAAGACTCGGCGGGACGACCGTGATCTATATTCCGAAGCGACTAACGACTGCCCTGGGAATAAGAGCGATCGGGGGATGGGGAAGGGAGAGAAGGAAGGAGTTGGAGAGAGGGAGAGAGAGGGAGGAAGAGGAGAGAATGATGGAGAGGAGGGAATGAGGGAGAGGAGGGAATGAGGGACAGACAGACAGACAAACGAGAGAGGGGAGGAGAGAGAAAGAGAGGTAGGTAGGTAGGGAGGGAGAAAGAGAGGGAAGGAGAGGGAGGGAGGTAGAGAGGGAATGATGGAAAGAGGGAGGGAGAGAGGGAGGGAGGGAGAGAGGGAGGGAGGGAGAGTGGGAGGGAGGGAGAGAGGGAGGGAGGGAGAGAGGGAGGGAGAGAGGGAGGGAGGGAGGGAGAGAGGGGGGAGGGAGGGAGGGAGGGAGAGAGGGAGGGAGAGAGGGAGGGAGGGAGAGAGGGAGGGAGAGAGGGAGGGAGGGAGGGAGAGAGGGAGGGAGAGAGGGAGGGAGGGAGGGAGAGAGGGCGGAAGGGAGGGAGATAGGGAGGGAGAGTGAAGGAGTGGGAGGGAGGGAGAGTGAAGGAGTGGGAGGGAGGGAGAGAGAGAGAGAGAACACGTCGGTAGCGATACGAAAACAGCCCCATCCACCACCTCACCTATCGCCCCCATCCAAAATATACCCCTCGAATAAGACGCCTCCCCCCCTTTCTCACGTAAACACCACCCAGATCCTCCAGCCTCGGTCAAACCACTCTCCTCCATCCACGTCCCGCCTTCGGGAATATAATGAGACACTCGAACGAGGCGTAGATGATCGATGGTAATGCCAAGAGAGAGGGAGAGAGAGATCGTCAACGATCATCTCTTCCTCCTCTTCCTCTCGCCTATATTTATTTTCTGAGGCTTGACACCGTTGGTTTTCTCGCCAGAGAAAGAGGAGTGCAACAAATCACTCCTTCGTTTTGTGTGTAGAGATAGGATCGGGGAGGAAGAAGGTGAGAAATAAAAGCCCAATACCGGAACGGGTATAACGAATAAAAAAAATCGATTTCAATAGCTGAATAACGGAGATAGCTTCGAATGGATGTGGCGTCTCTCTCTGTCTTTCTCTCTCTTCCTCTCTCTCTCTCTCTCAAGGTGTGTACTCGTATGTACGTGTGTGGTTGCGATTTCTTTTCTTTTCGAAAATTTCGATGAAATCATCTCTACGAGGTGCGCGGAGAGGAAAATATCCTCGGATCGAGCAGAAAAATCCATCGAGATGTTAGAATAAGCACGTGATCCGATGCTCACGCAAATGGAAATGGCCGGGTTTGTAAAAATTCACTTCATTCCGCCAATTTTCTTACTCTAATCCATCCGGAATTATAAAAAAAGGGATTTTATTTTTTCAAGGTTGAATAACAAAACCAGCCATCGAACAAATTTTTAATCTAATAGAAATCGGAAAAATTGTGCTTCGTAAAATAAAACAGAATAATAACGAATTTATATAGACGGGCTAAATACCGGGACGTTTATATTTTATACAATGTTTGTGTTCCATCGAATAATGGTCTCAAAGTGACTTTTCAACTTGATCACAAGTGTAATTAGGCTAAATATAATATGCTCAAATCATAAAATAAGGGAATCCTATCATCTAATCTCGTTTTACTCTCACAAGACATTTCATTGAAAATCGTGTACAGATGAACAAGGTGGGAAATGTGCTTTCAAAAAGTGCGTAAATATCTGTCACTATAAATTTATTTACTACTGCGAACATGGAAACCAAAACATTGTAAAAACTCCAAGGAGGATCAGAATTAGCATTTTTAAACTGAAATATATGGTCGCAGGCACTATTAAGGTAATTAAATGTTTTACATTTTGGAGATGCAATATCACGAAAAATTTCAAGAATCGTTGCATTCGGAGTGTTTAGATCGGCAACACAATGAAAGTGGAGAAAGGTAGGCTTAGGATAAATAGAAAATGCGCACGAAAATAAGGCGGTACAGGAGATTTCAGATAAATAGCTGAGGGAGCAGACACTACCCATTGATTCATACCGCCAATGTTGTGCAAATTAAAAGAGTGATTTAATCAAGTTTTGGAGCAATCGTCGAATCGTCTGTTACAACGACGATGTTTGACGCATAAATCAGGTAGAAACGCTCTGTAAAACAATTCCAATTGTTTCGATCAGGAAGAGTACCTTCAACTTAGAAAATCTGAGTTGGTTCTTAGTCGGTGAATGAAGATTTTGTCGATATGGAATGTTTACGTTCGTAATATAGCGATATTTTTAAGACTTTCATTTCATGGTCTTGAGATTACAGGCATAATCTCCTTACGTTTCCTTTTTTTAATAAATAAACAAAACTTGCCGCGAAAGCGACATCATGACAATTTTAAGCCCCATAAATATTCCTCGCGGGTCATCATTTCTTTCCCTCTGTATTCAAATCGTGCTCTCTCTCTCTTTAAAAAAAAGGAGAGCTAATTTTCGACCCTGCGGACGAATCGCGGTCTAACGCTGTTATATTCATATCGCATAGCTTCGAATTTGGATGCAATTTACATTTTCCTCCACCGCGACGCAGCAACATCATCTCTCGAATTCTACCCGTCATTCAGCCCGGATCACGTGACCCGGCCGAAAAAATGGAATTTTTGATGTATTTGGTGGGTCGTTTCTTAGAATACGGAATGCCATCGAAGTCCCGCCGTGATGATAACGGCCCACTCGACGAAAAAATTGTAGTTTTCGAGAAGAGACAAAAAAATTCTAGCCCGCGGAGTGGAGCCGGTGTTTTCTGTTCTTTTTATTCCGACTCCGGGCTCGCGACCGCGTGAGGTTCAATTATGCAAAAGATCGGAATGAATCACTGCGGTCGAGGATGCTGCAAGTTGTTGAGGCTGCTAGGAGACGCATAAATAGTTACGAATGAAAATGAACCACGACAGCGTAAATTTGAGGCTAGGTGATGCTTTGTTTGACCTCGAAATAGAGAGAGAGAGAGAAAGAAAAGACCTAATTTGGTTCCTCATTTCCAATCAACGCCAGAATGAAACTACTTTCACGCTATGCAATATTCCATTAACTCTCGATAACTATTCCGATATAATTCGGTGGAGAGCGCGTAACGCTACGATGTTGTTTTTATTCGGCTGTCGCGGGACAAAAGATTCAAATCGACATTTGTCGGAAACGTGATGAATTTGTCTTCATCACCCATTGATAGACAGTTAATAAGATCCTTTGAAAGTAATTTCAGCGCCACGAATAGAGAAAAAATGCACATGCAGTAGTCCCTTGTCAACCACGGTTTTGAGTTATTACAACATATTAATACCTGCTGAAGAGACATATTTTGTCGACTTGATTTCATCCATAAGAAAAACTAGGTATATCTATACAGGAAAATCTCATTGTTTCAATAATGGTTAATTCGATGTATCTGATAATTCAAAGTCGTTAAGATTTCCGAGTTTTGCGCAGTTCTTAATATACTTATTTAGAATTTAGTAATATTCGGTACCAAAGATTCCTTGCATTTCTCGTATTTGAAATAGGAGTTTTCAGTTGTTTATCGAAGTTAATAATATTCCGATTCAGGTCACTTTCCTAATAAATAAGGCCGATGAGTTGGCTGAGAAGATAAGACTTGATTTTAAGAGCTCAAATTGATGGTTCAGCGTTTCCAAAAGCGGCATACTATAGTGGAATTGTGCATGATTGAAGAAGTATCAACTTTTAGTACCGTAGATACTGGTAATTTGCGAAAAGGTATCTAACCTATTCTTGAAATTTACGAGCAAAATGACATCTTCAACTGCTATGAAACTGGGTTATTTTATAATTTGCAACCATATCAGATTCATTGAAAACATGCCACGGCAGAAAAAATCAAAAGAAAGACTGACCGAGTTATAAGCTTGTAGAGCTGATGGAAGTGGAAAAATTAAAACGATTCATTCTTGGTAATGGAATATCAAATAACACGAACCCGTTTAATTAGAAGCTATGAATATAAAGACATAAAAGTAGTAGGAGCGCTTTGCTATCAAAAAGAGCTAAATGCATTTAAGTAAACAAAACCACCCTTAATCTCTCGTCAACACCATCATAATCCATTTTAACAAAAATGTCTCCACTTAAAATATGAAAGTGATATCGCAAACTACCTAAAATGGAAATTTTATAGGCTTTTACGAGTCAAACCAATGGTTTAATATATTCCATCCATGAACTAAAACATTATGAAATGTAGGTAATAGCCTACATTTATATTTTCTGCAGTCTTCTTCATGCCTTAAAATCACTCTTTCCCTTTCAAATCGTATATCAGCTGAAATCTTTTCCTGCCACATTCTCTTTTTCCGTTCAGTTTCCCTTCTATCTCGTCTTTAATCATGCTCTCGTTCCATTCCAGCTCGCCTTCCACTTTCTTATAATCTGTATAATCATTCGCTTCTCTTCTATTCTTCTTAGTACTTTTTTTTATCTTATTAATCCATTTGATCTTCAGAATTATTCTCCACGCCCACATTTCGAAGCTTTCCAAGAATTTTATATAATTTTTCCTTAGCGTCCATGTTTCTGCCCATCCAAAGTTATACTCCATACATAACATTTTACCAACTTCTTACGGATATCCCCCATTATATTTCCTGTTAGCAAGAGTTTCTTTCTTCTTCTTTGCTTTTGCTATTCTAGCACTTATTTCATCCGTACATTTTGCTTCTCTAGCTACTTCCAAAGTATTTATATTCTGAAACTTGTTGCAATGACTTTCCACCAATACTTGTGTTCAAGTTTTCTTCTTAAGTCCATATTCGCATGACCCTTGATTTATTTTCTACCTTTTACCAGCTGGATATTTGTCGTTTTCTGGGGTTCTTTTTCCTTTCCTGATAGAAGTATTTGATCATTCGCGTATTTTACTGTCCTTATAATCCTTCCTCCAAACATATAGTCTCCTGTGTATTTCAACGCTTCTTTCATTAGCCTTTCTTCATATATATTGAATAGGATCTTCGATATACAACAGCCCTGTCTTACTCCTCTACCGATATTTACTTCGCTGGTGTCAGTTTTCTACAACCTGGCTTTTACAACTTCATTCATGTATTTCCAGTCAACAATTTCATTCATATAGATCTTCATCATTATTATCCAATTTCCTCTACCAAAGGCCTAATGCCACTCGACGAAACATATGTCGCAATCTAGACTGTACTTTATTGCCCTTCCTGATATGATTCTCTTTACACCGATAGCATCTCTGGTTCCTCGCCCCTGAAATCGAATTGATCCTCAACTATTATATATATGTGTGTGTGTGTGTGCACGAAGACTGACTGCGAATGTACATCAGAAACACGGAAAATATCGATCACGCTTCCGAAATGTTAAAAAAAAATCGCGAATTTATATTCCTCTCTTCATCTCTAACCCCCCCTACTCCACACGTGCTGAATACATTATTTTTTCAATCAAAGTATTTTATCGAATCAAAAGCGGGAATGTGTACTAAATATGGGAGGAACATCTTTTTCCAATTTTCGCACTGGATATCTATTACGATTTACATTTTTATCTCGCCTCTCTCTCTCTCTCTCTCTCTCTCTCTCTCTCTCTCTCTCTCTCTCTCTCTCTCTCTCTCTCTCTCTCTCTCTCTCTCTCCTCCCTCTCATCTCTCTATCTCTCTCTGCAAAGCCATCTCTCCATCGAGAGAACACCTCTTGAATTATTCAGTCCGCTACCCGGAGTTCATTCCATCGATTTTCCATCGCGCTCCCCGGTGTAAGTAGGTGGGAACGGCAGACGTCCGAAGAAAGTTCAATCACTGTTAAAGGAGGAGAAGGAGGAGGAGTATTGTAAGGGGAGAAGGAATGGAGTAGTTAGAAGGTTCAACGAGAAGGCGTGAATGAAAGGGTTGGCGATGAGGGGTGGGAAATTAGAGAGAGGGAGGAAGGGGTGGTGAAGGAAATCCGACGATGTGGGGAGGAGGAGAAAGAGAATGGTTTAGTGTTTAAGGGGGGGGGGGGAATGAGGGGGTTGTGGGCGGGTTGGGGGGAGGGAAAAAGAGAGTGGGACTAAGTGCGTGGACACGGAAGGAATCAAATTGGATCAGAAAGACTGAGCCTACACTTAGTTTTCGGGAGAGAGGAAAACTGGAGAATACGAGGCAGTGGAAGGGAGAAAAATAGGAAGAGAGGAGAGAGATAGGATGTGGAAAAGAGAGAAAGTCGGCAGAGAGAAGGGAGAGGGTATGATAGACTGATCATGGGGGAGAGAGACTGAGAGAGGAGGAGGGAGAGAAAAGGGTGGAGAGAGAAAATGGTGGAGAGAGAAAATGGTGGAGAGAGAAAGTGGTGGAGAGAGAAAATGGTCGAGAGAGAGAGAGAATGGTGAAGACAGAAGAGGGGAGAGAGAAGAGACGAGAGAGAAGAGACGAGAGAGAAGAGACGAGAGAGAAGAGACTAGAGAGAAGAGACGAGAGAGAAGAGACGAGAGAGAAGAGACAAGAGAGAAGAGACTAGAGAGAAGAGACGAGAGAGAAGAGACGAGAGAGAAGAGACAAGAGAGAAGAGACTAGAGAGAAGAGACGAGAGAGAAGAGACAAGAGAGAAGAGACTAGAGAGAAGAGACGAGAGAGAAGAGACGAGAGAGAAGAGACTAGAGAGAAGAGACGAGAGAGAAGAGACGAGAGAGAAGAGACAAGAGAGAAGAGACTAGAGAGAAGAGACGAGAGAGAAGAGACAAGAGAGAAGAGACTAGAGAGAAGAGACGAGAGAGAAGAGACAAGAGAGAAGAGACAAGAGAGAAGAGACTAGAGAGAAGAGACGAGAGAGAAGAGACGAGAGAGAAGAGACAAGAGAGAAGAGACGAGAGAGAAGAGACGAGAGAGAAGAGACAAGAGAGAAGAGACTAGAGAGAAGAGACGAGAGAGAAGAGACGAGAGAGAAGAGACGAGAGAGAAGAGACGAGAGAGAAGAGACTAGAGAGAAGAGACGAGAGAGAAGAGACGAGAGAGAAGAGACAAGAGAGAAGAGACTAGAGAGAAGAGACGAGAGAGAAGAGACAAGAGAGAAGAGACAAGAGAGAAGAGACTAGAGAGAAGAGACGAGAGAGAAGAGACGAGAGAGAAGAGACAAGAGAGAAGAGACGAGAGAGAAGAGACGAGAGAGAAGAGACAAGAGAGAAGAGACTAGAGAGAAGAGACAAGAGAGAAGAGACGAGAGAGAAGAGACGAGAGAGAAGAGACGAGAGAGAAGAGACGAGAGAGAAGAGACAAGAGAGAAGAGACTAGAGAGAAGAGACGAGAGAGAAGAGACAAGAGAGAAGAGACTAGAGAGAAGAGATGAGAGAGAAGAGACGAGAGAGAAGAGACTAGAGAGAAGAGACGAGAGAGAAGAGACGAGAGAGAAGAGACAAGAGAGAAGAGACTAGAGAGAAGAGACGAGAGAGAAGAGACAAGAGAGAAGAGACTAGAGAGAAGAGACGAGAGAGAAGAGACAAGAGAGAAGAGACAAGAGAGAAGAGACTAGAGAGAAGAGACGAGAGAGAAGAGACGAGAGAGAAGAGACTAGAGAGAAGAGACAAGAGAGAAGAGACAAGAGAGAAGAGACTAGAGAGAAGAGACGAGAGAGAAGAGACGAGAGAGAAGAGACAAGAGAGAAGAGACGAGAGAGAAGAGACGAGAGAGAAGAGACAAGAGAGAAGAGACTAGAGAGAAGAGACGAGAGAGAAGAGACAAGAGAGAAGAGACTAGAGAGAAGAGACGAGAGAGAAGAGACGAGAGAGAAGAGACAAGAGAGAAGAGACTAGAGAGAAGAGACGAGAGAGAAGAGACAAGAGAGAAGAGACTAGAGAGAAGAGATGAGAGAGAAGAGACGAGAGAGAAGAGACTAGAGAGAAGAGACGAGAGAGAAGAGACGAGAGAGAAGAGACAAGAGAGAAGAGACTAGAGAGAAGAGACGAGAGAGAAGAGACAAGAGAGAAGAGACTAGAGAGAAGAGACGAGAGAGAAGAGACAAGAGAGAAGAGACAAGAGAGAAGAGACTAGAGAGAAGAGACGAGAGAGAAGAGACGAGAGAGAAGAGACAAGAGAGAAGAGACGAGAGAGAAGAGACGAGAGAGAAGAGACAAGAGAGAAGAGACTAGAGAGAAGAGACGAGAGAGAAGAGACGAGAGAGAAGAGACGAGAGAGAAGAGACGAGAGAGAAGAGACTAGAGAGAAGAGACGAGAGAGAAGAGACGAGAGAGAAGAGACAAGAGAGAAGAGACTAGAGAGAAGAGACGAGAGAGAAGAGACAAGAGAGAAGAGACAAGAGAGAAGAGACTAGAGAGAAGAGACGAGAGAGAAGAGACGAGAGAGAAGAGACAAGAGAGAAGAGACGAGAGAGAAGAGACGAGAGAGAAGAGACAAGAGAGAAGAGACTAGAGAGAAGAGACAAGAGAGAAGAGACGAGAGAGAAGAGACGAGAGAGAAGAGACTAGAGAGAAGAGACGAGAGAGAAGAGACAAGAGAGAAGAGACGAGAGAGAAGAGACGAGAGAGAAGAGATGAGAGAGAAGAGAAGAGACGAGAGAGAAGAGACGAGAGAGAATAGACGAGAGAGAAGAGGGGTGAGAGAAGGGTGAAGATAAAAGAGGGAGAGAGATAGGTGAGGAGAAAGATGGGTGGGGAGAGAGATGGGTGGGGAGACCGATGGGGGGGGGAAGAGATGGGTGGGAGAGAGATGGGTAGGGAGAGAGATGGGTGGGGAGAGAGATAGGTGGGGAGAGAGATAGGTGGGGAGAGAGATAGGTGAGGAGAGAGATGGGTGGGGAGAGAGACAGACAGACAAACGGCTGGGTGGGGATAGAAGGGGGAGATAAACAAATAGATATATGCATTTATTTGGGCGAGGTTGAGTCCCTTCTTGAGAAGGAGCGAGAGCAGAATGGATGAGGAGCTATATAGGAGAGAAATAGAGAGGAAGGGGAGAGGATGAAGAGAGAATTAGGGGGAGAGAAGGAAGAGTAGAGGGAAAGAGGACGGACCGAGAAGAAAGGAACGAGAGAGGATGAGGGCTAGAGGAGGAGGATGAGTGTTATAGGAGGAAGCTTAGAGGGGGAGGGGGAAAGGATGATAGAAAAAATGTTAGGGTAGGAGAGATATAGAGGGAGAGAGGAAGGGAAAAGGAGAATGGAAAGAGGAAGAAAAAAAGAAAGGTCAAAGGAGAGTGAGAAGGAAAAGAGAAAGAAGACGCGATAAAAGTAGAGGGACGGAGAAGGAAAAAAAGGAAGAGGAAAAGCAGGGAGGATAACATACGGGTACTTATGGCCATAGAGGATGAAGGTAGTAGAGGAACAAAGCGGAGGGTTAGAAGGGGGAGACAGGGTGAGAGTCATTTAAGCAACGCGGAATCTCGTCTCCTTTAAGGAGGAGAGTATTCTGAAAGGGCTGAAGTGTGTTCCTTTGCATGAATGATGTAAAAAAAATCCACGTTAAAGCGAGTACCTTTTTATAGTCGGCAAAAGAGAGGGAGAGAGAGAGAGGTGGAGAGAAAAAGGAATGAGGATGTAGTTGAGGAACAGATTCTTTTTCGCGAGAATAATATAATAAAGGAGCAAAAGCGTCAACGAGAAGCAAGAATACGGATGAAAAATTGAATCAAATGTTCCGGCAACGTGTCTCTCTCATTCATCAACTCGCTTGCTCGAGAAGTAGAGAGAGAGAGAAGAGTGAGTGATTATGATTGCATTACTTAAATCGCTTGTTCGAATGTCTCCGCTTATAATTCCATCGTTATTTAGGTGAGGTAATGAAATCATCGTTTGCATCGAAGTTAATTTCTTTCTCGTGAAAAGGGACCCGCCTCGCATGTTATAGGACTGTGTATTTTAAGAACGAGCCGATCCTCAATGTCATGAAATGCTTTATTATATTAATGGAGCTATGAGAATGAATGTAACAGGCATTGTTTCGGTCTTTATTTGAATCACAAGCGGTAAACAGTTTTCCCTCACGCTTTTCTAGATTCCGATACATCCAACTCAGTTTTGGGGTTTGTTTTTTATAGGAAAAATAATCTTTTGAGAATGCAGCTACCTGTTAGAGATGAAAACATCGTTGTAATTTTCAGTAAAAGCTGTTTGTATCCCTTCTTAAACACCACCCATTTGCGTGCATTAATGCCACTCATGATTAATACGCACACATTCTTCAAATTTCACGTGAATAGTTAGATATTTAGAAAAACGGAATGTAGTTCCAAATTCAACTAATATTTACAATCTTGAAAAAATTATGTAATTATCTCCAGAGTTTTAGGTAAATCGATTCACAAGCTGATCGTATTTGTTGGACTTGTGTTTTTAAATGAAAGAAACATTATCCAAAGCTGGTTTTTATTTACTACTAAGACCTTTGTTAAAAGCATTTTTTCAGAGCGAAAGGATTGCTTATTTTCTTCTGGATATGAAGGCGTATACTATGTGAGGTGCAGCTACAAAAACATTACGTTTCGGGAAAAAGTGACTTTCTGTGAATTGGTGATTATAAGGATATCGGATCTCAGACTATGTAATTGCAGGGTACGACCTGTCCGAACCAATGCATAACATCGCCTTGGGCAGGACCATTCCGAAAGAGTCGGCTTACATCTCGAGGATAACAAGAGGGGTCATGGAAATAACGAAAAGGCCATCGAATTTCGGCAGGAAGGATCCCTGCATATTCTCCTCCACGGGGAAATGTCCCCCTTGGTGTGCCATGACGGTTGAGCGACAGCCGAAAGAGAAACCAATAGGATAAAGGGCGAGGAGTGGAAAGAAGACGTTCATACGGTTGCCATAGGATATAAAAATCGTTTAGACATGAATAAACCAACTGTAATATTGGCGAAACGCTGTCAACTGACAAAAACTTAGCGACGCAACATCCCGAATGATCGACTTAACAACTAAAGGAATTTTTTCAAACTGTGGGACGCTAAGGCATTTCAAATGGGGCGCAGTATGGAATGATAGCTATAAAATATACATAAATAGATAAGAAGTCGAGAATGACCTTCGTTTATATCTGACAAATTTGGGGCCTAATTTGAAGCAACGTTGTGAAGAATAGCAAAGGTGCCTTCCCATGAACAAGGTTATTCTATTTTAGCTATACTGAGACAGATTTATCCTTTTTATTGGGTTAATTTTAAATGTATAAACTCCATGATTTTATATTATTATCTATTTTTATAAATGTACAGATTATAATTTTGTGTGTACGAATGTGGTATCACCATTAATAGTAATGCTTGAATGGGCCGAGAACATTATAGTTGAGAGCACGAAAGAAGGCTGGTGAATCGAGATCAGTGCGCAGAGAGAGAGAGATAATACTCGTTACATTGCTGCCAAACCGCTCGGAAAACAACGAATGACGCACGAAGTCCTATGTCGCTATGCCACAAGCGCTCACCGTTCACTCTTGACAGCTGACAACATTGCAACCAGCTCGATTTTGAAGTACTAGTACACTTTAAATACTATTTCTCTGGCTTTTTTGTGAAAAACCTTGTGTTTAATTCCTTCGCCCTCCATTTTAGAACACCAAAAGATGGTACTATTTAAATCTCAATCGTAAAACAAGCAACTAAACACAGAAATCACGCCGCAAATGTATGTACCGCACGCCAAGAACGGCTGTAACTGACTGACGTGGATTGGCTAAGTAAAGGAGAGAGAGAGAAACCACGTGACATTCCTTGCCTTTGCGCATCCAGTTGCCACCCGCCTTCGTTCGTGCTCCCGACAACAGTAGCAATGTCTGAGTAGGGCGGGAGTTAAAAATGTCCGAGAAACAATGAATTAAGGCAATTATCCTTTTTCCGCTATATATGGTTGAAAGTGTATGACTAATGACATCCTTCATTCTAAATGGTTAAAACTTGAGCATAGTTTTAAATGACTAAAATCGATGTCACATCCTTGTCTATTGTTAATTTCTCAGCAATAGAAGAATAGAAGAAAAGATTCGAATCCTGACGGAGGAGAAAAGTGACAGATGAAATAGTAAAGAGAAGGCTTAAAAAATTAAAAGACGCCCAAGATGACAAATAGAAAATATTTCCTGATTTCCCTTACGACCTTTCCCGCGACGGTTTTATGGGAGTCGTGATGGGGTCCATAATTTTTCCACCTCTACTACCACTTCATTAAGCAACGATATTTAATTGTGTCGATTATTCCATAAAAAGAAAGCGAAATAAATTCTCGAGCTGGTTGCGGGATTTATTGCCGATTTATTACTTAACGAATCGTTTCGTTGCACGGATAAAAACGAGTCGTGAATATGAGTTGATTGATATCTTCGTAAGCTTTTGGTTTATATTGCGTGTCACTTCGTTGGGCATCTAAATAGGAATTGAAAACGAGCACCCACGTGCATTACTCTAGCAGCTTATTTAGTGAATTATATCACGGAAATGTGCCAGTTTTCAATATAAATACACTCATAGTATTTATGAAACAATTGGAGTTTTTTCATGGACCTGGATAAAATTAGGGCGTTTTTAAATGCGCTTATAATATTAATTTGCCGTCTAACTTTCTATGCACTTGCTTTAAGACTGTTAATAAACCTTAAATGATAGACACATTAAACTTGGAGGACTGATTTCTGTACTACTGCCATTTGTTTATCTTTAGATATGAGTTTTGAAAAATATATGTATAACTTTGGATGAGGCCCTATTTCAAATATTGTTTTTAGCCTCGTCAAAAACTTGAAAGATGGATTGCTGGAAATTTGAGAGTACACTTCCACATTAATGCCACTTATTCTTGAAAAGTATGAGAAAAAGCCAACAAGAAAGTAGTAATTTTATTAAGCTTAAAAAATTCTTACGCGATTTTGTTTTTTACGATAACAATCTTCATAACAGCTAATTTGCACAAGATCTACGACAAATGCGAAAATACGTTTAATTTCCTTTCGTGTGAACACAGCAAATGAAAGGAAATGGATTATCTACGACGATGAAATGAACGCCAACACGTTAATTTCCTTTCGTGGGCACAAAGGAAGTGAAAAAGAACGGACAATTTACTACAAACGAATGAACTTGACGTAAAGATTACGTTACAATTACTCGAGTGAGGTACGTTTGAAATGATTTTCGATCGTTTTAGTTATATCTCCGAAGGTATAAAAGATAGAATGCTGAAACTTGCAGTGTACATTTCCACATTAATACCACTAATTCTTGAAAAGTCTGTTTAAAACTTTACAGATGCGGATAGGGAAACGTTGAAAATTTAACACAAAATTGATTGCGTTCTAAATTTTAGAAATAGATATCAATTATCCAAAATAGTATAGTTTTATGTAAAATACGTTTTTTTAGAATGAAGATGCGCAATAAAACGCAAACTTTGCTATAAAGTATCTTTCATTTAAACGCTAAAGACACTATCACGTGATACCTACGTCAAAAAACAAACGACACTCTATTGACCGATTAGATGGCGGTATAGCACTCCATCTGTTTCTTCAATTATTCATTTTGGTAATACTTTTGTTTTGTTTCACTATGAAGCTTTCTCCGATTAACTTAATTGACGAACTGAGGAGAATTCGAAAGTTGGGCACAATTTATTTCTTTTTGTATTTTTTAAAATTGGCACGTACCTAAGTTAAAAAATAAAGCCAATTTTTCGAAATTTTCGATTAGTGATTAGTGATTTTCTCATTTTACCAATCAATAAGTTTTGTTAAAAGTATAGCACAGAATATTTGTGTGAAAAGCCTGCAACGTGGAAAATTCTGAGTAATAATTACTCAAAATCGAGAGTAATGTATAATTAGCTCCACTACTTAAGATTAAAATTCAATTTGAATTTGTATCTGTATAGTTTTCTCCTTGTAATTTTAAATTCTATAATAATTTGAGCTCAAATATTTGAATTTCAAACGATTTCTTTCACTTTGACCATGACTTTATTCATAAAATAAGTATTAAAGCAATTGTTACAGAATTTAAATTTCCCCGAGTAATCCTCGGCTAAAATTAATCTTAATATTAAGATTCTTAATTGGTTAATAAAGATTTTAAAATTTTTAAATGTAAAGAAACTAGTAAATTATTGGTCAAAATTCGTCAAAATCATCAAAATCGAAACCTCAGATCGCAAAATTCAGTTTAATCTCATCGGTAATGAAAAATGTTAAATGAAAGCTCCTGGCTGAGTGGATATATTCTGACGATGATCATTCGTTATTATTTTCAACACTTAAAAAAATAAATTAAGGCAACGGACTCCTCAAAAGCTACTGTTTCAAGGAATAAGTCAAACAGATAAACACCTCATGTGATTAAAATCTCTGCTCCTTATGCAAAATCAAATAGAAGTCGCGCTAAAAAAAGCTTGGAAAACCGTGAGGAGAGAAAACTCGAGGGCCCCGTTACGAATTCGGGTGATCTTCAAAAGAGCGAGGAACGCATGTGAGGGGAAGAAAGAACTAGGCGTAGTTGATGAAAGACACCAAAGAATATAAGGGTGCAGAGCAAAGTAAAGGAAAGGAGGGGTAGAGAACAGGGAGGGAGATCGAGGAAGACGAGGGAAGGCGAGGGAAGAAGAGACAGAAGAGGGAGAGAAAAAGAGAAGAGTGAGAGAAAAAGAGAGAAGAGGGAGAGAAGAGAGAAGAGGGATAGAAGAGAGAAGAAGGAGAGAAGAAAAAAGAGGGGAAAGAGATTGATTGATTGATTTATTGATTGATAAGTTCTTTATTTGGGGCGAGATTGAGACCAAGAAAATCCATCTTCCACCATACCCCACGTTGTGATAAATCTACAGTGTTAAATTTACATTTTATACATTACACACACATTAACAATGTTGATGCCAGTATTTGGGAAAGATGAATTTTATGAGAAAATGTAAAGATTACTGAGTGATATCATTCATATTTTTTAAATAATCCATTGCAGGAAAACATACTCACACGAAGGGGGTGAGAAAAACCTTCGCCTACTGAGATCAACTATTGATATCAATAATTGAAATTTAAAACAATAGATAAGAAGGAAAGTTAAAGTTATTCTAAGCAAAAATTTTGCACTATAAATATTGATTGTTGCTTAGGAAGAGAGAGAGAGAGAGAGGAAGAGAGAGATTAAGAGAGATGAAGACAAAGATCCATTAATGAACAATCAATTATTGGATTTTAAAATAATAGGTACGAAGAAAAGTTAAAGTTATTCTAAGGAAAAATTTTGCATCATAAATATTGATTGTTGCTTAGAAAGAGAAAGAGGAGAAGAGAGAGTTGCAGAGAGAGAAATAGGGAGAAGAAGAGAGGGGAAGAGAGAGAGGGATGTGAGAGAAAGGCGAGATAGGAAGAGAGAGAGAGAGAGAAAAGGGGAAGGGAGTGGGGTTGCTAAGGGCGGCGTCAGAGAGAGAACCGGGAGGTGTTCTGGAGGCCGCAAAATGCCGCGTTAATGAGGGGATTGAGGGGAAAGGAGGCAGAAAAGGCTGCGAGGAGGATGTGTGTGGGTGGTTGCTGGGGGAGGGGGAGGATAAGTGAGGGAGGGAGGAAGTGCTAGAAGGGTTGGCGGCGGCGAGTTTCTGTAGTCTTACCCGCACCTACAAGGCGCTCGCTCTGGATTTCATAACGGAGTAGACGGAAAGATAGTAAAAGGGTGTGAGAAAGAAGGCGGCGTGAGGGGATGAAGGGAGGGGGGAAGAATGGCGGAGGAAATAAGGGAACAGGTGTGCCGTAGGATTTTTAAAGAGGTTGTGATTGATGAGGAAGAAAGAGGGAGAGAATTCGTGGTGGAGAGAGAGAGAAGTTGGAAAGTTATGCAAGGAAAGGAAGGTGTGTGCAAGAGTAATGGCATTTAAGAATGCGAGGAAGTTTTTGAAAATAAATCATCGAAATTGAGGGGAGAAAATTGGATGAAAATCGGACCCAATTAGCGGAGGAATTCGGCTATCTGTTCGAGAGATCCCTTTTTTCGCTGAAAGTTTTCTGAGCCCCTAGTGCGGAAAGCCGGAATTATTGATTGAATTAAGGCGAAAAGGAATCGCTCGGAGTTTTCTAAAGGGATCGTTTTCACTTTTAACGCGGTTGCGCGCACTTTGTTTTTGTCCCATTGCAGATTCGTTCTGAATTTGAATCGTGCGGCAGGAATACAAGTTACTGATGGACCTACTTCCAGAACCCATGCGACGATGACATTTCTCACAAATTATATTGCACGTAGCATACAGGATTGCTTTCATTCAAAAAACAGCTGTTAGTCATTTGATAGATATTTTAATCGCGGAGACTCTCTCTTACTTACTGTGAATGCCAGAAATTACCCAAATTTAATAATTTCGCCGTAAGAGGGTTACATGGCTTCGCAATAAAGACACTAGATATGTAGTGAAATAAGCAGTCTCAGTTAGCGAATGCTAATTTTGTTTTTCTGATGAAATGCACTCAACCTTGTACATCAATATAAAGATTTTTGTATCATACTGAATTCTTTCATTAAAATACATAAAATGAGTAATTTTATAAATCTGGAAGATGAACATCGTCATTGATAATAATGTCAAATAATCTAGTTTATTACTTCATTAATTCCTTAATTCTATAAACATTTCAAAATTATTTCAAGGGACAGATGGCAAACATCGAGGGATATTGTTTGCAGGAGGGCTAAAAATTAATTAACTCGGGATATGGATTACAGCTGATTAACAAAAAAATTCGATTATAATGTTTACCATTGATAAAACTGCCTTGTATGTGTTGCATCATTGAGTAATATTGCTTTATTGATTCACTGAATATCCATTACACGTGCCTCTTGCTTTTCCTGTCATTACTCAATTGGAAATTCACGTGTACTATATATGATAGAGGTTATTTATAAGCATAGTTCGAAGGTATTTCCTTATAGCCCTTATCAATAATTATCAAACTTTTAACTAAACAAGTAAATTGATGGAATAAAGCGATCTGAAGATCTTATGCAGACAGGCATAAGCTGTAATGTTGGGAATAATTTTGAAACGAGAAAAAGGTCGATTCCGGGTCATAGCAGTCTTTTTTCTCGTTTCAAAATTATTCTAAACGGGTAAAGTTTGTTTATAGATAGTCTTGTAGATTATGAAAGATGACGATGGAGCTGAAGTTTAAAGGAATGGTAACTGTTTGAATTACTGCCGGAATCTCACAATCTCAGAGACCACTATGGTACATCCAACTCGATCTAATGAATTCATTCGAGGATTATCGAGCTCGTCTTATGGCCGAAAACACATTCAGGAATTAGCGCAATTATAAAAAAAATTGAATCTCCAATATCCAAAGCAAGATTATGAAAAAAACATGCGCGTTTTGCCTACAATGCAGCCGTCCTCTGAGGTAATTCGGCGAATTATTCTAATACCTACTTTCGGTGAATTACCACTGATGACGGCTACATTGTAACCGAAATACTCATATGGTTTTTCATAACCTTGTTGTGGCTATTGGAGATACCTGAGAGAAGTTTTTTCATTTTTTTATATTGAAGTGCTTGTCCTTGAATCTATCTAATGAGTTTAAAACAATTACAATATCCCATTTTTTTAAATCAAATCTTATATCGCAGTGGTTTATAATTAGTAAAAAAGGTCCGTTTTAAGCATATAAGAACATTTTTAGAAATATAAAATTATGCAATAATTGTTATGCGGTGGGCGTTTTTTAAATACACTGAAAATGATAGTAAAGTGTCTTTAAAGGAGAGATCTCGGCCTTCTCCATGGAGAAATTCTGAAATACGACGTTATCACTTCATAAAAGAGCATATCATATAACACAAAAGAGAACTTTTAAAAAACTAGAATATTTTCGCAAGAAAAAGACTTGATTTCTCACAATATATTATAGCACTCAAAAACGGCCGCAGCGCTACGGATTCATGGTATTGTAACACGAGTTGAGGCTTTGTTTTTGTTCGGTCATTTTCAATTTCAAAAACAAAAAGAAACCTTGCAAGAATTGAGAAGAACCAATTTCCGTCTTGATTCAATGTCTGAGACACAAAAGTTTAAACGTTTCTAAGAAAAATAATAGTAACACCAAAAGAAAAACTATATTCTTGTGGCAATTAAATTATGCATACAAATATTTTTCCTATATGGCATATCAAATGCCTATGCATTATAAAAAAAGTTAAACATAACAATGAAGGAGTTACAGAAAAAGAAAAGAAGAACGTTATTCACAACTAAGCTTTGTGGTAATTAAAGTGCATACAAGTTGCACACAAATATTTTTCGTATATTTCAGGATTCGATTTCAAAACGTTAAGCTTTCCATTATTAAAAGCATGACGTTTTCATGAGGAGAAAATATGCACAAAGTAAATTCGTTTCTAAAAATTAATTACAATTATCCAAACAAAATACGAATTTTTGAAGAAAAAGAATGTTCTAACTAAATCACATTATTTAAATCTTATAGAATTTGTACGAATACACGAGTCAAAAATGTATATAGCTATATGATTATCTAATGATAGTTAATTGTAAAAGTAATCATTTAGTTTAAATGTACTTACATGCACCAGCACGAACTGGAGCATTTAAGCTCTTGGTAAATTCCGCCAACTGCGTCCCTATTAAATCTAGTGCTCTGCTCCCTCTTCCGATATTACACCGCCATATATATCCGCGTCAATACTTTTCTATTACAGAGGTTGGCAACCTACGTACAGCAGGCCGAATGCGACCCACGAGAGCATTCGATGCAACATGAAAAAGCGAATTTCAAAACAGACAATTTAATAGTTGTAATTCAACCAATGGTCACAAACCCCTGCCTGGCGAATTTATAATGCTAAGCTGCCGCACTTGATTTCCACACGTATAACACCACAAAATATCACAGCTAACTTCCGTTGATGGTTATTATGCGGCTCGTCAAAAAACGCAACTTCCCATTAAGCTCGCCGATGTTGCCTCAACCAACAATGCGGATCACCACGCAAAAAACGTTTTCTGGCTTCTACTTCAAAGTACCAAACAGTGTTTCTGTATCCTTTTGGAGGGTTTGGACGGTTCATGCATTTCAATGTCTCGTATTTCCACTTTGAAACATTAATCAGAGATCTGTTCTGGATCAAACAAGTTATAGATAAAAATAAACTTTATGTCCTACTCAATTCGCGGACCCCCGAGAAATAAAGCGCGGACTCCCGGTTAAGAAACACTGTAATAAAACCTTTGTGTGATCCTTTGGCTTGAAAAGTAACGAGTAACTTGTAACTGTTCTAAATTTCAACTCTGTCCATAGCCTTATTAAGGTTTATAGGTGACATGACATGGCAACTCTCCCACATTTTTAAGATTAAAATGGCTGAATACAGCACGTGCCACAAAACCGTAACTAGGTAGAGTCAAAATAATCATAAATTAAATGACTCAAGCAGTTATAAAAACTTCCCCTGCAACTATTTGCAAGAATTCCTTCTCCAAACAATAAATTGATGAACCTACATCGCCATTACAAACCCTAGAAAGATAGGAAAAACGTATTCGCGGAAGACGCTGTGGAAAGAAACGAGTGATAAGCATGAGAGATGAAAATGGTCAAAATACCACCAATCGATCTTATTAAACTTAGGCCCGTTTAAATAAAAAATCGACATTTAACCTCTCTTTTCTCCCCCATTAGGCCTACCGGTTAGAAATTCGCGGTGTTTGTGTGTGCGTGGGAAAAGGTGAAAATAGTGGAAAAAGAAACGGAAAAAAGAAAATTCTCGACCGACAATGGCGAAGTGGGTAAGAAGGTGCGCGCGATAGTGTGCAGAGAAGGAGGGAGACTAAATATCTCGTAACGAGATAGAAAATTTTTAAGTTCGCTGAGAGATGGTGAAAGAGACCAAAAAAGAGAGAGAGAGAGAGAGAGAGAAGCCTTCTATTCGTGAAAGAAGATGATGATAAAGGATACGCAGGGAGAGAACGAGTAAGGAGAGAATGAGGAAAGCAGGGAGGAGGGGGTGGAGATGGCAACGGAGTGAAGTCGTTAATGAAGGAAGGCCGCAAAGAGCAGGAGATACATACCTCAGCGAGCAGAGGAGACGCGGCATAGAGGGAGGGAGGGAAGAAGTGGGAGGGAGAGAAAAAAGAGGGAGGAGGAGGGATAAGAGGTGAAGGAAGGAAGGGGGATTATTGTCGAGGGGGAGGGGGTTGTTTGAATGGAGCGCTGAACAGACCTCCCGAGACCACCCTCTGAGTATGCAGTTCGCAAAAGACGGGAAAAGTGAAACACTCCTCTCTTTCGTTCTTTTATTTTTTTATCCTTCCTCTCACCCCCTCTTCCCATCCGAGGGTTTTCCCCCTCTTTCTAAAGAGGAAGAGAAGTGGGGAGAAGGGGAGGGGGCTGGAGCGTTTGGATGACGGAGCTTTGTTAAAGCGATAAAAGGTGGCTGGAGCATACAGGGAAGGGAGTAGGCAGGAGGAGGAGGCAGAGGGAGGAGGAAAACTTTAAAGGTAGAGAGACTAAAAAGAGGCAGAAGTGCATGAAGCCTTCTCCACCCACTCCTCTTTCAATCTCCCCCTCTCTCTTTTTTAACTATGCGTCGCTCTTCAAAACCTTATACGTGCATTTTTTTTCGGCCCGGTGCAAAAAAGCACGCAGCAGGTAAAAATAAACGTGAGCATGTAGAGGAAGAGGAGGTATCTTGGATATATATATATGTACATACATACGGGTACAAAAGTCTCCTAACGCTTTAAGTTACGAATGAATTCGCTCCGCTAAATCGTTTTTTCCTTTTCAAGGAAAGCGGAGGGCGTCGTTGGGGAGGACTTGGAAGGCGGAAGAATTTATTTTTGCAAACGCTTGGCGAGGTTTTTTGTTTTTAATGGGGAAATGCACTCGAGTTCAACTTGTGCCTATTGCGACTCAAAAGTTGCAAGTAATTCATTAAAGCTAACCTCTCGACATGCCGGGCGGAAATCTCATGCGAAAATTATCAGTTTGGTTACCCTTTTAACTCCCTGAATTTCCGCAACTTGTTTTTTTCGGTTTCTTAGTGTGTTTAAATTTAAAAAAAGAAAACATCCATCTTTGCCTCCGACATGGGTATATTGAATCGATTTTAAGGGCTTGATACTGTGTTGTGCATACAGAGAGAAGTTGGCAGGTCTGCTCAAACATTAAGATGTAAGTTGCACGAAACACAAATCTGGGAAGAATGAAAAATACCAACCGCGAAAAAAAACTGTTGTGAACAACGGAACGATGAAATTACGACATGCATGACGATGCATGCATTAAGTTCTCATGCCTGACTTTGCGATTTACAACGCCGATATTTAGGTTCCTCGAGTATATTTATTTATTTATTTAACAACTTAGTGCTACAAGTTGGCGATCTGCCAGGTAGTAACATAAGGAAACCTCGTAGGTTTCTCACACTTCCAGCAACGAAATCTGAAGACAAACAATAGGACAGCAATAAAAAGATCTATAGTAATGACATAACAAAAATATTACTCATAAGAAATATCACTGAAAATTAGAAAATTCAAAAGTTTCAAAAAGAAAGGAGAAATAATAAAAAATCACAAAAGAATCATAAAATCACAGAAAAATCACAAAACAACTTTACATCTGTTCCTAAAAACATTTGCACTCTTTGGGAAGGGCTTAAATAGCTCAGCAGGCAACTCATTCCAGTCAACAATAGTTCTGTTTAAATATATTTTTTTATATTTGTTTTTTGTTTTCTACACTTAAATTTGTAATTGTGAACATTTTTCCCTTTAAAACATGGTTCCTCCACCCCCTTATGTAACTCACTCCATGCTGCCTCCATATTTATTACATTAAAAATAAACCAGAGTCTACTCCGTTTCCTTCTCCTTTGCAAGCTCTCCCAGCCCAGTATTTCTAGCATCTCCGTCACGCTATCCGTTCTCCTGTGCCTACCCAATACATATCTGGCCGCCTTTCTTTGAACCTTATTCAGCTTCCTGATATGTCCTTCTTCGTACGGATCCCATACCAAGGAGGCATATTCCAATATCGGCCGAACTATAGATTGTACGTTTTCTCCTTCGTAGCTGGACTGCTTCCTTTGAGATTCCTCATAATCCAGTGCAGCATTTTGAAAGCTTTCCTTTTTATAAAATCGACTTTTAATCACCATCCTAGATCCTTTGATAAATAGACACCTAAATATTTACAATGATCACATTTTGGTATAGGATTTCCCGAAAAATTATACTCTCTATTTGACACTAATTTCCTATTAGTGAATGTCATGTACATACTTTTATTTATATTGATGTCCATTCCGTTGGTATTGGTCCAATCTGAAAGTTTGTCGACATCATTTTGGAGGATGTCACGGTCGCTTTGATTCTCGATCCGCCTATAAATTATGCAATCATCCGCAAAAAGTCTTATCTCGGAGTTCATTTTGTCTGGAAGATCGTTGATGTAAATTAAGAAGAGCTGCGGCCCTAAGACGCTACCTTGTGGAACCCCTGATATGGCACTCGTCTCATTTGAATACCTGTTACCTATTTTCACTCTTTGAGTTCTTTCAGTGAGAAAATTCGCAACCCACTTCAATACCCTTACGTCGATTGGTAATTGCTCCATCTTCAACTGCAGGAGATCGTGCGGCACTCGGTCAAATGCTGTCGAGAAATCGACGATTATAGCAGCAACTTCTTTCCCTTCGTCTAATGAGTCAGCAATGTCTTGACACAAACCCACTAGTTGGGTTTCACAGGAATACCCTTTCCTAAACCCATGCTGAGTTTTAAATAGCCACTTATCTCTTACCAACCAATCCCTTATGTAGTCTGATATTACCTTCTCCATTAGTTTACAAACCACAGACGGCAAGCTAACCGGCGTATAGTTCTTTACTACCGTCTTTTCACCTTTCTTAAAAATGGGTATAATATGTGCCATTTTCCATTCTTTAGGTAAGGCTTGATTATTCATCGTTACATTGAATAGGTGAGTTATGTAGGGAGACATGGCAGTAGCACCCAGTTTCAGTATGTCAGTCGCAATAAAATCCGGTCCCACTGACTTATTTGCCCTCAACTTCCTATTTTTTTTAAAAAATGTCTGTATCCGTGACTCTAATGGGTATTATCTCTGATGTATTTTCGCATGTCTTCCGGTTTAAGGAGTCATTTCTCGAGTTTTTAAGTTATCCATTCTATTTTCTTGTTGTAATATTCAGGATCCGTATTTTCTTTAAGAATCTTTTTTGGGATATAAGTATTTAGTTTTTCAAACACTATCTCTTTAAACTCCTTCCATATTTCTTCCACGTTCTGTCCCCTACTCGTCCATTCTGGAAACTTGTCTCTTAAAAATCCCTGGAACCCTTCTCCGTCGCCTCGCTTGTAATGCCAGACCGTCTTTCTTTTTTCCAAATTCACTCGACGTGGTCAGTCCCATACTAGTTTTACACACACAGCTGCGTGGTCACTTATTCCTGGGCATACATCAACGCTAATAATATCTCCCCATAGTTGAATTCTAGTCCGTGGTCATCTTGATAAATAATTAAGGTTCGTCTTTAGCCTACAGCGGAATCGTGGTGTCTCACATTTTTTTCCGGAAACGTAAATGTCTACATTAAAAATGAAGAAAATGGCAGTGGCACCATTCATTCGATAATGGAAAACAAAGTTTTAAATGTTAACATTAAGACGGACATTTTTGGGACTAACACATTTTGTAAACTTACGATTGACCCTTTAAGTACCAATGGTCGCTTCGAGATCCACTATTTTATTTTTCGTCTATTTATCTGCATTAAAATTCGCGAAAATTTTGACAGAAAATGACACTGCGCACAAACTTTTTATAAGCAAGCAAGCATAGTTTTAAATCGATTATTCACCTATTCCTAATTTGTACGATTATTTTTTGCAATAACCGCGTGCTATGACAAAGAGGTGGTCGAAATAATGTCAACACAACTCAGAGTAAACGTTCTTGTTGTGAATGGGTTATTATCTCCGTTAATCTCAGAGTATTTTGAATCTTAATTGTAACATAAATCCGAGAATGTAACCATAGTGAGGTTAAATGTGAAAAAAGCTCTTTCGTGAATATTTATGCCTTTATTGTACGTTAAGACAGTAAAATGTTAAATTAATTATGAAAATTTGATATCTATATTCTTATGGTATCATTACATATATTGCAATACCTATAAACAGAACATTACCATGAATTTTTATTATATCTGAGGTAGTGGGCCTCTGAGTTCCCACCTTGGGACTGCCAGGGAGTGAAAATAACTTGGTACTCCTACAGTTGAGTCTTTCCTTCGGTAAGTTTCATAGAAGTACGCATAAAAGAATCTAAGGATTTAAACTCGAACTCGGCAAGCCAATGTTACAAATACTCAGTACACTATGAAAAGGAAAAAGTATATTTTCCGGGATTTAAACGAAATTAAAAGCGACTAATTACGTGCTGAGACCTGCTATATTACGTCTAACAGAAAACAGTAATGAGAGAGATATTACAAGATCACAAGTGTCTCTTATATATTCTCACAAGGACAAAGATAGACTACTTCTGATGCGCATTTTTAAGTGTGAGAAATCGTTGAGATATGCTCAAAGACATCAAACGTAATGCATCTTTTTTATTATATAAGAAATTCCTTACTTGACGTTCTCATATAGCACGATGAACTCGGTGGCAAAGCGTTTTTTTTTTAGTTTGAATTTAATTTCTTATTAAGTGCTCTCGAGCATGAGTGACACATTGAAATAAGAATATAAATACCTGTATTTAAAACGTGGAGGTTAAAAGAGTATTGCGAAAAATAATCCCCTTCCATGAATATGGCAGACGTAAAAAAGCCATAGGTATAGGTGTTGTTTGTTGACATGTGGCATGGTGGAGTTGAGACACGCCGCATCATTAAACGATTTAAAATGCTGTAATTTAAATAAGATTTTGTATACAACAATTTGTACAAGAGTTTTTCGCAATAAGTAAATAATATATTACAATTCGACTATTAATTAAAGCCTTAATCTGATGGTTGGTTTGTCAGTTGGAACGCTATATGGGATTTCCCATAAGAGGAATCATAAATAAAACTCTTTCACACTTGCAGACTTATGTTCTTTTCCAAAATTAAATTAGAAATAATTAACGCACGATCTTCGGATAAGAACCATTTTAAAGAAAATTAAATAAAAATTCTTATTCTTATCGTCTGTTTTTGTTTTCGAATCGAATTCGCTAACATTAAGCTAAAATATTATAAATGTTGTCAAAATATTGCATTTTTATGGAAACGTTCCCTTGGCGATCAACAGATTTGTTGTTCATACAGAAAATCAACATATCTGTTGAGTCCATAATAGCTAATTTTTTCGGATTAAAACGTTAAAGATGTTGTTAACTTAGTTAAAAGCTGACTATATTTTAATATTAACAAATATAATAATGCATTAGATTTAGCTCACTTCCTTCCAATATAGTTGTCTATATTAAGTTCCAATTTTCCCGTTGAATTTCAAGGGTCTTCGTAGTGTGATAAAATATAACTTCTGAGGTGTGCGTGCGTGTAGATATATATATATATATATATATATATATATATATATATATATATATATATATATATAAATAATAAATGTAATTGTTTGATTAATTAATAAATTCCTAACAATCATTTGAATTCTCCCAGAAAATGAAGCACTGGAAATTTATTACATTCTAGCATCAATATACGACTTGATTTGCCACTGCTTGCCTCCGTTATTCATCGTATGTTTACTGAATAATAATATTTTTCAATTATTAACGTTGAGATCTATTAAAATTGACATTGCGCGAAGCAAATAACACAATTCTTTCGTCTATTTGATGGCTTAATAGACACTAATTTATCGGAGGAAACAATGAGGTTCGCCTAGGCAACACCCGGAAAGAGTACGAAAAAGCCATAAAATTTCGAAAAGAAATGCGTTCCTGACAGATTCTTCCATGTAATATCTAAACGTTGCAAGAATAAGATATCTTATAGTTTTAGCCGTCGAATGAAATAAAAATGGAGAAATTCGGTCTACATTTACATATTTTAATGAATGAAAGAAATAAACCTTGCACCTTGAAAAATCGAAAAATCCCGTGTAAACTTATGGGAAAATATAATTGTCTCCCGGTGTCGAATCCGAGACTTATTTTTCTAGAGACCACCTCATGCGGGTTTAACGATTGTGAAAGTTTCAGCTCTTAATTCCATTGGAAAATCTCCAAAAATGCCTGGACAGACAGACGGACACTTGAGAATTATTATATAAGGATTAGCTCAAAAAATAATGGAGGCGCCGGGTATCGATCGCGATACCTCTCACAAGCAAAGCGAACGCTCCACCATCTGAGCTATGCCCCATTGACTTATATTTTGGAGAAGGTATCAAAATTAAATCATTCACTGGCATGGATATTGATTCTAATTAAAATTCACGTCCTAATTAACGAAGAAAAAATCCAAAGCGTCGATCAAATATTCAGCGCACGAATTCTTTTTTCCTTCTTTTCGTGATCGCCGTGCTCAAAAACGAATAGCCAGTCCCTTCGTGCAAAACAGATGCATTTATATGCCTGCTCTTTATCTAGATATTCGAAGATGGAGATGAGAAACAGATTGAAAATCAAAAATCACGGAATTTTATACCAAAGTTTATCCAACCAACTTCTACTCAATCTACGCACCATCTCTCTTCCCCTCTCCCCCGCTTTTTCTCTCTTTCTCTCCTCGCTCCCTCTTCTCTCTCCCTCTCTCTCCCTCCTCTCTCTCTCCCTCCTCTCTCTCTCTCCCTCCTCTCTCTCTCTCCCTCCTCTCTCTCGTCCTCTCTCTCCCTCCTCTCTCTCTCCCTCCTCTCCCTCCCTCCTCTCTCTCCCTCCTCTCTCTCCTCCTCCTCTCTCTCCTCCTCTCTCTCTTCCTCCTCTCTCTCCTCTATCTCCCTTTTTCTCCCTTATCCCTCTCCGTTATCTGTCCTCTCTCTCTAGTCTCTCTATCCTTCTATCTCTTCCTTCTCTGTATCTCCTTGATCCGCATCTCCCTTCTTTTTATCTCCTTTCTATATCTCTCTTCTGACTCTTCCTTCTCTGACTCTCTCTTCTCGCTTTTCCTTCTATCTCACTCTTTGAACCAGTAGGAATTTCTTGTTAATAACACTTTATGTACAGGAAAGAGTGGAAATAGAAGAGGAGGGAAAAAGAGGAAGAAAAGAGAATGAGAGGGGAGAGAGGTGGCTCAATTCTTCTCCCGCATTTCTCCCAACAGAAAGAGGGGAAGAAGAAAAAAGAGTCGGCTCAAAGAATGAAGTCTGCCTTGGAGGTCAAAGGGTGATTGTGTTCGCAAGTGAACGAAATGAGTGAGTGAATGTGTCAAGATTCGAGTATCTCCCGGCAGAGGGCTTCCTTATCCGTCTGGAGACTCTCCGCTTCCCCTTCCTTCCTCCTGCTCTTCATCTACCCATCCTCTCCGTTCCCCCGGGAAATGAGCCAGGGGATCAAGAGGAGTATAAACTCCTTCCTTGCCCAACCCACTCCTTCCTCCGTTCTTACTCACTCCTATCTCTCCCTCCTCGCTTTTCGCCTTCAACTCCAAATGCCAAGTGTATTTTTTAAACAACTATCCGAAGCAGTCAATCGGATCTGCCTGCCATGCGAGAAAACGTTGATCTTTGAAGAGATTTGATCGAAGGGGGAAGAAGGGGGAAGAAAGAATGAGACGCAACAGAAAAACAGTGGAAAAGAAGAGTCGAGAGTGAAAAAACGCCTCGAGAGATGGTGATGTAGGTTATTTCAATTATTTGGGCAGAGATAGGTTACGGAGTACTGTATTTGTCGCGCACGATTCGTAAAAAAACGCGATGTAGGATTTTTTAGCAATTCAGATACAGTCGGTAAGAATGTTCTAAAAATATGAAAAGGTTAGAAGCATGTTAGGGAGTATATTTTGAAGTGGTTTAAAGGATACATCCGACAACAATTTTGGAACTATGGCATTAATACGTACGTTATAATCTTATATAAATCCGCATAAATCTCTCTTTCTCTATCTCTCTCTGTGCCTCTGTCCCGAGCGCTCATAGGTGAACTCGGGAAATATCGAAAAAGCAATATTTTGAGTTTTTGTGCGAATATTAAAGAGAAATATTAATGATCTTTCACCTGTAATAATTACAAAACTTTAGCCCCCTATTATTTTTCGGACGCTCTAGTGAAAAAAACACAGCCTTGTATGAAAAAATTTTTTTCAAACCCCGATAACCAGGGATGCGCACCATTCTTTGCATCCGGCCGGCCAATAGAGGCGTGCAAGAGGGACACCCACGGCAAGAAAAAAGCGCCTTTAACTAAGATACACGTGAAAATTGTGAATAAGTGAAAATTGGCTTTCCAGTGATTTTAGTTGATGTGCATTCAAATTATAAAAATAATCGATTCTAATTAATTCAAAAGTTATTTCAAGTTTATGGTTTAGTATTTTTTTCATTTAAGTTAAAGGAGATTTGTCTCATAATTCTGATGCCTCATTTTAAAAAAACCGTCATCTGTCATATAACGGGAAATACACTAGTTATTAATAAAGAATTGGATATCTGAATTTACCATATTTCTTTGTGAGAGGTTCACGATCTCTTTTTGAGTAGTAAGCAAAAATTCTTTAGAATCTTAAATAACAAATAAATCAATGGTGTCACTATCCATGTCTTTAACTTTTAGCAAAACTTTAACAGAAATATATCTCCATGTAAAATATTCACGACGCCTTTTACCATTCAATGCCCCAATAAACATATTTATATATCCATTTAAGAGAAACGATGAAGACATAATTGTTTTTGGGATAAAAAATCGTGAAAAAACGATTTCGCAAAACTAAGATAGAGACGACTCTCTTTCAACGAATGTTCGTCCAACGTATGCTCGCTTTAATTTATGCGTTGGAATTAAAATCCTTCAAAGTACGTTTGCTTTAACGAACGGTAAAGAATATCCAACTTATATCAAAGAAATTAATATGTTTACAAAAAGTCAGAGAAAGTCAAAGTTACACTTGTATATCAGTACACTCTATGGCAGGGGCCTGCAACCTTTTCAGCCTTGAGGGTTCATTTGCGAATTCAGAGAAGGATTGCGGGCGCCAATTGGGGTACACAGAAAAATAAAGCTAAAAGAAATGGGTTAGATTCTTTTTTTTTTTTTTCAAACAAAAATATTTTGATTTGAATACAAAATTTCTTAATAATAAAGAAGGTGAATCTTGAAATTTTTACTGAGAAAATTGAATTTGTACTTCTTCTGTACTGTCTTATTGCACCTCCCCAGCAAATGACTTGCCGTAGCCCTAGCAGCGGGTGCAAAAGAATTTTATGAAGGGCGCCGGATTGAGGGGTCTATGGCATAGAGCAGTGTTTCTCAACCTATTTTTGTTTGCGTCACTACATTTATGTTCTGCGTCACCCCGTTTACTGTTCTATTTCCTTCAAGTCATCTTTAAAGATAAATTAGGCTTTATCTACAACATAAAGATCAAAATTTATGCATTCAAAGAAGCAGAGGCAGGTATTCTTCTGGTTTTATTTATTTTTATAAGCCAGAATATGATACACTGTGAATTTATCAAATATTTGCGTCACCCTTCAACAACTCTCGCGTCACCCTAGGGTGTGATGTCACCCCGGTTGAGAAACGCTGGCATAGAGAGATTCGCCCGCCATTCTACGCCGCAGTCTGTTAAAGTAGAATGACGACGGTCAGCCGCATTCAAAATTCCCTTTGCCCTTTAGGATTTGTTCACAAGCCGGCCATGCGCTCATCTGCATCGTACTTGCTATGACAGAATACTTTTCATTTTTTGTTTGGTTTGTATTTCGGGTGTCTCGTTGATCCAAAATCTGAGGTGCCTTGATGGACAAATTTTCACAACTATAAAGTATACAATAAATTCGAGAATGAAAAATCTTTCGGCTGGAAGGCATCTTGGCTTTTAGCATGGTAGTTAAGGGGGCAGATCACGATCTTTCAACGAATTTTCCTTTCCCGAACCTTTTTCAAAAACGCGAGCCGTTTGTTGAAAGAGAGTTGCCTGTACGCAAATCACTTCCGCCACTAAGCCTTGGTTAAATGAGCGCAGGAACGGCTCACGCGATAAGATTAATCGCCTCCATTCATTCACGAAATTGATTTTTAAGGTTGAGACCTTGATGACAGTAAAATCTTAGGACTGTGATGAAATGTAAGCAACGTTGGAGTCGAGACGCCTAGTTGTGTAAATGACCACTTGACCAGTGGAAAGCGCTGGCGTCCTCTGATAGCGGAGTCGCCCACACGATTATCATGTAAATTCATCCTGCTTTCTCTTATACCGCAAACATTACTGTGTGTACAGAAATCCGACGGATAGTTTCCTGTGACGTCCGTGGTCAACCTTTTATCTTTCTATTCAATATCTGTCTTAAAGGATAAAAATCTTAACTATTTTTAAATGTACGTTTTCAATCGTTTGTTTAATCGGTGTACACACATTAATTTAGCATATTTATATTTTCAAGAGAAAGCCAAAAAGTAACATAAAATACAAGATATATTTTGCTAAATATATCACTCTGGGAGACATATTATCCGTAACTCAAAGCTCTATCTGTAAGAAAAGAATACAATAAATTTGTAATAAATATAAAGTAAGACGGCAAGCAAAACATTTTGTCTCCATTAGAAAAATATATATTAACGAAATTATATTTTGGGAGGGGGAGAATGGCCAAAACGGGCCCATATTTTTTCGTGAGGCAATTAAATTTCTTTTCTGGGACTTCAAAATGTTTTGGCGGGGGGCTACACATTTTTTGGCACGCCACTGCATTTTACGTATCAATAAACAATAAATTCTCAATAAAAATGCCACATCTGAATAATTAAATAATAACAACACAGAGACTAGAAGATATAAGAATATTTTTCCAATACTGCCAGTCATATGAAATGAAAAGATGAGAAATCCGGAATGATAATCAAACTAGCTATATTCAACTTGCGAGATTTTCAACGACAGGGAATAGCAAATACGATTATAAAAGTGGATCATAATGTTTAGTTAGTACAGCGACTAAGGAATGCAGAGGCTGCGAGCTCCTAAGATCTAAAATAGGAAACGAAGTGAAATCTTTGATGCGAACATGGTAGGTATTTACTTGCCAAAGCCAATGGATAAACAGATAAACACTATTCAAAAATTCAACGCAGAGTAAGGTTTAAAATGGCTTCATGACTTGGCTTATATGTTACCTATGCATTGGTTGGAACGTGAATCATTGAAAATAACTTGCTGGCATTATAGAGTAAATAAAGAATCTCCTTTTTAGTTTGGATGATGTTTTCTACATATTGGGCCTCAATGGAAGTTGCTAACTCTTTGGCAGGTCGGATAATTATCTACAACCGGAGGTTATAAATAGAGATTATGAGGTGCATTATCAGTGAAAATCAAGTCTAAATTAAGATTTCAGGACCAGATTTAAAAAATCAAAGGTTTTATTGCCAGAATTTTAACAAAAAGATATGAATTTGAGCGTTAAATTTTACGGATCGCTTTTTCCTCATCGATACGCGGTCTGCAAAAAATGCCCCCCTCTAGTGAATCAACATACAGAGATTTTGATTTAGAAAGTAAACTCGGATCAAAGGAAAAAGGTACATCAACGGGAACACCCCATCATCCCGACACGTTCCAGCCACCAACATCGAAGAAACCGCACTCACAAAGCGAAGAAACTCGGACTATCCCCCGCACAGCGAAGCCGAAAGAAAAAGAGAGAGGTGGGGGGAGGGATGGGAGGCAAAGAGACGTAACCGTGTCTACGTAGCAGGGACAGTAAACTGGGCCTCTTTACTCACGCTCATCCCTCCCACCCATTTTTAACGTCGCACTCTCCCCTCTCCTTCCCCGCAAAAAAACACCCCTCCCCCACAACCATCGTCTCAACAAAAGGAGCACTGGGATAGAGAAATACGGCATGAAAAACTTTAAGGGAACCATAGAGTGAGAGAGAGACTTAATGAGCTAGGAGAACTACGGAGTTGGAGAGTTTGCATTTTTTATTTTTAGGACGGACAGATGAGGGTGCGGTAGGTAGGACGGAGAAGATTGGGTGCGTCGAGGATGCGGCCCGGAGGGTATGAGCTATGCAGGCAGCAGCCGTCCGCATAGATAGTCGGGGATGGGTCGAGAGAGAGGAAGTGAGGAAAATAGAGAGGGAGGGAAGCATCGGCCGGCTAGAGCTGCCCGCCAACATCCGCGAGAACAATAGAAATCTAAGAGGGACGGCCGGTTCCGCATAGGATCTTTCTCGGCAGTATTGGATTTGATATACGCCGTGAGGGAAAGGGAGTAAAAAGGAGGGAGCGAAGTAAGGAGGGAGGGAGAGAGAGGTGGGCCTAACAAGGAAGAGAAAGGCAAGAGAGAGAGTATAATAAAAAAACAGCCAGGCTTGATGAAGGGAGAGAGTTTTTTATTTCTTGAGGGGACTGAGGAAAAGATAGAACTGGGAAGGGATGCGAGGATTTCGGAATGCCGGCGAGGGTTTGGGGTGTTGACAAGTAGGGGGTGGGAGGAATTATGGGGGGAGGGAGGTGTTGCCCGGAGGCGGAATGGGGCGGGCAAGAGAGGGGTGCTTGCGGAGTGGCGGATTGTAATCGGACATGAACCGAACAGCGTTGCGGAAGGGAGGTTCCTTTTCGTGCCGTGGGGTGGCGCGAAAAAGAGGATTGCGCGGGGGAGAGGGGTGATGTGAGCAGTTCGCATAAAGTGAATCCACTACTGTTGACCGGGAGGGAACATTGGGGAGACAGGACGAGAGGGGGGTGGAGATGTTATTCTTTCCTACCCCATCTCCTGGAGGGATAGGGTTTTCTGTTGGGCAGAGGGAGTTCCTGGCGGCCTTGGAGATAAGCAGGGAACAAAGGGATTGAGCTGAACGTAAGAAAGTGGACCGGAGTTTTGCGGATCGGAGGGGAGTCGTGTGAGTGTGTGTGTGTGTTTGTGTGCGCGCGTGTGAGCGTGCGTATTTGCGTGTGTGTATGAGTGGGAGGAGGAGGAGACAATAGAAGAAGGAGGAAGAGAGGGAGGCAAACTGCCTAAGGAGAGAATCAAAGAGAAAACGGGGGAGGAGTTATAATCGGGAGAATAGGGTGCGGGCGGTGGACAGTTTGCTCGGACTACGTTTTGCAGCGGTGACCTAAAAAATAGAGACTGCTGGTGGGATAAATGAGCTGAACTACTTTTCGCGTTGAAATTAGTTGAAAACCCAAAGGGCTTAAGTGTCCAAATTAATTAACACTTTTGAAGGGTATTTCTAGGGCGGATTTTTTTAATGTTCCTATTCAGCAAACGTTCCGTCATCATATCGAATTTCTTATGCGCATGCTCAAACTGGAGTGAAATTACGCAAATCCCGATTCTTATTAGCGGTAATCCGATCATAATTTATTATTCTAGTTAAGTTCTTTATGAGAAGCTACGAAGATATCAGTTCTTTCTAATTAAATAGAGTGGAAATTTCTAATTCGAGCTGGGAAATACCCAACAAATGCGAAAGATTCAGATATAGTTAATTCAGTGTTAGCTGATTATATTCATATATATGTAGGTGTGTGTACGCATACACATGTATAAGTACACACATATGAATAATTATTCTAAAGGAAGATATCACAGATAAAAATAAACGGCAAAAATACTAATATAGTTTAAGGACACGCTTCCATAAGCCTCCGTGCCGCAATCGGCTAGCGCGTTCGGCTGTTAACCGAAAGGATGGTGGTTCGAGCCCAACCGGGGGCGTGGCGTGATATTTTACTTCTTCAACTTAATATTTGCATTTAATTCGTTTCCAGTTACAATGAAATTGTAGTCACCTTCTTTTTAGATTGCATAAAATGATTTTCTCTAATGCAACGTAGCCTGAGATGAGTAATTTTGATTAATAAAAATGTTTTTGGCTTTAGATTACATTAATATGAAGCCATTATTTCTCCTAAATGGTTGGTCTGCTTCGTAATTAGCGAATTTAAAATATTACTTGCCAAGCGCTTCATGAATTTATGATCATACTGCACAAAATTTGTTTGCAATACATTTCACTGCACAAAAATCATAGAATGAAAATCAAGGGTTTTGGTTTCTATACAGCAAGATCTGGTCACACTACAAATTTGAGAGGCTATTTTCTGAATCGATGGAGCTATCACGAAAATTATTCGCATGGAATAACTGATTATTGCAATCCAAAGAAAAGATCAACATTGAAATTTGAATGCTGTAAAAACGGCATTATTCAATCCACCGTGCTGCAATCGACTAGCGCAATCAGCTGTTAACCGAAAAGTTGTTGGTTCGAGCCTATACGAGGGTTTAATATTTCCAGCCCTGAAGGAAGGATGAGTATTTATACCTTTTTGTTCCAAGCATGTGTTTGTTTGTGGTGTTCTTTCTCTTTGCTATTGTTGGAATATTAATTGCAGCATTCAATGTAGTAGTTATTGATTAGGTGAATATTAACACCAGTGAAAAACTCTAAAAACTGAGGTGCTTGTCCAGACACCACACCACCTACTGACGACTATTGTAAACACATTACGCTTAGTTACTTCTTAGTAACGGTCCTTTTTATTTTCTTAATTGTTGGAGCTTCGTGCCTATATCCAATATCAGAAGGCTATGGTTTGAGTTTTTTTTGTTCTTTGTAAAGTCTATATGTTTCTCTCGGTTCCTTATAATATTTATTATCATGTAACCTATTTGGAATTTTTATAAATATTAATGGTTTGGAGAAAGTCATGTGGTGTCCACATCAATTTTTTTTACTTCATGCTTGAAGCAGATGATAGTTTAATTTGGTTCGTTATCAAATCTGAGCAAGAAAATAAGAAGCCAGAGTTAAATTCGAAAAATCATTTCCTTGCTACAAAGAATAGAGAGAGCGGCCTCTTTTTATTGATTAGGCAATTGACCATAAGATCCTGAATGCCCAAATATGAAGCCCTTCTACGAGGCAACATCTAGCAAAATGCGTCATAAATAAACAGATCAACAAAATAAAACCACTCAAATTACATAATGATGAGAAAATTTGTAACTTTCGTTGAATGTTTTGTCTAATAATTTGGTATCCGATTTCAATTTTGAGTCAACCATCTCAATTAATGGCAAAAAAACGTAAAAATTTCCATTCTTCGCCATTAATAAAAAAGTTTCGTTTCCTAAAATATTCAACTTTTTAACAAGGTAAGAGCAATGCCATAAACACAGAACAATAAAAAAGGACCGAGATTTAATTCCTCGCCGCGTTTAAATCTTTTTCGAATAATTCCGTTACCATTAACAAAAGATACGGTTAATGCATTGTGGGTATATATAGCAGAACTTTTTCGCATTTTTGTTTCGAATTAAAATGGAATACAATATGCTTATCAATCCGCCTTAAAAAAAAAGGAAAGCGGCGCAGGAAATTAAACTCTCCTTTGAAAATCAACACCGGATTTCTTATCTGTTTTCACAGAGGCATAGTCGTCGCATTGGCGGCGGAGATCCTCTGGCGCGCGCATTTATTTTGGATGGCGACGGCTACGGTTGAAGTGTCGCCAATCCGAGCGAGGCAAAGATGAAGACAAAACACTCGCAATCTGCGCACCGGCGTATCCTAATCCGTGGAATTATTCCAGGCAGAGGACCACGGATGCTTAGATTGGAGGACTGCCACGAAGGCGCTGCAAGCGGCGGGCGAAACGGAAAGAGAAAGGAATTTGAATAGAGGCGGACATCGAGGACGAGAAAGACGACTCACGGTGCCTACGGGAGAGGTAGAGAGAGAGAAGAGAGAGCGAGGGAGAGCAGCTGCATGGGATAACAGGCGGAAGGAAACAATAGACAGCAGAAATTAAAGACTAAAATTAAAGACAAATGAACGATGAATTGTTCTCGTAATATCGCGCCCACTTGGACTATGATAATGAATTTATCAGGACGCTTGATGAAAAGCGAAAGGATTATAACAAGGGTCTCTTATTTAAATGCAAGTAAAATATTTTCCACGTCAAATTAGACGGCTTCTTGAGTAAATTTGATATAAATTAACTTTGCGCACACATATACTTTACATAAATTCACGTGAAATAAAAACTACGATCACAATATTACTCCACTATCAAAATTCCTGGTTTCACAAAACTGCGCCATTAAAAACATTTATCTAATTTACGAGCACATTAACAAATACATGACTGTGAATGAAGCAAATCGAGTTTTTTATCATAAACACGCAATTTAGGTTGTTCGAGCTTAAAATATTCTTATTTAATATGTAGATATGCCTTTACGTAAATGCATATCAAACAAAATTTCTAAAACTGAAAACACGGTGTTAGTTCATTTATTCGAAATAATACTTGAATGTAGTCTGGTATGGGAAAGATAATATTAACCCATTACAATAAATGAACAAACTTTTAATACCTCAAAATATTTACTAATAATAAGAATAACCGGCAGAAAGCGCATTATTTCCCGTTATTTTCTGGAAAATTTCCATCAGTTAAATTAATTTCCGAGTCAATGTGATGATGATGATGAACGATGAGGGAAGTCTTCCTAAAGCAGATGATACAGAATGAAAAGATTAGAGCCCAGGCATCTATGCTATAATGGAAGATAAAGGGGCAGCAGTGATTACACGCGGCATTCTACGTAGTGGACTGAGGTTCAAATCTCCCAAGTGGACCGGTTTCGGAAAACAGAAAATGAACAACTGATGAAATGGTGCCTTTGGAAGGGACGCTAAGCCTCGTGGTCTTTCTTTGGTGCATTTCGTTATGAATCGGTTATTTCCAGCCGCCTGGCTCGCCTCTTCATCCCTTTTCGGGCGACCATGTTAATCTCCTTTACTGCCGGACGCTATGGAGATCTCTTAGCCGAGGACAATCGAATCAAAAACGGTAAAAAAATTGATGAAGAAAGACTGTGATTTTTGGAGACAATAACTTTGATGAATAATGGGGAGTGGAATGTAATACACTGACATTAAGTTGAATTGCTAATATTAATGAGATAAAAGAGCAGATTAAAGGCAAAAAAACATGAAACATTACGACTCTAAGGAAGATAAAATGTGTTAATTGTCCACGCAGTGTTTCAGGTAATTTATGAAAAATATTACCACTATCTGCAGGTGATAACATAACATTATTTCTGTTTTATAAAAAATGTATTTATTATTACATGATATACTTACGGAATATTTTAAGAATGCTTAATCTTTAATAACATTTATATTGACTTCTAAAGTTATATATATATTAGCGTTCAAAGTATATATATATGTATGTGTATATATAGTATATATATCATCTTCCTGTCCGTAGACAGGTCCATGATTATTCATGGTTAAACCTGGTTCTCCATATACTCCAATTTTCCGCTGTCCTCTTCATATCTTGATAACTCTCTTTCCCTTTCAAACCATCAGCTTAAACCTTTTCCTGCCTCTTTCACTTTTTCCATCTAGCTATCCTTCTAACACGTCTTTAATCATACTCACTCTCCTCAGGTATTGTCCAACCCAGTTTGCCTTCATCTTTCTAATAGTCTGTATAATCATTCACTTCTCTCCTACTCTTCGTAGTACTTCATCGTTTTTCATACTATCTGTTCATTTTATCTTCAGCATTCTCCTCCATGTCCACATTTCAAAGCTTTCCAAATATTTTGTGTATATATATATATATAGAACGCTTCAGTAATCGTAGCAAACAACAATTTATTATTGTTAAGGCGTTGAAAATTTCTAACCTTTTAAGTAACATATTAACTTCGAAATTTATATTTATTTATAAGAGTTTTTATAACAATTACATGTTAAAACTCAACTAATCCGAATGTTTTCTGGTCACACAAATTTTCTTATAAGATGTAAATTTATCTATCTTTTTTTAAATCTACTTAGATGCGTCATATTCGTTAGTTTTTGTACATTTTAAAACTAGAACTGTGATTCCATTTTTCAAAGATTTCAACGAAATAAGTCTTTTACTCAAACCAAATGTCAACAGTTGGTATCTTAGGGGACAAATAACGTACCTGTAAACTGTATTTTACATTAACTTCGAATATGTTTCTAAACAAAGCTGACAGATTCGATAGGATGAAATTAGAATATTTTGCTTCAAATTTAATATAAATCAAAAAGGAAACAAACTGGTGTCATAAATACAAATTATATCTAATTGAGCGTCGGGGGAAAAACTACGTGGCTGAAATGCTAAACCTAAAATATTTTAAACTTTTACGTCAAGTTTTAAAGAAAAAAGTAATTCGGCTGTGATCGGATGACTCTTAGTGCGACACAAATTTCGAGATAGGAGAGAGAGAGATATGGGAAAAAAATTTCAGGGAGAGGGGCACGAGATTTGCCTTAGATTTAGCAAAATAAGGAATATGAGATAAAAATCTTTAAGCGTATTTTTATATCGCTTCTTTAACGTCGTTGGCGATTTAATAAAATAAATTTTAAAAAAGAGATGTAAAAGTCAAACAAGTATCCAGTGCTCATGGATGCGGAGAACGAGGTAGAGAATGGATGAGAGACAGTTTACTTACCGAAGCTACTCACGCTTCCTCTCCAAATTCAAAAGTTCAAAGAGAAATTCCACTCATTTTCCTCTCAGAGAAAATTTGCTTAAAAATGATTTTTACTGCAACTCCTCACGCTTAATTGGGAAATCGTTTCATTGAACCGTGAAAACGTGTTGCTTCATTTGGCCTTAAAGTGATTTTTAAATGCCTGAGATCTTTCTGCAGGAAATTCAAAGGACTCGTGGCCAGTAGTGTCTGAGTTTCGTTTGGAATTTAAATCACATGAGTGGGTTAAAGCATCGGAGTGATTAATCGTCTATAGATCTTACATATAAATGAATAAACGTATTACATTTTTATTCTTTAATCGAAATAATAGTATTATTCAAAGTAAGCGTGTGTCATGTGTGCAACTATAATTCTTACCTATTGAAATCAATTGGAAGTAATCGCAAGTGTTTTGTTAAAATGAGACGATTCGCATAATCTTATCTTATTAAATAATGAGCTATATCACGTGTAATTTCGTATTGTGCTATTCCGTCACACTCAACTATACGCACCGGTGGCGACATAAGATTAAGGGATATGTACATCACGCTGAAAGAGATAGCTACGTTTTTGCTAGGAGAGGGAATTGGAGAGAGGGAAGAGAATGGGAGAGGGTGGAGGAAAAGAAAGAGGGAGAGAGAGAATTGGAGGAGAATTATAATAATAATAATGTCTTTATTGAGAACCATTTTTGGACAATCTTACACATAACCCTGAGACGACAAACACACAAACATCCAGGTCCAAGACGGGAATCCAACCCGCGACCTTAGTATCCGTTGGCACCCGTCTACCAAGGCTGACGAATGGGAGGAGAGGAGGAGAATGGGAGAGAGTGAGAAAAGGGGCAGTGGGAAGATTTTAATTTTAATTCATTGATTTATGCACCCATGTCCGTCATTTTTTACTGGAAATTGCACTAGAAATACAAGGTATAATGACCACAATTTTCTCTAAACCATAAATACCTTTAGATTAAGAGATTAACATATTACGGAGAACGCGACTTTTGTGGATCTGAAAAAGCAATTTGCTTTAATCGACGCTGCTTAGCATGAGGAGGAATTCAGCGAAAAGAAAAATTAAATGTGTGAAAATGGCAAGCGACGGCGGGATTAGATGCAACGGGAAGAGTGCGAGAGAAAGCATGAGGGAGAAAAGGAAGAATAAAATGAAGAGGGTAATAAATAAGGATGATAGAGAGGGTATGAAATCAGGATATTTTCTCAAGGGACGAAACACAGAGCAAAAGAGGAAAAATCTGTGAAAATATTAGCCAAGTTGTTGATTATAAAACTTTTTATTGTCACGTTATTGCTATAGGATAGCTGAAAAGCCACTTTGTATTATCAGACTAATCTAATAGTAATAAATGGAGCCTTAAAGATGAAATATTATAGCAAATATACAGGCATGTAACATCTTGTAACTGTAAAACCAGAACTATATTAACTGATTCAATTGCATTTAACAAATATAAGCCATTTATTTGCCATAGGTGCTAATAGGTATAACTCTGTCAATACTTATTTAATTTAAATGACGAATTCAAATCAATATTTTCTTGCAATTTTTAAAGGCAATTTTGCCATTAAGTGTAATATTAATTTAATACTTACACAAAGCCAAAGAGCCAGAGACGATCACAAAGGAATAACGACATTTTATAAAATACAAGAACTTTTTCCACCGTTCGAGCCGGACTCAAACTTGTCCCTGCATCTTACGCCGATTGTGGTACACACAACGTATCCGGAACAAAACGGACAGGCTCTCAAGAGGCGATAACGAACGAATATTAAAGCGGTATAACACAAAAAAGGCCAACAGCATAACTGAAGGGACCGGGCAAAGGTGGGGAGGATGGATGGTTTAGGAGAGGGAGGAGTGAGGAAGCGAGGGAATAAGAGAGAATATGGAGAGCAAGGTGGAAGGGGGAAGGAGTGGTAGTTAGAGGTTTTGAGAGGGAGTGAGGAGGAGGGAGAGTGGGAATAGAGGGTTATATGGAGAGAGGAAAGGGAGAAGCAGAAGCAATTACTAAAGCGGACGGGAATGGTTGACGTGTGTCCTGTGGAAGTGGAGGGGGGATGGAGGAAAAGGTTCTCTGCAACCCACCCACAGTTTTTACTACTGAAACGGACCTAAATCGCGGCTATATTTGATTAACGCGGCAATCCGACGGCAATCACTGTTTCTGGAAATGGGAGTAATAGGGAAGGCGAGCTGGAAGCAGGAAGGGAAAGATGGAGAGAGAGAGAGGAGATGAGAAGTGGGATGGGTGGTTGTGTGGGAATTCGGAGGTTTTGGGCGGGCGCGGTGAGTGAGAGGGGATGAGAGAAAGAGTGCGCTTGGCTGTGAAATGGCGGATTTTCGTCCGACAAGGGAAGAGAATGAGGGAGAGAGGATGATGATAAAAAAGCCGAAATTGGTTGGAAGGCTGAAAGAGAGAGAGGACGGTTAAACAATTGAGATAAATTGATGTGAAGAATTGGGGGTCAAAGTTACCGGCAGGTGTCGCTCAAAATCTGCTTCGCCGGAGGACGTGGCGACAGAGAGACGGTCGCCAATTTGAATTTTCTACCAATGTACTCAAAGGTGGCGCGTTATTTTTTAATTTCATGATTTGATGTTTTAATTTTAAATCAAAAGATTGCCATCTAATCGGAATCAGTACTTGATATTGGTTTCTTAAAATGTTGAGTTTTGGATAAAAGCTCTCTCACGTTTGTAACAATTTAAAATGTTTCCCAATTAATACAAAACTCCTTTGATCTTTTGCTTGCATATCTATTTTAAATAAAAGTTTTTGTTTTGGAAGATTTTAGCCTAGTTTTCAGTGAGAAAATCACAGATACTAAGAACCCATATAACACTAATTAACTTACTTAGACAAGCGAAACATAAAATATCGACATAATCACCCTCACTTAATATATGCTCCAAGTTTTATATAGCAAAGAATCATGCTCGAGAATTTAAAGCAAACCATAGAGTTAGAGATTAACAGAGACCTGATGGTCGATCTGACGTAAGATATTAGGAGAAAAAGTATCTTAACAGGTTGTCAAGGAATACGTTCCGCAGATCCCAATGAAGACAGCCCAGAAATCGATCTTGGGAAAGAAAGAGGACAGCGACCGAATGATAAGAGAATATATATAAGCAAAGGAAAACAAAAAAATGTAAAATAGCACAGTTAAATTTAAAAGAATCAATTATAAGAAAAAAGTAAGCAGTGAACAACATATATAAGTTATAGAAAATGAAATTACTTTGAAAATATGAAAAAAGCCGTATTGGAAAACGAAGAGAAAGGGGCTGGGAAGCGTCGAAAGATAACGCGAGGATATTTATAGTTAACTTAATAATGACGATGGAAGCTGGGAAGAAAATTGCACGATTAAAAAATATTTATAAAAACAGCGAGGGAAAAATTTTTAGAGGGAAGAAAGATTAGAGGAAACTAAGACTTACGTGATGAAAATAGATAAAATCATGTCAGGAGATGGATGGTAATGTATGAAGAAAAAGGTTATAATCGCGGCGAGGGAATTTGACAAATTACTCAAAGATAAAGAAAAAAGTACAAGACAGGTGCACTAGAATTTTCATAAATGCACATAAAGAAATATAATGTCGTGCGATTTTATCCGCACGTTATGACAAATGTTAAAGGAACAAGAGGAAAGATGATGATAAGAATATGGTATAAATATACAATTAAGGACGAAAGAAAGAAGAACCCAAGTCGATAAGTAGGAAGAAAACATAAATAGCAGAAGTAATAAAATCGAGGAAAGTAGTGGAAAAAGTTGACGATAGATACGAAAAGTCGGCAACAGGCAACCACATTTCCTCCAAATGCTTAGCATATGTAGGAAAACTAAGGAAAATATGAATAGTAGATGAAAAAAGATTTTGAACGACGCTTGAAGAAGAATGGAAATAAAGTAGGCGAACCCGTTTGTGAGAGTTTAAGAGCAAGAAAGGGAGATAGAGGGAGGAACGAAGCTTCAAATAGAGCGGCGAAGATTCGAAAGTTTTATTTTTTCTCGGAGGGGAGGGGAGATGGGAGGGAAGAGTGGAGGAGGGAGGGGAGGAGAAGAAGATGGATAAGTGCAGGAGAGAGTATTGGAGAAAAAGATGAGATAGGCTCCGAAATATTGGCAAATGTTTTGAAGTGGATATATATATAAGACGGGGGAAGAGAGAGCGAGAGAGATTTTGACATATTAGAATTGTTTAAGAAAGTATCGGAAGGATTAGGTGAGATGAAGTTGTTGAATGCGATATCGGTTAAAATGGAACTGTGGCCGTGGTAATAAAATTGAAGAAGTGGCGAACGAGGGAATTTCAATGCATTGCATTGAGACGGAGGAGAGTGGAGTGAACGGGGAAAAAGAATAGATTCTCTGAGCAGTAGCAGAAGGCAGAAGGAAAAAAATAAATTCCAAATATAAAATCTATGAAAATTCATTAAAACTGCTGTTTCCCCCTGATACTGCCATCATCATCATCATAAGTAGTCATTCCGAAAATAGGTTAGCGATTATTCTTGGTTATACCTGATTCTCCACATGCTCCTACTTTCCGCATCCTTTCCCGGTAGCTCTATTTTCCCTTTCCAGTCGTCTTTCAGCTGAAACCTTTTCCTACATCTTTCTATTTTTCCTTCCAGTTTTCCTTCTAATACGTCTTTAATCATGCTACCTCTCCTCAGGTAATATCCAATGTACAGATGTTGTTGAATTCTAATATACCTGTTTCGGAGCAACGCCAGCTATATCTAAATTCTTGCAAGCGCGAGCGCAACTTCTGCAAGTCATTACTTGAAAACCTATTTATAAATTGTGACTGAACGGTTTCGTACAATCATTAGGACCTGAAACGTTACAAAATGAATTTTTTACAAGTAAAGAGCGATTAAAAGCGAGACGGAAGAAAAGAAAACAATCTTTTCACTCATCAAAATATGCTGCGAAACTTGGGATGTTGACATGAAACCCATTTCTCCATTGTTTTCTCTTTGGCGATTACACGTTTGCCCTTATTATGGTTACGTTGTCACTACCGCAGTCATTTTAGAAGACGTTTATCACGCTAACTTATCTCTTAAAATTTATGAACAAAGAACTGCGTGAGAAACACTCGAAATGGAGTTGGAACCGAGATATGCTATCCTTCGAAGATTGTGAAAATTCTTTTAAAAGAGCAGGACAATGTCAGGTAGGTAGATATACAACACAGGAAAGGGACGATGAAAGGTGATCTCCAGCGCTATGCAGGGCAGGAATAGGATTGACATTGCTTCGTAAGGAGCGTCCGAAAGAGAGGAGAAGCTGCACGTGCGCGTATTGGAAGAGTAGAGATAGGGAGGAAGAGAGAGAGACAGAGAAGTGGGGAAAGATAGGGCAAAAGGAGGAAAGAGAGAGGGAGGATAGGAAAGAGGAGCGAGAGAGAGAGAGGTGGTGGAAACGAGTGGGTTTTCTAGGGTACGCTTCGACGGAAAGGCAAAGGGAAATGATGAATGTTACTAAGGGTGAGGGTCCTCTAGAGAGGTGGGGTCGGGGAGAGGGAAGGAGAGAGTAAAGAGTGTGAGCGACGGAGGGGAAGGGTAGGAGTGAAGAAAAGGAGAGTGAGAGAGTACAGGTATGGGGAGTATGTTTTTGAGGTCTGAAGAAGAGGCAACCCATGGAGAGGAATGGGTTTGAGGATAGAACGGGTCGGCAGGTTGTACTATGGGGGAGGGAGAGAGAGAGAGAGGCCGAGTGGAGGAGAGGGGAGGAGGAAGTGTTGGGGAGGAGGAAGTGTTGGTGCGTAGGGTATGTGAAGGATTGCGGGAGAGGTTTGTTTGTCACGCAGGAGATGGGAGGGGAAAATAGGAGGGTGGAAAAAGGGGCGGAGATGTACGAGAGGAGAGGGAGATTTGGGAGGAAGGGGGAGGCTGGGATGAGCAGTAAGAGGAGGAAGGGGTATATAGAGGAGGAAAAACGGAGTGGGATGGGAAGGAGTAGAAGTTGAAGCGCTTTGTAACTTGGCCCAAGAGGGAGGTGCACTCTCTCGCCAGAGCCAATAAATCGAACAGGCCGTACCCTGGCAGCTTCAACTCTCTCGAACCTCTCTCCCCTTCTCTCCCACCCACTCACTCCCTCTCTCTCTCTCTCCACTCTCACTCCGATACCTCTTTTCCAACCATATAGAACTTTTCCACCATCCCTCCCTATTCTCTTTTCGCCTCTCTCCCTATATCCGTTCTCCCTCTCTTTCTCCTTCCCTCTCTATCTCTCTTTCCCTCTCTCCCTAACTACCCGCGACCGAATTGCCGTCGTCCTTCCAATCAGACGGTCTTTATTCAATTACCGCGGAGATCGGCTCTTCGATCTTTTGCCATACATTAAGTGGGTGTCGGCCAGAAACGAGTGCCATGTCTAGCGTTTCGTCTAATGCGTTCAAAAGGCTTCCTTTTTTTAAGAAAAATAGAAATATCGGCGGCGGTTGTGTTGGGCGCGGAAAAGTAAAAATTGAATAGTATCTTTTATTTCCATTTGGTTAGAGTTGAGAGTTTTGTCAATTTCGATAAATGACTCGTGCAAAAGAAGTGAGAGAAAACATTAAGATAAAGAGTTCAAATATTTCCATTTCTTATATTATATGCAATTAGCCTTATAACCTACATATATTAATTAATCCAGAATTTATTTATTTAAAATTTAATTATTTATTATTATCTTACGAAAGCAAATTACGGCATTTTAAAATTAGCATATTAAAAATGAAATAGGGGTAAATATAGCCACGCCCGTAGTAATAAACCAACGCTCTACCTCATCAATAGTAAACAAGCGTGGTTATCACCCATCAAATGATGATGGCTTTAGATTGAATCTAGCCGAGAAATGAAACGTAGAAGTATAACTTTGTACAAAGGTTCCACCTTACTAAAAAATGACGTACCTTCGATTCCAGCTGAAGTGTAAATTAAAGGTAATGATAGCGGATTCATTTTTAATTGTTGTTTACCTAAGTAAGTTACACCAAATAACGGCGGAGTTTAATTTTTACACATTTGTAAGGATGATAAGTTTCTCGCCAATATTATTCATGTACAATTCTTTCATTGACACAATATGTACCTTCAATAGCCACAAAAATATTATTGTAGCAGAAGTGTGTCTGCTTTTCATAGCCTTTTTATGGCTGCTGGGAATACCTATTGGGCCAACATGATTTTAGCCATTGAGATGAGCTCAATAATTATCTTTTGAGATAATTCCCTTGTTGATGCAAAGTTTGCTTAATTTCTCAATTAAACGACATTTAAAAAAATAAAATCCTCTGAATTACGGCAACGCACGCGATATTTCCGAGTTCTTACAACTGAAAAGCCCATTCCACCTAGCCGTAAGTGGAAAAATGATTGTATAAGATTTATGGAAGTACAGGATATCTAAATTTAATGTGTGTATATGAACATTAATCGCACTGGCATTCTAGGCAGAGCAAAATAAAAAAGTGATTAAGTGAAGTTATTCATAACGTAAATTTATATTCGGTAGCTGGAAATCTTGCTTTGAAGTAATGCAAATTGATTTCATTCTCCAATGACCTTTATGTTGCTTCGTGATTGAATCCTAGTATTGGAATTTTAAAACAAACTTTACAATGTGGATAGAGCGTGCGTTAATTTAGTGTAATATCTTAATAATACAGTGCTAATCGGAAGTGTATAGATATGAGGTACATAAAGTTCATTCGAAAAATCTGGTGAAATCTTGGTGAAAATAGTTGATAGGTAAGCGCCAATTCGATGATCAACCATCACATTTCTATGGAATAAAATAATACCTTTGCAAAGAACAAAAGATTTTCCAATGCAAATAAAGTACGATAGCTTTCTATAGGTAAATAAATCGTATTTTTTAACTCGACATTTTTGAATGACAATTTTCAGTTTTTCAGAAATAGATTAAATTTTGATCGCTGCGATTCTTTAGTAGTTGAGGTAATTTTGAGCAAAACTCTTAAACTAAAGTAAAATTACAAAAAATCTTACATTTACTAACTACACTGTGATCATAATAATAGTAGATAACAGAAGTACGACGGAACTTTAAAGGCAATGACCTTTAAATTCGATAGACACTATTTTACACGTTTATACGTTTTTATACGTTAACAAAATACGTCAACAAAATAAAATCCAGTTACAGGAAATCAGCTTTTCTATTACTGATGGAACTTTCACATTTTACGAGTACACACTCAAAATTTGTATCGAATTATTAAAAAAAAACCTAGAACTGAAAAAATTAATAATTCACATGATAAAAACAATAACCGTGTGCCTTTTAAGGAATTGCGCGACCTTGCAATGGCCCGGCAGCATCAGCGAAAATAATCAACAAAATTAATGCAGTGGAGTTAATTAAGAGCCTTCGCACTAATCTTTCAAACACATACCTTTTTGCGAAAAGAACCAGATTCGAGTGCGGCCTACCCAACATATTCGTTTTATTCCTGCACTTTCCGAGTACTTTTTCCTTTACAAAAATAAATAAAATACAAAAAATAGAGCGCAAACCGTCCTCTTATTTTTTTAGCCTAAACAGTACCCACTATTCGTTCGAGTAGTATTTGCCGGCGGCTGAATACCATTTCACCAAATCCGCCGTACACTCTCTCGGTGCCTCTTCCCCTCGTATCTCTCTCTCACTCCTCTCTCCCTTCCTCTCCCTCTCTCTCTCTCTTCTCCCTGACGTTTCGCTTAGCCATTGCCCTCTCTACCTCCCACTCTAAAAGCCCCTCCAGAACACCTCCCATACCAACTCTTTTACCCCCGTCCCCATCCTCGCTCTCCGATACCTCTCCCTCTCCTTAACAACCTCCACCTTCCTCACTTAGCACCCAAACCTTCACTACCTGCCTCTCTTCACCCCTTTATCTCCCTCTCTTTGCCGATAAAAACCCCTCTGACCAAACCCTCCACACTCTCACCCCTCCCCCATCGCCTCTTCCCGCTACGCTATTTGCTTTCCACCCTTTCCCTCCCCGCGCAACCACGTAGCCACACGGTCTGGGGTACACGCTTACCGACCAGAAGAGAGACAGAGAGAGGGAGATAGAGAGAGACGATTCCCCAGGGCGAATGCAAAATTGACTCCACCATTGCCCACGTTCCAATTCCACCCACCAGACACAAAGCCAGATAAAAAAGCCACTCATGTTTCCATAGAGAGACACGGCTACACTGCTCTTCTTCTCCCTCACTCTCTCTCTCTTTTCCTCCACCTCTCTTTCCGGTTTTCCCTCCCTCCTAACCCTCCCCCCTTACGCCACTCCCGCCATATTTTTGTGCATAATCAGTCAAGGAGACATTGTGTCTGGATTCACTGCATCGGCCACTCCATGGGCGAACGGGCATTCGTGCAAAAACTGCTTAATCCCTCGCGAAGGTGTTGGAGGGGGATTAGTTGGAGTGTTGGGTGTTATGGGGGATGGGAAGAGGCGGCGTTTAGCATAGGGAGACGGTTAGGCAGTACGACAGAATTATTGCCGCTCAACGCTCAATCTACTCGCGCCGATAGCGCTTCTTTTATTTTTCCCCCTCCCGCGTCCGCTTCCTCGTTTTTTTTGCCAAATTTTCTATTCGATTTCTAGCCAGCCATTTCTCTCGCGCTCTTTCCCTCCCTCTTCCTCCATCCTCTTTTTTGCGTTTTATGTATGCATAAAACTGCCCGCTGCGGTAAAAATAGCGACGATTTCGGACCAATGTAACCTTATTTTTTAGAGAAAAATATAAACATCGCTGGCCGCGTTTTTTTTTTCAAATCTTCCTCGCTAAAAACGTATTTATCAGAAAAAAGTGCGGCTCGATGATAATTTTTCGTCCAGGCGGTCACTTTTGCATGCAAATCAAAGGATTGAAATGTGCTCGATAAGCCTTTTGTGCCCCATGAAGGGGGAACAAATACTTTTTTTCCTCTTCTCTGAAAAAACCGACCCGAGGTCTAAACGCATTTGTATGTGCGAAGCATAAAACGTCGTTCGAGTTTTGGGCGATTTTGTGTAAAAACTAATAAATAAGATTGCGCGTTCCGTTATGTTTGTGCGCGTTATGGTGAAAAATTTCGGTTGAAATGCACGCTTTAATTGCGACGATAGAGTTGTCTCAAAAGACTGCCGACGATAAAATAATGTCGCATTCGAATTGAGAGTAATGCACAAAATTGTGGATGATGACAATGTGGAATGGCCTGCATAGTAACGAACCGTGTTCAGAATATACCGATTCAACGCCAGGATAAAATAGAATTACTCGAGCGAGAAAGAGAGACAGATGTACAAAAACCAGGCCATGTTGAAAATACCGCGACCCTAAAGGTCAGGGAAGATATATTTTTAAAACGAATGATTAATATAAATACTTTGGGACCTATATCCATAAAAGTTTTTTAAAATGAATATCTGGCACTACTTGATACTAACCATGATATCTAGACCGCTTGTTCATCTTTGGATTTCAGGGAAGATTAACTTATATCTTGTTTACGCGCTTACGTTTCAGCTTAGTTCGATATCATTGCGGGCTAACGCTGGGATAACTCAATCTACCCATAATCGCACAAATAACACGCACAATTTTTTTTTCCGCTATGCGTTAAAATTAACAAGATTTTCATATATTTCATCGGAACAGGTTACATACTCAAACTAGCGATCTGATGTGCCATTTACAAGGAGATTTTGGTTCTAAAAAATAAACAAAATTGACGTAATATGTCTCTTTGATAGCAGAAAAAAGGTTAAGAAAACCTAATACTTACTCTATTTCATCTATGAAGCAGCCGTAACCTGTGGTGATTCGACAATGAATATGCAGGGTATTCCATGAGTCTGGTCCCTTAAGCGGAAGAGGTGTTTTAGTATTAAAGTTAAACAATTACATTTAAAAAGTAGCAAATCATTTTCGCATTATCTTCATTGGTATACTCAGCCATCACTTATTTTATTTCCTGAAATATATTAAACCGACTTTTAAAATATGATGTATATTTTCCACATCGCTCCAGACGTCTGGGACAACCTGTATGATAATTTCCCAACCTCCATGGAAAGGAACATCGCGTGAAGTTATTATATCAATAAAGCGACCTAGATAAATTCCTGTTAAGCTAATGAAACCACTTGGCACACAAATTTAACATTGACCCAATCGGCTGGTAATGTTCCATTTTTCACGAGCTTCTTACTAATCCTCGAAGCGTTTTTGAAGCTGGGAAAGATTCAAAATTTCGAAAAATCATAAAATCTCAACGATAGATTCAATTGGACGGCACTGTGTACCCCTCAGCGTCACGCCTAAATGACGCCCGAAATAGATTCCAATGCCCTCTTCTTCGATTGCGCCAGATTGATTTCCGCAAATAAATGAGCAATAAAATCATCTCTCCTCCTCCCTCTCCCGCTTGTTAGTATTGGCTGTCGAGCAATTCCGTTACGACTTCCCCTCCCCTCGTCGAGAGATAGAGAGAGCGTCGCATCAGCGCTTATCGGGAATTCCATCTTACGATACGACATGGCGCGTGTGACGGCGGCAAAGGCGAGGGGAGGCGGCCATTCATACTAAACGGACTTCCATAGGCTGTTCGATTAGTGCCTCCCCGAGGTTATGGCGGCGGGCAAAGTGGTCCTTAAATTTCATGAGGCTTAATAGCTTGCGATTCCGAGCAGCTTTCATAACGGAAATTCCCGTTGCCATCCAGATCCCTGTCATCTCGATGAAACGAAATCCCTTATTATATCTCTCTCCCCCTCCCTCCCCCCTCCTTCCTTCCCTCCCTCCCTCCCTCTTTATATATATATATATATATATATATATATATATATATATATATATATATATAAAGGGTAGAGATAATGGTGGCCATTCCTGTAATTTATATATTTATATATATTTGAAGGGTAGAGATAATGGTGGCCATGCCTGTAATTTATAAATGGGCGACGCTGTATCATTTCGGGGGGCCGTCGAAATGTCGAGGAATGAAAAAAGAATTGTGGATCTCTCCCGAAAATATAGGTTATCAATTTTTATGGGTTTTTTTACCCTTAACTGCGTGCGTCTCATTTCAAGACTTTATTACGCACGTGCGGCACTGACTATCGGTGTAGGCCTTTGTTGATTTACAAGATAAATAGAACTAATGAAAGGGAATATATGTTTATATATGTATAAGTATTGTTAACGCAATATTTTGACACAATATAAGATTCAGAAAGTCCAATGAGGGATGAAGTGAAAATGTTTTGCATAGGTCAGCTCAAATCGTCATGGCTCTACGCATGATTGGCCCGGTAGTTGTAATGCGTCAAGTAAAGTGCTGTTATTCTAAAATATGTTGTTTTAGTGGGATGAGTCGCATGAGCCATTTGTTATCAACAAAGAGTCATCGCCTGACACACCATCAGATGCCACATCCTCTCTTTTGATGTTGTGCTCTGATTTAAACGATTTACAAAATCGAAAAACAAGTGGTCTTTCTTCTAGAAATCAAATGCATATTCCATAAAACATTGTGCATGTATATTCCATAAAACATTGCATAAAAATTCCAATTTCATCTTTTATATTGCAAAAAATACGATTGTTGCACTGACATAATTACGCAAAAGCGGAATTGCGTTCGAATATGCTTCAGCTGTGTGGGATCCTTACGAAAAGGGACTCACTAACGAGATAGAAAGGGTTCAGCGAAGGGCAGCTAGATTTGTAAAGAGGAATTACGATAGTAAACAAAGCGTAACATCATTAATAGAAAATCTGAAATGGACATCGTTAGAGGAACGTAGGCTGCAGGCTAGAACTAAACTACTGGAAAAATTTATGTCGGAGGGACTAGCGAATGAGGTAGTAGGACTTATCAGAAGCCCGACGTATTTCGGAAGGCAGGACAGTGATGATAAGATTCGCGAGATTGATTGTAGAACGGAGCGATATAGAGGATCGTTTTTCCCTAGGACGATAAGAGACCATAATAGAAAAAGATGACGTAGGAAAACTATGGACCCTTGGTGCACTGCACCCCCTGCCATCCACCGAAAAGGTGACTTGCAGGGTATAATGTAGATGTAGATGTAGATGATAGACACCGGAGTTCAAAATAAATGCTTGCAATACAGACGTAAAAAGAATCAGACAAGCGAAACATTCCCCATGGACGGTTGATGTCCTACTGATAGGATATTTAGATGAGTGGGGGCGTTTCGAGTTAATTTCCGAGAATTATGCACATTTTGGCTAAAATGCGGTACTCCGTGCCGGGGCACGCGTAGTTAAGGGTTATAGCATCGAATCGCCTTTCAAAGCCAATTTGACCGAATAAAAATAGGTAAACCTCATTCTATAAAAACTACTGTATACCGTTTATATTAACCAAAAGTGATAACTAGTAGTTTTTACAAAAGCATGTCCTTCTTCTGAATAACTTGATCGGACATAGTTATTTACATCAGGATGAATTTAAACTGGTAAACGATTTAGGTAATATCGAGAGGGAAAGGAGAAAAAATATACGGTATCCATTCATATTAACTCATATTACTTTCACCATGAATATTAGAGATTTACTTCGAATTAACCCTCAGATTATACGTATTAGTATCTTCGTTTTTAGCGCTTTTTTTCCTTTAAAAAATTGCTTATTTATTCGGTATGTCTGTACGTCTGCGTGGGCAATATCTCCGTATTTCTGGGGAAGCAAGATTTATCTATATATGAGCTGGAAATGAAAAAACTCTTGGGGGGTCTAGGATCAGTTAGAGAGTAATAGCAAAAAATCTTTTTAAAATACATGCTCAACATTGTTATAGTACAGTACAACAGAACATCGTACCTGTTAATCTTAACTCTACTTGTTGACTTACTCTACTTGAAAGATAGCTGTCTGGCCTGTCCGTTGTTGGCTGCAGTAATGTGGTTTACTCGCTATTCAATCAACAAACTTTAGAAAAACGCCTCATGTAATTTGCTCTGCAATCCTTCCCTCACGTTTTATCTCATCTCACTTCTGTTGAATAATGCAATTGATAACTCTCTTTGGACTCAACACCAGTTAACCTTTAAACGGGCAAGCGTGGTAATATTTGACCCCACTCAGTTGTTTTGCTTATTATTGTGAAAAGTTTTACTTTATGCAACTTCTCGATTTTTGTTTGGGTTTATTTACTACTAAGTTCCTTCTATGTGAATGAAAATTATTATAATTTGTTTCACATAACAAGATAAATAATAAATGTAGGATTGGAGTCATCATTGACCCCACTTGCCTGGTAATGTTACCAAAAACCGACATGAGTTCTTTGTAATTTATTATGTATTTTTCATGCAAGAGCAGGTAAATAATACTTATATTCATAGGATAAATAATAATATTGAGATATTTTATTTTTTTAGCGATTCCGTGAATAAAATTGTGCATTCGAAATCTGTGGAAGCCTCTTGTCATTTTTCTGGTATTTTTGTAACTGATGATCGAGTTTTTTATTCTTTGATTTTCCATGGTCATAATGAAATATAAATAATAATTATTGTCTCTATAGAACGAATAAATTTAATACTACTTATAACTTGCAATAAATTGCTACTTTTATACATGAAATACTAAGTATTTTACTTTCTTTATGTTGTTGTCTCTTTTCTTGTTCTTATCTTACTTGAATAATGTCTTCAAACATCATGCCCGCAAAAGATAAAATTTGTATATCAAGCAGTGGTCAGGATAGCGTAGAATGTTTTTACAAATACTTGGAAAGGAACTAGTTATTCCTTACATGAAACAACGAGCATATGCAATACCAAATCTTCATCTAACCATTAGAAGAGCAATGGAAATGTGAGGTGTTAAAATTGCATCAAATGAGACAGACAGTGTGAGAGCAACCAAGAGGGGAAGATGCAAGATTTATGACAGGAAAAAAGATAGAAAAGTGCAGATACGGTGTACAGCATGCAATTAATTTATATGCGAGCATCACAGTGAGAAACTAACTATATGTAATAATTCTAAGAATTTTAAATAGCTACAGTATACATGTATAATCGTGGAGATTATATATATTACTGTAAGCGTAAAAAAATGTTAGATAAAGATTGTAATTGAATTATGTAGTTATTTTCATACCATTATATTCAAATTTGCCTCATTTTAAGGAAATAAATGAATTATCAAAATCAACAATAAACAAATATGTTTAAAATATTGTGCAACAGTAATATTTCTTAACCATTTCATTATTAATAATTTTTTTTATTAATCCATACTCCTTTAGTTAGGTTGCTAACTGTTTAAATATATGGGGTCAAATCTAACTCCAATTGCCCGGTTACGGTATAAATTAAACTTGCCCGTTTCAAGGTTAATTGTAAAAATTTACAGCATGTACATATTGGTTAGTAATAGAAATCGAATCGGTCCTCACATTATAAGTACGCTTTGTAGTTTTCGATATTAATTGTTCTTAAAATTCTACGATTAAGATCGACGTTTATTTTTCCTAAAAATCGGCGACGAATATCGACGTTTATTTTAATACATTTTATCGAATTATCAATAAAAATTATGTACATAAATTGTATTCTTCCAATTCAATTTTATTATAACTTGATCATTATATATCGACGTTTCTTACAGAGGAGGAGGAGGAGGATACTAATGTTTAGGCACTTCCAGATGAGCTGGAGATTCGAAATTTTTTTCTTAGGTAGGATTTTGTGCAAAACCGACTAGAAAAATCGAAAATCATTAAAAAGTGCAACAATGCGGCCGCTAAAAATTCGTAATTGTTTAAACAAATTTTCAAGGTTTATGAATTTCCGCATGTGCTACGAAGTTGAATTTCTTTATGAGTAGAATTCGTAAAAAAACGAAATAGGGATTATACAAATTTTGATATTTTAATTTGTTTGGCATTAAAAATTCTTAAATTTTAAACAAATAGATAACTGTTTAGACATTACGGGAGCTGAAATTTTCAAGTTATATGCAGAGTAGTGCATTTGTACAAATAAACATTTGAATCTCTCCATAAACATATTGCGGCGGCCGTTAAAAATTATTTAAATTTAAACAATTAAAAAAATATTATTTCACTTCTAGAAGTGCTACAACTTTAAAATTTGGCTAAAATGTGTAGCATTAGTACCCCATAATGGAGAAAGTATAAAATTCTTAAAATTTCAAAGTTTTGGGATTGTTTTAATCTATTATTTATACATAAGGGAAAAACGAAAATCGCTCCGGAGGTGAAATATGTAGAATTAAAAAATATTTTTAATTATGAAATATGAAAAATGAATGTTTTTATGTTGAGATGATATGCTTGCAGAATGCAAGCACCAACCACTAGTGTGTGTGTGTGTATATATATATATATATATATATATATATATATATATATATATATATATATATATATATAAATTTGTCTTCTCCTATGCCGGATTTTTTGTTATTCTCTAAACTTTGGTGAATATATTGGTAGTTGGCCCAACAATCCAGAACAGTCAATTTTTCGGAATAAATCAAAAGTAAATTTTACACGTTAAATCGCGCCTCTTATTCAAAAGATCGTGACCATTCAATAAAAAATCTGATTTGGCCACCACATGACTTTCTCCATGCCTGTAATTTTTCTAAAAATTCCAAATAGATTGCATTATTATAAATATTTTAAGAAACAGAAAATTTTAGACTTAACAAAGAACAGAAATAAATTCAAACCATAGCCATCCCATATTGGATATAGCCACAAAGCTCCAACAACTAAGAAAAGAAAAAGGAGCGTTAACTAAGACGAAACTAAGCGTGAATTGTTAACAATAGTCGTCGGTAGGTGGAGTGGTGGTGATAGCTAAAAATATAAGATATCTCTTAAACAATGTATTATATGTGAAAATGTTTCAAACAAAGGTTGTAGTAAATAAAATTTTCTAGAACTTTTATTCGAGTATTTTTTTACATTTATCAAATATTAAAGCAAATATCTCAAAATAACGGATAAGTAACAAGAGTAAACACCCACTTCCGGTTGACCCATTTTTACCAAAAACCAATCAGTTCTTGTTACTTTCATCAAAATGTTAAATATAAAATTTTGCGTTGACATGATTAATAGTTTTTGAGTTAGAACGCCCACAACAATCTAACACATACAGAGAGACAGACACACAGACATCATCGCGAAACTAGTCAGAACGGGTTCAGGGAACCTTAAAACATGTTTTACCGTTGAAATCTCGAGTTCCATTTTTTTCATGAAAACAATACTTTCTTATACTACTTATTTGGAGAAATTAATAAACATGGGACTCTCTCACACGGAGACTGAATTGTTGGTATGGCTACCAATAATAGAAATTTTATGACTGCGTTTTTGAAAATTTTATAGGGTAGGGCTCCAGAAATATACACGTAGTAGTATATTTTAACCTAACCAACCACAAAATGAGTTATGGGAGAGTGGAATTTGTTAAGCAGGAAATGGAATTTAGTTATATGTACTTTCGATACCTGCTATTGGGATATTTGGCGAACAGCATTAATTCAGTTTGGGAAAATCTTTCTTTTCGCATCTTGGAGTTTGTCGGCAGAAGTTAAAAAAATTTTGAGTTGTGTATATATCTTGTAAGAGGCCAAAGGCGCGTACGGATTATCAGTTGTGGTCGTGATTAAAGACGGTGTGCAATAAACCGATCATATTTTTTGTCCCGTACCCGTGTCAGCTCGGCATGGATCGCTAAGACTTAAGTAATCCTAGAAAGGGTATTGGTTACCGAATAAAGTGTGGTTATCTGGTATGACAACTGCCGATTTTCTCTTTTGTTTTGGAATTTTGGCACTAAAATATATTAAATTTGAGTGATATAAAGTAAATTTTAAATCCTGACGAATATTTTCACAGAAAATTTAGTTGTGAAAAATTGACAGTTATCGACGACAATTCATTTTCGTCAATTTTGAAATTTTTGCGAAGTGGATATTTACCGGCATTTATCGATTTAAATCGAATCCTACCAAGTCTAATTATAAACCATCGAAGATTAATGATTGTATTTTGTTCAGGAGTAAAACGGTACGTGATGCTTGATCACAAGCGGCTACCCTCGGCAACAAGCCCATCAACGCTCTTCCGCCATTTTAGCAAATTCTGATACCCAAAGAAAGAAAGGCGAACAATACGGGGACCTCCTTTGACCCAGTCGTTGTTTAAACGTTCGTTTTCGATATAAAAATTTTGACGCGGCTAATGCAAAAAGTGCTCTTCCGTTTCATTTTTGTTTTTTCCCGCGATTGTAGGCGCTCTTTCGTTGTTTTCGACTCTCTCTCCCCCATCTCTCTCACACAAACACAATCTTCCATTCTCTCTCTTTTCCTATCACTCCATCCCATCCACTAGCGCGAGTAGCCAATACAATTCGCTCATCTCCCGTCAACTATTTCCCGGTCCATCTCCACCTCCCCCTCTTTTCCAACACGCTCCCCTACTCCGTGCAATTCCCCCTCCCCGGTCTCTTCTTGATGACGCATGCCGCTAGGTTCGGGTTAAGCTTTAAACGGGCAAACGGGGTCATATTTGACCCCACACAGCTGTTCCCTTGATTTCATTCAAAATTCTTTAACGTATCACCCTCACGATTTTCGTATTTGCCTATTTATCCCTCAATTCACGGAGGATAACGGAAAAAATAACATTTTTTCATTTGAACATCGAATGCAATAATTAAAGTTGTAATGGGGTCATTTTTGACTCCACTTGCCAGCCAATGAGAGCAATACCTGATGTGAAGTTCTAGCAATTTTATTTAATTTATTCACTCTATTCATCCATTATGACACGTGATTTTGCGTGGGCAATGTACAAAACATGAAAATATATTTTTAAATATTTTTCTAGTGACCAACACAGTGAGATTGTTTGCATGTGGAATGAATCTAAGCAGGCCAAAAAAGCTGAACGTGGGTAATAAATGCCAGAAATGTTTAAATGTAAGAGAGAGTAATTAATAAATAACCTTTTCTTCAAACTATACAGACTTTTATTTGACTACTGAGAAATTAGATTTAGCTTCCTAGAAAAAGCATTTTATGGTATAGTCTGCAATAATCTAAAATATTAATGCATACGTTAATAATTTGATACTAAAATGATAATTATTCAACATGAATTTATATATAATTTTTTTTTAATTAGAAGAATGTAGGTTATTTAACATAATAATGACATAAATAAATGTGGTCAAATTTGACCTCACTTGCCTGTCTACGTCAGCAATTAGGCATGCCCTTTTAAAGGTTAAGAGAAAAACAAATCGTAGTTAAGCTCCATCACTCCTTGGCATCGCCGGCTATTATATACGAGCGATAGGTGTTCATCCTATTACAAAATGGCTCTTCTGCCACTTTCTTAAATCCGCGGAATATCTTTCTTATTGTTTACGAAGTTACAATCACGTTTTTTCTCGTCAATTTTGAAAGAGATTAAACTGTTTTATTAACTTCATTCACTCATCTTCACAGGCGTCGACAAAAAAATTTGGACGATTTCGTAATTTTTTTATGAGCCCTCGATTTTTCTTTTGGAGAGAATGAAAATGGTTTATTTTTTAAAAGGTCAAAATGAAATTAATATTTGAACAAAAGATGATAGAGGAAAAATTTCTAAATGTGATAAATCGTCGAAAAGGTGTTACAGCTGATAAACTCGAGTTGGATTTAGACAGTAATTTGCTTCGCCTAAAAAAAGTAATTTTGCACTAATATTAAAGGTTGTTTATATGTACGTTGTCAATTCAATCGATAGCGCAATAAAATATCTCCACTAAATTAACGATTTATTGTAAATGGATAGTTTTAAATTAACTCTTAAAGTTCTAATTAAAAAAAGAATTATTAAGTTCATATTACGCTGAAGTCGAACTGATACAACCATGTTTCTTCAACAGTCGTATAAATATTTCTAAACCTTTTTACGGCCATTGTAGATACTTAGTTTTTCAACTTTATTCAATTTCAGTAACACAATATGCCCAAGGCTAAATAAGCCTTTAAATTACATAAAATGGGTTATGCAGCGTACAGTGCCATATAAAATCCAAAGCACTTTTCAGGTGTATTTTGTCCGTAAGATTGTGGTCCACATGAAAAACATTGAACCATACATGACTAATAAAAATATTGTGATTGGTATAGAGTGAACAGAATTCTAAAACGATTATAAGCGATATATGCAAATGGATTTGGGCGCGCGCACGTGAACCTAGTCCATCTACAATATAAAACGCGAATTAATTCACTCTTCAACGCTTTTTTAACGCGTTTAAAAATCCCCGATCACGTAGAATATTGACACTTGACAGGAGCACTTCAATTACGCATTAAAAGTAATGAAGGAAAAAAACTAAAAAAGACCCGGGTTCGACTCCAATATATAGGTAATTTCTGTTTCCTGTAAGATAACAAGTAAAAATCTAACGTAGCCACCACATGACTTTCTCCATACCTGTATTTTTCTAAAATTCCAAATAGGTTACATGATAATAAATATTATAAGGAAGCGAGAGCAACAGTTAGACATTACAAAGAACAGAAATAAACTCATACCATAGCCTTCTGATATTGGATATAGCCACGAAGCTCCAACAATTAAGAAAATAAAAAGGAGCGTTACCAAGACAACTAAGCGTCAAGTGTTCGCGATAGTCGCCAGTAGGTAGTGTAATGGTGGCAGCTAAAATAATAGTTTTAAAAATATCTCTTAAACAATGCATTATATGGAAAAATGTTTCTAACAAACGTTGTAGAAAATTAAATTTCCTACAACCTTTATTGCAGTAATTTTTATATCAAATATTAAAGCAAATATTAAAAAAACGGATGTGGCAAGAGTAAACACCCACTTTCAATTGACCGATTTTTACGAAAAACTAATTAACTCATACAACTCTCATAAAAATGTTAAATATAAAATTTTGCGTTTACCTGATTAATAGCTTTTGAGTTCGAGCACCCAAAGGAAAACTGTCACATACATACACACATGCAGACACCATCGAGGAAATGGTCAAAACGTGTTCAGGGGCTCTCAAAACGTGTATTTCCGTTGAAATCTTGAAATTGATTTTTTCATGAAAACAATACTTTCCCCTATACTACGTATGGAGAAAGTAAAAATTGATTTTTCTGCTTTTAGGCTTTCGTTCTTTTTCCAATAAAAATTATAAGACTATTGACCCTCGACTTTTTTAAACATTTAAATTGAGACATTTGAATTAATGTACAATCATTTTATATGGGCATTAATTATAGCATAGTTATAAAATTATACACCCGTAAGTGAAACTGATAGACAACAAAACATTATTTTCGCGTTTTGGATTAACAATCGGTTTTCTAGTACGTGACCCGTCACTTATTTCGGCTCCATGGTAGAAATTCAGGCGATAGTAAATTACATTAAAGATAGCGCAGGAATTTCAGCACCTGCAAACGAACGTGAACTCGATAACAGCGCCCTCATTGAATGTTAAGCGAAAAAATTGAATCCCCAGGGTGACGGCTCCCCTAAAATCCTAATTTAAATTGTAAATGAGAGTTACGCCTTTCTTCCATTTTTTCGTGAAAATAGTAATTTGGTTGGCGCAAAACGTATCTGCGAATTTAGTTAAGGCGGTACTCGAATAACTTTAATCTAGCTCATAAAGATTTTATTAAGCGATGGTCATTATCTGTATAATTTTATATATTTTCACATTGACATTGCTTTTGCACATACTATACTAAGGTCATGATGCAGACACCTGAAATTGTATACATCTGAGTGCATCGGAGCACACGCTGCTTGAGAACTAAATCGGTTTTATGATCATCTGTAGTTAAAAACAGAAAAAATAGATTAAATGCCTTATTTTCTCTAGAAAAATGGCTGTTGAAAGTTAGGTCATGTATAATTCTCCCTTAAAAAAATCTAAAGGATAAAAAAATCGTTCCTTTTTCATTTCACCTTCATTTAAAAACAGATCGATGGCATTAGTTACGCCAAGTTCTCTTGCAAAAATTGCTGTCAATAATTTGATCATATGTATTACTGCTTTGAATGGTAAAAAGCAGCAGTCTTCAAAAGAAGAATCGAAAAAATATTCTCTCATTAAGTCGCAATTAACAAATTGACTAGACTTTCAATGTATCTACGCTTAATTATTCTAAAATTATAAGGGATTACAACTTCAAACCATAAACAAACATCAATGAAACTGCGATATAAGTTTATAAGTTTTTCGATAAATAAAATAGTATCACTGCGTCGCACAGTGGGCTATATGACAATCATAGTGGGAATTTAATCGGAAATTAACATGTCATATGGAATTAAAATAGACGAGAATTTATTGTTGGAAGACTGAAGAACCTTCAACAATAAAATATTGCTATGATAAAATTAACTGTACCCTTTGGCAACAACGCAAAATCTCTATTGGCATGAGTGATTATTGGCACGTCTGCACCAGTCTATTTCCGACCTGTGCTTCTTTCAGTCGTTACAAGAGTAAAAACCAAAGTGAATTAGTGTTTATTATGGAAAACTTTGTCCAATGTATATAATTGAATGTCAGATTAATATTTCTACACTCAAAATTATTTTTCCGTCTTTTTTGCAATCTCAATAAAACATTACATTTTAAGAATCATTTATAGTATTTCTTGACTTTAACTAGAGTTATAAAAATACTTACAGAGTTTTATGCTGTGAAATATTATTTATTAGCAAACTGTATTCTTATGTTTTAATGTTTTGTGAGTTTTATTTGCAGCCAGTTGCAGCTGTTTAATATATAAATATTTTTCGGGAACAATGCGCGTCGTAACTCGTAGAGAGTTATTCAACATTTTACGGCAAGGTGGGGAAATGAATCAAATACAAGCTCGCTATCGACAAATTTTGTATGACAACATTGAAATCAAGTTTTCTTTACAAGAATGTAAAGAAAATATGACGAAGATGACCTCTAAAATCATTTTAACTTCGCCGCTTCTCTGCCTACGAGATAGACTCAATGCTATAGAAGCTTCAATAGGTTCGTGACTAAACATGGGGATTGGCTTGATGAAGAGCTTACTATTCCTATTTTGGAGAAGAAAATTACTGAGAGTATGATTAGAAGTAAATCCCGGGGTCGTCTATGTAAGTCTTTCGATGAAAGCTGTGTAGGGAGCAAGAGATTAAAAGTCTTAAATTTAGTTGGATCGCGAAGTACTCGTGAATTGTGTTTTGCGGCTCATATGAGTCTGAGGACTGCGGGACAACGAAATGCTGCATCGGTTGTTAAGGAGGCTTCTAAAAAACGTCGACTAGAGCATCCAAGTTGAAAAAGACGTATCGGTCTTCAGTGAAAAGTCGAGTTCAACGGTGTACGCCTGAATAAGCTTTGGAAATTATCATCGACCTAAAGTTGACAAAACACATGTATATTTCATTGAGTAATCTAATAAAGGAAAAAGGAATCGACATCTTTCGTCATACAATGCACTTACTAAGGCTAAAGAAGCTTGTTATCCGGTAAAGGAGGCAATAAAAATTAGGGACACTTTTGCAGAGATAAAATTACAAGATCTTCTTGATACAATTGTAAGTCACCTTGTCACTGTTCAGCAACATGATTTATAGCAATACTTAACACAAATGGCCACAGACAAAATAGAGATGACGTACAAATTGGGTTTTGATGGGAGCTCCTGGAAAAGTGCATATAAGCAACAGTTTAATGTTCAACACTCGGATAACTAGAGACAGGGACATTTTTGTTACGTCTATTGTGCCAGTGCAAATAGTCAGTTTTCACATGAATAACAAGAACGAAAAACTCATATTTTGGCAAAATCCACGTCCATCGTCGACAAGGTATTTTCGGCCAATTCATTTTCAGTTTGAGAAAGAGACCGCAGAATTAACTAAGTGCGAAATTCATAACATAGTCCCAAACTGTTACCCTTCAATCATCACAGTAGGTGATGCGTCTATATCGGCCAGTCATATATTGCACATGGCCATGGCTGATAATAAAATTTGTAACGCGTTGACAGAAACTTCTTCGCAAATGCTCTATATATGCGGTGCAGCCCCAAAGAATATGAGCGATTTGGACAAAATTAAAATGAGAAAATCCTGTGTGTCTGTATATTCATTCGGGATATCCACACTTCACGCATGGATACGTTTCTTTGGTTGTATTATTTACATTTCTTACATGCTGAAAAATGAAATAATGGCAAGATAGAGGCGCACAGGAAAAAGACGTTTTCAAGAAGGAAAGAAGATATAATAAAGCGGATTCGAAATGAAATGAGTCTCTCAGTTGGTCAAACCAAAAACAGGCAATCGGATCATCTAATGATGGCAATACAGCTCGCAGATCTTGTAAAAATTCTAGCCAATCAGCCGAAATAACAGTCGTAGACGAAACTTGGATTCGTAGATTTTTGGTAATTTTACATGCGCTATCCAGTAGTTATAAAGTAAATATTAATGAATTTACAATGTATACACAGAAAACTGCCGAGATATACGTACGATTGTACAATTGGTACTATATGCCAGCTAGCGTACACAAGGATTTAATTCATGGAGCCGAGGTTGTAAAATCATTCTTATTACCAATTGACCAGCTTTTCGAAGAAGCCCGGAACAAGGACCTCAAGGTTTATTGCGAACTTCTTACGAGAAAATCATCAAGATCGAAGACAAATGAAGACTTGATTTAATATCTTCTGATCCTCTGATCTCTAGCATTGGGCCACTCCCAAAGAAAAAAAGTTGTCTAATTTCTGCTGATTTTTGATTCTTGTTGACGTATCCGGAGATAGAAAAACATACTGATCACTCTGAAACTGAAAATTTCGATTCTGATGTTGGACATTTTGATAGATCAGGCATGACTTCTAGTAGCGAGTGATTTTTAGTGTTAATTTCTTTTTTCATTTTAAGCGCTTTTTGAGAAGGTTTCCATGTGATGTTATGTGTTTTGGACCCCGTCTAATCTGAAAAAAATCCAAATTCGAACCACCTCACCTCACGTCATAAGAGAAGAGTGATTTAGTCACCTCTACCACCAGATCCTTCAAATGCTGCTGGGATAAATGTGTATTTAAATTCTCGTGCAAATATAGACAAGCATCAATTATAGCAACGAGATTAAACAAACTAATGTAATTGTTGGTGGTGTAAGGCAACTTTATTTTAATGTGGATTTGTATTGATACTACGTTTTTGAAGGGTTATTTCTGCTAATAATTGTAGGATTTTATTTATCGTAATTACTATTGATGGTAAGCTTTTATTTATCTTAAAAACTTTTAATCTTTATTCATTTAAGATTATTCCAAAAACTGTTTTCCCTATCAGTTTCATTAAAAAATACGCCTAGAAAATCAAGGTACATGTAAGCTTTTGATGAATTTTATTATAATTATTTAATTCTTTTCGCTCCTCTTATAATATTGCCTTATACATGCATTTTATTATTATTACATTTTAATCACATTCGTATAATCATTAATACGATCTTCTCGGAATAGTTCGCATTGAAAATTCATTTGAACACTACTTTAGATGACTATATTTATGTAGTTTGCGCCATGAACATAATTTTATTCTTTGGGAGTGTTCACTTGGCTTATTTTTTACTTTGGATGAAATCTTCTCTAATAGGCCTTTAAGACCAGTTATTCTTGCATTTTTCTAAAAGTCCTCGCATTTAAGTCTCGTATTCCTATTTCCAGTATTTAAGATAGGTAATACTGTTGTAAAGGATGTTAATTTGAACAAATTTGAATAAAACATTTTAAAGTGTTGTGTTGTAGCTTAGCAATTCTTCAGCTAACAATACTTATACAATTTATTATTTATTTTATTTAAGTTAGGTCAAAAATATGAAATATTCAAGTTTCATTCCTACTAGTATCTAAAGCTGAATTACTCTGAACTAACAATATATTTTCGTTAATTTTAAGCAATATGAATGGATAAGTCAGTATTTTCATTAATGAAACAAAAGATACTATCAAACTTCTTACTACTTATATACCAAACATTCTTACATTTGTCACTGAGTTCTCTACTTCTGTCTACCATTCCCACAACTGTAAAAAGATTCAAGTTTAAATCGAGAGACCCATACATCACTCAAGAGCTGGTAGACACTTTTGCAAATTTTTACGCCCATGCAAGCAGAAAGGTTATCATAATTATATTATAGAGTTTATTCATATTAAAGTATTAACTATTTAAAAGTTGATTATAAAAATTCATTTTTATATCTTCACTTGTTATTTTATTCTTTTTTATAATTTAAGTATTTTAATTTAACATTTCAATTGAATGATAAATGATTACCATATGATTTAAAATAATATTGTTTTTATTTGAATTAATTCCCCTTAATATGGGTAAATAGCCCACTGTCCCTCGCCACGAACTGCGTCTGTTATGCAACGGAGTATTTATAAGCCGACTCCATCAGCAGCAGGAACGCTCAAAACACGAACGGTACATCCACGTTTCGAGATGTTTATTAACCGACCTATTCGCTCGGAATATCCGCATCGCTACGCAGCATAAAATAAGACGTCATGCCTGCAAGAGACAAGGAGCATAGGATATGGAGAGGCAAGAGGCGGGATTTATGGAATTACATCTTCGCTTCATATATCCCTATTACCAAATCGTCTTCTCAGAAGTGATAGCGCTAACGCACATCCGTTATTGTGTTGCATGTATATGGTCGTCTGTCTGTAATTCCGTTTTACTTAATATCTAACAAAAGAGTAAACGTCCGTCAAAAATGTCGAGTCATGAATTAAATGCTCTCGAGTTAAATCATAATGTATTCTTTCCTACGCATATTAGGATTCAGACAACAATAGAAGCTCGAGTTTTGCCGACAACATGGTTGCCAAGGCAGCAAATTGTTAAAAGGCAAATTTTTTTCTATAAAATGTGATGTAAACGATAAATTTGAGCTATTTCGAATTGATCACAAAACTAGACGGTAAGAAAAAGAAACGTTATTTGTTTTTTTCTATAACAGTCCCGATCCGAAGATCGATGGTCGACTTTTTTTCCAATTTTAATTTACAAAAGAATGATAGCCTGCACAACAAAAAAAATGCTTTTTACCTTATCCTGGATTTGAACTCGTTTTTTTCGGGGATTATTTCGTCATTGACATTTCAATGCGCGATTGCAGCATGTTTTCCACAATTTTATCTTCTACCTAGTCGGGATACTTAACGTGTCATATACAAAGAACCAAAAGAATTAAAGCTTTTTATATTATTTGGAGGATAAAGAATAGGACTACCGCGTAGTTTATAACAGAAAGAATCTGACCTCAACCGTAAACTTTGATACCTACGCTGTGCATTTCTATGGCTCTCTTGATGTAACAAATTAGGGCTGAGGAGGAATTATTCCCAGTATACTGTAAACTTACGATAACCGTATATCAAATACCCGATTGACCGGCATTTTTAAAAAAACATGTAACTCATATCACGAACGTTTTTTGTCCTAAATTACTTACGTAGGTATGCGCTGAAATTTTTACTCTGTAACTATTAAAGATGTTAATGCGTGGTTGAGTAGGTATTACTTGACGATTAAACTGAAATAATTATGTATTTAAAATTTTTTCTATTTACATACTTAATATTATTATTTTCATTTGTGTGTGTATTACGCCTATATTAGACATATCGATTAACTGGAATATATGTTTAACTAGAACAGGATAGGCCCCAAGACATCCGACAAGCCAGAGAGGGTGTTTGTGTGATACGAGTATTTCGTGTTTTCTTAAAACTCTACTTGTCTCCTTTATAACCTCATATTGTTAATTTTAATTTTAGAATACTATCATAATATACACCATTGGATTGCTCTATTTGCCTCCTCGAAGTTTAGATAAAGGAAAATTGTTTTAAAAGTCTAAGAACTGCCCTGACCGTTAAAATTTCTTCAGCTGATGAGATGGTTTGTAGAAAAACCCACAACTTTTTAATGACATTTTTGGAGTAACTCGAGTTTTCCAAAGATGACACATTCAACCGGTTCTTGTTAATTTAACGAGAGTGACTTGACCGCGTTGCACTTCCGAATAAAAGCGTTACCGTTACTTTCGTCGTAGAAGGTAATTTTTGCCGGCTTATTTATGTATAAAGAAATAACCGCTGGACTCCTCCTTATGCACCTATACACTTCTACTACTTCGGCCATCACCACCTAACCAACCCTTCCACGCGCCTCCCTACGCCCCCGAGGGGATCGACCATTAGGGGCCTAGCTAACTGGGCACGAGATTCGCCTCCGGAGTTCTGACTCTTTCCATGGCAGTCATCCGGAGTGGCTGGCTCCGTCGGGCTGCAGAGCAAGCAAGACCTGGAGGATGATTATCGGTAAGGGCGGAGGAGTTGAGCAAAGTAGGAAGAGAGAGGAAGAAGTTAAAGAGACAGAGGAAAATGCTAAAGAGACAGAGAAAGAGGTTAAAGAGAGAGAGAAAGAGGTTAAAGAGAGAGAGGAAGAGGTTAAAGAGAGAGGAAGAGGTTAAAGAGAGAGGAACAGGATAAAGAGAGAGGAACAGGGTAAAGAGAGAGAGAGAGAGGAAGAGGGTAAAAAGAGAGAGAGGAGGAAGAGGGTAAAGAGAGAGAGAGGAGGAAGAGGGTAAAGAGAGAGAGGAAAGGAAAGAGAGAGAGGAAAATGGTGCGGAGTGAGCGACACGAATGAGGTGTGGAAGAGGATTGCGGAAAGGAATTGGAGAAGTTGGGATGACGAACTGTTTCTAAGAGCTTAACAGTGGTAGGTATATATATATATATATATATATATATATATATATATATATATATATATATATATATATATATATAGTTTGGAAGAAAAACAGGCAAACGAGGGATGGAAGGCGATGCGTAGGCGGCTAATTTTCTTTCGAGTAAGGAACAGCTAACTACAATTTACGTCTAGATCATTCTCAGTCGTTTGTCACTCGAAAAAATCAAATGAATTTTCGTAAGCCTGTTTCAAAGAATTTGTTTATCGAAAAAAAATTATTTCCTCGCGATTATTTAGTATTTTTCGTCTTAGGGAGAGAATCAAAATTAATCCTTCATTCAATGTTTTTTGTATGGAATATTTCGTAATCTTTTATGCATATATAATAAAATATTTTTGCAGGAAAAGTTAGCTCTGTGGAGATATAAGTTGAGGATTCTAAAAAAAAGTCTTATTCAGTTACTAAATTCATATTTAATCCAAAAGCAGTAACAGAATAGATCCAAAAAAGAGTATTATTTTGCATTGACAAATATGACGCAGCCTGTGACATAAACAATAGCGACAAGTTATTAGATCGTGAGAAATTAATTTCAACCGTCGCAATTCTCGTTCAAGTTTTTCCATTGGTAAGAAAAACTTACTTAACTTGACCGTGGAAAACATATAGCAATCCGTAGGTCACGCATAAATTTTAATTAATACACCCAACAACACGAGTGATATATTTTCATTAAGCACTTACTCAATATATGACCATGTACTTGCAAAACAAAACTAGCAGCGACATTTTTTATTTCGACGCAAAAAATTACCACAAACTAACGGCTTCCTTTGATTACAAGCGGAAGGCTTATTTAGGATTTGAGTACTGTTGAAGACGGACAGCGCCGCCTCTTACGAAGAGAGACTAAACGGATTAGAATCCGCGCAGCTAATCAAACGTAAATTATCGACCGCCTAGCCATCTGACGCGGGAATGCACGTCTATCCCAACTATCCCGTCCGATTCGAATGATTAATCGCCCTATTGGGTTTTCACTGATCGAATATACCCCGCTCTCCTCAACTCATTCCCTTTTTTAGGGATCCAAAGTAACCGGATAATGGATCCGGTAACCCTGCTCAATCAATCGAGGAACAAGGAAGATGTACACCCACACACGGGCACGGCCGCTGGGGAGTGACTTGAAAGATCCGACCGGACGGGTGTAATTCGGTTAAAAAAAAGGACAGAGAAAGGGAAGAGAGAGTAGGGAAATAAAAAAAGGGTAAAGAGGGCACCTAACTGATAACGAGACAAGCGAAAAGCGATAGGCGAACGGTCGAGATTTCCTCCTCCGCGAGAGCGTAAACAGGGAGGAGGAAGATATAGCCCAAGGAGTGTTGTTGAGGATTCATCGTCTGCAAGACATCGAATCGTCGGATATCGGATAGGGTTTTAGAATCGAGAAAAAGAGTAAAGAACGGGAGGTTGGAAGGAGGGAGAAAAGGGGGAGAGAGATAGAGGGGAGAGAGAGATAGAGGGGAGAGAGAGAGAGATAGAGGGGAGAGAGAGAGATAGATAGAGGGGAGAGAGATCGATAGAGGAGAGAGAGAGAGAGATAGAGGAGAGAGAGATAGAGGGGAGAGAGAGAGATAGAGGGGAGAGAGATAGAGAAGAGAGAGATAGATAGAGGCGAGAGAGAGAAGGGGACCCCTTTTAGCGAACGAGGTGCAATAAGGTGGTTTTAAAAGGATAGGAAGATAGAAAGAGAGAGGCAAGAGGGAGTGGAGATAGGCTTTGGTCGAGCCTCAAGTTCGGTTCGAAAGGGAAAAGGAAGTGAAGGAAGTTTTGCACATACACACAGAGGGAGTAGAATCATTTGCACCGCAACAACACTTTGAGGTAGAGATAAGAGGAAGGATAGGCTTATGTTGGGAAACCGGGGTACTTGGGGAGGGAAGGGACAACAATAGGAGGATCAGGAACAGAGGCAAAATGGTTTGATGGAGGCTTTTGAGGAGGGAGAGGGGAGGGAAGGAGAAAGAAGAGAGGAGGTAGAGGGATAAAGAGGGAGGAGGGCGGATGTTCACGACGCTGTCAGATGATTCTCTGGTTTGGTAGGAGAGGGATCTCTCGGGCGCTGCAGCTTCCGGGGATTTGTCAGAAGGGAGTTATCGTTCTCTTGTGAACGGTCCACTTGGAGCAGGAAAGGCAGAGGAAAGAGGGAGGTGGAGTGAGAGAAGGAGGAGGAGGCACAGTGTGTGGGGAGGATGGGCCGTGGGAGTGGAGTAGGGGAGGGGACAGAGGGAGGATAGACAAAACAGCCGAAGGAACGATGTGCGTAACATTGTCCTTTACCTAATGAACACGTTTGGACAGATTAGCACACGTAAAGAGTAATCCACTCCGCTAAAGTGCTCGTTCACAGAACGGAGTTGATGGATCCCTTAGTCTATCCTTCTTTTGTTTTATTTCGCGTCCCTGCCCTCTTTTTTCTTTTCTCATTAATGGCGCGTCGTTAATGGTCTAAACTGAAGGGTTCAAATGTTTTTTTAGTATTCGTCGAGTTATATTTACTAATTTGTTATAATAAAAAAGTGATCAAGTCGGATGTGTCTGCCGTTCATGACTGGCATTCAAATGTTTCCTCTAACAGACGAGTAAATCAAGCTCTCGTACTAATATTTGTTCGTATCCAACGTTTTTTTTAAATGCACCTCTCTTGATTTCTTTGTTGAATCGATAAAAGTACCCCAAAAAAATGCTACTAAAAATGATGCTGGTTTAAAAAATCTGATGTGGCCACCGCATAAATTTCTCCATATCTGTAATATTTCTAAAAATTCCAAATAGGTTTCATAATAATATATATTTTAAGAAACTGCGAGAAAATTTTAGACTTGACAATGAACAGAAATAAACTCAAACCATAACCTTCTGATATTGAATATGGCCACAAAGGTCCAACAATTAAGAAAAGAAAAAGGAGCGTTAACTAAGAAGTAACTAAGCGTTAATTGTTAACATTGGTCGTCGGTAGGTGGCGTGGTGGTGGCAGCTAAAAATATAAGATATCTCTTAAACATTGTATTATATGGGAAAATGTTTCAAACAAAGGTTGTAGAAAATTAAATTTCCTACAACTATAACTCCAGTACATTTTTACATTAATCATATATTGAAGCAAATATTTCAAATTAACGGATAAGTGACAAGAGTCAACATCCCCTAACGGTTGACCGATGTTTACCAAAAACTAATCAGTTCTTGTTACTTTCATGAAAATAATAAATATAAAATTTCACGTTGACCTGATTAATAGTTTTTGAGTTAGAGCACCCACAAAATAGCTATCACATAAATACACACACAGACATTGTCGAGAAAATGGTCAAAAGGTGTTCAGGGGACCTCTAAACGTGTACTTCCGTTGAAATCTCGAAGTCGATTTTTTCAGAAAAAATTCTTTCCTCTATACTACGTATGGAGAAAGTAAAAATGATAAGAGTATAAGGATTATCTCCCGTAAAATATCATATTAATAAATAAGCATACCGCACGAAGCTTTACACAGGAAATAAAATCAATGTCCGAGGGAAAAACACCGAGTGAAGTTTTATTGTTGAGATAATATTTCACTTTTCTATCATTAATAATATTGTTATATTACAATGGAATTATTTTCCAATTATCATTAATATTCATGCACCTATTCCAATAATTAACATAACTAACTAATTTCGGCAACAGCATATCATAATCATCTTTTTTTAAATAAATATTACCGCTAATTTTTAATATTACCCTCATAAGTTATACTCCAAAAGCGGTTCTCAAATAATTATTAGTTCGTACCGGGTTTGAAATAGGCCGAACCTCGTAAGGAGCAATATATTTCCAACATTAAGAGGTTGGCCCATTTGTTCGGGTTCACTCAAACACCGATGCCGAAATGTTAGCTCATAACATACTGACTATAAATTTGGACAGTCGATCGCTGTAAAACATATAAAATTGATTCTCCGGCCTGATGCTATTGATCAAATCTGTTTGTGTGTATATATATATATATATATATATACGGTCACCGGAATAGCGTTTCTCTCAGACGCCCCCTCCCAGTTGCATTACATGCTAATACCCACAATGTTCCCTTTAATAGTTGCTACAATGTTAGGATTATTCGCGCTTTACCCTATGACACTCCTGCCCCCCTTCTCCGACACTGGGAACTAGCACATATCCATCTTCTCGACTCTTTCTCTCCGCCTGGCCTCAACCTCCGCTAACCCTATTAGCCCCCTTACAATGTTTCCTTGTTACTTTGTAACTATTCGGACTACCTCATACACTCCCTCTTTATTGGCTATCCACCCCTCCTACTCCCCACCTCCTCCAATCATCAACCTTCCCACATCACCCTGTCATTCCCGCCCAGTGTGTCACTTTACGTTACTCTTTCGCTGAAGAAGGGCTTAGGCCCGATAAGCTTGCGTGTGTTTTTGTGTTCGTGTGTTTTACGTATCTCTTCGACGCCCCCAGCAGCCTGCCAGCTTGGTCCTCAACTTGGTGAGTGTCCGCTGGGCTTCCCTCAACACCTTGTTGCCACCCTCATCACTACCTTTTCTTTTCCTTTAGTTAATATATATATATATATATATATATATATATATATATATATATATATATATATATATATATATATATTGAAAAGCAAAGGAAGAGACGATCGCGGACAGCTGTATTTTAAAAACAAAATTGTTTTGACGAAGTACATAATCGCATAAAATGAAAACTATTTTATTAGGAACCGAAGTGAAAACTAAATTAGATAGGCTGGTTTAAATTTAGATTCGCCACTAACATTATTACCTTAGGCTGATGCCGTTATCAGTATTGCTATTAACGTAGTTTGGCCATATTTCTATCTTGTGTATTCTTCATGGTCAATCTATATTTTCTTATGCAAGTATCGTTTTCTTTTATTATTGCAATGCAGCAGTTTACGATCCATAAATTATTTTAGATAATCAAAAAGGGAGTGGCTAAGTATGTCCCCTCGGCAAAAGGAATGTCCGAGTTCGATTCTCGGTCATCATATACACACTTTGGATTTGGAGTATGGCGCATTTGAACTTATATTCTCGTGTAAAATAATTCGGTCGGATATTCCAGTTTTATATGAGGAAAAAATTTATTTGCCATTCAATATGTCAAGTATTCACATAAAAATAATGATTTTACTTAGTTATGGCACAAAATAAAATAAAAATATGTTGCGCACTTAGCTTTAAAAGAAGAATTGATATTTCTTGAGAAAAATGCCCGCCAAAATGTTACTATTGATTATCTTTGTCATGCGGAAGCATCCCACTTACCGTTCTGATGCTTTAATTTAAATCCAAGAAGATAGTGACACATTTGGGTCAAAACGCTCAATCAGTACTTGATTAAATTGCGGAGTTAAAAATTACAAAATTGGGTCATATCACGCAATAATAAGGGCTGCCACTATCTCGGAAAATATATTTTTTTAAATTCCAATCCCGTAATCCTGATGGAAATTTCGTCAAATTCGGCCGTTAAAAAATGTAGATATTTTGATGGGATAATAGGTTACTTGCATCGTATCATTCTATCAGGGCTTTCATCTTATCGGAAACGAAAATTGAAATTTCAGTTTTGTGATATACTGAGAGAAACGCGCTTAATTTATGCTATACACATGGCGCACGTTACCCATGCATGTTATATTTTTATGCCGTACGGATAATGACGACTTAACGTGATTAGCTAACACTAATTGCCTAAATATCGTGGATGCGAATGTGTCAATTCAACGTAAGGCCACTGTCACATGATATATGTATACCTAAATACAAAATGCTTTGAAAGGTGAAAATTTATGTCTCTTATTGTTAAAATTCAAAGAAAACTTTTAGAGAGGATAAGCAAAGAAGGAATTGGAATTGTTTATTTCTAAAATAGATTGATAATAGAAGTATACTGGTCTAGATCGGATATTTAATGCGCCTTCCGCTAGCTGGTTGAATGCTCTTCACTGCTGACCTACCAACACAGATTTCTTTCCCTTGTCGATTAATTTGGAATATAATTGAATGGCTAACACTTTAGTAAATCTTCCTAGAAAGAGATGTCGTTACTAAATTAAGCACAAAAATATTCCTTCTTAAACCTTTGTACACATGTACCAAGTAAACGTTGACATTTCATGTTTATTTTATGCAATAATGCAGCGCTTACTGTATGCATCCTTGAAGTGACTGGCAACTAATATACGTTTGATATCAAAATAAATCGATTCCCTTGTTTGTTACGGGTTGAGATCCAATAGGTTTGGATAATAGGAATTATACTATAATCGACAGAGTGTAAATTTATTTTTACATTCATCTTAACATGAATTTTTAGTAATGAAATATTTCTAAATTTTTAAACGGCACTAAAACTCTTTTTAGATCTGGACTTCAATTGTTTCCATGTGGATTCACTGCTTGCATTTTTTTCCAAAGTATTCCTAGATAAATCGTCCTTGAATTTGCCGAATTCATGCTAACCGATTTTACTATTTTCAGCAAAATGACAAATCACTTGCAATGTCATCTAAATTATCGGTGTTGTATTCCCTCCTAAGGAGACTCCGCGACGAAATGCATATTTCTACTGCTGGATACCATGAAGCAAGCTTTGAAAAATAAATTAAACTTCTTCCTCTCATTCCGGGATATGAAATGTATACCAAAAATAATGTTCCATAAAATTAAATACAAACAAAGTATTGTTTACTTTTAGTTAGTCATAAAAGTTTTGTAAATTCATTACAATGTGAGGCATCAAGATCAAAAGCAAAGAATATATTTTTTATAATTATTCCAACGCTTCAAGTATACTATCTGCTAAGCCTAAACAAGAAAAATATAGAGGACTAGTTTGATTAGCAACCGAGTGCTTGAGTGCGCTTAAAACAAGCCAAGTCATTTCATTGCAATGCGAGGCATCAAGATCAAAGTCTAAGAAGAATTATTTTCCATTAATTCAAACGCTTCGACTGTATCTGTTAAGCATAAACAAGAAAGTTTTGAGGTCTAGTTTGATTAGCAACCAAGTGCTGGAATGCCCATGAGGCCCATCTGAAACAGGAGCCGAACTTCGTCGTTCAAAAGGGAAAGGATAAGGGCATTACGCGACTGTGGTCATTCAGGAAAGAAAGGGATGGCAGAGGATTAGGTCACACGTCTGTGATTTCCTGGAATGGTTACTAGGGTCGTATATGTCATTGGATTCTCTCTTCCTCCTCCCTCACTCTCTATCTCTCTTGCCCAAATAAAGGAATTTGACTGTCTGTGTCTGTCTATAGGTAGAGGAGAAAAACAGTTTTTCGCACATCGTTGACCTCTCCTGCAGAAAGAGATGACATTTATGGAGGACATTGTTCAGTATCATTAAATCGAAGAAATTAACTTAAACTATATTGAAGTTCGGTAATTCTGTGAATCTTTAGTTATGCAGAAATTTCCCACGGTGTCATTTTATTTTGCGGGCTTCTCTCGATTTACCGAATCATCGACTTCTTTAATTTCATATTTGAAAAATAACAACGATAAAATTAGATCCCGAGACAAATGTGGGGCAAATATTTATCCACAATTGGGGAGAAAAGTAATGGAGTGTATTTTCCAAAACAACTCCCCAAAATCCGAAAAATACTAAGCCGTTCTAAATTAAAATTAGGTATTATAACTTTCAATAGTAAATATCGTGTTGGTAGCGACTTAGATGGAAGAAATAGAATACTGCTTGGTAGAATGCAGCAAAGACGTCCTATAAAGGAAAGTTCGACGCCAAGGGCTTTTATTAACGCAGCGTCAATTAAAACCTCCAGAAACTCTGAATACAGGGTTAACAACAAGTCACTCATGATAGTAATATACCAAGTAGGTCGTTCCAGCGGTCGAAAACGGGTCCAGTTTGCGCATGATGTCACGTGGATATCACTTTGTAGCGGGAAGCCCAAAATTTGTATAAAAATTATGTAAATCGGCTGCTGATATCCGACTTTTTATTTCTTCACCCTTCGTTATTTTAAATAATACATTTATAATCCATGCTATGACATCCTGTGACGTTAATTAGTACATACTATGATTTATTAACTAATTACCTGAATCGGAAAAAGTTCAAGTTTGTTAAGAACGTTTGGCATCAAGTGAACTTCGACGAAGGGAAAAGATTTCTAAGAAAGGTCCTAGACTAATCTCAAAGAGAAGGGCTTCACTTCCCCTATGATACTCACTCAACGGCCGATTTTCCCAAGATAACTTTTTAGTTCTTTTCACCATTGATTTCTTCGAATTTCGCGTAAATATTTGCGTTTTTATCACTCATTAAGAGTGTTGCCATTGAAACGACTGTTGGTGGACTCGGATTCGGTATAGTCTGGTTTTGCCACAAAAATACGCCTGATCGGTTTTGTTTTTCGATCAAATGTATTTTTAATATTTTATAACGCTAATTTATGAAATTTTGGAACACAAAAAGCAACTACTCCGCGGTGATTTTAAAGCTATTAAAGCCACTATAATTAATTGCTGCATTACATTTAATTTAAAATAATTATTAGGAAATTAGGCAACATAAGTTTCACTTGGATCATTTTGTTATTGTATAGAACAATGTTTCCAAACATGTTTGCAGTCGCAGCACCCTGAAGGAACTTTTAAGGATTTGGCAGCACCCTTAACCATCCTCCTACTGTATATGTCTATTATGTTTACTGAGTTTATATGCAGTAATTTCGAACTGCACATTTTCGACAAAAAATATGTAAGACCTAAGCTTAAAGCTTAGCTTATCAATGAAGCTCTCAATAAATAGGGTGTTGCTGCCTTAGTAAATGCAGATTACAAATTTTATGGTTTCAACTCTTACCTTAGAATAATGAAAAAATGAAAATCTATGATATGCTCATGTTACATTTACATATGAATACCAACTGTATACTATCCATGAAAAACTCCTGCAGGCCATGTCGTATTTTTTTAATTAAACAATGCCACATTGCTTCAAAAGAATTAGACTGATCTCAGATTATAGATGATATAATTAAACGGGGTTGCAGGAAAATTTACTTGGAAAGCAGGAAAAGTATTTATTGATTAATCAAAATACTTGTTGCATTCAGAAATTTATTCTGTAATCGTAAACCATATATATGGTCCAAACATAGAGCATATGGTACATAACAACATATAGTACAAACTTTCTTACAATGAACTCCTTCTTCTTCTTCATCTAAAGGCTAAGCCTTGTCGCTGCAACCATGAACTCCTGTCCTCTGCCATTCTCTTCAACATCTCGTACTTCTCAACTCCCATCACTGACTCCACGTCATCTAGGTATTTCTTTCTTGGTCTGCCTCTTCCTTTCTTCCCTAAAAGTTTCCCCTCCAAGATGTTCACAATTAATCCATTATGTCTAATCACATGGCCTAAAAATTGCCTTCCTTTCTTCCATTCCTCTGATCAGTTTCCTTTCTTCTTTTTTTCTTCAATGAACTCCATTGGTCTTTTTTCACTCATATAAAATCAATTTAAGAATGTTGTGACCAAACATTTACTTGTAAAAGCTATGATGGTGATGGTTGATGAGGATGTAAAAACCACTGATGATGTGAGATGTGATTGAGTCCCACCCAGCTCTAATCTAGTGGTGGGGTTGGCACCTTAGAGATATTTAAGAATTATACAAAAATACACACAACTAATGTTTTAACGTAATATTCTCTCAACATACTGTATTTGTAAATGAAATTTATATTGCACCAAGCACATCTAATTCGAAATATGCATAGAATCCACCGAAGAGACACTGTAAGAATAGATTAAATAATAGTTAACGTCATACTGAATGAATACATATAATAATATTGACGCTTAAACTATCTATAACGACATCACTGGTTTCAATGTAGGTACAGGGTGGCCTACAAAATGACTCCCTATTAAAAGCTTGAACAGAAACTTTAATACCCACATAATGATACAAATCAGTGTAAGCATACAAGCAACATTTCTTGGAGATTTATGATTCATGGATTACATGTTCAATATGACCGCCATTTTGGCATACAACAACTTCCAAAAGACGAACGGCTATGTTCGTAATCACTCGTTGGCACATGTCTTTCGTAATTTCACTACACAGTTGAACAACCATAGCCCTGAGCTGCATAAGCGAGTCAGGCTTTCTTGGAAACAGTTCTTCCTTAAAGAATCCCCAAAGAAAGAAGTCGCATGGATTGATGTCTCAACTGTTTGGAGGCCAATCAATCAAGGTACCGACGAGAAATGATGCATGGACCGAAGGTGTCATCCAGAAAGTCCAAGATAATGTTTGCTGTGTGTGGTGTGGCTCCATCTTGCATGTGTGATTAACATCAAACCAGTGGCAACAAGTTGAGGAACAAAATTGATGTGCAACATACTCATGTATCTTTAGTTTTTTACAGTTTGGTCAAAGAACAGTCTGATTAGCCAATGGCTTGAGATGGCAGCCCACACTGTAATCTTGTGTGTATGATACATTATCTTGGCGAGCAAATGTGGATTTTCTGAAGCCCAAAAGCGCACATTCTGCTTGTTCACTACTCCATCCAGGCGGAAATGAGCCTCATCTGAAAACCACACGTCCGAGATGCGCAACGACCTACCAGGCATTAGTAGTATCATGAAGTCACTTTTTAGAACAGTTCGCGATAGCGATTTGGGACGGGTCTCGAGCTACGAATTGGATAATTTCGAGAATTACGATAATTTTAAATCATTGGATAATGTGGATACAGGACGCAGTCACTCTGAATGATAAGAGCGCTTTCTTCCTGATGACCATAAATCTTTTTCGTCGCAATTAATTGAAATATCACCTCAACGTGAAATTAGTTGCGAACCATTTTAGTGTAAATAAAACATGTATGTAATCCACCTTCATGAGGCAGAAGCTGAGTGAAGAAGAGGTAGTAGAATTTTCGTAACCTCTAGTTTTTGTTCGGTATTTTGATACTTGCTTTCCCACTCAGTAGCGAAGTGTATTTTATCCCGATTCAGTGCTGCGGGAATTGTGAATACATAATAGCAACAAAGTCTGCCACATGCCTGCATTATATATGCGATAAAAGCAGTACAAAATAACTATTTCTTTTTTCAACGCGACGTCAAGTGGTTGGATCAACTACACACAAAATGAGATCGAATTAGTAGGTACGAAATATTCAGCTATCTCCCACATATTATATTTTCGTGCTGAGTAACACATACATGTCTGCCACAAAAGGCGTTCATGAAGATGGCTCCTTTGTTTGTAACAAGCATTCCATACAGTGGCGGATACAAAGGAGAGGTGGGGGGTAAAAGGGTAATTACCCTATAAGAGAGATAATCAATCTTCCTTAAAATATTATCTTAATTAATTGATTTTATATTATTGGCATTTTAGAAATATTTTGCGAATATCTTAGCATTGTAAATATAGGCTTTGTATCTATCATGATGAGACGGTATAATTTTGCATAAATAGATGCCAGTAATTATATTGGCATTACCCCCTCCTCCCCTAGATCCGCCACTGACTCAATGTTACAACCATATCGGCCCGTTTTACAAATTTCCCGTGATTACGGAAATTTGCCTTATTATGTTTGTATCTGGATTCTGCTCTAATCCTGCACATAATTTATGTTGCAACAAGCACTAAAGTTATTTTAATTATAGTTTTATTAGTTCCTAAAAAGTATCACGTTTATTTTTTAAACACATTTCGAAAGTTATTTCAACGAACATTTTCAATGAGCCCGTAGTCACTTTTTTAAAATATTTCCCTTTTTTTCAAAAATCGTTGGCATTTATAAAATGAGTTTGAATCTAATCTACGTATCCTGTTAACTTAAAAAGATTTTATTTTAAATAAAGATATTTTATTAATAATTCAGTTGGCGAATATTCGGTTTTATCCTTAATCACATAGAAATACCGAAAGGAATTAGATTCTCTTCGGGATATCAATTATTATATATTTTGGATTTAAATAACATTGGTTGTATGATAGCAAGGTAAAAGATGTGTAATTTTTCATTTATTACCTAATTTCTGCTTGTCAAGTTTACTAAAACAAAGCTTCATGGATGAATTTTTCCGGCTAAGCCAAAATAGCTCACCTATTTTTAGGCGCGTTTCGCTTCGGTCTGTCCGTCTGTCTGTCTGTACGTCCGTCCGTCCATATGTCGTTCTCGACTTCTACAGAACGGATTTTTATGAAATTTGATATTAAGGACTTACAGCCAAAGACAATTAGAAAATCACATAAATGAATCACGTAAATCAATCAGGGGCACCACTTTACTAGTGACAAAAATGAACTGGACATCATATCTCGTCAAGTATTGGTTATATAAAAAGGTTTTCAAATAAAACTAGTAGAGTACATAATAAGTCTTTTTCCTTGAATTTCTATCGTAAGAGTAGTCGTTATCAAGAAAACCGAAGAAGAAAGTCGTAATGCGCTTTGAACTTAAAAAAATTCATGCATAGCTACCCAGTGACCCAGTTGTTGTAAACTTAAACAATATTATCCTTTACTGAAGTAAATATGGTCTGCTGTAATTACAAAAATAGATTTAATTTCCTTACGCGTGCATGAAAGATTTTGTAAGCGGAACGAAATGGATCATGATGATGGATCAAGAAAAGAACGTAAACGTATATATTATAACTGCTGAACTCAAATGAGTTGTGTTTTAAATAATTTTAGATTGTTTGGTTGAATAAAACTGATTAGAAAATAAATCGATAAATAAAAATTAAATATTTCCCTGGCATCATTTCTGATATCTCGTTTTGCAGTATTAAATCATTAAAATTACGTAATATGTTTTATTAATGCAGCAACTCAGAGGAGGCGGAGAAATTTTTTGTATACAGCGAGAGATAATCGAGTCGTGGTGTTTTGCTGTTCTATGGTGTGCGTTCGTTCAAATTATATCGTTTAGTTTCAAATATTCCATCGCACGGAACGTGATACATTATACACCTTCCTAACTTATTATATATAAGGTACAGTGGCGCACTGAAAAATGCGTGGAACCCTCCCCCCCCCCCAAAACAAAATTGAAGTCCCGGAAAACAAAACTTAAGGGCCTCACGGAAAAATACGGGCCCGCTTTGGCCATGGGCCCTCCCGCCGCGCGGGAGTTGCGGGTTTGTTCGCTACGACCCTGATAAGTTACACACCGTTGCAAATTCTCTCAGCAGCCATCATCACCTGAATGATAATTCATTTGTTTGAGAATTGTCTTTTGAAAAAAATCTCAATTTTCCCACTACTATAATCGTATGAAATTTTCCAATTTTGAAACGGGAATAATTTTGAAACAGGAAAAAGTTCTTCTATGACAGGGCATCGAACCCGGGTCATCCACTTGCCGGACGGGTGTTCTACCACTTAACTATCGTAGCAGATTATTTTTCCGTTCCTGAAGGCGGGTGTCTTTTCCAATTTATTCCACAATTTACAGTTTATGCCTATCTGCATAGGATTATAAGATTACATAATTCTATTAATTTTGAAACATGATAAATCTCTCATTCTGATAAAATTGATAAGAAAACTTTCATCATTTTGAGGAATGCGCCATTAATGTTTCGCAGTTAATATAAAAATTCTTACATCTTATCTATATCAATTCCTGAATAAAAATTTCGTTCGCGCCTGCGAGAGTAATGTAATCTTTCGAATTTAAAAATTCCTAAAGAGCCTCTTCCCAGCCTTTACGTTCTACTGGAAAGGTTGTATAATTAAATTAAGTATTCGTCAGAGTAATGTGATTCGCTGAATACATTTTGAAAACATATGAAAGATACTACTTCGCTCAGCCTGTGGTTTCTAATTAAATTTCTTGCCACAGAGCTGAAACTCGACAAACGCTCATTGCTTTAAATGCATTCTGGTTATTTCTAGGTCACGCCCGTTTCGTGTGCATTTTGTTTTCTCGTTTAGAAATTCATGGTTAATTATTCCCTCTCAAAACGGCAACATATTAATAAAACCACGATTACGTTTTTACAAGCCCCGCGTTATATTAACCAATTTCCACTAGCCGTTCGTGTAAATGTAAATCTTCGCGTGGTAAATGAATGCGTACGTTTCCGAAATGGCTTTTTAATCTTGCGACTAAAATAGGCGTCTTCAAAAAGAACAATATCTTATAATAATAAAAGACTTGGTGAGGAAAAAAGCATATCACTGGCATTGGTTTCCATGGTCAAAACCATTTTCAAAAATAAAAAAACATCAATTGAGGCTCGGAAGAATTTTCGCTTAACTGACTTTTTGGCTAAGTTAACAAATATTATATATTTCTTCCATATAACCTTGATGAATGTATTTATGGCAGATATAATCTGCATTTTCTTCATTTTCAGATTCAAATATAATTTACATCGGCTGTAAAGTTGCACAAACTAAAGAGTAACACTTCAGGAAATATGACTCAGATCTGATATATTTACTTTATTCTCCTGTATTACAATTGCTCTGTAATCAACCAGGCATATCTTACCCTACAATCCCTATTACCCTCTCACCCCTCCCTCCTTTATATGGATATAAATGTATGTACATATGCTTGTATTTATGTATGTTTTTTTTCCTGTTTCTCATATTATTGTATTTTTTTCCCTTCCCCTAAGCTATTTTAGAAATTTTCGCGGTTTTTTTACACCTCTCTTCTCTTCGTAGGTGTTTTCCGCAGTGGGAATTTTTTCTGTGTTAAAACATAACTGATACACAGTTTTTTATGGCCCACAAAACTAACATTCTTTGGTAATGCTCTGTTATCTACTAACAAATATATTAACTTGTAATTAATATGTATTTTGTTGAAATCTGTATGCAATTAATTACTCTTATTTTGTAAATAATGTAAATACTTATATGACGAAAGGGTTAAATGTAAGAAGGGACTACATAGTCTCAATTTCGCCCTAATAAAGTCGTTTGTCTGTCTGTCTGTCTGATACACACCAATAATCGCAATCTAATAATAGAAAACTCCGTAAAACCTCTCGCTGAGTGTCTTCGGGTTTTTGATTGAACGTATTAAGATCGTTTAAAGTCGGGTTCTCTAACTCGCGGCCCCCGTGGTACATTTCTGCAGCCCGCGAAGTAAGCTAGTTTACACTAGACGGCAAAAATTCAAACGTATTTCTTATAAAATATTTAACGTAAATCTGAGAAATTTAAGAAGCACAGTATAGCGCCGATTATCCGGAGCCCGATTAACCATGGGATGGATTATCCGCGGTCGTGGGTCGGGAGTCGAATTATTTCCACGTTTACATTGTTGGAGTCTTATTGATCTTTTATTCTCACTCCCGTTACATTTTAAGTTAAGTTTGTCGTCGTTCTTTGGCGATGTATTTACATGTTCACATTCTGGAGACTGATCTTATATAAATCCACGCTCCCACTAAAGTGGATCGAGGTGTTATGTGATATTTTGTGGTGTGAAAAGGTTCCCGGTCTTTTGGAATATATCAGAGGGAAATTAATAATTTTATGTCATCCAAGCAAGATATATTTAACGCGAAAATTTTCTCTTAGTCGAAGTTATTGTAAGTCCTTTAAAATGTAGAGCAAACGAAAACAGGTAGTTTTAACGGTTGAAAAGAAAGGTGAAATAATTTAAAGACGCAAAAAACTGAGTTTCAAGCTTAGCGGACGAATTCGGAATTGGCCAACAAACGGTGTGGGATATTATCAAATACAGGTCGAAACTTGAAGAATTTGTCTCTAATTGTGAACATCAAATGTTTCGCTTTCACTGAAATTTATTCGACTTTTGACCAATTAAATTCATAGAAGCATAAAACAATCACGCGATAAAGTTAACGGACGTACGAGTACAATTATAATACCTCAGAAACAAAGTCTTGCAGTCACAAGTTTTTAATATCATCAAAATATTTCGTCATGGCAATAATAATGGGTGATTGTAGCCATATACTTAGCCGCCTCATTCTAAATACTGTTTTTTGGCAATAGGTATCTTTTTTAATGGAATTACTTTCACGCTTGAATCAATGCTTACTCGTTCTGATCAAACTTTAGCTGTCATTGATAGTGGAAGAGTGAATTTCTTGGGAAAATCCCGTGACATTGCAGAAAGAGGTGATTTTCTACATCTTCAATACGTTGTTTACTGTCAACTCGATGGTTGGATTTTTAAAAATAGTTTACATGCAAATCCAAGCCCATGGACGAAACAAATTTCCTGCGGTGCGTTGGGGGAGGGAAAATGTTTTTCTGACTCAATTTTCTCTCTTAGAGCTTGTTGCGAATAAAACCAATCAGATGGTAAAATAAATGAACCATGTCTCTCATATAACTATAAAAATCGGAAAACCAGATACGCACTTCGGCTACCGAGTAGACGCCACGAGTAGTGATTCGCCGATATTTGGGTCGAAAAAATGGCACCACTGATGACGGCTGCTTTACAGCCGAAATGCGAGTGTGGTTTTCTCTAAGATTTTTAGGGCTAATGGAGGAGACTTATTTGGTCAATGTGATTTCAACCATAAGATGAGATTGATAGTTCTCTCTTGAACAAATTGGAGAGTTTCAATCAGATTTTTCAAGCTGGTTGTCAATAGAATACAGCCATACCTCTATCCCAACGTTTAAATAGTTTATCACAAAATTCACAGTAAAATGTTTGTTAAAATTGCGTCATCAGTTTGAAAGATAGCATTTACAAAGATGTCTTCCATTGATTTAACCGCGTAAGCTTAGAATAACGATGAAACACTAATTGTTTCTCTTAACTGCTTCTATTTTCGTATATATGCAGGTATCCTCTCTCCTCGCGCTAGAAATAGAAATTGGAAGTTACGATTTGCCTCACTCATTAAAGCCGTCGGTTACATCACGTGCGCTCGTAGTATGATGAGTTATCGTACTATGCAACTAATTTACTATAGCAAAAACGTCATTCACGCGATAAATTTAAATCTAAGTTAGCTTCTATAGCAAAAATAATTGTTTTTCGTCCAAAAGTGAGCCGATGAGATGAAAACATGTTAATCCACACCATTAAATGGTAACCTATACCGATAATCTTCCCTCTCCCTTTCCCCCCCCCCCCTCACACGACGCTTAAGTTTCGCATTCTGGCACTCAAGAGCAAACTAAAACACATGACGGGACCGCATTAAAAAGCGGTCGACGCGGAAGGGAGTAAGAAGATTAGCGATCGTTCCTTTCTGCCGTAACCCTCCTCCGACTTCCACACTGACCCGACACCCCATCTCCCACAATCCTATCGTACTCAGATAGCCATCAAATTCCATTATCTTCGAGAGTCCTGCAAATCTCCCGACACTATCATATAAGGCCACCGATGTCATCCGCCCATGACGTTTATGGCCACTGCCCTTTGAGATTTTCTTCCGAAACAAAAGAGCGTCTCTTTTGGGAGGAGGGGCGTGAGGAAGGGAAGGGGTTGGTCGGGGGACGAGGGGAATGAGGAGGTCACGATCACCACGGGTGGTTCGAGAACGGAGGGACTTGAAAACCCGATCTTAATCCCCTCCGCCCACCCCCTGGCCAATCTGCGTTTGATACACAGAGAGAGGGGGAGGGAAAGGGTGAAGAAATCATAACGGAAAGATAGAGAGAGGGAGTGGGGATGTGAGATGGACAGAATATAATGGAACGTGTTCAAACAATGGCTCAGAAGCTTGGATGCGAAGGGGACTACCGGTCAATGCGATTTCTACTTCGAACGGAAAGAGAGGAAGATTAGATAGAAAGGCCCACAACAGAGTGTAAGGACGGATGAAGACACCGCCCTTACACGGTGCCTATCTTCTCCCCAAATTTCACAGAGTGTCGAAATTATTCCGAAGTAAATTTTCGTAAAACGATGAATGACTATTAAAGTTTGCATGAATTGGCATTTCTCCTGTCATCGACATACGTAAACGTCTTACGAAAACATTTTATTGGACGCCTCCATCAAAATGATTTTCTGTTAATTATAACATTTATTTACGTAGGCTAAGATCTACATTTCAGCATCGACAGGAAAATTTGTATGAAAAATAGTGAAAAAATTAGCACAGCTTAAATTCGGTACTCCAATTAAATCCATTTATCGACAACTCCTAAAGTCAAGTAAAACTAGTAGTCTTTTTCTCGGTTTTTCTTAATTCTATGCTGCAACCATTCATTCGAGATCGAAGTGTCAAGCGAATTCAATGCACAGTCACAGAATCGTTCTGACGTAAAAAATGAATACTACTGTCATTCCACTACCTGCAGAATAATCAATGAGGAAACGCATGCTAGTTTCTCAATATCTAATTTTTTCGCTTTTAAACCTGATATTTCAGCGATTTCTAGCGCATCGTGCAATTTTAGGTTCATCAACGCGCGCAATGGACTGATCAGATTCATTAATAATGAACCCATTGGATAGGTTTGGATAACAACATAAGAATATTCGGCCGTGCTTGGAGCTCACATAACTCGGAAACACTCTTGTTATTATCATTAAATTGCCTGATTATTATTCAAAAGTCGTTTAGCTGTAGTATCGAGATCATTTCGCCCTTGCGTCACGTCTCATAGTTGTAAATCAATGAAATCAATCTACTACCCCATCTGGTCTTGCACATCTATACTGATTAATACAAAATTAAACCGCTGAGGCGTGTGACATTGAAATTTATGGAAATCACAGAAAACTTTCGTATACACGCCATTTAAATTAACTGACACCCCGGGTAGTCCTCGAGAATTTAAAAATAAACTGATTGAATTTAGGCACGGGCACTAATATATTATATAGGGAAACTAAATATTTCTTTAAATGTCAAAATGGCACACGTTTTCATAAAACTAATTCCTAATTTTTGTTCAGACACAAAGAGATCGAATCATATAAACTTGGAAATAATAAAACATTTTTTTGAAAAGACAAGAATGAATTAAATTAATAATGCAGAAAATTAGAAACGTAGATACTAAAAACATTCTGAAGTCAAATATGATGAGAACAAGTTTAGTCATGATACAAAATATCACCCTAGATGGCTTCCTAGGTATGACGCACACTTAGAACCGGAATGGAAAAACGTTTTACGAGGTATGCTTCATTGGCAGTAGTTTCTAGCGCGTACACATTAGAGTTCACATTGGAAGTTATTCGAGAGACTGCGAGGGATTCTAATTCTGAAAATCGGCATCAAATATATTATTTGCGTCTTAATTTCACTATAAAAGTTTTTATGTACTAAATTCCAAATGTTATTATGAAAGTATATGTGTTAGTTTCCATAGATCCTTTTAGTAATTGTTTCGAGGGCCGTGTAAAATGCTCTCTCGGGCCTCACGGAGCTCGCGGCCAGTATTTTCTCCCCGTCCTTAACATAGATATGTAAGTATGGCAAAGTGGAGGCAACGCTTTGCTAGCTGGTCAACTGACTTTCCGCTGCGTTATGTTATCTCGGCTACACGATACTTCCTGCCTCAGATCGGCTAACACCGAGGGCCTCAATCGCGTGAACTGCTGTCGTAGCCACGCCAAGAAAGACGCTAGAAGCAGCCAATGGGAGGAGGTGCAGGCGGTCAGCGGACCACGCCGAAGAGCGGCGGAAGGGAGTTTTTTAGTCAGTCAGTAGTTGACGGGAGTGCGAGGGCTGTAGAGTATTTTGGGCAATAAATGTTTAAATCCGTTCCCTTGTTGCTCCTCAACGACCCACCTCTCGAGATTAGGCTAACAGATATAAGTGAAAAAGAATTGAAAAGTGCTGGAATGCAGCAAAATTATGGAACGGTACGTGTACTGCCTCAGGAAAGCGGAAAATATTACACGCTTCCCATATGCATTATCGTCAGAGAATTTAACATTAGCACCTTTGAGCCATTATCCGAACATAATTCGATAACCTTATCGACATTTCATCTCCGTTATCCCTTACGGATACATCTTTCGCGCTACGATCTCTCTCCTCTCGCAAAATCGAGCTGCTAATCTTTTCGACAAGTCTCGCGCCCTGCGCCGTTCTGCACTTGACCCGATTTCCGAAAGAAAAACAAAGGACACGCCGAGAGAGAGGTAATGAAAATAAATCGACCTCGCTCAAAAACGAATTTCGTCTACATCGCGGCAATTATGATAAACAGTTTGCGAGATGCTTTCCTCCGCTCGATAAGCTTTTAAAACTAGAGCGCCGTAAACTCTTTAAAAAAAAGAGAGAGAGAGGGAGATTTATAACCTCCTCCGCCATGTCGTCTTGGTTTTAGATAAGGTTAGTGAAACATCTGGGCCAGTGTATTTTTGCCGGCTGGATGAAATAAATAATAAAAAACGCCGTAATTTATGGGACGCGACACGTGTTTTTTCCTCGCGGAAAGCTCTTCGTACTCTTTTGGGTTGCTAGTTTGTTTTTTTCCTTCAAAAAGAGGGCGTTGATTCCGCGGAAACCATTTTTGCCTTTGACGTAGCAGCGGTGCCATAGTCTACTTGCGTGAAACGAGGAGATAATAGGAAACTTTATCTTTTAGAAAAGAAAATGTTTTTGGCGTTACGATTCCAATGGAGGTTCTCGCGAGATTATTTCGCGTTCGTTTGCGTGAATTTCTTTGCGATAAGACGTTTTTAAATGATTTACGACTCGTCTTTTTTCTGTCGCCTGCTAAAATAAAGACGGCGATTCGGTATCCTGAAACTTTATTTAATTTTTAAATTTATTCGCGACATAATGAACTCTACGAAGTGATGAGCAATTGATAAGAAGTTTTATTAGTGGCAATAAAAAGATGCCTCCGAGAAAATCGCTTTTGAGCTGATAAGCTAAAAATAAAATGCATTATCGTTAAAAACGGAGTCCATTTTTGATGAAAAATTATAAAGCCTTGCAAAAACTATTTAAATGATCGTATCGTTAAACAGAACAGAACCCGTTAACAATACAGTCGTTGAAGTAAATTAGGTTAATTTCTAAATTTCAAGACGCGATTACCAGAGCGAGCGGTGTTACGTATTTTTTCATCAAAGTTAAACTAAACCAAATTTAGCCTTTCGTGTACAAAACACATTCAGATTTGTAACGCAAGAGATTAATATTTATAACTTCAGGTTAATTTAAAAAGGGTAATTTTCAGCACAAAGTTGCCGCTACAAAAGTATAAAAATTCTGTAACAGTCAGGCTTGCAAAATGAACATGCAACGCGGAATACAAAAGTAAATGCTAACCAAGTATCGCTCCAATAAACACCGACTAATATCCCTATCTGTTTCTCGCGAATATATATTCGTTAGAGAAGCGAGAGAGAGAATTAATTTAAAATGTTCGCAAATTGCTTTTTCGCTTCACTTGCCTTCATATTTCGTCGATTGAAAATGCGTGGTGAATACACGAACAAGGCTGTTTATCAGACGAACATTACTTACATTTTCATTCAATGAATCAATTAAAATCCTCTAATTACATGCACATACATAAAGATCACAGTTGTGTAGCGGGTGGATCATTTCACATATATTATTATTTGCATGATACGTGCATTTTGCAAAATGTGTCATTTGGTGACGTCCATTACCATGGCGTTTCATGATATTACTTCTAATTCTTTTTTTTTAATTGGGCATAGATTCGTAACTTTGAGATGAATTTGTTTTTTTATCATTTCATCCGGTATCTTGAAAAACAAAACGAAAGTTTGAAAAGAGGTATAATATATTAATCAATCGTTGCTTGTCATAACTTTTCAATTTCCGTCGAGGCCGATGTGCTTCTTTTATGTCATTTAACCTGTTAGTTTGTGAGTTCTGGATTACAATTTTGGATTATAGCCGCGTGAAATGTAAATTTATTATGAGATAATCGATTGATTGACCAAAGAAGGGAAACGCATATGGAAGCCGTAGCAAAAATTTTCGTGTTTGAGGTAACTAGGATGTCACATTTTTTCCAAGCGGATTTAAAACTTAAGGAGACCATGACACATTAAAATCGTTCAAGATTCAAATGAGAAAAAATCATCCGAAAGAAGCGCGATGACAAAATAGAGAAACAAAATCGAATCAAAATTAAAAGATCTAAAGCATTAATCTCGCGCACGTCAGCTTCGAGTTTCACTTTCGGCGAAAAAAAAGATCCGAATTGAGAACACGCATCGCGCCTCGCAAAAAATTAAATTCGTCCATATTTTTCTTGGAGCCTTTCAAAAAGGCTCTGTTTACATATGCTCGTGCATTCATCTGCCCACACCTACATACGAATTTGGCGCTTTATTACCGAACCTATGATAAGGAAATTTGATCATTGAGATTTTTATGAAAATAAAATTTGATTATATTCTCAACTTGAAGTTTTACCCCTTGATTAAGAATGAATTTCTTGCGTAAAATCGCAATTTCCCACCTGTGATAAACACTTTCCATGTAAATTTTATACGGTGAAAGTACTGGGTTTTCTCATCGATTTAATGAGGCTCCACTCCGCGAAATTTACTCATCGTAATCGCGGAAAAATTTAATCAGTAACTTTTACGTAGCTGGGGTAATTTTTTTCAGTGATTATAAATTGGTTTTCATGCCTTTAACATAATTGGCAAGGTTCTATAAGTAAAGCTAAGCTGTCAAAAATTAAAATATACCACGTCGCCTGTATTATACCGCGTCCCTCTTTCAAAAAAAGTTTTCTTATAATTAGTATTGAGGCTATGATAGTCAAATCCTCATAAGGAATTAATAAGAATGTAATCCTCTTTCTACTGACAGTATACTCGCGGGCAAGGTCCATTATTAACAATTCATCAATTTTTTATTCAGACTATGAGATTATCTTTCTAGGCTTATAACGATCCGAGTGCGAGGGGATGGGGGATGGGGCGGAAACAGTGCGCTCGGATGGCGATCAAAGGTAATTTAACGAGAGATACCTAAACCTAGAGGAAAACAACGGCATATTCCTAAACGGATCGAAGAAAAATGGACTCGAGCGAGAAATCTTAACAAAGAAAACCACATCGCCGTGCAAAAGAAAATTGAGACGAGGAGAATTGGAAGAAATAAAAGACGAGAGAGGGAGGGAGACAAAAGAGAGAAAGAATTCAGGAGGATTTTTTTTTAAATCGGGGAAAAAGGAAGCGAACTCCTTTTCCGCTGTTACTTCTGAATGCCGCCGCAGTCACTTCAAAACGCCAGCGTATTGTGATCCGAATTAGGTTGCGGTGATTGATGGATCCAGGAAAACTGAACTTTAACGAGTCATTCTCTCCAGTGCTAGGACGCACGCAACGCCCATATAGACGATAGGGGTTGGAATTAAAAACAAAAACAAGAAAGATCTTGCTTGCAGCAAACAGTATACAAAACATCGAGCGCATGATCTGCAGTTCTGATGGGGCTAAAAGAAATCTTCGTACGTGCACCGATCGCTGCAGCGATAAAAAAAAATGAAGGATAATTAAAAAATGGAGAAACATGTATTTTTTTGGCCGCGAACGATAAGGTTACGTCATCATCGTACGCTACTCCTATCTAGCGCGACTCGATGAATAATGCGGCGTGCAATTTTTAAGGATTCGTCCCATGAAGTTCATTCCAGCTAAAAGAACAAACCTCCTACATTTAAACTTTAACAGCTGGTGTATAAATCAAATAGAATATATTATTCCTGTAAGCTTCAACTCTCACGGTGAAAGAAGGACAAGTTCAATAGTACCTACATTATTTAATAACATGCCTAGCAACCTGAAAATCATTACAACATTATACGGAACAAAAGCTGAAGTTAAAAAATGGCTTATGCAAAAATGAGTAAATGCTAAGAAATACCTATTGTTCTTAGTTATTTTCTCCTGTTTTTGTTTTCTTGCAATCACCTCGGTGAAATTTCTAAGTGCTTCACAGTGACTTAATACTATATAGTAATGCTGATTTAAATATGATTTTCTCTGACAGTCAAGCCTATACTGGGCTTTGCCGAAACCTTTACAAATGTAGCACTCATACTAATATGTAATGAGCACTGAAATGTATGTGTCATGTAACTGTAGTAATCTGACAATTGTAGTACTCGACGGCCACTTCGTCAGATTGGGTTCGCAATACTTTATTATGGGAAGCTCAGTCTTGAGGGCAATTGATGGAATAATGAGTTTGTAAATATCTGTTTTTATATTAAAAATGTTAACAGCTTTCACACATTCCAGTGTTATGTAAAAGAACGTTGTGCTTAATATGCATTTCCTTATTAATAAAGGATTATTATAAAAAAACATCGATTAATATAACACGTATCATTAATAATTCCTGAACTTTTCTGAAATTCTTCCAAAAAATTCGTCAATAACAAAATAATTCCAGGATTCAATAAAGGCCTAACAAAGTAAATAAATTCGCGGTGAATGTCTTCTTTGTAAAATGGGATTTTTTTAGCATTCCAAAATTTTATTAGAGAGTAAAAACAATGCAGATTTCCATGACAAAATATTTTTGTTTCAGTAAAATGTACCGTTCATGTATTACATGTCCCATTTTGTGAGAATACGGCCGCGAGTAATTCTAATCAATTCCGTTATAAAAATAAAAATGGCATTCCGGATTCCGAAGGAACTAAGGCAGTATTTTGGCCCCTCCTTTTCAAGCGCACGTTGCGCTTTAGATCTATACCGATAAGAAACAAGTACGATACCCTTGCTGAAGAATATTTTCTTAGAATTTTTCGAGGTTCTGGCTTGGCTTGGGAAGAACCGTTGGAATCTAGATCGTCATTAAAATTTTCCCACCCGTAAAAACCTCACTCATCTAACTTCAGTAATTTGGGTACATTATTATTTCAAAATTTTTAATTGAAACCACCTAGAGGAAAATCTACGAACTACATGGAAAAGCCAATCAATGGAGAATTTACAGACTGATAATAGCTATCTAATTCAAAAAGATTTTTTAAATATTTCCAGTAATTTGGCTACAATACCTTTTCAAAGTTTAGAATTTTACGAATTTGAAACCGCCTAGCCAAAACTCTATTAACTACTTGGAATATCTAATCAGTATAAAATTCATGAAACGATGAGCTACCAAATTTTAAAAAACATTCCTGATATTTTCTGCAGTTTGGTTACCAAACCATTTCAAAGTTTTGAATTTTCCAAATTTGAAACCATTTATCAGGAAACCTATGAACTACCATAAAAGTTTAATCTGTGAAAACTTAATGGACATATAAGAGCATTTTTTATTCAAATAGCGTTTTCCAATTATCTCTTAAAACATAGAAGTTGTTGCCCACAGACGGACTGACAGAGTGATCATATAAGCACGTTTTGACTAAGAAAACGTGCTAAAAACAGCAAAACATGTAATAATAGAATGGAAATGGGACAAAATAAAGCAAGAAATTGAGATCTCAGCACTTACAACGGCTGCGTTTGATCATTCGCGGAAATTTCAATAGAGTAAGAAAGGATCGCAGATAATATTTCGCCGAAAGCTTCGAATTCCTCTCTCGATAGATTAGAAAGGGAAGTTTCGGTCCCGCAATTTGGAAGGGTTGCAGAGAAATGAAGAAAAAACGGACAGGGAATAAGTAAGGAAAATCTAGACGGATAATGACAGGTGAGAGAGAACTAGCGGATGGGGCGGTGATTAAGGGGTGAATCATAAGTGGGAGAGAGAGAAAGAAAGGAAGAGAGGGAAAAGAAAAGGAAGAGTATGAGAAGGAAGAAGAGAGCTAGGGATAAAGTACAGGAGGAAGAAGAAAGATGATAATAGAGGGATAGGGGAGAAGTGAGAAGGTAAAGGAGGGGGTGTGGGGGGGAGAAGGGGGAGAGAGAAGAAGAGAGGGAGAGTGGGGGGAGAGGTGATAGATAGAATCGAGAAACAAAGGAGAGATAAGGGAAAAGTAGGTGGGGAGGTGAAGAGAGAGGTTTAAGAGAGGGTTGGAGAGAGAGAGGGAGGGAGAGAGAGAGAGAGGAAGGGAGAGAGTATATGTGAGAGAGAGGAAGGGAGAGTATATGTGAGAGTGGGGGGGCAGAGACAGCATCAGGGAACAAGGGAAAGATAAGGGAAGTGTAGGTGGAGAAAGAGAGAGTGGGAAAGAGGGAGAGAGGGTGGGGATAAGAGAAAGATGGGGAGAGGGTGAGAGAGAGTAGGAGGAGAGGGAGAGAGAGATAGAATCAGGGACCAAGAGACAGATATGGGAAGAGTCGGAATGGAGAGAGGAGTGGGGAAGAGGGGAAGAGTCGGAAGGGAGAGAGGAGTGGGGAAGAGTCGAGGGGAGAGACAGGAGAAAGAGGGTAGGGAAGAGAGAGGAGGGAGGGAGATAGATATAATCAGGGAACAAGGGAGAGATAGGGGAAGAGTAGATGGGGAGAGGGAAAGGAAACAGAGGGGCAAGTGAAGAGTGTGCATAGAGAGAGATAAGTAAAAGAGATGGACGGGGGAGAAGGGGAGAGAGAGAGGAAGAATTGGGAGAAGGGAAAAGAAATGGAAAGAGATTGGTAAGCGATAGAAAATAAACCCGAGATCAAGAGTGAGAGAATGGAATAAAGGCCTCAGCAGACAAGAGTAAAGGCTCCGCCATTGGGAATGGAAAGACGGCTGGAGTGAGAAAGAGAGGGAGGAGGGGTGGGCGGAGAGGGAGGAGGGGGGAGAAGGGGGGTGGATGGGGTGGGAGGAGGGGAGTGGGAGGAGGTGGTGGGCGGAGGAGAGGCGGAGGGGGAGGGCGGAGGGGTTATGTGGAGCGGAGGTGAATAGGGGAAATAGGGAAATGTGAGTGCGTAGTGGGGAAGAGGGATAAAAGGAGGCGAGTTTTGCTTCATGCGAGACCTGGATTAGTCACGCGGCGGGAGTCTGCAGGCGGTGCCGTGATCTCAGACCATCAGTCAGCTGCGAGGGGTTTTGGGAGGGAAAGGGAAGGGCCCCGCCCCCCTTGACACCCTCTTTCTTCCACCCCACCTCGCCCTTTTATTCCTCCCCCTTTTCCATTTTTATTAGAGGGTTTGCAACTCACCCTTCGACTTTCCGCCGCCCTCCCTCCCTCCTTACCTTTACCCCCACCCACTTCCTCTCGGCCCTCCCCCTATATGCCCTTCGACCCTTCCATCAGTCAGGTGAGCAATCCTTTCGCACGGAACGCCTCGCCTTGCCTCTCTTTCGAAAAAGCCATCCTACCCTTTTACCTTCTCCCCATCCCCTCAGAATGTTCTGCCCGATTTCCATGCAAGGTTCGGTATTCAATTTTTCCTACGCACGATTTTTTTCGGAGGGTACGACGATAACATTTTTTTTAATAAATTTAATTTAGCGAATGGGTAGATTTCTTGCCGTGGCGGATGAACTGATACTTCGAGTTAATCAACATTTCGGCTTCAAGGTACGCCCGTTATTTTGAAAATACATCCTTACATACGTGTCCACAAAGGTATAAATACAGTAGTAAATGATTTCATAAGAATATGCCTTTACAATATACTTATTTTAGAGACTTTTTAGTTGTGGTACCAGGACAGGCAGTGGCAATCCAGGGTTTTAATAAGTTAAATAGACATTATCCATCAAAAGTTAATTTATGTGGTAAATTGATCTGTGAAATCGAAAACTTCTTTAAATTTCTGTTACTGTTAAGTAATCGTTTATAATTTAAGGGATGTTTATAGATATACTAGAATATATACACAGAGATCAACAACAATTTCATTCTAGCATGTTTTCGAGTTCACATAATCCATATATTAGATACCAAACAAAATAACGACCCAAGTTTTTTCCTCTGTCCCATCAGAAATGAACGACACCTCACACAATGTCATATTAAAGCAGGTTGGCGTCCTCGAGGCTAAATCCAACCACTTATATATGTGATAAGATCATTTTTTATCGCTTGGCGCCAGTGTGTTTCATACTTTTCTGATATTAATTAATTTCCACAGCCTCGTTCATCAAATTCACATTTTTATAATATTCAAAAGCTAATTTCTTCTTCTATTTTTATATTCTTCATTCTTTAATTAGCAAGGTTAAAGCTAAGCCTATTTACCGTAACTTAATCTATGTTAACTCATAATATAGCAACGTTTAAATAAATGACAACCAGCCGTTAAATCATAGAGATACTGCAACCTTTCCGGTGATGCAACGGGATTTTTGTGTAGAGGGGAAATGAGGAAATGTAGATAAAAATAATATAATGGTAATATTTATGAATGAAAATAATGTAAAGTCCATGTAAAAATGGCAGTATCAGCAGATAAAATATGGGTTAGGCATGATTGCCTTTGATTAAAAAATTAGCACTACGATACTTGAATTCATTCGTGTCTGATAGACCAAATGGCACTGGGAAGACATAGAGCGGAATCGAGGTACCGGTGAGCCGGGCATCAAGTCACCGTGGTGCTATCCCGGCCATCTATATATACACTACTTGCAAGTGAACAAATGTTGAATACCATTTACATCGCGGAACAAGCTGGAATCTCAATGGCATTCATTTTATTCTTTAATTATGAATAATACTCACGGAGCATTGTATAAATTAACGTGTACCTTTCAAATTAATTAACAAAAAAATAGTGGAAGGGGGTGCTTGAGTGGCTTCTCGCCCGGGGCAAAAACCTACCTCGGTCCGCTCCTTGTATGAGAACTCCAAAATTTACGGAAGGAGACTGTAAATGTATTTCTGTTCATGTAACCATGGTATATTGCAACGCGTAATTTGTAAGAAACGCGAGAGTTTAATGTTTTCATTTTTTTTTTTTCAAATATTTGCAACCTAGTATCACCACCAATTCGTTACCTGTGTTCCTGCAATAATAATAAAGACAGTAAAATAATTGAAAATCGCCCGGTAAAAAAATAAAGACGATTTAATACATCACGGATCCCGACAATTGTACTTTTATTTCGACGGCTCCGATATCTACATATTTATCTTCACAAACCACAGCAACTACATAAATAACCAAAGTGAGTTCTTTAGTGCTGGCCTTTATCACCGAAAAGTTTTATAACAAAGGAATAGTAACTTTGGTGATTCTTGGAAGAAGAGACGGACCGCGACATTATCGACACACTGCGGGAATGCGTGCAACTTTGTAAAAGCGCATAATTCCGTCACGTAGCATGATCCAAAACCGCCACCGTCCTCGCGAAAAACATGGGCACCTCCTAAATTCTTGATAGCAACAGATGCGTCTGCGTCGAGGAAGGTGCAAGCGATTCGCTAGAACCGTTCCGACTAAACTTCGCCTCCAGCCACCATCAAAAGGCGAAGGCCATTAGCGAGCGAGTTCGTTTTTTTCTTTTGAGGGGAGGGCTTTTTAAGCACTATTTAACGTCCCATTCCGAGGCTCGGGAAGGCTACCCGCGGACTGCCGGGGTCCGTTGAATTTTTCATCTATTTCTAAGAGGAGAGCACTTGTCGCAGCAGCCAACGCGAGGCCTTTTTTTGTATAATACGGCCACGTTTCGCCAGACGTCCCCTCTCCCTCTCGAACGGTCAAAGTGGATTTCCTAACATTGGCGCTAGATGGCGAGCGTATCGGTTGGGTTTTGGCAGGACGCCCTCGAGCACAAGAATTTTGAGAGAGGTAAGGAAATCTGTTCAGTCTCTTTTTCGCGCTGACTCCCTTTGCAGGGCAATGGATTAAAAAATTCGTAGTGAAAAAAATCGCGCGTCGGGCAGTGAACGTAAATATACTACGTGGAGATGTTTCGCGAAGCGAAGAGATTTTCTTTCGAAAACCTATCGTGCGCGAATCAAAAATGTCTTATGATAAGGAAAAATTTCTTAACTGGAGAATTTTTTGGCATGTTCCATGAGAAAGGTATTATATAGTTTTAGCTTTTTTTTATCTGGCAACTAAGATTTTAAAAAGACAGCTGAATTTTCATGCTGATCAAAGATAAAAATGGTGAATTTCGATATATGACATCTGATTTAAGTGATTAATGTTACAAAAACATAAAATTCTTCATAAATTAAATCTAAAAATGTTTCCTCTGCAAAGCTCATCTTTTAAGGTGAGGAGCATTGAATGACACAATTTTCTGGAGAAAATCTATATTTTAACTAGAGAAAAAGTACCACGATCAGCGATCAGCTATATCTCTCATTTCTAGAGGCAATTCCTTTGACACTGTAACAAACAGAGGTCCCGCGAGAACGTATCAAGTCTGCCTTCTGAAAGTAGTCTATAAATCTATGGCATATGACAGATAAATCGTTGCAGCGAAAGAATTGCTAAAATAATCTGATTGCTGCGGCAAAAACTATCCAACATGCAATGGAAATACATATATCAAAATCAGAGAATGGAAACTCAATTCCGTGTAGAATAGATATAAGTGCTAAGCGAATTCGAAGCAATTTGTTGGATTCGGTCAATAGCGTGACCATGTTTCCAAAGACTTAGTGCTTCTGTATCATTTGATCATAATTGTGTACCGAAAAAAAAATTATTCAAACGAATAAATCAAGGCATTTAAAAATATTAATGTTCTTCGAACGACAATATTCGCTTTACTAAATAATCAACGATCCTTACCGTACCAATAGGTCGATTGTGAAAAATTTTATACCTATATGTACTACCATAATTCAAGGTTTGGTGTCGCGAAATTCTGCTTCATCTTTGGAATCATGTCACGAGTATTAAATCACTATCGGCCATTGTCATGAATGATGAAAGAGTTATAAATCTCACCTTGTTATTGAAACTAAAATGAATAGCTATGCAGTTTTTCTAGCTTATTATTGGTATTTGAGAAACTTGGTCTTTCAATTACACTCATGATGTTCCCTGTGGTTATCTTAAAAGCCACTTCTATAAGACTTCGACGTAATTCATGCTAAAAATGAATAATTACTTTTACGTGGAAATACGTTCCGCTTTGAGAAACCTTCTTTCATCATTACTAAAGCATTTCGCTTTCCACCGTATCATATCACTCACCATCTTTTTTAACAGCTTTCCCTGTAGTCGCATTCATATATGGCTGTAATAGCGCGTTTTATACAAAATTTTCATGATAAATAGTTGATTCATTTCATGGGGAGTTATTCTTTCACAAAAATAATATAGCCAAAACTATAAGAAGGTGAAAAGGAAGTAAAAACCCAAACTCAAAAAGAAGCCCGAGTCACTGCCCACACCAATAAGGAACATTCATCCCGGAAGTGAAACGTCAATTTCAACTTGCTTTGATGCGCACTTGAAGTTCTTCAAGCTTGACAGCGGATGTTATTAAAGCGATTGGACTTCTTGTTCCCGGCGCATTTATTTCTGTTCGCCACTATTTGTCATCCCTTTTGACGTCACACTACGATCGCCTGCTGTTCAGAGGAAACAAAGTAGGTCATGGATCACGGCACGAAACTATCTGGAGGCTCCTTCTCATCTGTTTAAAAGGATTCGCATTCCCATTGTTAAACCCATTTTAAGTATATTTTAAGCCTCGTGCATAAAGTATAGATTGACTAGTGTAAATATGCCAACTAAATTTTCATAGCAGGTCAACAGCAGCGCGCAAAAATTCAAAGTTAAAAAAGAACTGGATATGAGCATCGATGATGTAAATACGAGTGGATGATTTCAATAGCTAGCAAAATTGAGTGCCATCTCATTATCAGCGAAGAATACTTGATAAATTACCGATCCTTAAGAGAAAACTGACGTTTCTTATTGCACTGTATGGAGTTTACAGAATAAAAAATATCCCCATTTACACCAGAATGTAGGAAACGACCCCATAGCGTCGCCATGGTGCATCGTAATTCGAACCATTGTTCATATCCTCATCCCGTGCATGTTTCCGCGTGAAAAGATGCGCGTTTTTTATTATTTACAACGGGGGGGAACGGCAAGGAATATAAAAAAAACAAACGACCGAGAATCGGAATTCGATTCCTTCGTTGATCAAAACACTCCATCTGGAGGGGGGGGAACAACGCTCAACTGTTTTCGGAACATCGCCACGCCCTTATAGTATTCCGATAACTCATACTCCCTATCCCTTCCTTGCCCCGAATGCTACCGTCCTTCTTCTGGCTCTGACTCCGTGGCAAGCAAGTCTCTCTGTCCGACGCGATAAAAGCCGAAGGGTCGTTTCCTTTTGTCCTGGTCGCCAGTCAAAGACAATGCGATATAGGGAGTGAGAGAGGGGGTGAGAGAGGGGGTGAGAGAGAGGTAGAAAGAGAGGGAGGGAGAGTAGAGAGAGAGAGAGGAGCGATTTCTCTCATCTGAGAGCCATTGTTAAGTTCTTTTGTTATTTCTCGCGAGAGAATTTCCGTGCGAACGGGTTAAAGAATGCCCAAAGCCCTCGCAACAGACAATGCAAATTTCGAGCGCTCGTTGTTCCTCTTATTTTCATCCTCTCCCTTATTATTTTTTTGTAGATCGAAAATGCTTTTCGTGTTGTTTTTTTTAATGCTTTGATTTGTTCCAAATATGAATCCGCGATATCCGCTTTCCCTCCACGTAAATAAACGTGAATATTTCTTCTTCTTTGATTTGGCTTTTCGTTGTTTCTGCGAACAGACGGAAAATAAGTTTATCGAAACGAAATAAGTATAACTTCGCGACGGGTAGTAGAACCGATCGAATAGAAAAATTATATGGTGTAAACCCTTTCATAAACAGCTTATCTGACTGTATATCTGCACCAGGTATGTTAAACTAATGGCCCGTGGGTAGCATGCGTCACATTCTATACCTTACTGCGGCTTGAATGATAACTTTTGTGTTAACTAAATCGTTCAAGAATTTATCTAAATGCTTTATTTTTGTTTAAAGGAGACACGAGATACAAAAGAACGCGCTTTCTAAACGATTGTTTTTAATTGCAAAACAGATGTCTAATCTTCTAGATAAAGTCTATGTTTCCAACCCTGGCCCTGACTAAACAACTGCTATCCAAATGCGGCCCTCCTGCAACATCCATCGCTTTAATGCGGTCCTGACGTCTCTTCGGGATTGACATGCCTGATCTACACGAATGATATATGAAGAGAATGGATTCAGAAGTAAAGTGTCAGCCGGTAAAGGACTAGTAAACCTATCGGATATCTGTACAAGTCTGGCGTAATGCATTGTTTTTATAATACCATTATCGAGATGAAAGCCAGTCAAAAATAAAATCAATATTAAAGCCGTAAGGCTTTCTTCTAATTATTTTTGTTTCCGTACAATTAAACGCGAGACTATTTTTCGTATCTCAAAAGAGAAATAAATTTAAAAGAATCCCGGCGTCCGTTTTGGTTACATTGATGATAAGCAGCTTTGAAAAAAAATTACTCGATATTAATACCTTGTCCAAATTGATAAATAATCATAGCAGTTACTGATATTATATCATTGCGAGACAAAAATACAGGCGAACCCGTGCGAGCACCCGCTTAAAAGGATTACAGCAGACTGTGCGGGGGTGGCACGAAACAAGCAAAACAAAATACAACCAACATTCTGGTCGCATTACCTTCCCCCTTCCCTCCTCCCCATCCCCCTCCCCTCATCCCCAACCCCCGCCCCTCCTCCCCAACCCCCGCCCCCTTTTGCTGTCCTTTTTCCAGCAAAGCACGCGGCCAATCAGAGCGATGGATCGGTGATTTATAAAGTGGCCAAAGAGTCGTTCGCAAACATCAAGAGCGGGGTAGAATGCCATCCGACAGCATCACGAATCGGGAGAGGTTTTGAAAAATAAATACCTACGGCGCTCTAACCGGGGAGGAAAAAAATTGGAAAATAAAAAACAAAAAACAAGCGGAGGCGAAAATAGAAAGTTTCAACGTTTTCCCATCTAATGGAATAGAGAGGGAGAAAGATTCAAACGGAGGCAGTTGAAGAGCGTGCCCTTTTGTTAAAAAAACGCGTTCCTAAGGAAAAAAACAAAAGGAAAAATAAAACCCGCTTTTGTTTTCCTTGGCGACCGCGAGAGTACCCACTATGGACGGAATATGAAACCGGGTCGCTTAGGAGATGAGAGGCGGAGAAGAGAACAGATGGAAACGAGAGAAAGGGAGAGCGAGATGGGAAGGAGAGAGAGAGAGTGGAAGAGAGACGAGGAGAATAAGTTGGTCAACGCGAACGATCGAAGAGAGCAAGGCCTAGAGAAGAGATTTGCCTACTGAGACCACGGAGGAGAAACCCATCAGCCGCAAGTAATGGTCTCTTCCAAATCAAGAACAGGTTCGGATGCGACTCTCGGAAAAGGATTACAATACACATATTGTTATCACATGAGCGACATCCCTCCGAGGAGCATGAATAAATTTATGTAATATTTATAAGTGCTACGGAGTGAATATTTTTAAAATAGATTATTACAATTATTGCAATTTACTCGATGTGAAAGATTTTCTTCGAAACTTCGATATTCTATTAAACTAATCACCTACTTTGAATGGCTTGTGGTCATTTTTATATGAAATAATATTTTCAATTAATTAATTTTTGCAAACAAAAGTAGAATACTCCTTTAGCCAAAACAACTAGAGGGCTGCAAACCCAATGCATTTCGCCCACAAGGTGGGCATCGTCAGGGGTAGAACCTGTTTCACCAGTGATTGGAAGCCAACTGCCAGGTTGAAACGGAAAGTATTAAGAAGACGACCGAGAAACAAGCGAAACGCGGAAAGATTTTTCGACTTGTGTGTCGTTTAAATCTGTCAATTTGTATAGGGTCTTGTTGAAATCTGTGTCTGTGTTCATAAGTGTATCGCGGTTTTTGTAAATGTGAAGGTTTTCTAACGAGTTTAGTGAGTTATTGGCTGAAGTTATCAGTGTTAAATCGTTTACGTGTATACTATGACCTGTTTCAAAGATGTGGTTGGCAACGCTTGATTTTTCAAAACGATTATATTTATAGTGAGCCATGTGTTCCTTGAAGCGTGTTATTAGTTTCCTTCTTGTTTGTCCTATGTACTTTTTGTCGCAGTGTGAGCATTGTATTTTATAAATACCAGACTTGTTCAAAGATTCTGTTCTGTCTTTTGTACTGCCCAGTAAATTTTTCAAATTAAAAGGATTTGTATATGTTATGGTATAATTCTTATGTTTAAAAATTTTGTTCAAGCCTCTGTTTAATGGTGGAAAATAAGGCAATTTTACAAATTTGTCCTCTTTTTTGGTGTCTAATTTTAGGGAAGTGGCATTGGACAAAGTTTTATTAAAGTTATGTTTTCTCACTAATTTATTAATTAAATTATTATCGTATCCAAGTTTAGCGGCAATTTGTTTTATGTGTTTAAGTTCCTTTGCATATCTGATTTTATTGAGGGGGATGTTACATAATCTGTGTGTTAAAAATTGAAACACAGCTGTTTTTTTGTTCATAGGGTGAAAGGAGTTGTTAGGAATAAAGTTATCAGTATGTGTAGGTTTTCTAAAAATGTCAAACTCAATGTGTTGTCTATTATTTATGATAAGCAAGTCCAAAAATGGCAAGGTATTGTTTTCTTGAAGTTCATAAGAGAACTTGATTGAAGGATATATGTTGTTTAACTGATTAACAAATTCATCTACATTTTGTTTCTTTAAATCAAAGATTGTGAATATGTCATCCACGTACCTCAACCATATATCTGGAAAGTAAAGTTGGCTTCCAGTCACTGGTGAAACAGGTTCTACCCCTGACGATGCCCACCTTGTGGGCGAAATGCATTGGGTTTGCAGCCCTCTAGTTGTTTTGGCTAAAGGAGTATTCTACTTTTGTTAGTTTTGGCCAAAGTTATTGAGCTACTATCAATTAATTTTTGCAAAGTTTAAAAGCAGCTGAAGTACGGCAGTCGGAATTAATTTTTTAATTATCTTTACTAATAAGTCTTACGATTTATAGTCATTTATAGAGATATTATGAAGCGCTACATATGCAAGAGGTTTTTTGCAGGTTGTGAGATACGGAAGGAAACATTTTTTTTAAGTAGCTTAATTTCTTTATCGAGATATTTAAGTCAATAACCGTTTAAGTACGATATATTCTGTTTGCCAAAAGTATCTGCCCGATAATGGAGGGAGGAAAAACGAAAAAAGCGAGGGATTCGTGACACACCATCAGAGCAGAAAGATTATTATTACCAACGAGCCGGATTTGGAGTCATTAAAGGAGACAAGAGGCGTCGACAAGCTGGGCGCTGGCTCTCGGACAAAATTCGAGTGGGGGAAGAAACAAAAATAACGTATTTTATCTCGAAACCTGGAGAGAGAGGAAAAAAACGTTCATTCTTCCATGATAATTTAATTAAGTACAGCTAAAATTAAGTTTTTCGAAGTATCCCTCTTCTGAAAGGCAAAACACCAAAGGAACTGGCTTCGGAAGTTAACGACGACCACTTTCATGTCCGACACAGCTCTTAATAACCTTCAGGGGAACACAAAAATTAAAAAGGAAATTTTGCCGCCGTTTCATTTGATCGCGTGAAGGAGGAAGATATCGATCGATAAGACGAAGAGGTGGAGGATTGAAAAAAAGATGAGAAGCGAGGTGCGCATTGATGGGATAGCAGGGGAGCGATCGGAAAAGAATGGTGGTGTTTATATTGTGACAGGACGACTCCAATAGGGATTAGGTGGACGACGATGAAAGGAGGATGATGGAAACATAGAGGACCTTGACTTCTTTGGTAAAACACTGCAATGCATATCTGAGTACGCAGGGTTTCCTAATACGCTCGTCCCTGGAATTGCGCGGCTTCGCTTCGCGCGTTTTCGGTTTTGCGCAGTTTTTTTTTTAGAACTACCTTGAACTGCAGGACCATCAATTTTGCTCTAGCACGGTTCCGAAGCGATTTACCAGGATTGAAAAGCATTATATGATTTTTCCAGTTTGAATCAGAAGCCGTGTCTTAAGAGGGTCAGATGCGTGCTTGTGCTTGCGTGAAAACACACGGGAAAATATCTGTACCTGAACCTTTGTTGAATGATCATAGCCTGCAAATTTTGTTGCTCTATTTAAAAATGTGGTTTGTATAGATGGGAAAATGAATCGATCCAACAATAACATTTGTGTAATAGTAATGACGGTTATAATTCTTGAATAATAATAAATAGCCACATAAGTAATCGGAGTTTGGAAGTATGCGTTTAAAGATATATTGATCTTGTGCACGAAGATGGTAAACTTGACAAAAAAAGACAAATTTTACTACTGTCGCCAGATTTCCTTAGCATCTTGGAGAAAAAATGAGTTTAATAAAAAATTTCTTTTCCAAAAGTTTCACAATTTTCAAGATACGTTTTAAGTCAGTTGATACTCGTGCTCTGCCCGTGTTACTCCGCGGCGTGTAGGATAGCAATCTGACGGAAAACACCTGATCCGTATTTATCAGTGAATTATTAATTTATTTTTCTTTTGAAGATAGTGAATCAATAGGAAGCGAGGGTTTACTTCTTTTTGAAGATTTTTAGTAACTTGTAACTAATGGCTTCAGTAGGTTTTGTGCTAGCACGAACGTGAAATAACGTTTCCGAACGCGGCTCAAAGGGATCAAGCGCTAACTCATGCCAAGTAGGGAAGTATTATTAAAGATGTTGAATACTTATGATGTCCATGAATAAACACATTAAATCGAATTTTCTGTAAAACGTTAAATTCTAAAAAGATTCCTCCGATTCCTCCAAAGGGAAAAGAAGCTACCAACAATTAAACGTGTAACTAACATGCCATCCTTCGAAATCTCAAAATGAGGTCCCAAGAGTATGTACATATTTCCGTATGATTTCACCGAATTTCATTTTGAGATAATATTTCTCCCTTGTCGTTGAATCCCATATAAACAAAAATTAAATTCATATTTCATTCAAACTAGCTGCTTAGTGCAGCGTTTCTTGCAGCATCAGTAAGGTATGTGCTTACTTCCAATCTGCATGGTAAATTAATGCAATGGGTGGGTTTATTTTTAGAAATGTATTCCAAAACTCTAAAGAGAATTTTTCAACCATCTCCGACGGTCCCGCATTTAAGGTTACACCAGTTCCATGTTCGGCGCTGAGATGGCAGTAATAGAAAGATGCACGACAAATATTTTCTATCAAAATTTTCTGTTCAACTTATGTTTTGCGACATAATAAGATTGGGGCACGAGGATCTTGGCAGGGCGAGAATTACGTCATTAAATATGGTATAGCTTGTTTATATTGCTTTTGACATCGATATCTATATCTGAATGGGATGTCAGAATCGTTGAAGCCTTCTTTTTACCAATCGGCATTTTGTAAAAATCGACAAAAAAAACTATCCACCATTTTTGCGCTATTTTTTATTATTTTCATTATATGCTCTTTATGAATACGAGATAGCTTAAGGTTCTGTTAGTTCTGTTCAGCCGCTAACTCTATAGACCCGCGCACAGACTACAGAATGTGAATGTGAAAACGAAATCCGCTACCAGAGGACATGTATAGGGATTGCAATCCCGGGATCTCGGGATCCAGCCCAAAATTAGTCCCGAAATCCCGGGATTCGCAGCATGAAAATCCCGGGATCTCGGGATTCGGTTTCTATTTTAATTTAACAGAAATTTTACATACAGGAAAGTGTTCCCGTACACTTTACGCCTTCTGATGTACTGCCGGCAGACAAAAGGTTTAAGTTCTGTATATAACTAAATGTTGGATTTTATTCATATTAATCCTGGATGAGTAACGTGGGGTGAAACTCATCCCACGTTAATCAAGTTTTATTGGAATGTTGTGATGATTCACCTTGGCAGCTTCTGTCATTCTTGTATTTTCTAGTTAGTATGAGACTAGTCTGCAGTGAGACTCGCTCGTGTTTATATTGTTCCTTTCTATATTTTTTCGGGGTGTTGGGGTGTCATACATCCCACATTACTCATTCCGTAAGGTTTTCATTTATTGCGCGTCTTGAAAAAATGAGTGATAAAAAGTAGACTGTAGGAGAGGATGATGAGTTGAATGTCGAGGAATGTTGGGGACAACAAGAGGAAGATCCATTCCCTACATCAGATAAGGAAGATGATTTAGAGGAAGACAATGAAGAAGATATGTACATAAGAGCATACTTCAAATGCGTTTAAATCTCTTTGAAATATGAGTTGGAGTTCAATTAATAATGCTTATTTTTCATAAAGAACTATTATTTTGTCTTATTATCGACGATTCTGCTACAAATGTTACAATTACATAATAAAAATCCAATGATTAAAGTTTAGTTAAAAATAAACAATCATTTTTATGTACTTTGGCATGTGTGTGCATGTGTTTTCCGTTTTGTCTATGGAGTTCATTGTAATGAGGTTTGTATAGTAAGGTTTCTAAAATGTAACGTAAGCGTCTTGTTTATACACACTCATGCATTACATTTACACATTCACCATTTCTTTTTTATTTCGCTTACTGCAGAAAAAATGCAATGTATTAAAGGCATAAATAACTATTAGCTGTTTTTGTATCGGGAATTTTGTTGCTAATTTCTATGTGCCATTGTAATAAAAACCGATCTCGGGATCCCGCGATTGGAGAATCCGAATCACGAAATACCGGGATTGAAAAATTTCGCCGGGATTGCAATCCCTAGGGATGTAAGCGTGAGTATTTACGTTTCCTTAAATTCTCTGTTTTTGAGATGCTGAATTTCGCATTTCAATGATCAACCGTGTGGCATAATGGACGAATACATATATTTACGCGGATTTCGCTCGAATTTTAAATATAGACGCTAATGCCATTAATTTTATATTTAAACTATTACATGTGCGCTGGTCAAATTGTTTTTAATTCTTGTTTATAAATTGTCGTTGTAATTAAGTAGACGAAATAAATTTTATGAGTTACTCGATAAACACTTGAGCGCTTTTGGTGGCACTATAATATTAAACTACCCCCTTCTTACGGTGTTTTATTCAAATGTCTGCAAACGAAATAAAAATTTGCAGACGTTTATTACTCCGAAGTAACACACTTCTGCATTCATATTTTACTTAAATCTTCACAGCTTACAAGAAGCGATTTAAATTTTTGGGAAAGCATCAGACGACGCAGCTATTTCCGGTAAATTGCGAAAACAAGTGGATTGATTTCGCTTTAGTAACATGCGCATTAATCACATTTAAAACCAGAGAGAATAAAGTTGCGCAAATCTTAATGCTATTCCTGAACGCGTTTTAAAGATTACTAAAAGACCTATGATGCACTCATGTTAATCGGCGGCATCAATAAACATAATGTATCAAATTATGAACAACGTAGATTCCATCACTGGCTAATTGAGGAAAAGAATACATCGATTCACGATTAGACCAAAAGCCTAAACCACTTTGCACAAAGAAATTTTAAAAGTTCCTAGTCCATATTAATTTCACATTTCCATTTCATAACACAAATATCGAATGCAAATGAAAGTAAGTTTTTAGGATTCTAAAAGAGAGATAAAAGTATTGATTTTTATGGCTTGCTTGGATATAAGTAAACGTAAATCTCAACGGCAAAACAAGTCTCCGTACATTTCCTCCCTCACGAATTCACATCATAATCAAAACGATAACGTGGTAGACATGCTACAAAAGGCCGGGAGTGTCCGAGTAGAACAAATAAAAACAATTGCATTTCGTAGGCACAAACATCCAATATTTAAAAGAAAACGCAAGCGAAGTGTAACCGCCCGAACGGCATAGACGAGAACAGGGCGTGGAAATCTTGCGTGGCGTGCCGCGTATAATCTGCAACGGAAATTCGCACGAAAACGAAACAATAGGAGACTCTAAGAATTTCTTTTCGGGAAAAAGTAATGGGTCCATACGACAGAGGGAGGGAAGTAGGTGTGGCGTGGAAAAAAAAGTTACGTCAACGGGGGAGATATTTTATTCAGAGCGATAAGGGTATCGCACGAGAGATGCGGGAATCATCACCTGAGAGAAACGCGGCGCTCGGAAAAATAAATAAACGAAAAAGGAAACAATAACATGCCACGCAAAAAAATTGCAGTCAATGGCGGCGGTAATTTTTTTCGAAGAAAACTTTCACTCCTTTGAAAAAGAAATAAAACAAAACTGAATCATTCCGCCGCATCACTCAAACCGCGCGGCGCACTTAATAAACTACGTAAGTTTCGGCGCCGTTCGACTCTTAGATCTTGATAAATGCTTTTGTGTTTGTGTGTGTTTTTTTTAATAATGCTCGACGATCCTTGCGTCGACAAGAATCCTCTTCGTAGATGATAAAATAAAATGGCGCCTATTTATCTCTGCACTCGGCCTGCACCCATTTTTTTACCGCGCCTCATAAATAAAAAGTGAACAATTCATAAGACGCTAAAAGTTACGTCTGCTCGGCGTAGCGATAATGCGCTCGTTTTTTTCAAATAACCGGCAAGATGAATAAATGCGGCGCTCTTATCCATGGTGATGCGTTTAAATTCCAAAAAATAACTACGCGAGAGTTCTTAGAATCGTTGACTAGACGACCAAATGTGTAGGGTGAAGTTGAAAGGAATAAATAATGTGCTTGAATTTATGATTCCAGGACTGATGAACGTGAGTTACACCGAAAAAAATTATGAGCTTAAAAAATCGTATTCTAAACAGACTGATTTATGGAAATAGGTAAAGTCTGGAAATGCACCCCGTCAAGATGAACAGACTATCAGTTACGCTAGCGTAATTGCCCGTTGAAATTCAACGGGAAAATTGAAACGTAATATATTCAACTATATTGGAAGAAAGTGAGCTAAATCTAATGCATTATTATATTTGTTAATATTAAAATGTAATCAGATTTTAACTAAGTTGACAACATCTTCAACGTTTTAATTGGAAAAAATTAGCTATAATTATATGTTGATTTTCTGTATGAACAACAATGCTATTGATCGCCAAGAGAACGTTTCAATAAAAATGCAAAATTTTGACAATTTTTTTTATATTTTAGCTTAATGTAAGCGAATTCGATTCAAAGACAAAAATCGACGATAAAAATAAGAAATTGAATTTTATTTCCTTTAAAACGGTTCTTATTCGAAGATTATACGTCAATTTCTTCTAATTTAATTTTGGAAAAGAAAATACGTCTGCAACTGTGAAAGAGGTATATTTATGATCCCTATTTTGGGAAATCCCATATAGCGTTCCCACCAACAGATTTAGGCTTTTATTAATAGTTTAATAGTTATATTTTTTAGTGTATAGTCGAAAAACTTTTCTTCACGAATTTCGACCAAATTCATGGTCCTAATACATCGTTTCATAAGCTGTCCAACAACATGACTTTCTTCATATAGGGTAGCGAACGTACTTCCAAGTTGCTCTCGAGATCAGCGCCGCTAAAAATTATCGGCAATTACACTAGTGAATAATTTTCACAATGAAAAATGTTTCGAATCACTTCTCACATTAAAGAAAAACAGTAGCTAAGACATTACTATGCATAGCTATGGATAACAAAATATCGATGGGAAATTAAAAATACCGTTGGCGGAACTGGAATCGCTGTCAGTATTAAAAAGAAGATTCGTTTATAAAATATGACTCTATGTGAGATTAGAATAATTCTGATCGCAATTGAAAAATGTCCCTTACAAAAGTTTCTTGTAGAAAATTCGATTTACTACAAATGTAATAATAACAAATAAGTAATTAAGTCCCAACGGAGATATTTGGAACAATACGAAAAAGGGCAAGAGTAAACGTGCACTTTAAATCGACTAATTTTAGCCTAAATTTTATCAAACCTTGATTTTATAATTAAACTCATAATTACGAAGAGTTCTGTATTGATTTTTATTGTAGTTTTTGAGTTAGAACGCGCACGAAATTCTTATTTCACACACAGACAGACATACCTCGATAAAATAGTGAAACGATATTCAGAGGATCCTAAAACGTGTTTTTCCATTGAAATCTCGATTACCATTTTTAGCCTACTTTCCAGAATGGAAATAGGCAATTTTGTCGTTGTGTCTGTCTGTCCCTACTAACTTTTGAACCAATAGACCGATTTTCATGAAACTAGGTATAAATCTCTTGCTACATGGGCCGAGCTCCCAAGGATAGTTTTTGTTGCAAAGATTGAAGTCTCGGGTTCGATTCCAGGAACTATCCTTCGCATTTGATTTGCATGGGAAATCTGAAATCCATCGTGTAGGGTAAATTTCTCTTGCACATTAAAATACCTTAAAGTTGTAATATCGGAGCAAGTTTTCTACTATTCTCTGAGGAAAGGAATGAAGATTCTGATCTTTATCGTAGAAGTTTTCCAGTCGATAGTATTTATATACTGGCGTATATGCAGTTTTTATCACTCATTACGTGAGTGTTGCCATAGCAACGACTATTGTTCGACTCGGAATCGGTATATTCTAACACAGCGGTTCCCAACCTTTTTCACTTCGCGAACTATCTGAGCTAACCAATTTCTCGTCGCGAACCCATTGGATTAATCTTCTTTTTTCGCGAACCCCTTGAGTTGAAACAGTTTTGGCTGCAAACCTCGTATAACGGAGAGTAAATTTTGTAAAAACAAATATTTCTGAACACGTTTAATCCATGAAAAATAAAAAGTTTATATAGCACATAGTATGTAAGCGTTCACAATAAAATCAGAATCTCTGATGTTTTCATCAGTTTCTAGTTAGTGCCATGTAAAATTCAAGTATAATTCTTGAAGCACAAGAAAAAATTGAAAATAAAACCATGCAACTAATTTGAATGAACCTAAAATATTGGGAAGAATTGTAGAACCAAGAAAGTGAAAAAGACGCCATTACCAAATTTTTCTCGCGAATCCCTCACATCAGATTTATTTTGCGAACCTCTAGGAGTACGCAAACCACCGGTTGGGAAACGCTGTTCTAATACGTACACGCGTTATTCTTGCCGCACAAATACGCGTGATCAATTTACTATTCCGTTCGAATGTATTTGTAGTATTTTATAACGCTAAATTATGAAATTTGGGAACACAAAGAGCTACACGTCCGTGATTACTTTAAACCTATTAAAGCCAATATAAGTATTAAATATATGATTAAATGGAAAGTAGGCATCATAAGCTCTGTTTGGATCATCTTGTTTACGAATATAATACTTGCTCCCATATTACGCACAAAGAAAATAAAAATAGCTGGATACTATCAATAAAATAATTAGAAAAAAATGTATCAATTGATTGTACATATATAGGTGGAGCATCCCCATACAAAAAATAAGTTGTATAACTCTTTTAATAAACAAAACTTCAAATTACCATTTTATTCATTATCTTATAAGCTGCCAAGACTATTTCGTGGACTTTGTTACTAAAAAATACTTTTATACGTATAGCATCCTAAATCTACGCAAATCGTAACATTGACCATCTTCTTAATTTATTACCGCAGGAGGAAATTCTATTCAGATCATACCATAACAAATCTTGTCTATCGAAGAGGGTTTGTTTTTTATCCCAGGATGTAGCAACACTCCAAAGATTACGCGTCCAAGTTGGGCGTAGTAAATACGGGAACTAATTACACCTCTTGCAGTAGAAGTAATGAAATGAGCTCTTGGAGGCATTAACGCCTGATATGAGTTTTGCGGCTCGGAATGAGTCCATATCGAAACAAATTTAGGCCATGCGCAATCCGCACGCGCCTCTAATGTAAAAAGTTTCTAGAACCTGGACGGATTCGCACAGAAAATATGCATATATAGCGCCACGAGACAAATATTCACCTCTCGCAGGATTTGAAATTCGCACAGGTTCACGAATTTCAGAAAAACATAAACTTTCCGAACACTGGTTCCTTTAAACTAAGTCGCGGCTTACAATATTGGGCAAGTATGCATTTCTGTGTCAATAATTTCTTACGTCAGAATGCAATTTAGTCCAATCACTTGTTTATGGAGGATTTTTAAAAAAACTTCAAAATATCGATTACGTAATTCTGCTGAGATGTTGAACCAAAACTGCCAAAATAATTTGGTGGGATATTTAATCATTTGATCCACTTTTACCTAAGTTAACTTATTTTTAATTAAATGCTGATTTAATTAAATCTATAAATCTGCATTTTTGCTCTTCAATTCAAGTGCAGAATAAAGTTTGCGCTTTAATAAACTTATTTAAATTATTTTAGTATAATGACTACATAATGAAAGCGATATATCAGAAATTCAGCCAGGGAAATGTTAAATTGACATTTACCGGCTTATTGTCTAATCATTTTTAATCAGCAAAAAATCCAAAATTTTGTGAAACATACCTCGGTTGAGTTAAGCAGTTGTGAGATATACACCCAAGCGAACATGAACAACAAAGGCCTGGAGAAATTTTGCTCTGCCTTCGATTTAATTCAATCAAACAGTATACCAAACTTTTCAAGTGAAATTAAAATATCAAACCATTAAAAGTTAGGATATGATATTATCTAATACATAATGCGTTTCAGAACGCTTCCGTAATGAAATTTGTTGCAAATATTAGACATTAGAAATAATCACTCTCGTTGCTTTGAGTAATGGACTAAGTATCTTCAGAACCTGAATTCATGCCAATATGCCTGAAGAAAAACGTTACTGTAGCCGCATTTTAACTTTTAATGCGAGTATTGCCCGTTCGGCTAATCATTCTAGTTTTAATTACGGTGCATGTGTAACAAACCACGCTTTCTCCATCAAGGCGGGCTAAAAAATAATATCGAATACTCGACGAAAATGAGTTTGAAAAAATATATAAAATTCCCTTGAATGTCTTAAGTAACTCCGCGACGCTGCAGCCTCACTAAAGACAAAATACAGCGTGTGATTGGTCACGGACAGAAACGCAAAGATGAGGAAGAGAAGGATCATGAATATGAAAGAGGGAGCGCGCATCGCAAGAGAAAACAGCCGAAGGATGAAGATGCGAATGGAGAGGAGGGGAGGGCGCTCTTGCAAGGGAGGAGGAAAAGGGGAGGTAGACACCGAAGATCGGAATTAAACCTTCGCGATCCTTATGAAGAGGGAATGATAAAGGGTTTTTAGAGTAGAGGGAGTGAGAGAGCGAGAAAGACATTCCATGTGGTGGAGATGGTGCTGCCGCAGCGGTGGCGAAGGGAAGTACGAAATGAAGACGGAATATTTATCAAGCCCAGAGGGCCTGCTAAGAATGAAAGAGAGAGAAAGAGGGAGGGAGGGAGGGAGAAAGGAATTGAGAAGTGGGAGGGGATAGAGAGACGGGACAGACCGAAGACAGGAAGAATAAGGGAGGAGTGAGTGGGAGGACGAGCGAGAGGGAGGAAAGAAAGAGTGGATAGAACAATGTGGCGGGCGCCCTTCTTACCTCGAGGCCTCTCCCATGATGCATCAGAGACGAGTAAGTCCTGACAACCGCCCCTTCCGCCCCGTTCCCCACTTTCCTCTTCTCTTTCAGAAAAAGGCGCCGACTGTCCGGTCATTGGATTGCGCGCGCATGTTCCTTCTTGCTTACAAGCACATACATATCTGCGTTGCAGATGGTATAAGATCTATATGGTGTCCGTGATGGAAAATTTTCTATTTTAAGACTTAAATTCCATCCATCTTTCTCAAAAAATACTATTCGACTAGGTCGGTAAGTGGTGTGATGGTTCCATTTCGTAAATATATCCATGATCGACGTAAAGACATCAAGAGAAAGTGAGTAAATGGTAACCTGTCGTGTAATCATTTGCATAAATACTGGAAAAAACTCATTATTATATTTTTTACTCTGAACTTGTTCCGCATAGTCATGACTTGAACGATCGACTCCAGCTTAATTCTTGCTACAAGTCGGTTAAGTATTAGTATTTTCTTCGATGGACATGGCGCACAATCTATGATTATATAAAAATTGCTACTCGACAAATAAGAGATATTTTAAACTCGAGTAGTTAGGATTGATTGAATTAGCTCAAAATGAGGTCTCTCAACGTGAAATTCCATATTCTGGCCCATGTGAGTTACAATATCATTTAAAATAATTCTCTAATATACTTCCCGAGTTTCTTTTAATTTTAGTTTTTTGTGTGTTTTGCGACCGATGGCCAATTATACTGCTTACACACACGATTAATCACAATAAGGGAAATGATCGGAGACAGGAATGAATGACTCGCCAATTTACGTGCTATCCCGCGAAACGATCGCCGGTCACGTTTTCTCGAGGCCACGTCGGCAGGAAAAGGGTGACAATTTTCACGAACCGGAGCACTTATCACACGCAATTTTCATCACTGGCACTTTTTAATGCACTGATTCTCATCTCAGGCGCTTTAATAATTCACTGATTTTCATTAACAACGTTTCAATGAACTGATTTTCATCGCCAACACTTGTTAATACACTGATTTTTAACACCGGCACTTGTAATACAATGGTTTTCATCACTGCAATCTGAATGGAGTTATTTTCATCCCTGGCCCATTAACTAGGCTCTTTTCACTTTGGGCAACTTGAACACATTGGTGACATACATGAGAATGCCGACTGCAGGTCTTAAAAGAAAAAAAAACAAACCATTGATAATTCTCTCAGAACATCTTCTTATGTGGTAGGTGCATAAATACTTACATAGTAAGACTTAATCACTCTATTATGGTAGATCCATGGCACATAATTCACACATAGATAAATGCTTATATGTAAAAGTATCCTCTTACACCTAAGTCTATGGATAGGTTTACAAGACATATTTGAACATTTTTGATGATTTATTTTTCATGATATAATTCGATAATCAAACATATATATATATATATACATATATACATACATCCACACATATATATATATAATATAAATGCTTATGGAAGAGGAAAGGTAAATGATATAAATGGATAGCAACTAGTTGTTGGGATAAGGAAGCCCAGTGAGCACTCACCAATAAGATGACTTCAAGTTGGCGATCTGCCGGGGGTGTCGAAATAACACACGTAAAACAAACACAAAAAACACGGAAACTTTCGGGGGTGATCCCTTCGTCAACACAGGAGAGAGACAACTGATGTCAGCGACACACTGGGTGGAGGCATGGGGATGGAAGAGTAGTTCGGAAAAGTCGGTTGGTTGGAGGATGCGGAGGGAGACGAGAGAATGGCCGAAAAGGAGTGAAATGCTAACGAAGATTGAGGCCAGGGGGAATGAAGGAGTTTAGAAGATGGATATGGGCAAGCTCCCACTGACGGAATTGGGGAGCCGAAGCATTATCGGGGAGAGCGCGAATGTCTCTCACCGTGAAGCAATCATTACATTTTAAGTTGTGTTTGTTTGCATGAACGGCAACAGGAAGCGGTCGTTTAAGAATGACGCTGCCGTTCATGCGGATGTTGAGGGAATTGCTGGTGAGGCCAACAAAAAAGTGAGACATTTGGTGCATCTCAGGAGGTAAATGATATTGCGGGTGGTGCATTTGGTAGGATATACCGATGGGCGAGATCCGGCAGGATGCAGGTAGTGCTTGTCATCCCGGGGGTAAAATGGTTTTTCCGTTTCCCGGGAAATCCATTGAATATCCCGGGAACTCCCGGTATATATTACCATCAAGAGAATTTTACTCTCTAGCCTTTATCGTCCGTGCGGTTCCTAAAGGGACCACTAAGACTCTTTGTTTCCGAGTAGCTTAATTTCACTTCCAATGCAATAATAAGGAAGAAATTAATATATTAATATATGCAGTGAAACTTCGATTTTACGTCCTCTGATTTTACGCTTTCCTTTCCTTCCTTTCTTTCGGTCCGTGTTTGGTCCATAAGAACAATGATAAATTTTAACGGATTTTACATTTTCGCGATTTTGTGCTTTCCTCGAATTTACGACAGGAATTTCACGTCCGGATAATATGTAAATGTCACCGACTTTACGTTTATAGGATTCCCAATTACAATTCAACTGAATCGTTTTCCTTATCCTCTAATTAAAAAATTATATTGGTGTATTCCATATCCAAAAATCATTTAGACGTAAACAAATACGGCTGAAGACCACTGCACTATAGGGTGTAAGTTGACATTGTATACAGATTGTCTTCCAAACTGACCATATTTTGACAAATGTTTTGGGGTATCCAAGTTCAGGTTTATCTCACAACTGCAGCTGGTCTTTTCATAACCAAATTATGCACATCACTGGGCGATCGTAGTGTGAACACATTATGTTATCTTATAAGTTACCATAAACCAATTACTAATAGGAAATAAGAATTAGGACACTGTTGTCGATATGATTCGTATTTATGAAAGAAATGTATGCTAATGGTATTGATGTTTCAATGTTTATTTTATTTTACATACCAAGTGTATTGGTAACTATATTTTTTATAATCAACATGATAAGCAAATTTCAGGTCAATAAATAATTGCTAATTTCAATTATCTTATTTTATTCGTGTAACCCATATTTGTAAATGATTTTAACAAATTTCTTCGAACTTCTCAGGGTCCCGGGATCGATTAAAAAGAGGAAAACACACGCACTAGTTTAAACATCAATATGTAAGCGTTTTGTCTGATACGAGGTTCAAATAAATAAAATGGAATAATTTTCTACTAAAACATTAAATAACCCGAATGAATTGATAAAAAATCCTAAAGCTAGAGTAAAATTACTTAATAAGACTCATCTGTTCATAATAAAAGATGTAACACTATTTTTATTTTGGTCTTCCTTTTTATAATTTTTAAAAGGTTCTATATCAACCCTGGGTCATAAACAAGCAATTGGTAACCTTAATTTTATTTTCCACTTCTTTTTAAATGATTTGAAATTGTTTATTTGAATCCCGGGAAATTACCGGGATCTCGGGATTTATAATTTTGAATCCCGGAATACCGGGATTGTGAAGGAACCGGGAAATGACAAGCACTAGATGCAGGGGAGTAGGAAATTTTGTGCACTCCACTTACTGCCACCCACCTGTCCTGTGACTTGCAGGTTATTATGCGGATAGAGATGAAAAAGAATTACTCACATGATGTTAATAATTACTTTATTAAATAATACAAAAATACAAATCGAATATTATTAAATACACCACTTCTAATAAATATTAATTTTGCTACTCTACATGTAAAACATATTTATGAAATTATACATGATTCATAACTAAACTTAGGTTATAATATTATGGTAAAATCTTATCTAAAACTATTACATTATGTTTTGATAATACTGTGTGAACATACAGCATAACCTTCGAATACGTTGAAAAATCTTATCTTTTGGAAATCGATGTTTCGTCTAATAATAATAACATAAACGAAGTGCCACCAAAAAGAGTAATATTATTCCTTCGAAAAACTCTTACTAGTGTAAAATAATCTTTTTCTACATCTATCCATCACAAATCGAAATTATATAGAATACATAACCTCCAAAATGCTTTATTCAGTCAAAATGATCACAAATTAATGTTGATTTAAATTCCATGCAATGATATTTTTCTAGTAAGAAGTACAACTTCGTAAATACTTTCACCATTAATCCATCGACACTAAATAAAGTAAAATAATCGATGTTTAAAATAATTCATAACATTACAATGCCTATGACTACTGAAAGCTTCAACGTTTGTTTACGAAAAAAGATTTTCTATAAAATATTCTGAGATAATACATGAAAAATGGGCACAAGTCAAAAACTCACATTTTGCAGGAGAGCTTCTGCAAGTTTATAAAAAATTCTGAAAATCGAAGCAAAGAGATAGTTAATTAGAGCCTTTGTATAGTGACCATATCGTAAGAAGCGAATGAGACTGATTTATGCCGTTTATATAAGTAGAAAGAGCTGATTTTTCTCCAATAGAGACAAAACCACCCAATACTGAAAAAATGACACTTTTGAACTTTTTGGCTGAAAAGCACTATTATCATCGTGATGTCCGTCCGTCCGTCCATACGCATATATCAGGGAAGAATTGGCACAACCGATTTCAACCAAATTTAGTACATAGAATATTCACATAAATTAACGAACATGACGGCATATTTCGACCGGATCCATTCAGTAAGGGTGCCACAATTCCAAAGTTTATCTTTTCGGTAACTGTGAATTTTGAAGGAATTGGCCAAACCGATTTCAACGAAATTTGGTATGGAGGAGGTGTGCAACATAGAAAAACAAAATCAATATGTCTAGCGTAAATATGGAAATCAGTGCTGCCACAATAAGTAATAAAAAAGTTATTTTTACACCTGTCTCTGTTGAATTGTCATGATCAATTTTAACGAAATTTAATACTTGTAATGAAAACATACATACAAAACCAAAGTAGCATATTTAGACCGCATCAGCTAAACAGTGGTGCCACAATTACAAATAAAACTCTTCCAGTAATAATGGATTTGGAGAGAATTGGCTAGACGGATTTCAACTAAATTTTGCAGATAAGGTTTGTACAACATACCATAATGAAATCAAGATGTTAAAAGCCGAGTTAACGGGCAGGGCTACCTCACTAAAAAGTGAAATAATATTTTAATCGTATTTCTAGAGAGCTCATTGATTTTAATCAAAGATAGAATATATAATCACCATATAAATATAAAACCAAACTATAAAATATCAACCGGGTAGACTAAACAGAGCTACCACAGTATAAAGGTTAGTATTTTCTGTAACTATGAATTTGGAAGGTATCGGCTGAACGGATTTTAAGAAATTTCGTTTGCAGGAAAAGTATAGAATAGAAAAAGGAAATGAACATGTATAAGGAAAATAATTTTCTAATTTCAAAGAAAATACATTAGTATACGATTATATTACGGTGAATTTGACGAAAAGCACTCCTGTACCATGGGAAACCCGTATGCAGCACTACTTGTTCTAAGTTATCGAAAATATTCCACCCAATTATTCTACAAATTATTACCACTTTTCATTGATTGATAGCGCGTCTTTGTCTTTCCATCTTTTGATAAATTGTACTTTCTCTAATTTCTCACCCTGGTAAAAGCCGCCGTTTCTTGGGAAAACGAACCACCAAAGGAGTAAGCAAATTCACGCAGGCCTAAACTCGCGGCAATCTCTCCACCGTATCGCTCGAAAATCTCCGACGCACGAAAATTCCAACCAAAATTATTCACACACGCCGTTATATGATCGGTGCCTCCCTCTTCTATCACCCCCACAAACCTCCCACCTCCCTCCGTCTACTCGAAACTATCCCGAGGCGCTCTTAGCACCGAATTATTCATCTCGCAACTTCAAAACTCTAGACACGCGAGACTTAAAAAGAATTTAACAAGAAGGAGGAGGAGATAGGGAAGGAGAGATCGGTATGGGGAGAGAGAGAGGGAGAGAAAGAGGGAGAGAAAGAGGGAGAGAAAGAGGGAGAGAAAGAGGGAGGGGGAGGGAGAGAGAAATGGAGGGGGAGAGGGAGGGAGGGGGAGAGAGAGGGAGGGGGAGAGAGAGGGAGGGGAAGAGAGAGAGAGAGGGGGGGAGAGAGGGAGGGGGAGAGAGAGGGAGGGGGAGAGAGAGAGGGAGAGAAAGGGGGGGGAGAGAGAGGGAGGGGGGGGAGAGAGGGAGGGAGAGAAAGGGGGGGAGAGAGAGGGAGGGAGGGAGAGAGGGAGGGAGGGAGAGAGGGAGGGAGAGAAGGAAGGAGAGAGGGAGGGAGATAGGGAGGGAGAGAGGGAGGGAGAGAGGGAGGGAGAGAGGGAGGGAGAGAGGGAGGGAGAGAGGGAGGGAGGGAGAGAGGGAGGGAGGGAGAGGGAGATGGAGAGAGAGAGAGGAGATGGAGAGAGAGAGAGGGAGATGAGAGAGAGAGAGGGAGATGGAGAGAGAGAGGGGGAGAGAGAGAGGGGGATAGAGGGGGGGGGAGAGAGAGATATGGAGAGAGAGAGAGAGGGAGAGAGGGAGATGAGAGAGAGAGAGGGAGATGGAGAGAGAGAGGGAGATGGAGAGAGAGGGGGGGGAGAGAGAGAGGGGGATAGAGAGGGGGGGAGAGAGAGAGATGGAGAGAGAGGGAGAGAGGGAGAGAGAGAGGGAGAGAGGGTGGGAGAGAGGGTGAGAGAGAGGGTGAGAGAGTGGGTGTGAGAGAGAGGGTGAGAGAGCGAGAGACAGAGAGGGGGAGAGAGAGGGGGGGAGAGAGAGGGGGAGAGAGAGAGGGAGAGAGGGTGAGAGGGAGAGAGGGTGAGAGGGAGAGACAGAGGGGGAGAGAGAGAGGGAGAGAGAGAGGGAGGGAGAGAGAGGGAGAGAGAGAGGGAGAGAGAGGGAGAGAGAGAGAGGGAGAGAGAGAGGGAGAGGGGGAGAGAGGGAGAGTGGGAGGGAGAGGGGGGGAGAGAGGGGGAGAGAGAGGGGGGGAGAGAGGCAGAGAGAGAGAGGGGGAGAGAGAGGGGGAGAGAGAGGGAGAGAGAGAGGGAGAGAGAGAGGGAGAGAGAGAGGGAGTGAGAGAGAGGGAGTGAGAGAGAGGGAGTGAGAGAGAGGGAGTGAGAGAGAGGGAGTGAGAGGGAGGGAGTGAGAGGGAGAGAGAGGGAGAGAGAGGGAGAGAGAGGGAGAGGTTAGGAGAGGGTAGGAGAGGGTGGGAGAGAGAGGGAGAGAGAGGGAGAGAGAGAGGGAGAGAGAGAGGGAGAGAGAGAGGGGGGAGAGAGAGAGGGGAGAGAGAGGGAGAGAGAGAGTGAGGGAGAGAGAGGGGGAGAGAGTGAGGGAGAGAGAGAGAGAGAGGGAGAGATGGATAGACGGAGAGAGAGAGAGAGAGGGATAGACGGAGAGAGAGAGGGGGGGAGAAAGAGAGGAGAGAGAAGGAGAGAGAGAGAGAGAGGAGAGAACAAGGAGAGGCAACAGAGAGTGCTGTTAAGAGACCACAGGATTTTCCCAATCCTTTCGAAAACCTTAGTGAACGAAGGACGCCTTTGTAATCGGCTTGAGACCTTGCGAGAAAGCTCGGATGAAGGATGTCGGGAATTGGGAAAGCAAGAAAGAGGGAGGGAGAGAAAGGGAGAGAGTGGAAAGGAGTTACGGATAAGAGGGTTGACGGGTGTGTAAGGAGGTGGAGGAGAGTGATGCCTGGTTGCCTGCACTGCAGGAGGAGGCGAAAGTAGCAATCCCTTCTTTCTCTTCAGACTCGCGTTGTCGGATGTTTTGGCGTGAATTTGTGAGAGTTCTTGCGAATCTTAAAGTGGTTCGCTATGAAGTAAGGAGGGAGAAGGCGCGCGTGTAGGGGTGGTGGTGGTTGGTTCGAGTTTTGAAAGGAATTATACCCATTTCTGTGGGACTACGCGGAAGAACTAAAGGTTTTGGTGAACGCGAGAGGCTTGGGATGCTTTTCATTCCGCGCGAGAAACACCGCCAAGAGGGGCAAGTGTCGCGGGAATAATGGATGAGGCGCCGAGGAGAAAGTTGATGCATGGTGATAACGGTTCTCTCGGCAAATAAGGAATTCGAGATTTGCGTTGTTAGGCAGAATAATGACTCTGCTCTCGACTGATCCATAGATCTCCCGCTCCTCACTTCGCTCACTATTACGAACCGAACCGCGGTTGGCGGGTTCGCTGTTCGTGCGAATTGGTCATTTTTGATTCCGAGTATGGAATTTTCGAAATAAAAAAACAATTTTAAAAAGTTTATGCCGGGTTTCTTTCGGAGAATACATCTTTTGATATTTTGTCTTACATTTTGGGTAGTTTTTACCACTCCCGACAGAAGTATGCGTTATACCATACTACAATACCGTATAGGTAGTACAGCAGTGTCCCTCGAATCTTTTTTGAGCAGCAGGCCCCTTACAAAGTCTTGCAATATCTGCGGACCCTCTTCCCATGAAAAGTTCATGTTTTCTTTATTTATTATCTCGGTTTTCCACCTTAAAATATAAAGGTGACCTGTGCGCGGGATCAAACAAGTCATGGACAAAGATAAACACCGTCCCACTCAAATAGCGGACCTTCGAGAAATGACGCGTGGAACCATTGGGGTCTGAGGATCTCCGGTTGGAAAACATTGCAGTACAGCACTACATACACACATTATCTTCATCAGTAGTATCAGTATTACGGCTGGTCTTGTTGACTAGGGAATACATTCACAGTCTGGTGGTTTCCCGTTACCTTCCACACCGGACACACGGAAGAGATGAGGGAAACCCGGTTCCGGCACTAGCATACGATACACTTTGACGAGACCACCATGGCAGCCAAGTGCTTAAGATCCATTCAGAAGGACGGACGCTGACTTGTGCAGTCTAGTCAAACCACACCATGGAAAAAAATCCTACTTTCGCAAGATTCGTTCCCGGTGCCGCTTAGCGTTGCAGGCCAGCGCTGTAACTACAACACCACGATACCCACACAAACATACATACATACATACACACGTTTCTTACCATTGAACATGATGACCGCGCTGTTACTGTGAATACTACCTAAGCCATAAATGTATATTCAACACAAGAATATTAGTGAATTAGGAAACGGGAGATATAAAATAATATTAAATTTAGATATTTTTCTGCGAGGTTTCTCATGCAAACATTTTGGTTTGTCCAATCATAGATGAAACAGGCAGGGTTTTTTTTTACGTTTTTCGAACGTTTTTTAAATTTAAAATTTTTTGTAGCTGTGGAAACACAGAGAGCAGGTAAATAGAAATTCCATCCACGCATTAATTAATTGCGAGAGAATCTTTTTCAGTTTTAAATTCGCTGTAAATGTTTGGATGCTTTTTTTATAATTTTTAATGCGAGAAAGGCGCACGCGAGAGTTTCGCCGCAAAAAAATCGTATCAGGAATATCGAATTAATCGGTTTAGCTTCATGCTCGCAATTAATTATAAGGAGCACGCAATGTGGTTTGTGCGCAACCGACGATGAGTTACGAAGATAGGGCAGAAGAAGTCGGGAGGCATGGCTTTGCATTTTTTGCGCCGCTGCTACTTTCATCATTTTTAATCACTCCCCCATTAATTTCCGACTCGTGCAGACATGCACACATGTGCATGTACACGTACAATTTTTTAATAAAATAACTTCTTGAAAAACGAATGGCGTACCTTATTTTACAACCCTACGCGTGACAGCGCCCGTATCTTTCCTTTAAGTGGGTAATAATATCGAGCATAATAAAAGCGGAGAAGAACTAATTAGAGGTACCCATAAATTGCGCACTCAAGCTTCGAAAGCTGCAAAACATGGGGAACAGATAGATTCGATAAGGAGACAGCAGTTTATGTCAATTTTTATGGGTTTACGAGATGGAGACAATGTATGTTTCGACTCCTAGTGTATTTACCTGAACATAACACAGCAATGAACATAGGACAATCTCTCTAAGATAACTATCCACCTGCAGAAAAATATCTGATTCGGCCAACACATGATTTTCTCCTATACTACATAAACCAATATTTACATTTGATAGATTTTAGCTTCATTTTTGTTGTCATAGCAACTGAAACAAAGCTATCATCCAACGACATTCAATGTACTAAACATAAACTCAGGCGGAATATCGACAAAATTTATGAGAGCTAAAATTCGCTCTGTGAACTTATGTTTAAAACAAAAGTTGTAGAAAATATTTATTAAAACTTTGTCAAATGATATCTACGTCAAGTATTTTTCGCTATTCGCCTAAATTTCCCCGAATCTTATAGTGCATTAATTTTGTGTGCGATAACTCATTTTCTCATTTCAGTAAATTATTCTTCCAAATGTCTTGCTTTCAGTAAACATGCATCACGTTAATAAAAGGAATGGCCCAAATTTATTTTTTCTTTAATTAACTATTTACTTCCAATACCTGAAGAAATATTTTTTCGGTCAGAATAATGATCGATTAGCTCTTGTTTGGCTTCAACTTGCCGTGTAAAAAAATAGACACGTATTCTTATCTTAAATTTGATGCTGAAATTAGGAAGAATGTCAAAATATTTACCGATGTGTATGCGTATTTTTTAAGCGATTCAGCCTCTTTGGCTTTTATCAAACGATAAATACGGGATATGCGGAATGAGTGCCGCTGTTTTAGCGCGTTTTTTTTAATGCGCTTATAGGCTCACTTTGGCGTCTGTTTGTCCGTCGGCTTCTCCGTGCACTTACTTAAATCAAAATGGCGACGAAACCGTTAACGACATAGATCTGAAACTTGAGGTGCAGGTTTCTGTCCTACTGGAATTTGTATTTCATTAGACTTGACTTTTTTTATATATGCAAGGACGGATAGGTATTCATTAAAATGTTATTAATATCTCCAAAGGTATAAAAGACAAAGCTGACATTTTGAGCTTACATTTCTACATTGATTCCATTGACAAACGATGCTCAAATGAACGAATATGTGACGGTAAAACCACATAAAAAAGAAATAAAGGTACGTTAAAATTACGCATGTAACAGGTGATCAAATTCTTAATTCTCCTCATTTGGTCAAATAGGTTACACGGTAGAAGTCCTCATAGCGAAATTTTTAAAAATAAAATAAAAAATAACTGAATTTAATAATGGAGGAAAAAAGCGCTGACTTAATCCAAGTTCATGGATCAAGTTCTACTTGTTACTTGTTATTTACATTTTACATTGACTGTCGAGAAACTTGTCACATAAGATAAGATAAACGTCGGTTTCCAATGTCACAGCATGGTGTTCATATTTTCAGCTTCAATTAACCTTTGTTCCCTGATGCCATTTATCACCGTGATAAAATTTTCCCTTCATCGATCAGTGTGAGAATTTTCTTAAAACATTTTCGTCGCAAATCCTTTACACCATAATAATAAACCCGACCGCGCGAAATTTTTTAAACGCGCTTAATGATCACCCTCCCACCCCCTTCCTCTATGGACCTCGTTGTAAAAACGACTGAAAATAACAACCCCATAAACGGAAAACATAATTGCCACGAATTCACCTCCTCTTCATCTCATAATCCGAGCTAAGAATAAATGATGGGCCCCGATAAATCTAGCTTTACCTCGATGACAGTAGACACGGTGGGTTTTTAACACCCCGAGGGCGTGCGCCGCGGATATGGGAGAGAGAGGGAGGAAAAAAAGAACAACGAATCCCGCCAAGACCCTCAAGACACGCTGCTTTCGCAGGTACGAAAAAAATAAAACAAGCGAGCCAGATGAGGAAACGGAAGGAGATGAAAAATCGTCCCCCCATTGTTCCGGGTAATTGGCCGCGCCGCGAAACGTAATGCAGCGAGAAACATGCCACTTATCCGACAAATGAGGACAGATGAGGAGAAGGGGTGTGAGAAACAGAAGAGTGGTCAAACGACTGGATGGGTTCCTTTTTGAAAAAAAGAACCTCGTGTGTCCCTCCCTTCCATAAGTCCAACCACCACTCCATAAGACCAACAACTCTCATTTTCTCCACTAGCCGAGGGAACAGAAGGGACTTAATCCAAACGGAGAGCGAAGAAGGGGATTTAAATTCGAGAGTAGAGCGTTGATAAGGTGGAAAGGAGGGGAATTCCCTTCGCAACCGCCGCGGTGACCCGCTAATAGATGGCGTAAGTTGCCTAGAGAGGGCGCCACCCTTTTTAAGAGGGAGCGATGGATCTAAAGGGAGACCACTTTGGAGGAATCAAGCGGACAAATTGGGATTTAGGGAGATTGATAAAACTCCTAAAATAAGAAAACTCTTCTCGCCTCCTACTTCTCCTCGGGATGAGAGTTTATGGGCGAACGGAAGAGGCTGAGACGGAGAGAGAAAAGGGCGGGCGAAAGGGAACTAGTACTGTCCAAGACGAATAGCGTCGGAGTGGCTGGCTGGAACGGTGCGAGTTCCCGTCCAAGCACCAGTGCCTTTCGAAAATTAAACCGGAATTCCTATCTCTCTCTCTCTTTCTATCCCGGCCGGAGTTTGACGTTTTGAAAAATGAAAGTTTTTCGACCATGTTTTATTTTTTTAAGCTCTCGTGTTTTCCTGATGAGAATGGAATTGTAATTCGTTATCGCCATTGAGTGGGGGTGGGGGGATTACTGGACGGGAAGATGAGAGAGTTTATCCACACGCCGATCCATTTAGAACTCGACATTTCGCGCCATGTTCGGAAGTTTTTAAGAGTAATTGTTATTATTTTAACGAAATCATATAAATGGCACCCGTCCAAATGTTTGAGATGAATAAAGTCCGATGTCATCTCACATTAGGAGGGTTTTGATGGGTTCGAAATTACTGAAGAAAAGCCACCTGTGGCGTAGGCGCGCCCACAATACACGTCCGCTACACATCCTATTTATCACACATAAAGTCAAAAAAATCATGGATTACGGCTTATTTTTAATGGATCTCGACTTTACTTCTCTCGATATTACGCCCATCAAACTTACATAAGGAATAAGGCTTCGCCATTCTAATTAATTATCAATGATCCGTTTTTTGTTTCTTTGCATTCATTGAGATGAATAATAAAATACAATTGACACTCAAAAGGCTCTACAATAAAGAAAGAAACGTAGGATATTTTATGGGGAATGGGCTTGAGACCATTTTCTAGCAAGATTTCTCTTACTTATTTTAAAATGCAATAGTTCATAAGACCTATAACATGAAGAAAATCCACTCTTCATATATTTTGTTCTAATTGTCTAATTTAATTCCCTCTTTACCTCTATTTTCGAAAAAAAACAAATCTGTTCGATTGCAAACATCGATTTTCCGTTTACACATGAGTAAACGCCAACTCCTTGACGAAATAAACTGATCTTTGAGAGAGAGAAAACATTTGTGAATTCATATTAACGTATTTTTAGCGCTTTTAAATTACTTGAATTTTCGCTTCGTCCGCCCGTGCGAAAAACATTTTGATGCAATGAGATGAGTTAGGAAGCTAAGACTTTTGGGATAGTTTCGGCTGTTTACAGAAATGGGTATCATTGATTTTAGGGTCCGTCTGTGTGTCTTTTTGGCAGAATTTAAAAAAATCCCTTATGAACGGGTCCGTTATTATGGTAAAGTTTCGTTTTGTTAACGACAGCAAAGGCGAAGCGTAAATACGTTCAATTTATTTCGAAATGGGATAAATATCATACTATCACTGCTTCACTTAGATGATATGTTTTAAATAACAAGGAGGGAGAGAGGAGGTCGACGATTCAAAAATGCACGTAGACATTCTAAAAGAACGCTATTGGAATCAGACTTTGCATGCCTTTTTTAAACTTTCTTATTTTATTATTCTCATCGTCTACTGAATTCTATCAGTATACACTTGAATTAATTCACAATTTACATTATTGGTCTATGAAAAACCGCACTACATCTCTGGGAAAAATAATTATGACTCTTTAGAGATTTTTATATGAATTTGATCTTTGGATTCACTTTATCCTCATTTTGTAAATTCATCCCTTTGAACTTAGTTATTTATAATTAAATCATAAGCATTTTGTTGTGGCTAGTACCATTGGCCCTTAACGCAAATGATGTATGTACTACCCACAAGTCATTTACTTTGATCTGATCCCCTGCATTTCTTTATTAGACGATTCCATCCACCGGTCAAAGGACTAGAGTGCGATTCGATTCCTGCGTCCGATTCAGTTGTGTTTACAATGTTCCCGCTTCACTTCAAGAAAAAATAACCAAATGAAATTGAGCTCAAATTTTTAGATAACATCAAAAGAATGAATTAATCAAAACAAGCCAGCTCCGAACTGATCTAGAACAGAACGCCATTTGTTTAACCATACGACTCGCGTAATTTCTGTTTCTAAAATATTATGACGATATCTGCAAAACCACAAATCTTAGACACTGAATACTGTAAAAATTTATCTTTTGCGAAAATTAGAAACCAAATAAAACTGTCCAGTAAATATATTATGCATCGTGGGCCTAATCAGTGGCGTTCGTGCAGCTCCACAAAATGCTAGTCGTAATAGGGAGCTGCTATTTTGATTCTTCTCTCGCTATAACCGTTACGATGTGTATACAGTGACCCAAGGACGGAACTAGATGCGCAGCTTAGGAGGTATGAATAAAAAACAAATATATTTACTAATACATTTATATAAATAATGTTAAGTCCGTTTGTGATTCCATCACGAATTACGTCACTCAACTATATGCACCACCGGCAGCATAAGCCCCAGGGGCATTTAGTATCCTTATATATCGACGTTTCTTACAGAGGAGGATGAGGATGTAACATACTAGTAGTTGGTGCTTGCATTCTGCAAGCATATCATCTCAACATAAGAAAACATTAATTTTTCATATTTCATCATTACAAATATTTTTTTAATTCTAAATATTTCACCTCCGGAGCGATTTTCGTTTTTCCCTTATGTAAAAATAATATATTAAAACAATCACAAAATTTTGCAATTTTAAGAATTTTATACTTTCTCCATTATGGGGTACTAATGCTACACATTTCTGCCAAATTTTAAAGTTGTAGCACTTCTAGAAGTGAAATAATATTTTTCCAATTGTTTAAATTTTAAACATTTTTAACGGCCGCCGCAATATGTTTATGGAAAGATTCAAATGTTTATTTGTGCAAATGCACTACTCTGTACAAAACTTGAAAATTTCAGCATCCTAGCTAATCTCGTAATATCTAAACAGTTATCTATTTGTTTAAACTTTAAGAATTTTTAACTGCCAAACAAATTAAAATATCAAATTTTGTATAATCCCTATTTCGTTTTTTTTTTAAGAATTCTACTTATAAAAAAAATTTCAACGTGGCACATTCGGAAATGCCTGAACCTTGAAAATTTGTTTAAACAATTGCGAATTTTTAGCGGCCGAATTGTAGCACTTTTTCAAGATTTTCGTTTTTTCTAGTCGGTTTTGCACAAAATGCTACCTAAGAAAAAAATTTCGAATCTCCAGCTCATCTGGAAGTGCCTAAACATTAGTATCCTCCTATATATCATTATATATAGACGTTCCTTACAGAGGAGGAGGAGGATATAACAATCAATGAGATCGATTAAGGAATGTCCATAAACAGCTCTGAAATGATAGAATGGATTTCGTGACTACAGCTTAATTGGGAATCACGGAAGCAGCAGAGAAAGAGAGCCAAGGGATGATCTTTTTTAATTAGAGGTGCAAGTAGGACGCAACTGATTCCATCATCGATCTACATTAAAAACCTTAAGTATAAAATTTAGGAAAGTTAGTATATTCATACATATCTTCCTGATAATATTTAATTTACGAATAAACATATTTTCTAAATGCACGAACCTGAAGTACAACGAACAAAACATAAAGAGAAATTCACCGCCACCCATCTTCCATATTTAACACTCCGAAACTTTTTATCTTGCACACCGAGAAATCAACCACATTACACCTACGTAGGAGGAAAAAACTAATAAAACTTCCGATAGCGTGACTAAAACTAGCTACAAACATCGGACAGGAACGCTACCAATGGAACCACCGATGGCGTTCAAGTCTACCGGATCTGCTGCAAGTAAAAACGCTCAAGTTTGGCATTGCCACAAATAGCATCTAAGCTCTAGGGTAGAGTGAACGACGCTCGCTAAAATTGGATAAAAATGATAGAAATGGGCTTATTTGGTTCTTTTTTTGCAGTAGCATGCCCTAATGGAAGTATTAAGTATTGAACGAGAAATGAGTCTTTCAGGAACGTATGGGAAGCATCATGGGAAAGAGTCGGGGAAGAAAGATTAAAGCGAAGCCGCGAGTGTGCAGATCAAACGAGAGATGAAAGGAAGAGAAAAGGAAAGGAGAAGGTAGGAGAAGAGGGGGTAATGAGAGGGAGAGAGGTAAGACATTAAGGCGGGGCAATATAGCGTGCAGAAACATTACGGTAAATATATAATAAAGAAGATTAAGTGGAACGAGAAATGCAACGAAGAGACAGAAGATCGGATATGGAGCTGTCGGGGCGCAGAAGGACGAAAACAAAGTAAAATAACTATGAAGATATTCATGCACTTTGGGAAGGTACCTATCGTCGAAATGATAGTTATCGCTGCTCTGAATCGGCATCCGTTGATTATTGGTAGCTTCAAGACAAAACATTTCGCATGAACCAATTCCATAAACACATCTATGGAAAGCAAAGAAAACATGACGGGACAAATATCATAAGGCAAGCCTCACAAAAAATGTTAACCAAACTACCTCATGTCTTCCGACGTACAAAATAGCCATGAAAAAAGTATAAAATTTCGTTTTTGTTTGTGCTCAGGGCTTCCACCTGAGACTTAATGTTCACCCAAAGATTTCGAAAATAAATATTTTGGTGAAAAACAATCATCCCTATTGGTATTAAGAAAAACTTAAACGTACATATATTTTTAAATATTCCTTAGTATAATTCCAAATAATAAGTCAACTTCTTGGTTATTACAGGCACTTTGTTTCCATGTAGCGTCAAATTAATTTGTTTAAACTTCTACCAATATTTGTGTATTTTTTTCCTTTAAGTTACATTCCTTATCGTGAGCACGAATATAAATCCTGCGAAATCATAGTGACTCGTTTTTAAAGAATAAAATGTGGGACTTTGATTTCACAAAATTTGTATCTAATAGATTGTATATATCCGCCCTAAATAGGTGTTGGTTAATTCTCTATGATACTCAAAAAGTAACCCAATTCACATCGAAAACCCAGCGATTTGGCAGTTCTGTATATGCTAGGCGCTTCTGCACTCTCTTGGCCTAGAAGACACTTAAAAGCCAAAGAACATCTATGCACCGTCGGATTCTCAATAAAAGTTGAATTTTTATAGCAAGTGGTACCTTGAGAAACGTCGGTATAAGTAATAATACATAATAATAAAGAAAAGAATCCAAATAATGAGGGAATAAAAAGGCGAGGTATTAAAATACTGACTAACACGCCTGGAGCTGTAAGAAAGGAGAGGATGAAATTTATTTAAAAATCGTAAAAAAATATATTATAACGATATGAAAAGGTGCATTGAGACAGAGAATTTAAAAGTATGGATTAGGACGCGAGGGAGAGAGGAAAAAAAGAAAGGGAGAGGGAGAAAGGGAGCCGAAAGAATGAAAAACCACGGTTAGTGTTCGGGATCAAAGAGCTTTTCCCCGTAAAACCTAGATTCGTCTTCACTCACGAGAAATCCTCCGGGAGAATGATCGCACACGATCCGTGACAACCAATTAGACGCGTCCGTGTATATCCACTCGCAAACTCTCTTCATTTATAATCCCGACCCGGAAAAAGCTCACCCTCGAGGATGACGCACGTAATAAAATAAAACAGCGACGAAAAGAACCGCTTCCAAAAAAATTAAAGGACTGGTTAAAATGCAATCGGATCGCAAACGTTTGAATTAAAAAAAAACAATCGCGAAACGAAAAGGCCTCGAAAAAAATGTGATTCACGGAGTATATAGGTATATCCATACAAGCACGGCTCTCGACTAGAATTTCAATTCCGCTTTTAACCGGTCAGTTTATCTATATTTATATATGTGTGTGTGTATGTATATATGCACATGCTGAGGATTGGGAGAGGTTTATATGGGCCGACAAGGACGAAAATTTAAAAGTGGAATCATCGGACGTGGGAACGTGTTATGTGAGATCGCTCGCGACAAAGTTAGACTTGCAAAAATGGGAGAATTTAAAAAGAAGAAAATTCCATTTGGAAAGGTGCGGAGCGCGTCACACGGGGGTTGAAAGTACTTTTAATGGACGATCGCTACAGGTTGAATCACTCGCGCTTCAAGAGAACATCCTCTGGAGTGCCTAAAAAAGGATAAGTGCATCACTATGTCTATATACAGTAATATCTACATTATCTTAGCTCCTGCGTCGCCTTAACGCACACGGGCGGAGAATCAAGCCCGATAGCGTGAAAAAACAAGTGACGGAAGAGCTGCTGAAGCAGAGAGTAAATGGCGTTTTTTATTCTTAGCGCGTCAGACAGACGGACGAACTAAGAAAATGTGCACAACGGGACAATACTTAATCGACTAGCAAAAACTAATACTTGAACTGCTTTCCTTTAGGAGTTAGCTTGTGTGACGGACAGACGGACCTCCAAAAGAAAATGTGCACAGCGAGACAGAACACTAAAACGATTTGCAAAAAACGAAGTCTGCTTTCGTTTAGGATGAGTTAGCGCGTCAGAGAGACGGACGGACAGGCCGACCGCAGAAGCTGATTCTTTTAGACAGACAGAATACTGAATCGATTAGCGAAAAACCAAGTCCCTTGCAGCTACCGTTTAGGAGTTAGCGTGTGTGCCAGACCGACAAACCGAACTCATAAGCGGATTTTTCAAAGAAAAAAGCGCTAAAAATAACGTGTGAGACAGCCAAAGGCGCTTTAGCATGTCGGGAACGAAACATAAGTCTTGCACGCACTATTTTGCATGAATATTTCAGGAGAGCATGGGAGAAATTCGCCTCTCCATCCCTCAATGCGCAGATTCGCCTCGTTTTATTTTGTGTCACGTGGGGCGACGCGAGCTGAATTGTTCAAAAGTGACAGGCACCTACTCATGAATATCCGACCGTTATAAAAACAATTGTCTTAAGAGGGGGGATTATTTTGCTTATATTCAATCATTGTTTTGGGAAGTGTGTTTGAGTACGAGCATTGTTATCTAACCTCTAAGGTGAACGATCATAGTTTTATGGGATTCATCTTAGCTGAGCAAAAATTTCATTGACGAGTTTCATAAAACCTTGCATTGTTTTACCTCACTTCGCCTAAATATCTTCTTTGTCTGATCTTGAACCGGCTCGTTTTTTCAGTAATATTATTTTATCAATCAAGATGAAGGGTGGTGTCTGGATTTTACAAATCGACCAAAAGTGATTAGGAACAAAACTTTGTAATGACAAAGCGTGGATTCTGGAAATCAATTTGGCATCCATAGGAAAACCTATGCTACTCCCTATGTATCTCATACTTTTTCACATGATCGAGACGCAGATTACCATCATAGGTATACTCTTTAGCTTATTTGGTACACTTTTAACGTTTTCCTTCATTTACTATTTATCACTATGCATTGTCTTTCTCTCTAAGATTCAACCATTGATACTACGCCTCTATTGCCAATCACAGCACGTTTTTAATGAGGAGATCCTGGTATATTCTAAGACAATAAATAAACGGATAATTTTTATGCGCGATCTTTTTCGAATTCTTTGCAGTGTCACATTAGCAGAATACTTTCCTCGAGAATGTCCACGTGGTCGATTCACAAAATAAAATTTTCTCTGGGCCTCTAACACGGATTTACTGCCTGTCTACTACGATTATTCTGATAAATTTCAGCAAAAGGCACACTTACAAAATTTCTACGCACTTCTCAACGTTACCATGAAAGTTTCAGAAAATGCACAAGTATGACAAATACTAATTATTCATAAATATTTAATTTCCCAGTAGAGAGATTATCGCTGGATAACGCCTGCAACAAATTCCCGCCCTTTATATTAATCTGATATCAATATTCAAATAGAAAAACGGTAAGACTTAAAATTATGGTGGGTTTTCTTACCATGGAATGAAATGCGTAGTATAATTAATTAGGTCAGGCTCAACTTTGTGGTATTTACTCATAATGAAAGGATAACTTTGTAGTTTCCACAACTTTTAATATAACACGACCGGTTTCACTACGATCGTAGCATCGATCCTTTCATTATGAAATGCGTACTATATTTTTAAACTTCCGTAATGGATTCCAGACACATTCCAGCAAAAAATGATACCCTGCAATTTAGTCATCAAAAAACATTCATAATAAAATGCACAAATTCAATTCACCACTAATCCACCGATATGCCGAGGCAAAAGAAACCGGGATTGGAATAAAAGCATCGCTAGTTATTCTTTCCCCAAATGCACCTTGATCCACAGATTGAGACCGCCTCGAGCACTCCATGCTGATTATATCTCCCACTTACGCTCCTCCATTCTTCTCCTTCCTTCTTCTCTCTCCTTCCTCTAACCCCTCCTCTTCCTCTCCCCTTCCTTCCCACTCTCCTGCCCCCACTTCCCCAATACCTCTGTCTACACTCTTCCTCTCCCCCTCAAAGAACCCTCCCACTCCGACACCACCGCATCCCAAAAAGCCGCCCACTCAGGGCTCAAAAACCCAAGAAAAATAGTTCCATCCGCTCATCCTCATGGCGTTAGGGTTCGTGAATAATGGATTCGGAATTCGAGGCCGAAGCTTGGAAAATTACTCGTATTAAGAGCAGGCCGGACTGCCGCCTCTCTCCTCCCTTCCCTCCCTTGTTGCCCTTTTCCCCTCCCGTTTCCCCACTCCAACGCCACCAATATCTCTTTCTCTCCACCCTCGCTTCCCCTACATCACCTTCCCCTGGGCTTCCTTTCGTATCCACTTTCAAGGCGTCTTACTCTTACCACTTCCACCTTCGCCCTGCATCCAGCAATTCCAATACACAAACCATTTTTCATCAGCCCACAATACACCTGCATCGGACTCCCTCACATAAATCTCGCATTTCCTATGTATGTGTGTTGAATAAGCGTTTAAGTCCGAAAAGATTCCGTTTTTGTTTGAATTTTTACGTAACTTCGACCTCCCCAACGGCCGACCAACTTGGTAAATGTCCACTGGGCTCCCTCCAACACCTTGGTGCCACCACCATCACTAGCTTTCCTTTTCCTCAATACTATATCTATACTATATAGCTGCTTCATATACATATATTCATATTCATATATATATATATATATATATATATATATATATATATATAACAACTTACGGAAAAGGAAAGGTAAAATGAATATATGGATGTCAACAAGGTGTTGGGATGAGGAAACCCAGTGAGCACTCACCAATCAGACGACTTCAGGTTGGCGAGGCCCCGGGGATGTCGAAGCGACACACGTAAAATAACACAAAAACACAGAAACATCACAAACGTAAAGCTTTCGGAACTACTCCTTCTTCAGCTACAGAGAGAGAACTCATCCCAACACCTTGTTGACATCCATATATATATATATATATATATATATATATATATATATATATATATATATATATGCCACAATCATTTCAACTTTTGCGCATTTTTCATGTTCATAAAAACCATACTTTCACCTATACTACATATGGGGAACGTGAAAATCAAATCCCAAACAGACAGACCGACAGCCACACAGACATCATCGCGAAAATAGTCTAAAAGTGTTCAGGGGACCTCAAAACGTGTATTTCCGTTGAAATCTCGAATTCCGTTTTTTTCATGAAAACAATACTTTCTCGAGAAAGTAAAAACTAATTCTGAGATATCTCTGATACCTATAAATTGGGCCGGGAGGGTCCATGAAGGTCCGGAGGGAACGGGAGCTTATGTGGGAATAATAGGATTTCGAGTTCAACAATGCAATAGGTTGGCAAGGCGACTTCTTAAAAACGCTAAATTTTGTCAAAATATCATATTAAAACGCTAAATACGAGAGATTTCGATTCAAAGAAGATAAAAAACGATAAGAATTAGAAACTATTGTCATTGTTCTTTAATGCAGTCCTAGTCCGTAGATCGAAGGTCCAATATGTGAATTTTAATAAGCAAAAGAATGTAAGCTTGCAGGTCGAAATATCGACTTCTCCATGTTATCTTATGGGGAATGGAAATCATTCTCAGGAATCGAATCCGGGTCGATTTTGGAAAAAATGTTTTTGTAAATGGCTTTTACTTTAAAAATCAAACATTCCCACCAAATGTCAATCGTCTATCTCCTCGGAAAGTTTGTTAAATATAGCATTATAGTTCCGCTTTCCCACCCACCGACGACGACGAAGTCATTTATACATATATTTATTTATTCTTGACCTATGGATGCGAAACATGGACCACGAACGCTATAATATTCAAGCGCCTGCAAACAACGCCGAGGAGAGATGTATGCTGGGGATCACCCGAAGAGACCGCAAAAGGAGAACCACTGGGTAAGAAAGAAGATGGGAGTCATTCATTGACGTAATTAGAAGAGTAAATGAACGTAAGTGGCAATGGGCGGAACATATTGCAAAGATGAATGATATGCGTTGGAGATCTAGCGTCATTGAATTGATCCCATGAAACATCACGAGACCGAGAAGATCAAAAGACAGATGGGATAGAGAGCTTGTGAAGTTCTTATGGCCAACTTAAAGGAGGCAGTTGATAGGGAAAACTGGATGTGCCTAGGGGAGGCCTTCATCCGCTGAAGAAGGCTACAGCACGAAAAGCTTACACCTTTTTAGGCGTTCTTTACAAGACGTAAAAATTCTGATTTGGCCACAGCATGAAATTCTCCATATCTGTAATATTTATAAAATTTCCAAATATGTTCAATGCTAATGAATATTTTAAGGAACTGCGATAAAAATTTAAAGACTACAAAGAACAGAAATAGACTCATACCGTAGCCTTCTGATACTGGATATAGCCAGGAATCTCCAACAATTAAGAAAATAAAAAAGGAGTGTTACTAAGACGTAACTAAGCGTCAATTGTTAACAATAGTCACCGGTAGGTGGTGATCAAAGGGATGCGAGACACGGTGATACAAAGTAAATAAAAAGTAAAAGATCCTTCAACGTCAATTAAAAGGAAAGAGAAAACTCACGTACGCGCTGCAGGTCTTCGTTTGGAACGTCGGGGACCTAATCCTTGATGAAGAGACAGGTACACACACACTCCAAGGAGGCACTCACATCGTAGACTCTAACCAAAAAATTTTTTAAACTAGACACCGATGTTTCGACAGCTACGCTGTCATCTTCAGTAATGTGGGTGGTATAAGGAAAGAGGGGGTATATATGTCGAGAGTGACCGTTGGGAAAGGGGGGGTGGAAGGTGAGGAAGCCGTTTAACTGAGTAACTGAAAAAGTGGGGAGTGTGGGATGATGCCTAGGTCGTTGTTCATGACCGTGTTTTTGTTTTTATGTATGTATATGCTTTCGTATGCATCAAGTTTACTGCACTGATTGATTAATTTTAGCAGGGATAGGTTTTCTGAGGTGATGGGATGGTGAGTGTCAAAAATATGAGTGGCAATGCTTGATCTGTTTAATCTGTTGTTTTTGTAATGTGCTAGGTGTTCTTTAAACCGGGTTTCCAATTTGTGTCTAGATTGCCATATGTAAATTTTGTCGCATAAACTGCAAGTGACTTGATATATACCTGATTTGTGGTGATTGGGAATTTTATCCTTCGGGTTGGACAAAAGGTTAGATAATGTATTTTCATTTACAAAAACTGGGTGAAGATCAAATTTCGAAAGCGTGCGCTGAAGATTCTGTGTTAGTTCCGGTGCGTATGGGAGTTTCATGTATTTTTCCATTGTGTTTTGTTTTTGGCTCGTGAGTGTGGTGCATGATTAATGGTTTTTGAAATAGAGCAACCAGAAAATTTTGGTCACAGACACACACAGATACCCACAGATATCATCGAGAAAATAGTTAAAACGTGTTCAGGGGAACTTAAAACATGTATTTCCGTTTAAATCTCGAATTCGATTTTTTTTTCATGAAAACACTTTCTCTATACTTCGTATATGGAGAAAGTAAAAAGAACGCCTTCCGTCCGTCCTCTTGTTTCAACTCAGAAACTACTTGGAGGATATTAACGGCATGTGATAATTAGGACATAGGGGCAAAGAAACTACGAAAATTATATAAATAGTTCACGTGATATAATCGGGAATGGCACTTGACTGGTGATAAAAAATGAACTTTGTATCCCGTACAATATCACTTATAACAAAAAAGTCTTTAAACGACTTTGTATAACTAGATAAATGGTATATATTTTGTCCAATGCATTTTTATCGAAGGGGTAGCCGATTTCAAGAAATTCAAACTTGAAAGTCGTAATTTACTTAGGACTAGGGAAACTTTTCCCGTGTTTTTTAATTTTTGTCAACGAAAACAATCTTCGTGACAACTGAAGTTAAGAATACCTGCTGTAAATAGCTAATTAGTAGGGATTGGCCGCGAAGGAATCGACTCTTTGACGCCTAAGAACCGATACTCCCGGGCTGGAGTCGACTCCGAGTGCTCGGTGGCATCTTGTGGCATTTGAATCAACTAAATAGCGAAACTCTATCTCGGCGTTGTTGCTGAATTGTTTTCTATGTAAACATTTAAAAAATAACATTAAAACCGCCGATTGACACAAGATTGTAATCTAGAATTCAATCGGTTAAACATTAGATTTCAATTAAAAGAAACTTACCAGACTTGAGAAGAAATAATAAATTCAGAAAAGGATAATGCAATTGTCTCAGAAGCTAATAGATTACTAAAGCAGATTCAAACATTGCCGTTTATATTTTCTATAATTGTATGGTATGATATTCTCAATGATGTGAATCAAATTATCAAATATATACAAACAACTGAAGTGACATTAGACTGTGCTCAAACACTAATTCTATTACAAAAAGAGAAGATCTGTGAAAAAGTAACAAATTCAATGACATATTACAATTATCAGAAACTGAAGCCCGCCAAATGGGAATAAGTACGGAATTTTCAAATACTCGCATTATAAAAAAGAAAAGACTATTTGATGAAAATTGTCAAGACGAATCAATAACAAATTCTGAGGAAAATTTTAAAGTCTCATTTTATTTAACGTTAATCGATATTGTAATAAGTCAATTAGATCAACGTTTTGATACTGTACCTAAGATACTAAACAAATTTGACTTTTTGCTAAATATTAAAACTGCCACTGTTGCCGAGTTAGAAAACAGTGCAAGAGATTTCTATATCGAATATTCTAATGACGTTTCTTCTGAAATTTGTCCGGAATTTTCATATTTACAAGCAATGTTAATAAAAAATTATTGTCTTAAAACCTATAGATATTTTAAGATATATAATAAAAAATAACTTGAAATAAATATTTCCAAATATGGTAACAGCAATGAGAATATTTTTATCTCTTCTTGTAACAGTAACAGAAGCTGTGCGACCGTTTAGTAAATTAAACTTGATCAAAACATACTTGCGATCAACAATGTTACAGGAAAGGTTAAATGCTTGTGCATCAATTAAGAGGGAAGCCTTGTGTCGGTAATTCATACTATGCGTTTCATTGCAGACGCATGACGTCAGCTCGGAGTCGACACTTCGCATCGGAGTCGACTCCAGTAGTCGGAGTCAAAAGAGTTTCGACTCCAGAATTCAGTTGGGTACATCCCTACTAATTAGTTTTATCTTCTTTCGTGCGCGAGCAATATTTTGAAAATGAAGGGAAATGGATTATCTACGACGAAGAAATGAACGTAAATGCGTCTATTTTCTTTACGTATACACAGCGTTTGTAAGTGAAAAGAAATGCGTAATTTACGACTAAGGAATGAACGTGAACATAAAGATTACATTACTTCTATTCGAGTGAGGTAAGTTTTAAACAATTGTCGATTGTTTTATTAATTACAATTGATTAAGAATTAGTCAGTGAATAAAAAATTCGATATTTCCTGGACATCACTACTGGCATTTCAGTTCGTAGACATTATACTAAGCCATTAATATTTATCTTTTTTGGCATGATTGCATAAATCGTAAAGAATGCCTCTACCTCGCATGTATGAACGCATGATGTGTGCATCTTTCCACTCGTGTTGTTTCCTTGTGTGACTTCGACTCCCCGAACGGTCCACCAACACCAGCAAGTGTCCACTAGGCTTCCTCCATCACCTTATTGCCACCTTCGTCACTACCATTCCTTTATATACATATACACAAACACATAACGTAACGTACATCACTCTTCACCCTTCCATTTACCGATATCATCCAGTCTCTTTTCACCTCGGAGTCGCTCTCTCTCTCTCTCCCTATTTCATTCTCTCTATATCAGATCCCAGCTCTCTCTTTTCGCGAAGGTCCAGCATGCAGTGCGAAAGGCGTTTCGCTGCCAGACATCCCGCCCCATATTAATCACCGGTTCAGTTTGCCTCTCTCTCTCTCCATCTCACTCACTCGCTCTTTTCTGGGTGAAAAAGAAATGGTGGCACGGAAGGGTGAAAAAATAGAGGAAGGTTTATATCTGGCTTTTGTAATTCCTCGCTAATCGAATTTGTTGCCTCGTCGTTCACCCGAATCTGTGAACATGATCGGCCTTAAATCACAAAAGTCTTGTTCCTCGAACGCTCCAAATAACTTATCACCGGAAACAGGTTTCACATCCCCTGAAGCAGTGACCATCCCGGGGAGGTTTTTTTTATAATTTGCAGACATAAAGGAGCCATCTTCGGCGAGTAAATTTTTTATATTCCGCACGATGGAAGAAATTTCTCTTTTCATTAAACCTAATTCCTCTAGAAACTATGAGTTGGCACCCATGTATCATCTTTTGAACAAATATGAATGTAAAAAAATGCAGCATGAAACGACTAATTTTGCCAGCTAGCTGATATTTTGATTTTTATTGAATTGAAATTGATTACGTAAAATTGGAAAATGGCGGTAATGACCATATATACGAAAGTAAATTAAGATTAAATCGATTATTCGTTCATGTTTTCCTTCTTTTAAATTGCTATTAAATTCAGTGATTCCTGCACCTCACATATCTCACAGAAATTATGCAATAATAAAAAAACCTATAAAATATATTTCGAGATGACAGCAGATGTAGAAATCTTGTAAGTCACATGGCCCCTAACATAGTTTCCGTTGTCTGTGTTTTTATCTTTCGGTAGGTTATGCTTTTTAATCGATTACATCTCAAAAACGGCAACGGTTCGAAATTTTCCAGGAATGTTAGATGTACACATTTTAAGGCGACGACGAAAATAAACCTTGAAGAAAGTACTGTGTTCGACTCCAAAGAAGGCATTGCCATTTTCCATAAAATAACACGTAAACTTCGACTTTTCGATGTGCAGGCTTTTATTCTTTTTTAAATTTAAATTAGAAATAACTAACCTACGATCTTTGGATATAAACCATTTTAAATAAATATTTATATAAGCTTTTATTCTGTTCATCTTCTTTCACCTACAATTCAAAATCTTTGATTTTAATTGTTGAAATTATGTATTTTGGAAAAATCTTGGCATTTTTAACGAGATGTTGCCTTGCCTTCCAATTTCATTTACATTACATTACATCTCAAAAGCCTATTGTTATTTCAGTCCTTATGAGTATAAGCGTGCTTTTAATAAGAGAGAGAGAAGGAAGAAGATGGAATTAATTTTCCTAGCAAACAATGTAAACAACACTCGTTGCGTTATTTATGAGAAGGACAAGCAAGCAATATTCCATTGATAATTTTTTTCCCTTCTGTTTTGTTGTTAATGTTGCTTTTAGAATAAGAATATATTCACTCTATAATACTGGGGCAGTTTTAACGCATATTTCTTAAATTAATTAATTTATATATGAAGGTTCTAATAAAAACAATCAAGTTTTTAACAGTCATATAACAGGCATTTAGAGTGAGAGAAAGAGAGAGGACGAGATATATATATATATATATATATATATATATATATATATATATATATATATAGTGAGAGAAAGAGGGAGGAAAAGAAATGAAGGTGAAGAAATACTGCTTAGGTTATATTTTAAGGCGAAGCGGAGGAAAAAAATAGATAGTATGTTAATTTAAATTTATCGCCCGTCATTTTTGACGGGCTTTTATTCTAGTATGAATATATTTGTCTATCATTTAAGCTGAGTGACTTATGAATATAATTCACTTTTTTAAGTTATTGGGTCTAACCTTTCATGATTCATTCATAAAAACGAGCAGATATTTTGAGGCGGAATGTTCCCGTGAATCTAAAAGGTTTTTTTCTCCCGCGTTTCGCACTTCGCATTTTTTTATCGAGGAATCATTACGGATTTTCGGGGCACAAAACGTCATTTTGTAATCCATCAATTTATTTTCGGCGTGGTATTCATTTTTAAAAACATATTTCTTTGTTACAGATCCACTTTTTTTCCTCCAGGACCAATCCCATACACACCAATCACGCGGAGCACTTCATCACTCGGTTTCATTCACTCTCTCCATCCTCTCCCTTTACCTTTTTCTTTCTCCTCTCTCTCTCCATATTCTCTCAATCTACATTCCCAATCCATTCATTCTCCCCCCTCTGAGTTGTCATTCTCGGAATTTCCCGCCGTCTCGGAAATACCTGCCTTATTACCTCTCTCTATATCTCACCGATTCTCCTCCCCCCCCCCTCTCATTTATTTATCCCCCCATCGCCTCTTTGGATCTATTTTTCATGGACTTTTCCTCCTCACCTCGACCTTTTAAATGCTTTATTACATCTCAACTTAAAAAAGTCATATTTTTAAGAGTGTTTGGAATGCAAAAAATATAGGAAACAATAGTCTTTTAGTCAGAGACAGATCTCGTTCCATAGCTTAGGGGAGGGAGTAAGAAGACAACAAATATATTTATTGATTAATATTTATGTAAGATGTTTCATTATTATAAATATACAGTATATACTGATTAGATAATTGTAAAATATTTATGAAATGCCAATAAAATAAAAACATGAATTGAGATAATATTTTGATAATGATTAGGAGGTGAGGGAGTAATTACCCAATACCCTCCGCCAATGTATCCACCATTGCTTTTTTTGACACCCGAAAACGGTCATTATCTGTCGGAGTTCTAATAGTATCGCTAGTAAAAAATATAGTTAAGCTTTTAATTATTTTGTGAGAAAAACGACCGTCAGTTCCTCGGTTCGCCAGTATGCCTCAGTTCAATCAGCTATAGTACGCACCTTCCTCGTCATATTATTTGTTCATTTAACTTCAACTTCGCAATGCTTTTATTACATCTTTCCTTTCTTAAGATTCTGTTAAATTTCTATTTTAGGCAGGCTGACGCTTTTCCATTTTTCACCTGCAAGGTGTATTTAATTCGAAGCAATCTCAGAGAAGAGGCGTTTTAGTCAAAATGACACTTAAACGCAGTCGTTATAGCTGATCAGGGCAATTCATGGTCATAAAATATATGATTTTAGTCATATGCGCATTTCTAATACAAACGAATTGCCCTCGTCGATGGACTAACGTTTGATCACAACCGAAATTTCATAATTCTCCAGATTTAAGCCATGGGCACGTCTGGTCCGTCCGTCCGTCGTAACTTTCATCTTCTAAACCGTTGGACGGATTTTAATGTAATTAGGTATGAGCGATCTTTATTAAAATTTATCGCCCAATTGTGATTTTCAACTGAATCAGTCAATTAGAACTTCCACTTTACATAATTAATTTAATAAACTTATACTCGTATCTCGTTAAATGACATCCGTCAAGCAACAATGAAATACCAAACTTTTCTTTCCCTAGCTCTTATATGATCTTATATGGTAGAGATTAAAAAAATTATTCGGATAGAGAACAACATTTACTACAAGAAAATCCGCGAGGCCACGTAACTACGAGTTATGGTTTCGGAGATACAAATTCGAGAAAATCCCGAGCAAAATATCACTTATTTTGTTTACATCGATCTCTAAGGCGGTTCTCTCGGCAAACAATAATTAAAACCGAAGTTTTACTATCCCACGCCTTTGTATGATCTGTGAGGTATAGTTTACAAAATTTATTCGGATAGAGGACAACCTTTACTACAAGATAGTCCCCAAGATTTTATACTTACGGGTTGTGGCTTCGGAGATAAAAATTCGAGAATATCCCGAGCAAAACATCACATATTTTGTTTACATAGATCGCGAAGTCAGTTTTTTCAGCAAACAAAAATTAAAAATCTATATATTCCTCTCCATGCTCTTATGTGATCTGTGAGGTATAGATTTAAAAAATTATTTGAATAGAGAAAAACATTTAGTTTCGGGGATAAAAAATCGAGAATCGCCCAAACTTTCGATACCGTTTCATACGTATTTCCCATTTAGAACGACTTTGAAATCTCTGTGTATTCCATTTATGGAGTATACTTTTCCATCTTGTTGATTTAAGTCGAGGTTTATTAAAGAAGAGAAGAGGTAATCATACCTACTCAATATTGAAAAAGTCAATTATAACCTAAAATTCATAGAAAACTAGTAATTTTCCTTTAAAAGGGTTAAGATACAGAGCAAACCCTTAAAACAAATTCTTACTACTCTCATCGCATTGATAAGGCTCTTATCAGCCCACAAACAAACTTCACCTCTAAGCTAATGGAATCAATTAATGTTTCTGGTAATTCATAATCAAATACTGCGCATCCGATATCCGAGGGCGACCATGATCATATGGATCAGGCGTAATTTTGTGAAGACTGGAGGCCGGGACTCCCCCGGTCATAAATAAGACCGATTATCCGTCAATTTCTCCTCTTAAATTCCGCTCCCACTTCCTCTTTTAAGACCTTTATAATCCCTCTTTTCTTCCCGCACACCTCCGCAACCCTCCTAAAAATCTCTCCTTACCCGGGCACTTCTCATCCCCCTCCTTCTACCAATCCCTTTTATTCTGGCTTCCATCAACCCTTTCCCAAAGCCATCCCTCAATTACTTCCGAAGCGCATCTTTCCCCCTCCCTCACCCAACTCCACCTCCACCCTTCCCCATTTAACCTTCCCCATTCACATTTCCCCATCCACCTTTCCCCATCCACCTTTCCCCATCCACCTTTCCCCATCCACCTTTCCCCATCCACCTTTCCCCATCCACCTTTCTCCATCCACCTCCGACCTTCCCCCTCCATCTCCATCCTTCCCCCTCCACCTGCACCCTTCCCTACCCCTTCCCCGCCTCGCACTAGCTCATCCCCAATTCATATCCTGCCGCCCTCTTCTCATTCTTCCCATCTCTCTCTCTCTCTCTTCCTCTTTCGAATTATTACGACCATTTCTCATATCCCGTTCAATCAGCTCACGGGAGGGAAAGAGGGCGTGGGGAAGGAGGGGAAAGGGCGAGAAGGTAGGGTGTGGTGGAGGAAGTGTACGGAACGGAAAGGAAAGGATAATCATATTACCCGGGGAGATAGATAGAGAGAGAGAGTCGACGCGGGCCCCCGCGAGGAGGAGTTAGGGGTAATTATTACCTGCGCCTCATGCTCCCATTCTTCCAAATTCTCTCTCTCTGCCCCTCTGCTCCACACTTCCTTCTCCCCTTATCCACCCGACTCATTCCTCACCAAACTCCTCTAGTATCCTCCACCTCTCTCCTCCTGCACCCCCTCCCTCTACTCTAATTTCCCCTCTCGATTTTTCTCCTTTCTTCCCTTTTGGCCTCTCTCTCTCACTAACTCTCCCCAATCCCTATGTAACATCCCTCCAATCTCCTTCTTAGTACCCAATCTCATCGATTCCCTTCCTCCACCCGCCCCATAATTCACCTTCAATCTCTTCCCTCCTTCATTCTCTTCTACTCCGCTTCGATTCAAATCCTACACTATCCAATTCCCTCCATCGCCCAACCCCTTCACCGTTCAATCATTCCACCATACAACTGCTCCACCTTCCAAAACTCTTCACCACCCAACCCCTACGCCCGTGGTCCGAATAATACGGCCCGCGGGCCGCATGCGGTCCTTGAGAGCATTTCATGCGAGTCGAGAAGCAGCAACGAAAAGTCGAATCTTGAAATTTAACGCGGGCAATTTCGTATTTGTAACTTGAAACCATTAGCGTTGGCACGCAAAACACGTTTAGACTTCCATAATTATCACTCAAGTAACAAGAATTGTAATTTTTAAGTATTTATCTTAGGCATCTCTAATAGACATAACAAGATTATATACGAGCTCGATAATTCTCAAGTGTATATTTAGGCTTGTTTTGCCCCTCTCTACCACTAAGCCTCTAAGTCAGTGTATCCCCAACCTTTTGGGTCCCACCCCTGCCTATGCATTTTTAGTGCTTTTCGTCAATGCTGAAAAGCACTATTATCTTCGTGATGTCCGTCCGTCCGTACGCATATATCAGGGAAGAATTGGCTTAACCGATTTCAACCAAATTTGGTACATATAATATTCACATAAATTAATGACCAAAGTGGCATATTTGGATCGATTCGACTAAGCAGAGGCGCCAAAATTACAAAGTTAATCTTTTCGGTAATTATGAATTTGGAAGGAATTGGATGAACCGAATTAAATTCAATCTTAAATCAAAATATCAAAATTTGTATAATCCCTTTTTCGTTATTTTACTAATCCTACCTCTAAATAATTACAGAATCGTAGCACATTCGGAAATACGTAAACCTTGAAAATTTGTTTAAACAATTGCGAATTTTTAGCGACCGCATTGTTGCAACGATCTTCAAACTCGCTCTTCCGGTTCAAGTATCTTTTGCAGAGTATAAGATTTGATGATAAAGAGACAAGAATAGCAAGACTAAAATTTGACAAACTTGCACCAATTCGGAAGGTGTTTCATGCATTTGTGAAAAACTGCAAGGAAGCTTATATTATTTCAGAATACGCCACTGTAGACGAGAAACTTGAGCCTTTCCGCGGGCGGTGTAGTTTTAGGCAATGCATTCCGAACAAACCAGCCAAATACGCACTGAAGATATTTGCCCTTGTTGATTCTCAAATTTTCTATACTTCTAACATGGAGGTTTATTTAGGAATTCAACCGGATGGTCCATACAGGGTTAGCAATAGCCCCGGGGATGTTGTCGAACGTCTGTGTGGTCCAATATTTGGTACAGGTCGCAAAATTACTATGGACAATTGGTTCACCAGTTATGAATTGGCTAATAAAACGCTGAAGGAACACAAATTAACCATCCTTGGTACTATCAGAATAAACAAGCGACAAATCCCCCCGTGCTTGTTGTCTAGAGCGGGAAGGGCGGATAATTCTAGTCATGTTGCATTCCAAAAGGACATCACGTTAGTTTCATATGTACCGAAAAAAGACGAAATGTTATGTTGATATCAACAATGTACAGTGACGATAGAATTGATAGACAGTGGAGAAAAGCGGAAACCAGAAATGATTACCTTTTACAACTCGACAAAAGGAGGTGGGGATGTTCTCGATGAAATGTGTGCAACATACAGTTGTGCTAGAAACACCAGACGCTGGCCAATGGTAATATTTTATAGCATCCTAAATGTGGCTGGTATAAATGCATTTTTGGTGTATTGCAAAAATGGGGCCCCTAAAATTAGGAGACATTTTCTGAAAAGGCTTTGCATAGAACTAGTCACTGAACATGTAAATAGTCGAGTAGCAATGAGCTGCCTACCAAGACATTAGAAAGAAAAATATGGAAATATTACAGGAAAATGTATCAAAAACTCACTTCCAGTGATAAGAAAACGTAAGAGATGCGGTGATTGCAATGAGGACAGAAAAACTAAATACTACTTCATGAAATGCTTCAAATACTTATGCCTGGAGCACATAAATCCTTTATGCAATAACTGCCTAGACAATGAACCTAAAGATTCCAATTAGTTCTCTACAAACTTTTCAAAGATTAAAATTATTTTATGTAATGTAATTAAAAATCTAGGAATATTTTGTTTTATTACAAGAATGTGTTTCATTACCTTTTATTGTAAACAGTGTATTGTATATTTATTTTTTGTGTTAATATTATCTGAAATAGAAACAAATAATATATAAATGTGAAAAATAAATATTTCATTAACTCTTAGAAATTATTTAATTGATGTTAGACTAACTAAAATAACAAAATTGCATTAACAAAGAAATGGGTCCCACAGGCCCAGCGCCAGCATTGGTGTTCATGTATGGGGCGCCAGCTCCGCCGGTTTAAAACGGATCTAAAAAGCAGCGTTGCCACAATATAAGGAAAAATAATTTTCTGATTTCAAAGCAAGTATATTAGTCTACGATTATACAACGGCGAATTTGACGAAAAGCACTTCTGTAACACGGGAAACCAGTGTACATATCTACTTGTTCATTCATTGTCTCGTATTTTCATTTTGAAACATTAAACAGACCTCGGTGCTAGATCAAACAAGTTACTATAGATAAAAATAAACATCATGTCCTACCCCATTCGCGGACCTCCGAGAAATAACGCGCGGACCCTTGGGATCCGGGGACCCCAGATTGGGATACACTGCTCCAGGTAACTTGCTATGTAAACTCTTACCCTGCCTGCCGAAGCATCCGAAGTCACGAATACGGCTCGCTTAAATATTTTCTAACTTCCAATGCGGCCCGTAGTGTAGAACAGTATGGCCACACCTGACCTACACCATTCGACCGTGCCACCATTCAACTACTTCACCATGCAAATCTCTCAACAACAACGCCATACAACCCCTTCAACAATTAATTCCACTCCCTCCACCGCTATTCCCAACAGCCCTCCCCCACTTTCTCTCTCTCCATTCTAACTTCCTCCCATACACAGCTAGGTCCGCGAGTTCGATTACCCAAATACAGGAGTAGACAACGAAACCGGTATTTTTTCGGCGCCGCTGTCTTTTTGATTTATACCCCTCCGTGTTAGGGCTTAACACGGACGAAAACCTGTCGTGCGATATGTTATATCGATTATCTGAACCATAATCCTGTTCTCGCGCCGGAGCTGCCATTTGAAGATGACGGATGGGCTTCGGTTTCGCGACACGAGTCTTTGGATTAAGTTAAATAGGCGCGGGCGAACTCGTGAAGAATGCATCGACTTCCATTTCATTTTAAAGTCAGCAAATCAGTGTACATGATGTATCCGAACTTACGCTCGTTCGTCGATTTAATCTCGTCGACAATATGTTTATCGCCACGATAGACTAATATTAAGTAGATACTTCAACGTCTGTCACTTAATGCGTAATGATTAAAAAGAAAGACCAACATGCTTTGGTAGGTGCGTGCGGGTCTGCATAGCCCCACTAGATATTTTATAGGCTATAATATATGACTGGAAGCAAGTCTATTTAACTGGTTGTTATTTTTGTTCAATACGACTTTTTGATCTCATGCATATTTTCCATTAGTATAATTCGTCAAATAAATAGAATAGTCAATATCGTGAAGATGAAAAGAAAAATGTAACATGGGGTCACATAGAATCCAGGCGATCTATATTGTGGGGGCGCCAAGTTAAGAGTTAAGCGGTGTAAGTTCAATAAAATTAACTTCTAGGCATTTTAATTTAACGCCATATTAAAACGGATTTAACACAATCTCGCAAATTATTGGGTGGTAAATTGTTTTAGTCATAAAATTTACACCGACTTTCAAGATTGAATTATATATCTTACTTAGCTCTCCATAACAAGTAAGTGGCCGTTACGTTTCTCGAAAAAACACGCGCGGATTTCAATATAGAAATGATCGTTCGCGGCGTTAATTCACCAATTATCAATTATAATACTTAGCAAACTGTTGTTGGTTTACCTCTGAAGATGACCACTTTAACTAAAATTATCGCGAATGGCTTTTAAAAAATCTTTGCATGGAAAAACGAATTCGAGTTATCGATTATTCTAACGGCCTAATCGAAAGAACAATCTCCTTTAATTGGAAGAAACGCTCGAAAAAAAATTTGGCTTACGTGTCCTCTGCGAACATTGCCTCAACCTCAAAATTATCTCCTTTCCTTTCTAATCACGAGAGTGCTGTCGAAACGAGGACTTATGTCCGTGTCTCAATTATCTCCCCATTCACCAAATCTGCGCTGAGGAAATCCGGCGATTAAGAGCTATCTTGGGCAATAATGGAAAGATAAATACGGAAAGCATAAATGCATAAATCACATTGCCCTTTATCCTCTACCAATTAAGGGAAAACGTGCTCTACGACACTAAAAGCAATACTAACGCCACGAAAAAATTCATTCCATGCTTATCAGAACAAAAGCTACTCAAAAATTAAATTTTAATAAAAAGTATTTGAATAGTTATATCTTTGTCGTTTTATGCCGAGGATTTAAAAAAAATTAAATACAGTATGTTCCATTGAGCATTCATTAATTATTTTCATTTGCGTAGTTGGGACGCGCACTTTGCAGCAATTAAGAAATGATTTTGGATATTTGCAAAATAAAATAGGGCAGGCGGTAAAAATAATTTTTTAGATTATATCATTACTTTTTAAATCTCATTATATGCTTAACTATAACAAAGTGTCCGCAATGTAAAAATATTTGTTTCTAACCATTATTTTTATAATGACTCATAAAATGTTAACATAATTACCGTGAATGTACAGCATAGACTCGATATGGCGAGAATTTATAAAAATTCAGAAAAATACTCGTTCTTACGAGAGCTCGTAGTATTCGAAAACGGTTAAAATAATCTTGAAGGGTGTTTCATGAACTCTTACGCACAGTTTTCATTCAGCTACGTTAAGTTTTAAAAGAAAATCGCACCGCCTAGGTGAGTCGAGGTGTGCAGGTTATTTTTTCAATATAATTTTTTAATCAAAGCAAATTAAAACATTTAAGTCACCACGCTCGTAATAAAAATAAGCCTCATCGTAACATACCTTGATGGGAGCTGTGCCACTTGTAATTACCGCTTTCCCGCGCATATGATGTTCTCCTTGTTTCACAGTTGTCTAGTCTAATCTCAAATGTCAAAATTGCAAAACTGACTTTTTTCACAAATATGCACTCACGCAAAACAACATGATCGCTTGCTTTAGTTTATCCTTTGGCAGATATTTTGAAAGTTAGAGCATTACTGATTAACCAAGGGAAACAATGGGTACTGTATTTTTATAGAATAAATAACGATTGAAAATTTACTCTATATACAAGGAAAACAACACTTTTGCATAAAATTTCAAGAAAAAATTGTCGGGGAAAATTAGGATACGCTCATTACAGAAAAGTTTCCGTAAGAGCAGCTTTCCTTTTATGCGTTCTTTTTCTGTATATTTAACATTAAGAAATGGACGGTAACGGTGTTTTCGCTCGCTATAACAAAGTTCTCGTTAAAGACACTCGTTCTATCGAGTTTAAGACTGTATAAAATATTTCACTTCTGGTGGAGATTTCGAGCCGTTCAGGACTTTATGGCCAGTTACAATTTTTTTTAATGCACTGGCATACTGTAATAGATGTTAGTGGATTAATTCCATTTTCATTTAATATTTCGAGGAAAGTAAAGCATAGCGCAGGGGTTACACATTCAAAACATTACGTGAGAGTTTTATTCATTCATAAAATAAAACGATGGGATGTATCTATCATTATCTAGTAACTTCATTATGTGAATGTAAGAAATATGTTAACTTCGAAATATTTTCACAGAGCGGCGTACTAAAATATAAATAAATACTTTGTAAGGGACAATTTTAGATGATATTTTGAGGAGTTGACTTACAATAAACTCCTTCGTGAGAGTTTTAAATATACCATAAATGATAATACAGAACACGTTACTTTAAGCAAGAGCGGAAGAAGACCTCAATAGTCAACTAACATTTTCCCCCGAAACGAGGAAAAGAAAGCTTTCGCGACAAAAAAATTCTCCCTTATTTATTATCTTTCCAACTCTTGACGAGGGCGATAAATTTAATAATAAAAACCCCTATCCCCATCAACAGCCGTAAAAGTGGCTTTCTCCAATCAACCACCTTCCTCCAGAAGAATTTAAAAAAACCCCCATAACAAGGAAATGAAGGGAGGAACGAGATAAAATTGCCGCCGACCAATCGGATACCACGGATGGCGGGGTGAGGAGGGGTAAGGTTTGGCATGATCCAATCCTCCCCCTCCTCCCCAGAAGACCCTCAAATTACCGCTAGGAGGGCAGAGGGCAAATCCGCAAACCGCTTCATTTAATTGAGGCGAAGATGGCTCGAGGGAAAAACGTGGGATATCTGGAAAGAGAGAGAACGGAGGAAAGTGAGAAAAGTGGGCGGAGAAGAATGGAAGATATTAAGGGTTGGCGAGGGAATGATAAGGAGGACAGCACCTTAGATCTGTTTGAAGTCTTCCATACATTATTCAAAGGTTTTTGCGATTCCGTGAGGCGGAAGGTGGGCCGGCCGCATTACAAGAAAGCGTGCACGGGAAAGAAAGTCCCTGCGGCCACAATCTGGATTCAAAGCGCTGAGGAATCGGAGGAGGTAAGGAGGTATATTTTTTCCACTCCCCTCCCTCTCGACCACTATAGGGAACTGGATGGTCCCTCCCCACCCCTATCGCCGCCGCTTCCACCAATTACGGACATCCTCGAGAGTAAGGGTGCGTTTGTGTACACATATATGTACTCGCATAAAAAATCCTTATACAAGCGTAGAAAAATAAAGAAGAAAATAATGGTGCGTGCAAAGCGCCAGTCATCGTCTGAGAGCTTGAAAAACGAAAAATATACAACATAACGAAGGTAACGTTTTGTCTCGGAATGATTGTTTTTTTACGCCAATCATATAAACGGCACTACTGTGTCCATGAAAATAGTCGTTACCTTGTTTTGTTTTACTTGTTCGAAGGATCAGTTTTTTCGTATCCATCTGCAAGGAGCATAAAAAAATATGGTGGCTTTCTCTTTCCCCATCCTAAGTTTTCGTCGCCGGAGGTTTTATTAATTTCTTTTGGTGTCGCAAACTGCTCCGAGTAACAACGAGAGGGGCGACCGATCGTTTGAAGGGCCGGTTTCTGTGACGACGTAATTAATTTGGGGCACTGCGACCGAGAGGCTCTCACGGAATGAATGAAGAGAGAAAGAGAGAGGGATACCGCTGATGATACGTATCACAATCAAAGCAAAATTATGCGCTGTTGCATAATTCATGGGTTTATTTATACCTACGCGTGAAATACTACAAATAAAACTCAAAATAGAGAAGAAAATTTTTTAATACACAGTTGGGCATAAATACAGTGCATTCAAAAAGTCACCGTGCTCAATATTATTAGATTGAATATGATTATATGTAAATTTTAGCTGCCAAGTGCACAGAGACTTAAATACTCAGTATAAGGTATATAATAGTCAACGCCGGTTACATTTTTAATCACGCTTTCTTGAGTGTTGCTTCGCCAAAAAACATTTGACATTATTCGCAAATTTTTAAAAAGCAACAAAAATTGTCACAACAGGTACAGAGTTTATGGTTAATCGCCTCTTCTAAATCAAAAATGCTCCATAGACCTCTTATATGATTATAATTCAAATTATCTTATGCTTACATTTATATAACGTGAATTTAAATTATACTTGTTTAGTACGTTTTTTGATAAGTAAAAAAATATAAGGCTTTGCGTGTGTTAAGAAAGCTGACCAAAATTTCTTCTTCTGTCCTAGCACGGTTATGCATTCAGGTCTTCTAGGCTAATCTTTAAAAAAAACACGATTCAAAACCACTATGCATAAATTTCCATGTGTTTGCATCTGACGAGTAAGCTTTAAAAGGCTTAAATTATAATATTATATTAATGACCAATTATAGAATACTCAAAACAGCTTCCACTTTGTGTATATGTTCTTTTGAATAGTTTTAAATAAAGTTTTTTACCTAACGAACAGTCATCGCATAAAATTTTCCAAAACACTAGCTATCCGAGTCACAACAATCATGAATTTGAAAGCCGTTCAGTTATTTGTTGTTGCTATCTGTAGTAACGCCATCTAAGATAACAAATCTGAACATGTCAACAAAAACATGCCCAAGAGTCATATCAACGACAGCATTTCAACTCATTATATTATATATTAAAATGCCACACTCGAGTTTACATACGGTGGACTGCAACTGAAGACGGCTACTTTGCACCAAAAATGTTCTTATAGGGTTTATAAAATTGTCTTTCGGCAATGCAAGTCAAATATATTATTCATTTGATAGCAATAAGCTGGGCCACATAATACGTTGCATGAAATCTAAGAGGAATAATTGCAAGTCAAATATATTATTCATTTGATAGCAATAATTTGGGCCAGATAATACGTTGCGTGAAATCTAAGACGAATAATTTTCCCATTACCTCTCCCGTACGCAATATAAACGCTCCATCAAAAGTTGAGAACTAAATTTATATAACTGATGAATATTTCATTATTAATGCTACTAGTAAATCAAACTAGTCCCATGAAATATTTGTACTATGATACCTTTACGCCGTACATGAATGAATTAACAACTCGACACGAGCAAATTTTTTTTCAAAAATTAAATTACTTCAAAAACTGTTCTTTCAACGGAAAAGGAATCCAAGCCTTTTTTTATCGAAAAATAACATTCAATCTTATTTTTTCGACCTAAAATTTCCATTCTATTGCAACTTATGTCGTCCTCAAAGACTCCTCTCTTGCCCTAAGAATCACCTGCTCCTTTGCCGTTCGTCGTTAAGGGTTATTGTTCAAGTTAATGCCCACTTGTATCCAGTGCGCGGGTGGAATAAATCCCTACTCGTAATAAAAGTAACGGCGAGAATATTGCACGGTGGTTTTAAAACGTAGGGCCGCGACCCGAAAGGGGGATCGCGAGACAATTTTGCGGGGGGTCGCGGGCAGTCATCGCTATGCCGACTGATTTTTTCCTCATTCAATCCTTCAATTTTAATTTATAGTTTATAAGTCTATGTTTTATGTTTGATTGAGAGTTGGACTCTTCAGAACAAAACATTTGTTAATTTCACCATATTTAAATTTTACATAAGAAATATATTTTAAAATAAAAAATAATATGGCGACATGTATTAGCTTCACTCATTTTATCAGTCCTCACTTTTCTCATCTTTTTTTGTAATTCATGACGATATCTGAATTTTTGATGAAATAATTTCTTTCTAACAATTTATTATTTCTAATTTATTTTAAGTAACACCGTAGCAAAAATTTCAATATTCTTTTACACGTTTCTGCTATTTCGAGGTCGTGTTTGCTGATGTGCTGTAACGGAATAATTAATTTTACTATTATCATCATCATCATAGGCAGTTTGTCCGTAGACAGGTCCGTGATTATTCATGGTTAAACCTGGTTCTCCATATACTCCTATTTTCCGCTGTCCTCTTCATATCTTGATAACTCTCTTTCCCTTTCAAATCGTCTATCAGCTGAAACCTTTTCCTACCTCTTTCCCTTTTCCCATCTAGTTTTCCTTCTAACACGTCTTTAATCCTCTCCTTGGGTAATGTGCAACCCTGTTGTCTCTTTCTAATAGTCTGTATAAATCATTCGCTTCTCTTCTACTCTTCGTAGCACTTCATCGTTTTTCAACCTATCCGTCCATTTTATCTTCAGCATTCTCCTCCAAGTCCACATTTAAAAGTTTACTATTATAACAATGCAAATATATAGGTACACGTTCGAAATGATGTTTTTTTGTAACATTGTAGTTATCTGTATACAACAATGTCAGCCTCATTTTGTCTGGCTGTGTGGCACGAGTCACTGTTAAGACATAAGAGATTAAATTGCTCCGATAAGAATTCTAAAAAACATTGTACCTTTTATAATCGCGTATTTCTATGGAGTCAATCCTAAGCATAAGTCGAGCTTTTCGCCTTGGTCGGTAGACACATCCGACTTCATTGTAAGTGAATTCTATAAATCCAGCATATTAAATTGGGGTGAGTGTTACTTAACTATTTTATTTTAATGGAGGTACTTTTCTTTTACATTAATCAGATTTGGATCGTTTTTAATACACAACAAACTCATGTATTATTTTTGTTTTCATCCAGCAAACACCCTTCAAAATCATCATGAGCAAACAACTAAACTATAACGTATCCTTCATTAAGTTTGGATTCACTATAGTACGTTTCTCGTCTTATGAAGCTTGACCTTGAAAACCTCTGTGAGTGACTATTTCTGTATCCAATCAATGCTCGAGTAACGGGCGACGGAGAGGGGAGAAGCTCAGTCTCTCTCTCGCCATCGTGCTGTTAACATCTCTCTTACTTTGACTGTGTTGCCAGCTCTACTGCGCCCACCCTTACGTTGCGATCTCTGTATCGCTTTCACTTTTCACCTTGTTACCATTCTTTATCTGTTGCTGCTATTGTTATTAAGAATCTGCAATGGCAAACAGGAAGGAAGTTTTACACCGGCAAGGACGCAAAATAATTTACAGTGTTCAGGATTATTTTAAAAGGGAGGCAGAAAACAACGGGCCGCTAACTAACATCACGAAAGTGCAGGAAAGGGTAGCAGAGGCCTGCTCAGTGAGTAGAAGTACTGTGCAGCGGATTGTGAAAGAAGGACACGATAGTTTTGAAGCCTCGGGATCCACCGTATTCAGGTCTCCCCGTAAACAGATGAAGAGGAAAAGAGACGCTTTAAGAATTGACGACTTCGATAAGGACATTATTCGCAGAAAGGTACTGAGTTACTACGAAAAGGGAGAATATCCTACTTTAAAAAAAATACTGGCAGATATGAAAGCAGAAATGAACTTTCAGTGGCAAATTACGTCACTATGGAGGATTTTAAAATCAATGAGCTTTAAATATAGGAAGACTAACGACGGAAGGAAATTCCTTCTGGAAAGAATAGACGTAGTTATGGCTTGAGTTACGTTTTTACGTACAATGAATGACCTCCGAAACAAAATCAACCCCAATGATCACAAAAGGATCACATTTTATTTGGATGAGACGTGGGTCAACCAGAACTACGCCCCAAAAAAGATATGGCAGAATGAAGATGGTGAGGGTGGATTGAAAGTCCCGATTGGAAAGGGTGGGAGAGTTATTGTGTGTCATGTGGGATCAGCAGAGACTGGTTTTTTAGAAGGATGCAAACTTGTGTTCCGGCCAAAAGTCAAGTCTTCCAGTGATGACTATCACACAGACATGAACGCTAGTGTTTTCAAAACCTGGTTTTTGAAATTTTTAGATATTCTCGATGAGAGAGAAATAAAAGGTGCGACAATTGTTATGGATAACGCAAGTTATCATTCTGTTATCCTCGACAAAACGCCGTCTTCCAACACAAGAAAGGCTGACATTCTGGCATGGTTGTCGACACGAAATATACACCACGATGCGAATCAAACCCGGGCAGAGCTGCTTTATTTGGTTAAATTACTGAAGCCAAGAACCAACTCTTATGAATTGGATTGTATTGCGCGGACAAGAGGTCATACGGTAGTACGTCTCCCTCCTTATCACTGCCATTACAATCCTATTGAACTGATATGGGCGCAGGTGAAAGACCAAGTAGGAAAAAGGAATAACACCTTCCGGTTGGCCGATGTCGAGGTGTTGATGAATTAAGAACTAGAGAAAGTAACGAGAAGTGATTGGGAAAACTGTGTCAAACATGCGGAAAAGGTTCAAAATGACGATTAAAAAGAAGGATGGGAAATATTTTAACGCAATGGAAAATGGCCGGTAGTAATAAACAATGACCGTAAGTTTATCTGCGACGCGTCGCCTTTCATTCGCAAGCAGATCATTTCAAGAGCGGATATCTGGCAATGCTGTTAGGTTTTTCCATGCATTTCGAAAGCCGCGGGTGACGGGGGAGAGGGAAAAGGGAAGAAGGGGAGAGGGAAAAGGTTCTCATTGGCTACTTGCTATTTGAAGGTCAAGCTTCATAAGACTAGAAACATACTATAGTATCCTTGAAAAGGACAAGACAAAGCATCAGTGTTGACTGCATGTCGGCTCTCTCACGGGAATCGTTGAAACCAAGCAAGCTGGAACGGCATCTAAAGACGTCATCCTGAGCTTGCAAACAAAGACGTCGAATACTTCAAGCTGAAAGAAGAGAAGGTGAATCGGCAAAGGTTAAACGCCTATGGTGCTTCCCACAGGACTCATCATTCAGCGCTGAAAGTTACGAGGTTTCCTTACCAATTGTGCAGAAAAAAACCACACACCATTGTAGAAGAGCTCATAATTCCAGCAGCAAAATTAATTGTTCGAACATGCTTGGTAAGGAGGAAGCTCGATTATTGGACCAGATCCCGCTGAGTGATTTCACAGTGAACCGACGTATTTTTGATATGGCAGAAGATATTATGGAGCAATTGATTAGGAAGCTACAAACAACCAAAACCTGGAATATCCAAGTCGATGAGAGCACAGACATCACTAGCGTTGCAAAAATAATGGCATTTGTGAGATATATGGATGATAATATTTCAAAAGGAGACTATTTTGCTTGCCACTTGAGGAGCGCACCTGTGCAACTGAGATTCAGTAATAAACATAAATTGCCCTGGAATAAACTCTGTGGAGTAACGACAGATGATGGAGTCACATCAGGGATTCAAGTTTTAATGTACGATATTGCTTCAAACAGTACTGGACTTCATTGTATTTTACACCGAGAAGCTCTAGCCGCGAACATCTTACCTGATGGTTTGAAGTCAGCTTTAGAAATAGTTGTGTAAACTTCCAATTACATCAAAGAGAGTTCCGTTAAAACGCGTTTGTTTCGTCTACTGCGCCAAGATATGGATGCCAAATATGAAATGCTTCTTCTTCACGTGGCTGTGCGTTTATTATCGAGATGAAGGGTTCTTTAATGAATATTCGAGTTCCGATCTTAGGTAGCTATATTCTTGAGACAGCAGAAGAAGAATGGGTTGTTGTCGTACTCCCAGAATTCGGCGTTGTCATACTTAGCCGACATTTTTGGTAAAGTTAACGTACTGAATAAAACATCGCAGGGAAGAGAGAGAAAAATCATCGAAGCAACAGAGAAAATCCAAGCATTCCAAGACAAGTTTAACCATTGGATCATAAAAGTGGAGAAGTCGCATTTTGCTGCCTTCTCCACACTGCTACAGTTTATAGAAGACACCGAGTTAGATCTAAGCGAGTATAAAGTTTCTATTTGAAAACACTTGCGAAGACATAAAATTGAACTAGAAAAAATCATGGGGAGGGGTCGCGGCGACCGAACATTTGCACGGAGGGGGTCACAAGGTGCTCTAGCACATTCACGCTTAACGATCCTCGTCATCATTATGGCCTATTAGAAGAAAACGGAGACTATTAAATTCAAAAATAGCTTTCTTCGCGCATTCGAAGCAATGTCTGAGTTTTGGCGCTTTTTTTTCTAAAAAAATCGCTAATGTATTCGGGCTGTCTGTCCGTCCGTCCGTCTGTTCAGGTAATAAATAAACGTTAGCAGTGAAAAGGGTACAGTCAACTATAGACATAAACAATAAGAATAGAAGGATAACAGATAAAGCAAGGGAAAACTGGACAAGAGAAAAATGTGAGGAAATACAACAGGTGGAGAAGTTAGGACGGTACAATATGATGTACGCTAGGGCACTGAGATTAGAAGATAAAAAGTCTAATGGAATCTGTGGTAAATAAATTATGAATAAAGGTGGGAGGATAATCGCAGAGCCAAAGAATGTAGCACAGGTATGAAAAGAATACATTAAGGAACTATACAACAAGAAGGCAAGATCGGCGCAGAAAGATCTGGAAGAAGGGGACAACGTTGAAGAAGCCAACTTGGGACCAAGTACTGTGGAAAGCTAAGTAGAAAAGGTGATACAGGGACTGAGGAAAGTAAAAGCAACAGGCAGCGATGAAATAACGGCAGAACTTAAAATCATAGAATCGGAAGGACTAAAAGTGATTACAAAATCAATTAACGATTTACACCTCAATATTTCCTAGAAGTGACAATGATCCCTCTAATAAAAGAAGAAGCCAAGGGATATGTAGTGTGAAGACTACAAAACGAATGGCATAGAGCCACACAATTCGAAGATCACCACGAGGAGTCTTAATAAAAGGATAGAGAAAAATACCGAAGAAATTCTAGGGGTTAATCATTTCGGCTTAAGAAATGGACAAGAAACCAGAGATGCTGTCGGCCCAAAGAAAATCGTATCAGAAAGGACAATTGAGCATAACCAAATATGTTGCGTATATTTCGTAGATTGGCAGAAGGCCTTCGATAGAGTTGAGTAACGCTGATGACAATATTAAAGTATATAAGTGTAGATTGGAAAGACAGGAGAGTGATCAGGAATCTATTAGTGAATCAAGTTGTAAAGGTAATGTTGAAGAAGAATGACACCAGCGGAGTAATTATCGGTCAAGGGTGGTTGTCTATCGCCGATCCTATTCAATATATATGAAGAAAGGCTAGTGCAAGAAGTGCTATAAAGTACAGGAAAATTGACGATTAGAGGAAGAGTTATAAGAAGAATAAAATATGAGGATGATTTGGCACTTCTAGCAAGAAAAGAAAAGGAACTCAACAAAATGATAGACTGGTGATAACAGGTAGATAATATGGAATGCAAATAAATATAGAAAAATCCAAGGTCATGCGAATATCGGAAAAAGATGAAAACTTGAACATAAGTGCGGGTGGAAAGCTTTTAGAACAAATTTTAGAATATAAATACCTAGGAAGTATCATAACATGGGATGCAAAATGCGTCTATGAAGTAAGGACTAGAATATCTTAAACAAAAGCCGCTTTCAGAAGAAAGAAACTCCTAATAAAAGTAATATAAAGAGGATATCCTCAGGAAGTAAAAGAAATGCTACATATTGAGTATAGCTTTGTATAGGGCAGAAATATTATACAGAATAAAAGCTTCGAAATGTGGACATGGAAAAGAATGTTGAAGGTAAATGGACAGATAGGAAACGATGAAGTACTAAGAAGAATGGGAGAGAAGTGAATGATTTTATTATTATAAGGAAGAGGATGGCAAACTGTATTGGACATTACCTGAGGGAGAACATGATTAATTAAAGATGTGTTAGAAGGGGAACTGGACGGAAAAAGAAAGAGGAAGGAAAAGATTTCAGCTGATAGACGACCTAAACTGAAAGAGAGCTATCAAAACATGAAGAAGACTGCGGAAAATAAGACTATGTGGAGAACCCGGTTTAACCAAGAATAATCATGGACTTTCGACGGACAGACTACCTACAATGATACTCAAATAAATTAAAGTGAATTATTAAACTGAAGATGAAACTGTATTTCGTTCGCGTATAATCAGATTTTTTACCGCTATTTACCTTTTCCTTCAATTTAATTATGGCAAAGCGAATTACCAAGCTCACCTTATGGTAAAAATCAAATTGACATATAAGCCTCTAGAAATTTAGGCCTCGTGATATGACGCCATTTTCTTGAATTCCCCATATCTTCAGATCCAAGACTTGAGTGTTGACGGTGAGATTTCTCATCCCTCACGCGGTTTCCTCAAGTTTCTTTTTCCCTATATATCAGTGCTTAGCAACCATTTTCGTTTCACGGCACACGCAAAAATGAAAAAATATCGGCCGCGCTTCGCCCCGCGTTTTCCAGTTTAGTTCTCTCGCTTCTCTAATAATTCCGCGGCACACCAGTTTATGTCTGACGGCACAACGGTTGGAAAACACTGCCTCGTTCTTTCCTTCCTAAAGCCACAATTTGTGTTGTCCTTTCATTATCCGAAATATGTGAAATTATAAAAAAAACCTACTTGAGGCTAAAAAAAGAATCAAACTTAGATTGATCGTGAACATTTTACGCCTACCTTTGCGACATTATAGATTCCTAAAACGAAAGCATCTCGTGATGTCCTTCCATTAATACTTCCGTCAAGTTTTCCCGTTCTCATATACTACTGGAACAAGCGATAAAATTCTGACACACTTGGGAAGTTTATGCGCTAGGCGTGGTACGCTATCTTGGGAGGGAACAATTAATTCCGATCAGAGAAATAGCGCGATAGCCATAGAATGCTTGTTCGAACGCACGGAAACATTTTTCAAAAGGGGTAGGGGTTAAAATAAAAAAACTATCGAATTGAATTAGTTTTTTCCGAGAAGACGGTTAAAAACTTTTTATATCTGACTGATGACTTACGTCTGATTCACCAATTATTCAGATGCGATGAAAAATGTTTTTATTATTATTTTAGCGATAGGGGAGTTATTCGCGAGCAAGATAACAAGAATTTCAGCCCTGAAATTGTTATAACTTGGATTAAAGACAAAGGAATGAAAACAAAAAGCAAATCAACTGTTTTTTGTCACGCATGATTCAATATCTTACTTGGTTGAAGCTCGAATTATGACAAGTTTACACAATACTACCGCACTGAAAATGAAATTTTATCTTAAAATCTTACCCACACTTTAGAGAACATTTTTTACAAAGCTGAAATTGGCGCAATAAAAAATATCAACGGTTGTATTTCTTGAGATAAGCCCATTTCGGAGAGCTACGATAAAATTCAATCTGTCATTTTGCGATTTCTTATTTTCGTTGACCATTTAAAATGAAATAGTCCATAGCGCAACTACGGGGTTAAGTTCTCAAAAAAAGCCGCTTTGGGAAAAATTCGATGCGCAAATTTTATACCTTACGGAAAAAAATTCCGTGCTCGCATAGAGTACGAGGTTTCTCGCACCGCATGCATAAAACGCGGTGCGCGCCCAATTGAGGGCCGCGCGTAAATGAATGTTATACCTGACAGGTGAATATGTGTGACATTTATTTTACCGCCTATTATCAAATCAGTGTTGAAATAGGCTTTACCTCAATCCATGACCGATGTATCTTATGTAAATTACCTCAAATGTTGTCAAGACAGTAGAAAGCATTCATTGTTAGACACCCGCAAGAATGGTGTTCCTTTGGAGTCCAAATTAACTTGCTTAAAAACGTTAGGAATTTGTACTCTCTGAACAATTTACGATTTTATTTTACACCGCAATCACGCTCATGTGCCTGGTTTGTATCTCGATTACAGCCTATTTAAAATCAGGAATTATAAAAAACCTATATTCGTCTACATTTACACTGAATGGAGAAATGAAAAGCAAAAAGTTCCTGGAGTCTAACTCTTGCTGTGATCTTAGTCGATGATTATCCTTGTTTGCGAAAGGTCACACATGAGAAAATATTGAGCTCAAAGCAGCCCTTACAGACTTAATTGCTTTCGATTTTTCTCCTATTTAACTCTTTATTAATTTTTCAAGTTTTACTGACGGGTCAATCAAAATATAAACGGATTTATTATGACAGATTATTAATAATGTCATATGATGCGAATGGCTTTGAAAGCAGCCTTCATGTCGTACATATTTTTCGTTAAAATAATTATGCTAAATCAAGAGAGTATATATTTGAACATTAATAACACTTAATGGGAAGTTAACATATCGTATTTTACTGGTTATGAAAAACAAATATTATGTGAATGAACATTTTAATACGGCAAATGATTTAACTATAATGATCCAAATTTTTTCGCGGCCTCGTGGTTCGGCTACATTAAAAAAACACGTAATCAATAGCATCTTAAATTATTTAAACCTCCCACTAGAACAAAAATGGCGGCGATACTATACTATCATGGCACTCTTAATTGAAGGGGATGGCAAATTTTGATCACGATTACATTGTCAAGAAAATAAAATATTTTTCAGAAATCTTGGCAGTCTGTCATTTAATGCAGTGAAGACATACCTATACTGCTACTTCAATCTGCATAATAAATTATATTATTTTTGAAAATCCAAAATTGGAAATAGAGCTCACCGAACAACCTGTGCACCGGCGCCTCATTCCGAAGAATCCTTCCAACGCAGGAAGCTCTTCTAAATGTACTTCCAAAGTCTAGCTTCAGTTAAACGGTGACGTGGAACTTTATCCTGAAATAAGATTTTTAAATATTAAAATTTTTTAATATTTTTACTTTCTCATATGCATTATATCTCATATATATACTTTCTCATATACATATATAAGTTCAACTTCTGGCTCGTTGGTAGCGAGTCAGGAATTGGGCGTAGGGTTCGCGGGTTCGAACCCCTTTAAAGGGTTAAATGTAAGAATGGACCTTCTGGTCTAAATTTCGCCCGAATAAAGACGATTATCTATCTATCTAAATCTCATATATATTACAGAAAAATCGTGAAAAATTCAACTTCGAGATTTTGATGGAAATACTCGTTTTATGTGTCCCTGAGTCTTTAAAAGTAGTTTTCGCCATGCTGTCTGTCTGTCTGTTCGCGGTTCTAGGGCCCAAACGCGTACATAAAATCAAATGATATTACGTTATATATAACCTTTTGCACTTTCTTTTCATAAAAATGATATTGCACAAAAATAAATGGTAGTTTATTCTTGGTGATTTTTAGAAAAAATTATTTACTCAAAAAATCGCTCTAGAGAATTTGATTAAAAACAATCCAATTGTAGAGCCTGGTGTCACAAATAATACTACGTAAGCCATATATCTCTTAAAATGACTATATGGCATCCAGTGACATTACAATATACGCTAAGCTACCTTATGACGTCACGCCTCCGCCGCGATCCGCTCAAAATCTTACTACAGCTTAAACTAAATCGAATAATATATCATATTTGAGGATAATATAATTCATAATAGACACACTGAAGAGATGAACGATATTGCGCAACAATTAAGAGTATTTTATTCTTGGATATTTTGAAACAAAATTCGATTTGTTCAAAAATGGCTACAAGGATTTTGATTAAAATTCATCCAATTGTACAGCCTGATGTCACAAATAATACTAACTATAAGTCATATGTCCCAAAAATTACTAAATATTGATCAATGGCATTAAAATATACGCTCAATTATGGTTAATTTTGATTTATAAGCGTTTTTCTGTCATAAGCGTACACAGTCGACCAAACTTATATACGTGTGTGAGAAAGTTTGTGCAATATATATTGCGCTGTTTATGTACATATAAAATGTAAGGCAATGGCTGAAAATTTAACTTTAAGGATACATGTATGTATACAAATGGAATCAATTGCATTTCCTAAATTTAATTCGCTGAAGAGATCGATATGTGGTGGGAGAGTCCATAACAGGGGAACAGGTACAATTTCAAATAAAAGTCAGATCAGGACAAACCTAAAGATGGAGGGCATTCGTCGAAACCACTCATGTAGCATATAATCGATGAAATATTGCAGTTTATAAAATGGTTTGCAGTTTTATTTCAAATGACACACATTCCTCTTTCCTTGATTTTAATCTATTTCCTTTTAATTTAAATATTCATTGATACTGTATTTTTACTCTATTTGCTTTATTTTTTATTAAATAAATCAAACTTGGGCACAGTACGCCCAAGTTAACCTGTAATTTCTCTGTTTCCACATATTCTCATTAATATTTTTCACGGCGTGCGCTTCAATAGAGAATTAGCAAAGTCGTCTTGCGGCTAATTGTCTTCCAATTTTTTATTCTGTTGTATTTTTTTAAATATGATATAATATTCTGTTACCAATTCCCCCACATGAATTTCATTTTGAAATATTGCCGCAAATTTCGCATGTTTCACATTGCGAAAAGACTCTCCAAACGAAGAAAATATTACAATTATAAATCCTTTATTTACCGAATCCTTTAAAATCACAAATTTTGTTTAAGATATTTGCGCAGAAGGATTCTAAAATTAAAAGTAATCAAGCTTCAATAGCCTTCTACTGCATAAAATGTCTTCCGGAGAATATCATTCGACTTTTTCAGGTGTATAAGGCTCATTTTATTGTTCCGCTACATAATGTGACAGAAATAAATCTGCATGGCTTAATTATTGTAGCAGATTCGTGTCTGAATTATTAGAAATCTATTTTTCTGACGATGGTAAAAACATCTATCAAAAGTATGTAACGTCTGTGCTGACTCCGAGATTTTGGAGGTGGCGCCTAGATTTTTAAAAAATTTGTCGAGCCCTGCTGTAAAGGTATAGAATTTCCATATGAATTTATTTTTCGTCCACTACTATCTTATATGATAACAAAATATAACTACACACGCTATATTATAAAACTACATACACTATATACACAACTATATACATTATACTATATTCTTCGCTTAAAACTGCATCGTCGCCATTTTCAGTAACCCCATTAAAAATCCTTCTCCTCAGATTATAGTTTTTCTAAGCCTTCGAAGCGCAGTCGTAAAGTAGGCGCTCACGAATTGAAATTGGAATCATGATGCCAGTGCCCGAACTCGATGAAACCAGTGTATCTATGATTCAATCATTCGCTTTGCAAATTGTATTGGTAAGAGGAGTCACCGAATTTTAAACAGAATATTAACATCGCGTTATGCGTCTAATGGTGGCCATGCCAAAATATGAGCATCACCCAGTTATGCAACGGCGATTATTTACGCTACGGTGACGCTATTATTGAAGTGACCCCGTTAAATGAATGCACCATTGTGGAAAGAGAGCCCTCCAAACTGAGTTGATTCGATTGCAGCGCCAATTTTCAGGTGCTCGGAGAGGAAGGCGAACCGGAATGGAAATGACGGAGATATTCGCACAGATAAATACATAATGACTGAAGACATGAAATAAACATAGAAAAATGATCCGCTTGGAATCAAAACTGAATCTAACTACCGTGCCATCATATATCCGACAGAGGCGTACAACATTGTTTAACTATTGACAAATCTTGCCGTCAAAATTCATTAAATCGGTTTCAAAAATGTAATAAACAAATTCAGGAAGGAAAATTTCATAAATCTATCCTATACTGTCTTCATTGCATCGCATGCACGGCGCAACGGCCTGCAAACTATGAAAAAATGTCCTACGGGACCGTGAAAGCGGCTCTAATTCGAAAATTATTTCAGGTAAACTGTCTCACAAACTAGCCAATGTCATGCAAAGGGATTCATTTTCACTATTAATCGCGTATTTATGTTAGAGGGTTAAAGATGTTTAAAAAATTTTAACAAAAATTCAATTGTATTTATTATTTTATCTTCGCCATAATGCCATTATTTTAGAGTGTTTCAATAATTATTAGTCTAAGGATCGCATGAATGTAATATAAAGTTAATTCAGTGGTCAATTGATAGGAGTTTGTGGATGACGATCGTTAATGTGATATTTACTTTTACTTCCGGTAAATTCGGTTTAAAATTTGAACGTAATTAAATAATTTTCATTGCAGTTAATCCCACGTATTAATTATAATAAACATGTGGCTTGTGATTTCGAGCAGAATCGTTGATGCATCCGCCAACGTTTCTTACAAAGACCAACCCTTTACACCATCTGATTCGCAATGAATTACCCAAGTGTCGAGTTATTGATGCAAACTGTTTTATGTAAACGATTGAAATCGAACGGTACCTTTGAAAACTCAGTTCATAGAGCGTGTTATTTTTTGAGCGAACGAAATTATCGGATAATTGATTTTTCTCTGCATTCACCCTATATTTCTTCTCAAGTGAGATAGAGAATGCTGGCGTGGATAACACGTCAGCATATTTCACATATTTTTCGAACAAGCTTCGGAAGGGAGAAATTTCCCCGCGTAATAGTGAGGGAAGGAAGAGAGGGGATAAAAAGGCGAAACGCTTTGCGGTCATTCACAAAACGGCAAAACCCGATACACAAGGCGTCCCTTTCTCGATTACTCGCGGTTAATCCCTCAACTATTTTTCGGGAATCAAATTATGCGGCGGACGGAGAAAATGGAAGGTGGAGAGAGTGAAACAGAGACAGGAAAAAGGTGATGGTAGAAAGGGAAAACACGCCTTAAAAAGATATATCCCATGTATACCGCCCCGCAGGGGTTAATATCCTGTAATTTCAAAAACGAATTAAGTCTCGTGTCGCGGCTTGAAAAAAATATGTTAACGACCCGGGTGGGAAGGAGAAGGAAAGAAGGAGAGAGAGGAAGAAGAGGGGGAAAGTGGAGGGAAGAGGAAGGGAAGAGGAAGGGAAGAGGAAGGGAAGAGGATGGGAAGAGGATGGGAAGAGGATGGAAAGAGAATGGAAAGAGGATGGAAAGAGGATGGAAAGAGGATGGAAGATGAAGGGAAGAGGTAGGGTAGAGGATGAGAAGAGGAAGGGAAGAAGAAAGGAAGAATGAAGGGAAGAGAAAGGGAAGAGAAATATAAGAGAAAGGAAGAGAAATATAAGAGAAGGGAAGAGAAAGGGAAGAGGAAGGAAAGGAAGGGGAAGATGGAGGGGAAGGGGGAGAACGGCGGTTAAGAAAAGAGGAAGAGGATTGTGTTAAGCGAGTTGGCCAATATACCCTTTATCGCAAAGGGGAATGGAAGGATGGAGAGGAGGGTTATAAGCAAGTTTTTCCACCTCCTCAGCGGGCTGATGATTCAAGGAGTGATAAGAGAGGGAGGGGGAGAGAGAGAGAAGGGGAGGGGGAAGAGAGAGAGAGGGAGGGGGAAGAGAGAGAGAGGGGGAAGAGAGAGAGAGAGAGGGAGGGAACGCGAGGTCAACACCTTCCGCTCTTTCTCGCGCCAACTTTCCCGAATACTTTCCTTGATGCGAGGGAAAGAACTGATGGAGTAGGCGTCAAGAGGAAAGAAGGGGTAAGGGTGTGTGCGTTGGTGTGGGCGGAAAGAAGGGGTAAGGTTGTGTGCGTTGGTGTGGGCGGAAAGAATTCACGCCAGAAATCAACCCGACGTAGCGGAACTCATTTCCTCGCGAGATATTAGACCAAGTTTGGGGCGGAGAATGACAATTATGGCGATCTGTAGAGAACCGGAGCCGATCGGATTCTTCTTCTTCTCGACCTTTGTTTAATTTGGTGAGGAGGAGGATGCGCCGCCGCTTCAATTACACCTGTCGAATATGCCTCGGTGCCATGGAGAAGTTTTCCGAAAATATCGAGAGTTTTGATCAGTCATTCTTAAATTCAATTAAGTGGAGTCCTTCGCCTTAAATCGATTGCGAGAACGAATGATTTGTTGTTGCGGTGTTATCAGCATTTAAAAATTACATACTTTATGCACATGATAAGTAAAAACTATAATAATTATAATAATTATATATAATTATTTTAATTATCTATAGCAACAGTTCTCAACCAGCATGTCGCGACACAATTGTGTATCACTAAGAGCTGGAAAGGGTGTCGCCGAAAGGTTTTATAACAGCTTGTAAAAAATAGAGTAAATTTTGTTAAGCCGAGTTTTTGTATTTTTCTTGCCTCATTTTTAACAAAAATAAAAACAGTGTTTAGGCTTCATCTCTGTTATTACACACTACTCCACCTTTTTTACATGGGCGGATTGTAGTGTGCAGTGTGCCATGTGTGTCGGGACGGAAAAAAGGCCAAGAATCGCTCCACTAGAGAATTGTCCAGCTTGTCTAATGGCTGAAAACAAAATCTAGAATCTAGAACCTGTAAAAAATTGGAATATAGGTACATGCCTTAGGTATATCCAATAACCAAAGTTTATAATCTTGTTATGGCTATTGGAGGTAACTGAGAAAAGTGCTTATTTTTTAACTTCTGATATTTAAGTGCTTATTCTGAAACAATTTCAGTCGTTTGAAGATACATATTCTTCACAATTCCTATCGCAGCTCGCTTACATAAGCTGAGGTTATTATATATTACATATGGAAGCTATTATTAATTAAAAATCGCTGATAACTCATAAATTACCGATTTTTAGGTAGAAAAAATCTTTGGTAGTTATAAAAAAACATCTCTTTATGAAGCATCGAGGGAAACATTTTGGAGTCAGAGGTAAGGGTGGCCAAGAAATATTCACGATCTCTCGTAAACCGAGTATGCATAGCCCGAAAATAGAAAAATCGGATCCATTATCTAAGTACTAACCGAGATCTTTGGATGTATATTGCCTACAGAATGTAGTAGGTAATATGAGGCAGGATGGCGGCATAATTCCCTTCGATAAAGGCCATGCGACCATTATTAAAGCCTAGAAATATATTCCATAAGTTCATAACCCGCAAATCTTCAATGGATGCCGGAAAAAGAATTTTCGTAATGAGGAAATTCCAAGTTCGTGGAATCCCATACTTTCAAAGATGGGGGATTAGAATTTTTTTCATACTCCCATCCATCGTCCCAATTTTATTTCTTTCGGCGCAATTACCCGGAGTTTTTAAGAAAAGGGTCGAACATCAGTTTCCATCCTCGTCTTTTTTTATACATAAAATGCGAAGAAGGTTTCTCTTTTTTTATATAACGCGATTATCGCGCTGCTTCAATCTTTGGTCATTTCCCTTCTCTCCCTTCATCCTCCCCCCCCCAGGAAAAACTCCTTCAACCGAGTTAAGAGACATCCATAGTAAAGAAAAAAATTATAAAAAATCCATTAATTTTTTTCAGAAAAAAATCTGACGGGCGAAAAACTAGCCTCCATTTTGTTCTGTGATTTAAGAGTCACTGGGGCGAAGGACAACACGTTTTCTTTTCAAGGAAAAATCGACGAGAGAAAGAGAGAATGACTACATAACAGAAGAGAAAAGAGAGGATAAAATAGATTGAGAGAGAAAGAAAACAAAAGAATAAAGGGTGAGAGAATAAGGATTCCTGCGCGTGACTACAACTACTACAACGAACACATATTTTTTTAAATATATATATATATATATAATCGCTGCCTTTGAGAGAAGTGAGTGAGGGAGGAAAAATGAGAAGACTAAAAGAATAGAGAAAGAGATATTTTTTAGTAGAGCGGGAGATGGTGAGAGAGAGAGAAGCTTTTACGGTAATAAATATCGCCGCGATTAGATATTCCGTTGGCCAGGAAACATTAAAGACCGTTATGAATCTCCTTTTGTGACTGAAGGAGGAAGCATATGTTAGGCTGATAGCACAAGAGGAGGGAGGGAATAAGGGTAAGAAGGGCCGCGCTGGAAGATGTTGAGAGGGAAGCGGGAGGGTGGGAGAGGGAGATAGAGGGAGGGAGGAGGGTGAAAGAGAAAGAGGGAGGGAGGAGGGTGAAAGAGAAAGAGGGAGGGAGGAGGTTGAAAGAGAAAGAGGGTGGGAGGAGGGTTAAAGAGAACGAGGGGGTAGAAAGACCGGCCCTCGGGGCCTGTTTTCCGATCGGGATAGGACTTCCCACTTGAATCCCATCTCCCTCATGGGGGTAAGGAGCGCAGGAGGACTAGAAAAGGAGGACGGAAGGGAGGGAGAGGGGAGGGGTGGAGAGAGTGGAGGTGGAGGAGAAGTAGGGGAGGGAGGAGGATTCAATTCCAAGGCGCATTAAGGTTCCAGTGGCACGTATCAGCCCATCCATCACTTGGAAAGAAGAGGCGACTGGGAGGTGAGAGAGAGAGCGATAGAAGGGGAAAGATAAGAAGATGCAGGAAGAGTGGAAGCGAGAAAGGAGAAGAGGGATTGAAAAGAAAGGAAGAAAGTAGAATTGGCGAAAGGAAAGAAATAAAAAGTCTAAAGGTAGGGGAAGAGATTTTTTTTTTTTTTAAATTAGGCAATTCTCGCTCGGCAAGTTGGGTATGGCGAGAGAGGCAAAGAAATTTGGAGGGAGGATGAATCCAGGAACGAAAATAGTAACAGGTAACGAACAAAATGGGGGAGAGAGACAAAGGAAAATAGGTAAATTTATATCGTGTTTCGGAAGCAGATAAGGAGTAGATGGGAAGGGGGAGATAAAAATGATCTCGACCGAAAGGCAGAAGCAAAGGGGTTGATAAGAAGAAGCGGTAGAGAATAAGAATGAGAGAAAGGAATTATTGAAACGGAAGGCGGCGAAAAGAGACTCGAGAACCGTATTAAGGGAGGAAGCGATGCATTTAAACGGGAAACGGACGGTAATCAGACGACTTGCTGGCGAGAACCGGATTCGGGTGAAATAATTGGGGGAAAATATCGTAACGGAAAGACAATTACGATAAAATTATAATTAGTTTTTTTTTCTTTGCACTTTTATTCATCGAATTTGTCCTATTCAGAATGATGGCGTACGTCAAGACTGTTCTTTAAATTTAGCATGTTTAAAAAATATGCACTTATACTTTCACTTTGGCATCTGTCTGTCTGTCATTCAGTGCGCTTGGTAAAATGGAAATTGTGACGAAATTGTAAGCGATAGAGAGCTGAAACTTGGAAACTGTACTTCTGCCATTGATTACTATTTAGATTTGAGTTTTGCGAAATACACAGGGTCAGATAGGACGGAACGAGACGGTTCGGCGCAGGACAGTTCGGCGCGGGGATCTTTCGGCGCAGAGACCTTTCGGCGCGGGGACCTTTCGGCGCGGGGACCTTTCGGCGCGAGGACTTTTCAGCGCAGGAACACAATTTTTCTGTTTCCTTTGGTAAAACTCGAGCAAAGTAGCAGAAAATATTACTACACGCTACATATCTAGGCTTCCTGTAGGTTAAAATCTTAACTTAATGGAATATTTCTTAAAACTGATACTGGAAATTGCTTGGAGGCACACAACATTATCTTGCGAAAATAATAACGGTAAGCGGGGGAAGGGAGAGGATGATCGAAATAATGTACAATTTCTACCATATATTTTTTACGCATTTTACTTGGTAAATTACTTTTTGCGATTTTCGTTCCTTAGTTCAATTTCATTATGTTCAGCACCGCCTTTATTATTAAGGCATTTCTTGGTGTTTTGTTTTGTATATTTGTGTAGGTAATTCTGATTGTTTACAATATGCTTCACAGTAAACTTGTCCACTATGTTTTTATGCATTTTACATTGCGAATTACTTATTATCATTATCCATAATTCTATTTTAATGAGTTCAACACAGCTGTAAATATTAAATTGTTCGTCTGTTTGGAATTGCTAATTTCATTCAAAATATGTTTAGTTCCTTTGTTATTTGATTCTCTTCCTTTCGTATAAAATAAAAATATTAAACCAAGGTATTCAACTTACGGCATACTGCATGGTATTAGTGTAAAAGGTAATCATAACAATCTCCATTGAGTTGAAGCTGGGAGTGTACGATTTGAGCGCAAGGAAAATTTAATCTTATCTGCGGTTTTTCTATACATTGTGCGTGAAGCGTACCATCAAATTTATGTAAGTAGTGCTTAAGATGGAACGGAATGAGGTGGTATGGCAAACTAGTCTCTATGAAAATGATCAGAAATCATGCAGCTAATTTTATAATATCTGTAGATTAATATAGTTTTATTACAAATAATTTAAGCTCAGAGAAATAATCTACCCTTAATCATACAGTATTATTATTTTGGTATATTAGCATTCATGCAAAGAAGCTTCGTTTAACGATGATTTTTCTTGAAGCGAATTCAACTCCTTATGTTTATATACTCAGAAAATAAATGCATCCAGTGGCCTTAAAACAAAATGTAGACGTTGTAAACGTAGTGTATTTGATATATTTTTTGAATTAACAGCTAACAATGTTTGAGAATAATAATATATGTCATGGTGATAAACTTACAGAAATCAAACTTTATTATTCAGGAATAATAATTATTAAGGATCATCTTTATTCCTAATCGATAGTTATAGAAGATTATTTATTTTTGTCGAATTCCAAATTTAAAATTCGACGTTTACGACAGTCAGTCAAATCGCCTATATATGTTAACAATTCCTACCACCCTCCTATAGTTATTATTTTCATAAGATAATGTTGTGTACCTACAAGCAACTTCCAGTATCAGTATTAAGAAATATTCCATTAAGTTAAGATTTTTACCAACAGGAAGCCAAGATATAGTATGCAATAAAATTTTCTGCTACTCTGCTTGAAATTTACCAAGGGAAACAGAAAAATTGTGTTCCAGCGCCGAAAAGTTTCCGCGCCGAAAGATCCCTGCGCCGAAAGGTCCCTGCGCCTAAAGATCCCTGAGCCGAAAGATCCCTGCGCCGAAAGATCCCTGCGCCGAAAGGTCCCTGCGCCGAAAGGTCCCTGCGCCGAAAGATCCCTGAGCCGAAAGATCTCTGTGCCGAAAGGTCCCCGCGCCGAAACGGTTTCGTTGAACCGGTAGCGTCGAACTGTCCTAAACCCTAGATAGGAGCACAATTACAATGTTTTTATATCTCCGAAAATATAAAAGATGATAAGCTGACATTTCAGCGTACCTTTCCACGTTTAAGGCCCCTACAAAAGATGCTCTGGTGACCGAGTATGTGGCGGTATAAAGACACAAAAATAAAAAACGCGATAATTTTATCCATGTTAATGGATAAAACTGCAGTCATACCACAATTTAGCTCCGTCATTTGCCCATCAACAGCATTGGGGGTAAAGTGGGTTTGCGGTAAATCGAGGTATATGCGTATATGTGTAATCATAAGGTGGAAGGTCTGTTCACTACAATTAACGGGCCGCATGCGGAGATGGCGCTATATAAAGGGGGCGCTAAGTCGGGGTTTGACTTTAATTGTTTCAAATGTTCTTAAGTTCATGAACCGTGATAGGATGCCGATCGGATGAAATAACGCTCAAAAGTTTCTCAAAATACAAGTCGGTCCACTTACCCAACCACTCGATCTGATAATTTACGTTTGCTAAGATTCTTAGTATTATATTCTGCCCTGGAATCGAATCATGACAGCAAATTCGCAAGGGATTGAAGAACACGATTCGGCAACGCGTGAGAAAACGTTCAAAAGTGTAAAGGTATTTTTTTCGAGAGCTGAGACGGAAGAGAAAAATGGAGGTGAAGATGGAAGTATCTTGGAGAGGAGGGCAGTAAGGGATGAGAGAGAGAGAGTAATAAATGAGGAACAAGGGAAAAGGATATGAATTCTGAAAGGAACCATGAGAGAATTCTAGAAAAAAACTTGGGAGAATTCTGAAGGAATGTTAAGAATAAGGAGAATCGAGGAAGTAAGGACGAGAAGAACATAAAAGATGAAGAGATAACTATTCACTGCAGTATCACTAGAGAAAAATACCTCCATGAAGGAGAAAACAATTAAAATCTTATTTTTCTATTTATCTCGCCGATCAAAATTGATTTTAATAATTTTTACCCCTATTTAAAATGCCTTTTTTCTTACGGGACGTGTGATTTCTATTGTCTGCACAAAGAACAATAATTTTCGCAACGAGTAACGATATTCAATGTAAAAGGAGTGAAGGTACAAAATTTAGGATTAAATCTGGAGAGCCAACGATTGGAGACAATGAAAAAACATGTAAAAGTCGCAGGATATTTGCATTAATTCTGAATTTAATATAATCATTAGGAATAATAAAATCCATTCATAATTATGCTTGAAAGAAAATATATAAGCTAACTATTGAAATTATCCCGTTAATTTAGCCAAACTTTAACGTTACGATAGTAATAGTGAGGAAATATTCACGTGTTGTTCCACAAGGAAAACATTTTTAATTTTAGTTTTCATAACGCAAATACAATGTTCTAAAGACCTAAATCCCATAGATTAACCATTTCTTTTGCCAAGTGGCCCAATAAAAATTTCGTTAAATCGTCGGGGTCACTACAGAATGGAAAATATTCCTTCCGAAGGTGAGCCCAACACGAGTCATGCCCATAGAAAAGCATGAAAATGGAGGGAAAATTATAAGATAAAGAAAGTGAATGTTATATAACCTCTAACGTTAACACTCAGTTATTAGAGATTTTATACGGAATATATTTTTTAATAAAAGCCAGCGATACTAACATGTACCGCCTCGAAGAGCTGACAGAAATACGTGTTATCCAGAAAATTATGAAAACCATTCTATTAGATACATTCACAAGAAACTGAAACATATTTTACAAATAAATAAAGGAATATTTTTAAACTAATTTTAAGGGAGCAAACTAATACAGCCAGAATATAAAATGATGAATTTTAAGGACGATTGGAAAACGTTTATCAATTTAATATGGTTAACTAATAGTTTTAATTGTTACTTTAATAAACGCGTGGTTTATTTCCTTTGGGGCCGTTCATTTAGTACGTATGCCAAAAATCAACCCTTCCTCCCTTGTTGCATGGTGTACTTTTTCTACCCCCTCCCTCGTTTGTACGTACTTTAGTGCTTAGGTTCGTAACAAAAAATCATTTTTGTAATTAAATTATGAAGACAACTTATTTATATTATTTATTTATAAAATAACATAATTATTATTTATAATATTAAAGTTCATAGAACTTTGTTATACTACAGTGTTCTATGAAGTTTAATATTAGAGAACAGAATTTGATGTGTCAGTTTCAACATTTACGGGCTAAAATTTAACAACAATCTATCTCTATATAGTTTGTTTTATTTTACATACGTACGTACCATTTGGTCTTACTTCCCCTCCATACTCAGGGTATATGCAAACTTCAAACTCCCCCTCCCCCCTATTCTTCCGTGCGTACGTCCTATATTGACGGCCCCTTTGATGCTATGATTATTACGTAATTATTAGATGACGACAAAATTTGAGGAAGGAAAGGAATACTTGGGGACCTCGTGAGCGCCATAACCGCTATGGTAATTGCGAACCTAGAAAACTCGGACTCTGTAAACATTTGTAACAATGAGCATTGAATGTTCACATAGACGAGATTCTACTGAAAACGAATACATTGTACTTACTTTGTATAACTCTATGCATGACCTGTATAATGTATGCATAATTTGTATTAATTTATGTATACTATGTATATGTTTCATATAATATTCATAGATGTATATATGGCCAATACTGTAAAAGTTGACGCCACCTGCCTTTAACCTACTCGTGACGACCAAAATTAAATGAGCGTTGATTTTTCCAACCACTGCATATTTTTTATTTCTCCTTACAAAATTTAAAAGTTCCATAAATGGCCATGGATACTATCAGCTTTTATTTTTTTCATTAAACTCATCATTTTTTGCGACGAAGTGTCATGTGAGAAATCACCGTACTGCAACTATTTGTTCGAGGTTAGAGAAGTTATACTTAAAAGAAATAAACTGATGTGGAACACACATGACTTTCTCTGTGTTTATATGGCAAATTACATGTTGTTAGCTCTGGAATCGTTGTCAATATTTACCTCCGGTTGACAATTAAGAAAAGAAAAAGGAGCGTTACTAAGACGTAACTAAGCGTCAATTGTTAACAATAGTCTTCGGTAGGTGGCGTGGTGGTGACAGCTAAAAATATCATATATCTCTTAAACAATGCATTATATGGAAAAATGTATCAAACAAAGGTTGTAGAAAATAAAATTTCCAACAACTTTTATACTAATGCATTTTTACATTTATCAAATATTAAAGCAAATATTTCAAAATAACGGATAAGTGACAAGAGTAAACACCCACTTCCGGTCGACCGATTTTTACCAAAAACTAATCGAATCTTTTATAAAAATGTTAAATATAAAATTTTCCGTTGACTTGATTAATAGTTTTTGAGTTAGAGCACCCACAAAAATCTATCACATACAGACTGACAGACAGACACAGACATCATCGAGAAAATAGCCAAAACGTGTTCAGGGGACCTTAAAACATGTATTTCCGTTGAAATCTCGAATTCGATTTTTTCATGAAAACAATACTTTCTCTATACTTCGTATATGGAGAAAGTAAAAAGGTCAAATTCCAACTCTGCGTAATAAAAAAGGTTGGAACCCATGGTACCATGGTGATACTCTGAAAAACATCGCTTCCTGCGCATCACTGACCCATCAAAACGCATCGCACGCGCAATGCCCTTAAGCACAATTCCTTTCCTCCGTATATTGCATTCTTGGGGGTTAAGGGGTAACCTACCCATATTTATCAAGAGCTTCTTATGGGAACGTAACTTCAGGGTGCGTATCGGGAGCGAAACTTCTCGAACGTTCCTTCAGGAGAATGGTGTTCCACAGGGGTCTATTTTGAGTGTAACCTTGTTTGCCATTGCCATAAATGGAATGGCCCAATGTATTAGGTCTCCAGTAGAGGGAAGCCTCTACGTGGATGACCTGGCCATATATAGCAGTTCGCAAAATGTGGTAGCGGTTGAACGCCAGCTTCAGCTGACGATTAACCGCCTTAACGAGTGGGCCACAAACAATGGATTTACATTCTCAGCGAACAAGACAGTATGCGTCCACTTCTGTCGTGTTCGCGGCCTCCACCCGGACCCAGCGCTGTCACTAGCAGGAACCGAGCTTCCATTTGTTGAAACAGCACCATTTTTGGGTGTCCTGTTGGATCATAAGCTTACTTGGCGTCCTCATATGAAGAGGCTGAAGGCAAGCTGCCAATCCTCCTTGAACCTCTTGCGCATTCTCAGCCATAAATCATGGGGTGCAGATCGGACAGTCTTACTAAGACTGTATCGATCACTTGTCCGCTCAAGATTGGTCTACGGGAGCATTGTGTATGGATCATCTAAACCATCTGTACTAAAAACTATTGATGTGATTCATCATACAGGGGTTCGCTTGGCGACTGGTGCATTTCTCACTAGCCCAATACCAAGTGTTCTCTGCGAATCCGGTGAACCATCACTGTATATGCGCCGGAAACTGCTAGGTACTCGTTATGTAGCAGCTTTAAGCGCTAACCCAGATCATCCAGCTTACACAGCAGTTTTCGACCGTCGATTTGTGCAGTTATATGATGCCCGTATCCGCTCTGTAAAACCTCTGGCTGTGAGAATGCGTAATGTTTTCGAAGAGATGTCCTTCGAATTGCCTCAGACATTAAAAACGGAGTGCAGCATATCTCCGCCGTGGATGCTGCATCGCCCCAACATCATTACTTCTCTTGCCAAATTACATAGGCCTTGTACTCTGCCTATTGAATACCGATGTGACTTCGAGAGACTCTATGCACGGTTTCAGTCGTTCACTGCCATATACACGGACGGTTCTAAGCAGGGGGAGCATGTGGGGTGTGCTTTCACCATCGGCAAACGCTCGTACCGTTTCCGTTTACATCCGCTGTGTGGTATATTCACAGCGGAATTGTATGCTTTATGGGAAGCACTGAGGTTTGCATACTCATACCACAGCAGTGAATATGTCATCTTTACTGACTCACTGTCAGCCTTACGTGCAATAGAGTCTTTGTACCCTTCTCACCCTGTGGTTCAGAGGATCCAGTCATCCTTGATGGATCTGGATTCCATAGGGATGACGGTAGTTTTCATTTGGGTACCAGATCATGTCGGTATTCCGGGTAATGAGAGGGCAGACAGGGCAGCAAAACTGGCTGCTTATGAAGATTTTATAAACCAACCGAAAGTTCTTGTTGGGGACATTAAAACATATTTGAAGGAACGTGTCCATCAACAATGGCAAGAAGAATGGAATGGAGTTATCGGTAACAAACTGAGGGAAATAAAAAACACGGTACAACCATGGCAGTCCTCCTCCAGGTCGTCCCGACTCGAAGAGGTTGCCATCGCAAGACTTCGCATAGGTCACTGCTGGTGGACGCACAGTTACCTATTGCGGGCGGAGGAACACCCAGTTTGCGAGACATGTGATACTGCATTGACAGTGTCACATGTGTTACGGGACTGTATCCAATTTAGGAATGAGAGAGAGAGGGCATGTATGGCTTCGAACCTCACTCTCTCTCTTGGAGATAATCCAGAATCTATAAATAGAACATTGTCATTCCTAAGGGAGTCCAGAATTTTAGCTTTTATTTAATTTTTAAGTGTTTTTAATCTTTTGACAATGGGATAAGAGGAAGAAAGATCCTTTCTCTATCCATTTTTAAAGGTTTTATATTTTACGGGCATAATAGCTCCTTCTAGGGCAGTGAAAGAATTTTATACATGTCAGGAGACCCTTATACAGTCTTGCTGATGTTTTATTCTACAGATTGGGAGAGACCCTTATACAATCTCTTACAATCTGTTTTTAACTTCATTTATTTATCTGTTTTATCTATTTATCTATCTGTTTTATCTATTTATTTATTTATTTATATATTTATTGTGTCTCTGGTGCTATGGTTAGTTTGCCACAAATGGGTTGTGGTTAAAAATGCATATTATGGCGATAATAGCCCAAGAGGCTGATTCGTCTTAAATTACACACACTCCTTTAGGCTTGGAGCACACGACGGAATAAACGTTTCAAGACGAAGAAGTGGACGATGTAAGCGGATGGAAGAGTTTATCTGACGAGTTAGAAGAGGGAGAGAATATGGTGAAACAGAATGGAAGAAGAGGGGAAGAAAAATAAACAAATGAAGATATCGTTCCGAAAGAAGGAATGTGAAAGACGAATCAGTTCAAGGATGAAAATTTCTTGAAAGATGGCGGAGAACTTAGGTGGAGCGGATAAGCAGAAAAGGAACTACGTCAGAAGAAGGGAATAAAAATCGAGCGAGGAAATGTGAGAGGGAGAAGAAACGAACTTTTTCTGATTTTTTTAGGACGAAAGAAAGAAAATGAAAAGAAAAAAGAAGATTTTTTCCTTTACACTGGTAGAGATTTTTTTACTTCCCATTTAGATGATGTTATCCAGCGATGACTGATATAAATAAAAGAGCCAGAAGCCATCAAAATCGTGATCTCAATGAGCCCTGAGTGGTTGCTATGGATAAAAACATTATGAACTGTGTTTCATAGATTCGAGGTACTTTGATGAAAATGAGTTTAATAGATTCGAGCTACATACTCTGTTACATCATAATCGCAGAGAGAAGCGTCAATTTTGATCATATAAATCATACTCCAATTTTGAAAAATAATATCGTAAAATATGCTGCGATGGCCGTAATAATTGATAGGTTTAAAATGGCTTATGTTTCACTTTTTCAAGAGTATGCAAAGGTGATGAGCATATATTAACAATAAAAATGCGACATCAGTACAGTTTTGCAAGCAAAAGTTGCAGAAATATCTGTAACGAAGAGTTAAAAGTTCGCAAAAAAGCAGTCAGTTTACGCGATGATTGCAAATATATATTTGATTAATCAAATTTATTTCATAAAATCCGGGCTGAAATATGACCAAAATTTTAATGGAACATTTGCTTAAAGATTTTAGGCGGTCTCAACAGTATTTTCAAGTTTGATTTCCGGTGCTATTCTAAAGCGAGCCTAATTGGCATTTTATCAGTGATCTAAAATTTTCTCGTATGAATTTCTTCAGATTTCATTTTAAAAAGTTGCGGACTAACAATGCCACCAACCACATATGCTCGAAAGAAATTGATTATCCTTAAAGCACGCAATGCTGATTTTACAGCATGCCGAACAATGGCAGGGTTTCTTTTTCTCCACCCACTCCTGTAGGACAAATTAAGGGCAAACGAATGAGACGCAAGAGGGACTACATTGATGGAAATGAAATACGAATGGAAAGCGAAAGTTATTTGAAAAGAGACCCGTGGATAACCACCGCCGGGAATATGCAAATCAAATCGTGCGCAAGTTTTTCCGTCTTTAATTTTTTTTTTGGTCTTAAGGGTTTGAGGGAACGACTCCGCGAGAAAGAAAGTTAAAAGCGCAGAATATGCTTCGAATACCTCGGCATATCATTTATCTCACGTAAAGCATTGAGAATTCCTGAAAAGTTTTCGAAAATAATTTGATATAAAGTATTCCCAAAAGTGACGGAGGAAGATGTTACGATTGTGATTTACATATATCTAGGAAAGAAAAACGCATTGGAAATTTTGAATGAAACATTCGAGTCTTACTTTTTGAAAAAATAAGAAAGACACTCTTTTTAAATGGTGCGGAAAGTTGAGTATTCCGTCAAATCGACGAATTACACGGCGGATTCTTCGCAAAAATTAAGCACGAGAACGATATAATTACGTTTTCTTCCTAAACGGATCTTCTCGAATGAACAGCAACAGTATGAAGGAATATCTCGGAAAAATCTCCTCCAAGTGCGACCTTTCTAATTCCAAAATTCGCCAAGAAGAATATATTTTAAGAGCACGTTTTTAAAAAAATCCTGTAAATTTTAAGTATCAGATGAACCTCGCGCTGGCTAAAAGGTCATTCATCCTTCCATGTAAAAACTTGTTAAAATTAAAATTCAACTCCTTAATCGTAAGGTTTAAATTTTTAATTTTAACATCAATTTCACCGCAGTCTTCATCTTTTCTTATTTATGAGAGGGCTTGACAAAATCTCAAAAAATAACTTCCGTGATCAGATTATCAACATGTGCAAATTTTATAAAGCCCGACGAAAGACTAACAACGCTAAAAAAGGTGAAACGAAGAGTCTCGTCGTCGCTTCTTAACGACGTACGGCGGAAGGTTTTTATTTGCGCCAAATAACAATCAGCAGGCAAGCGAAAATACTATTAAAGGAACTGCTCCGCAAACATTTTGACGCTAGGCAACGACTTATAGAAGCTGGTAATAGATGAACAACGTGCTTTTTAAATTTAAATTCCCAGTATTATTTATATCTGTGGTCCCGAAATATGGATGAGAACCATGGAGAACGCTTGAGAATATATAGCACCATTACTTTCATCGATGCGCAAGAGAGGAACCCGGCAAAAATAACATTACGGCCGGCAAAAAAAGAGAAAATAGGGAGAGAGAGGCATTTTTGAGCTACTTAGTAGGCATATTTCACGTCGAAAGCGGGTACCTTTTTGAAAAAGCTTTAACAGCTACGGGAAATAAAAACAAAAACAAAATAAAAACAATCCACTCCATCGAATAACCTTGTTATCCTCCTCGTACGGGAAGAGCGCAATACAGTTGATGACGAATGCCGAAATAACACACGAAGGATAGTGAGAGAGAGAAAACAAAAGCGCAACGAAAAGACTGCGAGGCAAAAAGATAGTAGAAGCGATGAAGGGTGGGGGTAGATGGGCAATGACTCCGTAAACTCGGGCACAAACGCGCGAGCGCTCGACTACCTTTGTTCGGTAAGCGATATCCGTTTAAGGGGAATAAAATTGAGAACGAGAAGGAGAAAAAGAGAGATAGAGGAAAATCCGATGGCTCGGAAAGGGGTTTTAAAAGAATCTCCCAGGGAAAAAATAAAACAATAAATGGAAGCAAAAGCGTGCATGGTGACGGGTTGGGCTTTGCACGTGAAAGAGGGAGAAAAAAAGAGAGAGGAAATAAGGAATGAGTATGAGATGAAAGGCGAGAGAAAGGGAGGAAAAAGAGAAAGGAAAACGGGGAGATGGAAAAAAAGGAATAGGAGAGAAGTGAGTAGGAGAGAGAAGTGAGTGGGAGAGAGAAGTGAGTGGGAGAGAGAAGTGAATGAGAGAAAGAAGTGAGTGGGAGAGAGAAGTGAGTGGGAGAGTGAAGTGAATGGGAGAGAGAAGTGAGTGGGAAGAGAGAAGTGAGTGGGAAGAGAGAAGTGAGTGGTAAGAGAGAAGTGAGTGGGAAGAGAGAAGTGAGTGGGAAGAGAGAAGTGAGGGGGAAGAGAGAAGTGAGGGGGAAGAGAGAAGTGAGGGGGAGAGAGAAGTGAGTGGGAAGAGAGAAGTGAGTGGGAAGAGAGAAGTGAGTGGGAAGAGAGAAGTGAGTGGTAAGAGAGAAGTGAGTGGGAAGAGAGAAGTGAGTGGGAAGAGAGAAGTGAGGGGGAAGAGAGAAGTGAGGGGGAAGAGAGATGTGAGGGGGAAGAGAGAAGTGAGTGGGAAGAGAGATGTGAGGGGGAAGAGAGATGCGAGGGGGAGAGAGAATTGAGAGGGAGAGAAGTGAGGGGGAAGAGAGAAGTGAGGGGGAAGAGAGAAGTGAGGGGAAGAGAGAAGTGAGGGGGAAGAGAGAAGTGAGGGGGAAGAGAGAAGTGAGTAGTAGAGAGAAGTGAGGAGAGAAGTGAGAGAGAGAGAAGTGAGAGGGAGAGAGAAGTGAGAGGGAGAGTGAGAGGGAGAGAGAAGTGAAAGAGAGAGAAGCGTGAGTGAGATAGAAGTGAGAGGGAGAGGGAAGTGAGGGGGAGAGAGAAGTGTGAGGGAGATAGAAGTGAGAGGGAGAGAGAAGTGAGAGGGAGAGGGAAGTGAGAGGGAGAGAGAATTGTGAGGGAGATAGAAGTGAGAGGGAGAGAGAAGTGAGAGGGAGAGAGAAGTGAGAGGGAGAGAGAAGTGAGAGGGAGAGAGAAGTGAGAGGGAGAGAGAATTGTGAGGGAGATAGAAGTGAGAGGGAGAGAGAAGTGAGAGGGAGAGAGAAGTGAGAGGGAGAGAGAAGTGAGTGAGATAGAAGCAAGAGGGAGAGAGAAGCGTGAGGGAGATAGAAGCGAGAGGGAGAGAGAAGTGAGAGGGAGAGAGAAGTGAGAGGGAGAGAGAAGTGAGAGGGAGAGAGAAGTGAGAGGGAGAGAGAAAGGGAGAGAGTGGGAGAAAAGGATGAAGGAAGAAAGAGGAATGAAACGAGAAAGATAAGGAGGGAGAAAGAAATAGGAGGGAGAAAGAAATAGAAGGGAGAAAGAGGAAATGAAGGAGAGAGATTGGACAGCAAGGAGAGACGCAGGGTTTTTGGGGCATCTGCTGCTCCACCGTGTGATTTAGTTCCGCCTGATTGCGATTTCATTGCCTACTCCGCCTCCTTTTCCCAAACTCCCCTCCCCAACCCTACATCCTTCTCCTGCCTCCTTTCCATATCCCTCCTGTGCCGCCACCCCACATCTCCGCCACTCCCCCTCGAAACCCTACTCCGCTTCTATCTCCCTTCAGCCCCTCCCCCTTCACACCTCAACCTACTCCACTCCCTCTCTCTCTTATCATTCCTTCTTCTCCCCCAACCTCCTCCTCCCCCACCCATCTACCCTCTTCAGTTCTCTCTTCCCAAGATATCCTCAGCAACACCTTCCAGCGCCACGCCCACCGCCACACCAAAGCTGACGACGGAAGAAGAATGGCTTAGGTCGACTGCGTATGGGCACCAAACACCACAACAGCGAAACCCTCTCTTCCGCCTCCTCACCTCTTCCTCTTATAAAGCCCTCTCTCCCAATCCCCCACTTGACCATAGCACGCAAAATCCGTTTTTTGATAAGGAGAGCGTGTGTGAGCTTGGGTCGGACTTCCCTCGGATAACTTTTCCGGGCTCAAACCGAGTGAGAGCTTTAAATAATGGTTAATCTCTGGACGAGATAGCGCGAGTAGTAAGTGGGTGTTCTCTATGAATAGCTAAATGTTCTTGATTGACTGCTTGGCTTCATAGGGTCAAAGGAATCTTCTGGTATCAACTGCGACGATTGTGTTTCAAATTACTATCGAATTCTTGCGATTTTCAGGGTGCCTTTTACCCAGTCAAGGTTTTCTTCGCGGCATTCACACCTAAATCCGATATTAGTGTTCCTACAACAAGACCAATTTTGTCCATAGCAAGTGCACAATATAGTTCCTAGGTAAAGTGGGTGGTACGTGCACTTTACCAAAACAGAGTTTTTCCATCTGGCGATTGAAGCTTATTCTAAATATATCATGCCTTCCTTATCGCCCCAAGTTTCTTTAAATTCGAAAGATAACTGTCCGAAACAAGTTTAATACTCCCATCAAACCAGAAACGTACTTGGTAGATATGGCGACTATGGAAACATTTTAAGATACGATTTAATTGTATAGAATATTATTATTTCCTGCATTTTATAGAGCATATTGGCATTAATTAAACATAAATGTAACATTTTGAGTATTAAGTTAATTTTTATTTATCGAAAAATGACTTTTGGTATGTTTGGCGCCTTTTGCAGGCGGCGCCTACGGCAAATACCCTAGTTACGCCGCTGTATCAAACAATTTGAAGAAAGATGAAAGGGGTGATTTATCCCTTAGAATATTACGTTCCTTATACGTACTATTTTTCACTTCATGATAGATCAGAAATGCGGCGCTACAGCATAAACTCTTTCGTGGTTGTTGAACCTGTTAAACTTCTGGGAACTACTATTTTCGGATCCTTCTAAAAATATCTAAAAGTATTTTTTCCTTTATTTGTCCAAGCGGAAGTTCAAAATAATTTGTCGGTGCGAAAAAATGTTGACTTAAATCATGTTTCGCTTTGCTATAAAGGTACTTGATTTACCAGTTTCTTCGATAACAAAATTTCCATGCAGCGTGTACTTTTCATAAAAAATGAAACCTACAGTGAACCTCATTATTGAATCCTTCCCATCGAGCAACTTAAAATGATATATAATGGGAAAAAAGAATAAAAAGTTCCATCAAATTTATGTGAAAAAATAAATAACCATCTACATGACTGACACATGAATTTTTTAACAACGACGGCTACAAAAAAATATATATATAACCATTGAACTATTCAATTCCAACATTGCATGAAATTATGACAGGTGCTGCCACATAGATCCTAAATATTCGCGACATTCCAGCAATAACCACTATCTATAGAATCTAAATTTGAAATAATTCGGCACTTCTTTTCACTCTTCGTCATTTTTCTTTAATTTCTTAACTAACCGATCTTTTCCATCCTTTCCGTTTTTGGAATATCCGAGTAAACCAGAGAAATAGTCAACTCTATTTATAAAACTACCAACATAAGAGAAGTACTTCAATAATATTTAACGTGGAGCAGAAAATGAGGGAAAACACTTTGTAATGTGTTTTCAAAGCTAGCTCATTATCCTAATGATACTCGCCATTGTAATAGCTTTAAATGTTTTGCAAGGCGTCACATGTTTTTTAAATCTCCTTTTTATCAGCGCCTTATATCAGTATAAAATCCAATTAGGTCGCAAATGTTTGTGTGAAGTAATTACTCTGCAAATAAATACTCCTTATAATGCCTTTAAATTAATGAAACAATTTAATTGAATTTCTAACATTACCGGTCATATTCCGTTTAAATTCAAACGCCGATACTCGAAATACCACGCCGACCTAATAGATTTTCAATGAATCCTAAACAAGCGGCATTCATTTGCAAATTTAAAAATTCTAATACCAACAGTTAAAAGAATGACAAATTTATTCGCGGCATAAACACCATTAGTATGTTATTTAGATAATTTTTAAATAACGTTACAAAATTATTTGCTCCGTTTCATTCGTGACAAATATTTCGCAAATGAAAAACTGAGGGAGAGACCGTTTAAAGAGGCGTTACGCAGTTTTTGGAAAGCGCATCGTAATTCCGTCAGAACGAAGTATTTTTTGCAGCCTTGATCATAAGGTTGGAGTCATTTTTTCTCTCGGTTTGGTCACAGATTTTTTTACATTTTTTTGCGTCATCGAACACATTTCCAGAATGTATCGCACGGTAAAAAATTCGTTTTTCAATTTTCTACGAATGAGTTAAGGGGTTGGAGGCCGACCGACTGAGAGCTGGGAGAGCGTGGCGCTAATGTTTCCAGGAAATTGCTTTGTAATGAGGGTGCCATGCTACCCCTTGAGTTATCGTCAAAAATAAGCCAAGAGCACGTAATACAAGTTAAAGGATAGCCGTTTCGGAGGCTCCGAAAAGGGAATTGGGGACTGCGATTCCTACAAGACCTATATAGTGCAAGGAAGTGATAAGAGGCGTCGGAAAAAGATACAATCTTAGAAACTGCAGCGTGATTTTTTTTTAAAAGGACATCGATTTATGTTTCAAGCTAAAATCAAAAGCTGCAAGTCAATTCAAGCTATCACGCAACCAAATAATATTTGTCGCCGTCGCTTCTCTTTGACTTTCTGAGTACAAAAAAAGCGCAAGTCCAACCCAAGGAACATCGTCGTCACGAAAATAAAAATCTGAAAATCAATGTCGCCGTAACAATAACATCTTTACGTAGAGGCAGAGTCGGAAGTAAAGAAATTTGCTCCTTAGGCAACGTTTGGAAATATCTCCTCTTCTAATGCCAGTATACAGTACAAAATTTTACCTCTCAAAACTAGATTATTTACAATGTAGAGATAAAATATATTTTATAATAGAAAACGTTACAATTAAGAGTTCCAATTATTATTTCTTGCACCTCTAAGTGTGTTGCGCCCTAGGCGGATGCCTCGCCTGCCTAACTCTCCTCCCGTGTCTGCGTCGAGGAACAATCACAGACAAGATTTTGATCCATATTCAATAAACTCGGAGAAGTGGTTTCACAAAAAATTTAGCCGGATTATTATTTTCCTGCGGCTACGCATGCCTCGATTCTGGATAGATTTTCAACCGAATACACTTTCTGCTTCGAGTTAAGAAGAAGATAAAACCGACCCACCGTTCAGTCACTCGTAGTATAGAATGGAGATTACCATTCACGGAGTCAAAATATTTTTATTTCTTATCCATCCGAATTAATATGTGATTGGCATATAATTTACCTCGCTCAGAAATGAAAGGATTAAAATTGTTTTTAAATAACGGTGAAATCACAAGAGGTTAATGGCGTACGTAGTTCAGCGTTCGCGATTTCGCTTATTCGCGGATTCGCCTTTCCGCTGTCTTTCTCATTCGCGGGTGGCAACGCGGTGGTGGGAGGTCGACGAAAAGTATTCTTTCCGTTCATACATATTGGTCTGAGTTCTTTTTAGATTGAGGCAGGGTTTGGACAAAAATTTGCCTGGAGAATATATTTCCAACGGATGCGGCAAGGCGGTTACAAACGGAGCCTAAGAAACTGCAATTAATAGCGAAGGCATTCACGGAGATCGTTACTATGGCAATCACACTCGAGTATTAAATAAAAGATGTTCACCCATTCGTGGAAAGGAGAAACAACTTCAGCACACTCTATCAAAGATCCGTATGAAGAAACTTAAACAATATTAAGAACAAAAGTAAGGCAGTTTCAGATTAAAATATTATTCGCGGAGCTATCCACAAACATAATCCCCGCGAACAGCAGGGTATAACTGTGCAGCGCGAAACACTATAAAAATGTATATAAGAATTTTAAATAGAAAGGAGCATCATTGTAATAATTTTTTCACTTAATTAAATAAGAGAATGTATTAATTCCTATAATTAAGTGGATTTGATGGGAACTAAGGTGCGAAAACGCAATAAGTTAAACGTTTCGTTTAAATGTGGTGGCAGTAAATTGTGTAATAACAGCAATAAGATTTCGGAAAATCGAAGCATGTTGTCCCGTGGAAGGTTTTTGCTGGCCATGCGAATTGATACACTGCGCCGAATTTTAACCCAATTTAAATCTCATAGGAGAATTTTAATGGATAAGTCAAATAGTAAATGTCGCAAAGTATTCTTAGCAGCAATGAAGGTTGCGTATAATCTTGCATAAGCTAGTACAGTAATCGCTCCACATTCGCGGGAGTTACGTTCCTGAAAAACGCCGCGAATACAGATACTAAAGGCTTATGGTGTAAATGGGGGTAGGGGAACAGCTACCCCCAGTTTATATAGTAATAACATTGTTATTGTTTTTATACTTATATTTAGTATTAATAAGCATCGCCTGTAGTTCTGGAATCTTTACTTCTCGACGTAGAATTAAGAAAAATACGCGGTAGCCATAATAACGCACCCAAAGTTTTATTAGCACTATTTTAAAGAAAAATTGCGAGAATAATTCGAGTAAATATGGTGATTCATTTACAATTTAATGCATTCATAAAAAACAATAAATAAATGATGACCCATACCTTTAATATTGGCGTTCATGTCCCTTTAATGTTAATGTTAATTGCGGCGTTGGAATTGTTAGTTGGACGAGGTTCCCTTCCGTGGATCATCCATTGGCGATCCAGCTGATGAATGAGGAGAACTTCGAGCGTTGGCGATGCTACTTTCGGAGACAGCATTTAAGCTCTTCAATTGGCTTGTGATTGGCTTCTGCTTCAACTATTTGAAGGTCTTTGTAAACTTCTCTATAAGGATTTAGTAAATCTTCCATACTTCTCTTAAATTTAATGCTTCGTTCCTTGACTGGGTCAACAACAAACACTGTATCCATAAGTTCAGACGCCTGTTCCATTATCCCTGCCATTTTTTTCAAATTCAACTTCGACTTTGTAGTCACATCCTCCTCCACATCATCATTTTCATCATTAAACTGAACAAGTTCATTAAGGTACTCTTCAGTTAGCTCTCCATTCTGCGAGTAAAAAGTTCAACTATCTCTTCTGGTTGCAAATCCTCAAACCTCTCCCTTCCAATATCATGTGCCACCCTTGCAATCATCTTCACTTCTACATCAAGCGAAGGAAATCCATCGAAGTTAATGATGGATTCCTTCCACAATTTTCCCTAAAATGCATTTATAGTCCAAGGTTCCATCTCTACAATTGACTCTTTAATGTTTCGTATGCAATCTGCAATGGTATACATTTTTCAGCATTCGGCTACAGTCATAATGGGGTCACATTCCATTTAATTTAAGATGTGACGGAATGTGCGACGAGTATAGTAGCTCTTGAACGCTCTTGGTCTAAGGGTTCGAGAAGTGAAGTTGAATTTGGGGGCAGAAAGATAAGTTCGATGTTCGGATGTGCCAATTGAATAGGGTAAAGCGAGGAGAGATGGCGCATCTCTAGTTTACATAGCATAGTCAGGGGCCAGCAACGGCGTTTAGTGCAGAGTGAACAGTGAACGTGTACACGTTGACAAATTCATTCTTTATTGTGCAGTTTTTTGTGTGATTTACAAACGAATTTCATTTACAGCTCTTGTTGATAAGTGCCTGAATTTTCATATATCATTTCTATTATTTTTATTTCGCATGTTTATCGCGGCAATAATGAAAAACTTGTTTTCTGTAGATGAAGTTGGGTAAGTGGAATGGTGGCATTATAACTTGTATACTGTTCCGCCATGTTTTGTCCAGAGGAGAAGGGTGCGTCATCAATCCTAACATTTTAGGAGAGACGGCCGCTTATTTTGTAATAAATATGAAATATAGAAAATTATTTATTTTAAGTAGATCTTGCTTTTCGGTTTACCAACACAAATATTCCAATAAGCCATCTCTCCTACCCATCTTATCTACCCTAGGACGAAAGATGGAAAAAACGGGGTTTTGAAAAATCGCTTAAAATCATATACTTACCTCATTTTTTTCTCTCACAGTGGATTTGTTGATGTTACATGCCCTACCAACGGACGCTATACTTTCACCTGTTGACAGCTTTTCTAACAATTCAACCTTTTCACTTAATGACAACTTTTCTTGCTCGTCTCACTCTTTTATCGACACTCACTTCACATTGCGTTTTGGGGCTTTGATATAAAATACTATGAGCAAGCATAATGACATTTTATCGCACGATGTTTTAAGATAGGCGACCGCGAATAAGTGAAGTTTACCTCCAGCGAATGTTGAAACTTGCTACAATAATTCCCGAGCAAATAAGCAAAATCGCGAATATGAAACTCGCGAACATGGAGGGATTATTGTATACGCTAAGACATTTCTGCGAGGAACGTCGAAGTCTAAATATATGATGTGGACTTTTATTAATGAAATTTTGTTTAATGAGCTCTTATAAATTGCCAAATTTTAAAAGGTATTGCACCAGGGATTCCATTCTATTTTTAGATCCTCGAGCGTATCCGGATAGCGCATTATTATCAGTGAATCTATCAACCACTAATCTACCGGATAAATCCATTTTTTTATTTCAGCAGATCGTTCAAGCAGTTTTGAATATGGACTACTCCGGCAATGTTCGAATATAAATTTCAACCCTTTATTCATTCATTTTTAAGTGTTAAAATGTTTTTAATTTTTATGCATTAATTTTTTAAAATACTTTATTCCCCGGTTCTTTTTAAGTTGTGCACGAGAATAAAAAATGCACGAAGTTTACTAACTTCAACGGGACCAAGTCAAATGAAAAGTCTTTAGAACTAAAATCGAGAAACTCGTCAATTTCCACAAATCGCATGTAGTTTCATCATAATCTAGTCTTCTTGTTTGCGGAGAATTATTTAAGAATTAGTTTTAGGTAAAAAGATAAGTATATTATTACCATTTTAAATTTTTAGAAAACCTATTGAACTTTTAATTTTCACCTTAGTTTTGTGTGGGCGCAACGCAACCGAATATTTTTCTGCAATTCCTTCATTATCTTCACGGTAAATCAATCATTCCTAAAATGCTAACCTGGAATCTATATTGATAAATCAACAGATGAATTTAAATTTAATAATGATAGGTTTTGTCGAGATAAAATCCTAACAACCTACACAAATGCTATGAACAAATAAATTGAAAGGCCACTTTTCTTGGTTAACAAAATATTTTGATAAACTATTTGGACAAATGTAGTTGCATTTTATCGAAATTGGAGAATCCATGGAAACCGCTCGAGATACTTCAAAAATGCCGCAAATATTTGTGGGCAGGTGTCGCTCACTCAACTCTCTTACGTAAAACAAAATAATATATTCGGCACCATTTATTTCTCACCGATTGATACGAAATTATTTTTTTCCGACCGGAAACAAACCAACTCATCTGCGTTATCGGACGAAAACATAGACTCCTCGCGGAACAAACTAATCGGATATGACATTTGTACTTTACCACTCGTCGGCCTGAAGCGCCCCTCCGTAATTCTCGAGTTATCTCAATTTTCTCCTGAAATAATTATAACTCCTCCGAAGTTAACAGGCACTAAAGAGTTTATTCTCGTAAGCAAAAACCATTCTTCCAGCAAATTGATACCGAAGGCAATCCCAAAAGATCCTCGGCTGACGAATTTGCCCATTTCTCCCTTAGACCGCTATCTTCCCCGCCCTTCAAACTCAAACTCTTTATCATTCTCTTATGTCTGTATTCCACTTTGCCTCCATCCTCGGGAGGTGTGCAGAAGATTGTGATATAAGAGTCCCCTTGTCCTCATCTTCCACCGCCATCTTCATAGCACAAAAAAACTACAGCCGGATATTTTTAATCCAGTCCGCGTGCAATTTCCACGGACTGAAACAAAAATCTACCTTCCCTTTTTACCCCGCCTCACTCCCTATCCCACTCCTATTCTTTCTATCTCCTCACCCCATCCCCTTCACGTCGTAAAGCGAACGAGAGAGAGAGAGAGAGCTTTTCCTCACAGAAAGGAAACCAATATTCAAGTTGCCCTCGAGGGAACTTAAGGTGTGACGTTCAAAACCTCATCAAACACGGAGCCGTAACCCCGTCGAGGAGAGTGCCGCTCCGCGGAGGGACGAGGAAGTAGGAAAAATAAAACCCTGACGAAAAAGAAAAAAACAACAAAGCAAGATCAGATCGCACTTCCGCCCGTCCTCCTCCCCCCCCCCCCCTCATCACATTGTCGCCTCACGTTCAGTTTTATTTTCTCGTTTTCCCTCCTCCCCGCCACCGGAAGCGAGGTCGGTGTTGAATGGCGCACCGCCACGTGGAAGCGGTCCGCATTAATTAATCCGTTAACGTCGTTCCTCGGAGACAAAACGCAATCGGAAGTGGTTTTGTTTCTTTTATTTTGCCGACGGGCCTCACTATATATCGCTGTCGCGCGTGGTCCCGAAATAATGGGTGCCAATGAAAATCTCAAGTAGCTCCGTATTTCGGAAAGCTGTCTTGCCTCACTATTCCGAATATAAGATCTTGCAAGGAGGGGAACAAAGCTATTGTGAAGGGAATATCGTATGGCCCAGGAAGTTTGACCGAAGACCTGAAAGCCTCAATGGAGATAACTTCCCTTTTCGCTGTGCTTTGTTCAAAGACAAAAATTAGGCCAAATTTTTCCAATGTTAATGAAAAAGAGGAATCGTTCATGCAGTTTTCGTCGCACGTTCCTTGCGGTTGGCAAGACTTCAGTTACTATGAAAGGTAAGCAGAGAAAAAAATAAATTTAGATTAAATCAAATCAGACTGTATTTCCATTGCCTTTCAATCTCTGACAAAAGGTGCTCTTTTAACAGATATAAGCTTGTTCTCTTATTTATTCCTGTGATTCTCGCAATAAAACATTTAACATATTTATATTTTTAAGTTCCTTAAATATGGAAAATATTGGGCAAAATAATGTGCAACGAAGACTGGAAACTACAGTAATTCTTGGCTATACGTCGTTTTGGCCATATTTTGCCAACGAATTTAGGAATCTTTTCGTCTTAAGTTGCGTTGCTTTGCATGTACGCTGTTTGTGAAGAGCCAAAGGCGAAATTTAATAAATTCCAATTTCAATATACAAAACGCTATAATTTAAAATCCCTTAAGTCGTGTTTTAATTTAATTTATTGTTATTTATGTGACTTCATTAAATTTCGTCTCCACATACGGGGTCGCAAAATGTACCCGATCACTGCCAAAAGACCCTGCACGTGGGTGGCAGTGTTATGCAGTAGTTTCATCTTGAGAACATTCCTAGATAACTGTTATTATGTGCATTAATTTTGTCTATTTCAATTTCTCACCTTATTTTCAACATGTCTCGTACTATTTTATCAATTATTGTTTGCGGTCAAATGTCACAAAATTCCCACCAGGAACGTAATTCCAGTTATTATCATTATTTCATATACGACGTTTAGTTATACGTCGCAGTTTTAAGGAACGCATCTGCGACGTATAGTGGGGACTTGCTGTATACCCACGTGCGAGCTGATTCAAAACTACAATCTACTGTGATCGCTATAGCTTTTATAAAATACAACATAAGCGATTGCAACCGAGTTATAGAATGTTTTTCGTTAAGCATAAAACAATATGACGACGCCGATAGCATTCAAATATCTATAAATTATAATTTAATTAAACTTAAATTATTCCAATCTTGTAATTTACCTATTTCTAGATGGAATAAGGTAATAATAAAATTACAGTAATCGAAAGAACTCTACTGGGAATTACAGCGCGTTTTTCAATCAAGTTTAACAAGTATACTATATTATTGAACAATTTCATTGCGCATAGCTATTGCAGGTATTAATGTCTTATGTTAATATTCTTTAACTAGTAAACATCGTTGAAGTCACTGCTGTTGGGAAGTTTTTGTTAATGACTTTTAAAGCGTTATTGATAATAAAAAAATTTGGCGATAACATAATATCTATATCTCATCATTTTTATTTTCGTCGAAATAATAATTAAAGGAGTAAATGAGCATTTAATAAGCTAAATACGTCAGGAGGTGTCCACTGAAACGAAAATTATATTATTCGAGTTTTATTCTTGACTTGTGAAAATATTTTTAAATTTAAGACTTACATATGCGACAAAGAACTTTGTCCTACTGGAATTTTTGCAAAATTACCTCCAGCGTGAAAAATGTGCCCGAGCTAACAAAAAACGCGCCGTCATCTGGTCACTTAAAATTTCATATGAGAACAGTTGACATCAAAACCCAAAGTCTTAATCATCGCATCAACCCAACCAGGCAATAAAAATGCCTGCCTTACTTCCACACGGTTTTACACCCCCTCCCCCCTTAAATCTCCGCGACCATTTAAAATTCATGCTTGATAGATTCGATAATTGCCAGACAATTTCAATTAAGGAATACGTTCTCGCGACAGCTTTAGTTTTATATACTTATATTTCTTTTAGGGAGAGCACCTTTTGTCGCCCCTAAACCTCCACAAAATCCCTATCTCGGAGTGACATCCTCTCCGTTGTGCCCTCTTCAAGCAGATTTGCCAATTCCACGCCATCATTCGCGCCACTGTTCTTCCCGCTATCTCACGGAAACAGAGTTCTCGATGGCAGTACCAAATATATGTCCGCATCATTTTTCTCCCTTACCACGTAGAATGCGAATCATGGAGTCTTTTCCTGTCTTCATTCAACTGAACCCTTTCAAGGGATTGTTCCCGAAGTAAGCCTTTATTTTTTTGCTAAAAAATGAAAGACCAATTTCTCCCTTATCGCAAAGCGAATTTTTTACGAAAGCATAATGAGTTCATAGGGTTTTTTAACACACCCTTTTTTGGAATTATACGTATATATAACCGGTGTACAAGCTATATAATGTTTCACCCAATAACAAAAAGTTCATCGGAGGAGTTGCATTTCTCAAATCTTTACCGAGATTCTTTTATTTAGTGAACGAATTCCTCGTATGTTTACCATTTTATCGGCAAAGCTACACATGTAGGGATGATTCGCTTGAGATTTTTTCAACCAAGTTAATTATTCCGATGTAAATATTATTCCACTCTCCGTCGTCAGAATATTTCAATAAAAAATTCACGAACTTGGAAGATTCTTTTCTAATTTATGACGAAGACTCCTTTTTAAATTGGAAACAGTAGTTCCTGCGTATTTTTCTGTTTTTAATCTCCTTCGGCCGGAGTAAATTACAGAGTATTTTTTTACGGAAAACGGGATAAAACAATGCGCCCTTTCTCCACGAGCACTCTTCTCCTAAACATTTTACTGAAATATTTCCCCAATCTTTTTGAACGGGTTTTTTTCAAGAGGAGTTAATTAATTTTTCTTTCGGGGGATGATTAAATACCGAATTCATCTTCCGGGCAAAAAATATCAGAAAAAACTCCTTAATCCAATAGTTTTCCGCTCTCTTCCGCTGAAAATCCATCCCTCTCCCTCCCTGCCACCCAAAACACCTCCATTTCCCCCTCCTTTTTTATGCACGCTTTTAAAACTGTAACAACGCAGCCTAGCCTTCATCATTTTTCCCCACTCCCTCTCTCCGCCAATCTCACCTTTTTTCTCTCCCTTTTTCCCGTCATCCACTTAAGCCGGAAAACCGTCCCTTCTCTCCCTCTATCCCTACACACCTTCTCCCTCCCTCCTTATGCCCTCCTCCCTTGCCGCACTCAAAATTCCTTCAACCTCTTCCCCTCCATTCCCTCTAGCACCGCCCGACCTTCCCCCTTTCGGAAGCCTGTGGAGGCGTGATACGGGCGGCGGGTCTTTCCTCCTTAAGACTGATCTATCTTCGCGCCATTCCTCCCTACTTTCTCTCCAGCAACTCTCTACCCTTCCTCTCATCCTCTGTCTTATTTCCACCCCTCCCATACCCTATTTTACCCTTTCCCTCGCTCGCATCCTCGTAAGCGGCCATTCCGCCGTCTCAAATCTTTCTTTCCCCCCCCCTCTCTCCCTTCAAACCCTCTAGCCATCCCCACGCCTCTCTCATTCTCTCTCTCCGTCCCTTGGGAAAATGGAGGTTTTCCCACGGGGAGATGTAACTCGGGCACGTCATTAGCGCCGCCGCCGAAGTAGTCGCATAAAGATAACTGCAGACGCGCGCGCGCGATGTATGCAAAGAGGTGAATGAAATCAACGACGCGGCGAGGGATGGCAATGGGATAAACAAAGGGGTCTAAAGGGGGAGTGAGGGGAGGCAGGGTAGGGGTGAGGGGGAGGCGAGGAATACCAGCGCAGCGCCCTCGTCTACTTCTCTTTCCCTCCCTACCTAACCTCCCCATCTCTACCTTCTTCCTTTCCTTCCTATCCTATCTTTCGCAGCGCATGTATGTGAGTGTGACTATTTATTTAACAATGTGTATATAGATATGCAGGACGGAACAAACCCAGACGCCCGTTCGCCATCGACGACTAAGAATTGCACAGTGACCATTTTTCTATTATTTTTTTTACTTCAGTGGATTTACTGATTAGATGTTTTTTCACTTATCTATACATGTATTTATTTAAGTATTGTGCATATTGTAATGCATACAGACAAGGGCGGTCCGAGGAATTTTGGCGTCCCGGGCGAGATAGCACACCAGTGCTACCCTCCGTAAATCTACCCTGGCCCTTGAATTTTGGAAGTGGCTCTTATATTTGCACCAGAAATTACCAGGCCTGTATATATTAATATATACCTATATATACATATGTCTATATATACATATGTAGATACGAACGCACAAACGAGGGCGAATACTTTTGTCGTACACGGACCACCAGAATATCTCGACCAACAATACGCGGTCTCTCATAAGAGATCCAACTCTGTATAAAAACAAGTAAGATACACTTGCTAAGCAAGAGGTGGAAGTACAATTTAAAGCTGGGTTTTACTAAAACAAACGCACTTCAGAAAAAAAAACTAGAAAAATATCATCAAATATAGAAAATAAATTTTTACCTCCCTTAGGGAAAGAAACAAACCGCACCGTTGGTATGTAGATATTATATCTTCCCATCTGTGAAAACCTCTCTCCTCTAGCTTCAGTAGTTTGGCTACAGTACCAATTCATACCTTTAAATTTTCCGATTCAGAAGCAACCTGGAGGAAAACTTACGAACTACTTGTAATATCTAATCAATGTAAAATTCTTAGAATGATATGAGCTATCTAATTCAAATTCCAAATATCCGTTGAAACAAAAAAGTTGATTGTCCATATAGAGTAGAAGAGTATATCAGCACGTTTTTCCTTTTGAGAAAACGTGTTAAAATAAATCACCTTTATATATTTCAAAATTCTCCATTATGTTTTAAAAATCGTTTCCGCGGTCATTTTTTAGGGCGTTTACTTACGTCAACAGACACATTGATAAAATTATGAACGAGAACCAAAGTAGTTCGAGACTATCTTTATTATTATTCAGCTCGAAATAATAAGCATTATAAATTTTTGTTTGAGTTGGACATTCTAATTTAGTATTTATCGAAGTAGATGGACACACGTACTTCTTTCAGGAAATATAATTTCTATTAAATCGAGATTGAAAATATTCAGAACGATTAGGTGTTTTCCCGCATACGGGTTTTGACCAAATGTGATGCATTATTGTCATAATTGGTTTTCCCACGTAAATAAGCTGAATATCCTATTTTTATTATATCCATTACACCATAATAAATTGTGATTAGGTGTTTATTTTCACTTTATTTATCTTTGTTATATTTTGTTTTCTATTTAGTAGAATTATATATTTTCACTTTACCGTAATTTAATTTAGAAATAAAACATTGTAATTTCCACTAAAAAGATTAACTCGACCTGATGATGCTGTAATAGGCTTAGCCGGTCAAGTATATCTCTTTCAGGGGAAATTACAGTAAGTGTTTTATTTCTATTACGAAATCTTTCCACAAAGTGGAGCCTTTCCAAGTTGATTTTGTTAATTTAATTACTATGTATAATATTTTATTCTTCCGTAAATCACAAATGGAATTTAGATGTAAGTGTAGGTTTCCAAGCCTCAACCTCGCCCAAATAAAGGCATCTATCTCCAATTAATTTATATATCACATTCAATCTTTTTTTATTTAGCAAGGAGTCATTATAATTTCAGACGCAATAGCTCTCGGTTAAAAGCAACAAATTACGTTTTACGGATTACTTGATCTTTAAATCAAACCGTGAAGGCTGCTGGATGTGTGATGCCCCGACAAGTTGCACGGCTAATTAGGACAAGAAGGCAATTAAAGAGAGCAATTTCTACTCGGTTTAATGCATCTTTGCGGCGCGCGTGGAGTATCACTTTACCCCGACCAACAAACTAAGCGCAGAATAAATGTATTCGTTTACATGCTAAAGCTTAAAGAGAGAACGGAGGAGGGAAGAGGGAGAGGAGGGGGAGGGAAGGGAGGCGAAGAGGATGAACGAACACTGATACCACCCCCACAAGACTTCATGTCGGGGCATGAAATTTTCATAAGAAACTTACTCGGAACGAAAGATATGACGGAAACTTTAACTGGGATTAGCGTTACTATCGCGTGGGAACGCAAAAGTCTGTCATTTCAGGCGGGGTTCCTTGTAGAGAGAGGAGTCTAAAGACTGCATTTTTAGGTCGAACAAATTTCTGAACATGAAACCACCATGTGATATTCTATGCGGAGGCGGGATCTTATAGAAAGATAGCGCTTTCAAAATGTGTTTTGCCTATGCGAGGAACCATGCGCGTGCGCGTGTCGCTAAGTTAATTTCAAAGGGAAACAATCAGCTGAAACCTAAGTTAAAGCACAGCTGGTTTCCTAGCATGGATCCATATGAGGGAGTACCTCTAAACGTGTTTAAACAATATCCGCGGTGCTATTGCGTATCGACTGTCGTTCGCGGAGAATTTCGTCCCTCTTTTTTTTAAATCGATTATCTTGTATGTGATGTAATACTGTTTGCAGTGTAATTCCGTATAGAGTCAAACCGGAATAACGCCAAGAGCTCATCCTATTTTGTATATTTTAATTTTATTAATTAGTCCGAGCCAAACTATGGACACGGAAATTAAACCAATGTGCAGACAACGGAATGATGTTTATTTTTTCATTGCTAAAAGAATTTGAATCCGATCAGAATAAGCACAGAAATTACTTTGAAATCCGAAATAAAATGCATTTTTCCTTGTTTTTAACGATAATAAAATTACAACTACCGTGGCAAATCGCATCATCGGCACGTTTGAGAGAACGATGCATTGGTATGTGAAATATCCGTCGTGTTTGCTTTTCAATCGTAGCACGCAATTTCGTTTCTGTTTTGTTCGAATGTCAACAAAATAAATTGTCGATTTTATTTTCCAACCGTATTTTTGTATTTCGTTAACTTCTAAAAAAGCAACTGATCTGGAAAATTATGTAACTTTTTTAACAGCATTTAAAATCGACTACATACATACATACATACTAAGGGAAAACGTCTCTTATCACTTTAGTTCGTATTGCTTTATTTGAAAGTGATTAAATATTGGATACCAATTTATATCGCGTAACAGGCTAGAATATTTATGGCACCCCTTTTACTTATTTATTATCAATAAGTTTTACCGAGTAATGAATAAATTAACATAAACTTGAAAAACATCTTAACAAACATTTACGGAGGAAGTCCTGGGGTGCTATCTCGGTCGAGGCATCAAAATTTCTCGGGCCGTCCATGCTGACAGGATTAGGACACTTTTCGACGGTTCAGGTTCTAAAGAAAAAAACTGTCTTCAAAAAATATAATCATGAATTGTAGATGAAAAATCAAGCTATGTATTCGAGCAAAAACCACACCGCTCAGTAGTTTGCGATCCACCCTAGGAACGCGGTCTTTCCAATTTCATATATGAAGACACATCAATCTCCAACTGTTGAGACGCCTATTCGGCGGGTGATAGAATTTTCGTCTCGAATCCCACAGCCCTGAAACCTTGATTTGCAATCCTACGGCGGCGTTAAACAAACAGAGAGGTCTAATTTTTTTCAATTGTAATTTTTGGTGTCGCGCGAGAAAAAAACGCATGGAAAAACAAACAATATCATATCTAATCCCGGAGGATTACGAAAGATATGCATTAATGGCTTTTATGTATTGCCCTACCCAACCCCCTCCATTCCCCCCGACCAACGGACGATGAACAAGGCACAAATCCCTACTCGGTTTTTTCCCTTCCCTCCTGTTAATTATTTCCCGGAGGTTTTTTAAAAAAATTCCTGAATTTCACGGTGAGGTGAAAGGGAGGGAGGTGGGGTGCAAAGGACAGGCGCGTAAAATGAAAGGATAGCGAGAGTAAGGAGAGTTAAAACGTAGAAGGAAAAAGGAGAGAGGGAGAGAATTAGGAATAAAGGAGAGAGAACCTAAGGAGTGTGAGGGAGGGGAGCATTCTTCATCGAGCAGACAGCCACGCGCCGCTTTCATTCATTCGTTTATTTCTCGACGGGTTACCGTTTTCACCGTGAGGAGGGGACACTTGGCACGCGACAACCGGGGCGTTTCGGTCGAAAACAAAACAAGGAGCGAGACACGCGTTGAGAAAAAGAGAAAAATTTGTGGAAAGATGAAGAGGAGAGAGAACTGAATAAAGGGAGGACGAAGGGAGAAAAGGAAATGGGAGATAAAAGAGATAGTGGTGAGAGATAGGAGATGAATAGATGTGTAGCTAAAGGGAATCAGAGAAATGGTTAAAAGAAAAACAACAAGAAACAAATGAGGATAGAAAAAACTGGGATAAATAGAAAATAAAAGGACAAAAAGTACATGAAGAAGAGAAAAGGAAATACGCGATAAAACCAGGGAGAAAGAGAAGGCAGTCTGAAAAAAGGAAATTTAGAGAAAGAGAATGAACGTATCGTTTTAAGTGAACTTTTTTATAAATTTTGCGTGTCAAACGCTCACAAACTCATTTAATTAGTTAGTCGTTAAAAGCTGAAATGATAAGGCATTATATATGACATTAATTTCAATATTTCTGTAACCAATGATGCAATGAAATGTTAACAATAATCTGTTTTCCTGTAGTAATTATTCCCTCAACGACATCTGGTGGCTAAAGAATATTTAAACATTTGACATCTGTATTTGGTTCGATTAAGCTTTGATAAAGTTATTTGTTGCGGAATTATAGTGCTGTTAAATTTACTTTTTTCTCAATGCATAGTTTCACAAACAACCGTCAATGATGGAAACAACGGAAGGAAAAGAGTTGGTAGAAAAAGAAACGCAGAGAAACAAAAGATATCGTTAAGTCGGCGTGTGCGTGTCAGCCTGCAGAGAAGAAAAGGAGGAAGAGAGAAAGAGATGGGATGAGGAAAGGAGAACTGAGTTGAGTGGGAGGAGAAGATCTCTATCTCTCCGTTTGATGGTCTCTTGATATCAGCAAGAAGGAGAGAAAGAAAGAGAGAGAGGAAAGGAGACGGAGGCCGTTAAGGGTGGAGGTCGCGGATTGGTCGCCCGCACGGGACGTAAAGGGTGTCGATATTAAGCACCCTCCCCTCGGAACCGTTAAAGAAAAAAACTCCCCCCCTCGGGACAAAAATCCGACAATAAACGACCCCTGAGGAGGGAAGGGAACCTCATTAAGGGCACGCGAGTGGTGACACCACGCGGCGAAGAAAAAAGTAGGCAATGGGTAGCGCCATGGTGAGGAAATAAGGGAAATTAGGGAGAAAGAAAGAGGCAGAGGGAATAATAACGAAGAAACGAAAAGCGAGTCGGCGCCCAATCGGAAAGAAAAGTACACCATTAGGCGGATATTCGGGAAATCTTTCCGTTCCCGCTCATTGGTAGCATTCATGGCGAAGTTTTTTTGCGGTTTCGGAATAATCACTAAAGCCACCGATAGGGCAAGGGCGACAAACAAGTGGCATGGCAATTTGAGATTATGGGGACTCGATTCACAAGGAGCGGCGTAACAAACAGAGATCGGCCATTAAAAAGCGGAGAAATGGCCTCCTTTTATTGCGGCCGGTCCGTGAGAACGTTTACGCGTGCCATAAAATAATCGCAACGACGCGATAAAAAACAAAAGGCGAGAGAAATGAAAGGGTTATACAATAATTACGAAATGCAACGCTGACGCGATACGGCCCTTGCGTTTGAGCGTGACTCATAAAACATAAGGATTGCGAAACCTTTACGCGGCATTTAAAAAATAATTACGAAATATATGAAGATATTTTATGACCCAGATTTGTGAGAAACGGATTAATAGAGATTTGAAAAATCCAGTAAGTGATTGAGTCTCAATTTCATTAATAGTGTTGATCCCCAATTTATTAATGAGATTCAGATATAATTATTGAATGGCGATTAGGTAAGAAAGTAAGAGCAAATTCAACTAAAATCACGGTTTTTTCATAATCGTTTGTTCATGGTTAAAAATGTATTAATAAAGGAAGTATAATCGGAGTACCTATAATTTTGTAAGTAATGCCAAAAAAGAGCAATAATGGATAAATGTGATCACAATTTGCTCCGTGTCGTACTAAGTATACATATGCAAATACTCTTCGCCATAAATTCTCCGCATTAAATCGATGCTAAACCTAACATTTTCAGGCAGTGTGCAACTCTACATGAGAATATGCACGAAAAAATACATGCGACAAGTGCTGTCTAAGAGCAGACCAAGACGGGATTAAATTTGCGTAGCTTTGCCGTTTAAAATTTATTAAGCAACGTTGATACTAAATATCAGCCTATGGAACGCTACAAGAATCAAAGTAAAGGATTTATTCTATACGTAATTCAAATTAAATTTTCGACTCTCTGTTTGTCATAATACATCCGCACCAAAATTAATCCTCGATTTATTCTACCATCAGAAAATATCAATTTTTCATCTTCTTTAGACGTAAATGCCAACATAAAACTTTTTTAACGGTAGGCATTAACTGTTGAAGTTTTACTGCAAACCTCATTCCTCGAAAGTTTCGTCTCCAAGGTGGTCGCATTGCCAGTGTCATTTATTTAGTTATCGCGCTAACCTGACTTCGCTGCTATTGTCTGAAAATTTACAGGAAGCCAAGAAAAACTAAGATCACGAAAATATATCTCGTGAGCTTTAAGTTGACACGCTCAAGGTAATATTTTCCCTACAATCTGCACAAAAAAAGAGTCCAGCTTCTTAAGTTGCTCTGAATAAATACATTAGAAGAAATATTTAAATCCAATTTCACCGACTGATAATTCCTCGTAATTCCCACTAAAATATCCGGCGCTAACTTGTTTATATAACAGGATAGAACACGCCTTGGATAAGAATGAGTTAACAACAATAATGGGATTAAACATTAATTTTTTGCAATTTCGAGATGGTTTTTATACCAACGAAAATAAACCTTATAGATCGCATTTTATTTTCTCTATAGTAATTTGTCTTTAAAAGTGATCTTAATGCCAGAAAAAACATATTTATATCTCGCATTATATTCGTTCCTACATGTCCATGAGTTGAGCGAATTTAAGTTGCGAGCGAACATTCACTAAACTTATCTTCGGGCTCATATGAGTCGCCACAGTGTAAATTAACATACTCGGAATGAATTTGGAAACTAGCAAAAAATGTGAATTATTTTGATAGCTTGTACTTTTGGTGCGAGAAGCAATATTCTTTGTAAGAGACTATATGAAATGCAAAATGCAGATAATTTCGCGGATTTTATAGTATGATGATATTTGCTCATCCCAGACACCAATTCTAGTTATATTCTAATATAGTGCTATTCAAACGTTTTTTTTGCATGTAACCTTTGGAAAATTTCACCAACTACCGGGTAACACCACATGTTTTCGCAAAAAGGAAATTGCCCTGAAAAAATGCCATCTAAATCATGGAAAATGTACACTTATTCTCTAAAGTTATCAAATAGCTTATTTAAGCAATTTAATGAAAGTGAAAGTAGAATTAGATGGGGGATTGTAGTATATGAGATATCTAAGATAATACAAAGGTTTTGTTGGTGCCACTTTCAGATCCGGGGCGCCAAAATTCCTCGGGCCGCCCCTAGATGCAGGTATAAAAGTTTTTATATTTCATAATAACCATTGGTAATTCATTTCCTAAATGACTTCTCCGGGGGAAGAAACAAAGTAACAAAGTGAGTGGAGGGAATAAGTTAGTTGACGAGGGGAAGAATATTACGATGATGACTAGAACATAGTTGAAACCGGTCGCTTTTGGTTCTTCCTGAATAAAGTGAAATTTTTACATAGTGCTTCTCTCCCCATTTATTGTAAGAAAAAACTTTCAGCCTTCAAATCAAGTCTCTCTATCGCTTTGCATGCGAATAAACTGCGCGGTATTTCTGAAAAATACACCAAACCGTGCTTTAATAAAAAGAAAAATGGCGTTAGTTTTGCTTGAGCGAACCATTTTCTGATTTAACGCCCCTCCCCCTCCAAGCGACAAGGCAGCGAATTAGAACCTCCACAAAACTATATGAAAGCCAGCATCCAGATTCGTAACGTTTTTATACACATATCAGTTTCTGCGCAAAATATCATTACGAAACGCCATAAATTCCGTCAATTTTAATATTTTTCAGCGATCGTAATTCGGTCGAGCGGACTAAAAGCGCAACGTTTTATTTCACTCCCCATCCGTCCGATGGCGTAATCCTCGAATAACGCTCACTTAACCGTAATGCGACACAAAGTTGCCATGTAGATGTCGCTGCAAATACCAAAGACAACAATGTATTTTAAAACCTTGAGAACCGCATATCGGACTTTTGGCACCATTACCATGGAGACCAGTTAAAAGAGCTTCTTCGGATTCGAAAGGAATTCCGAGACGTTCCGAAATCACGCCGATCGACTCCGAAGAGGAAAAATAAAGAGTAGAGCGTGTTAAAAATTTTTTGCTTTGAGAAAGTTGGACCCAGCAAGTGGTCTTACCAAGTTCCACCCTCTCCCCCTCTCTCCACCCTTTGAAGACTGAAATACCCGACAAACATCTCCCGGCTCATTACGACGGTGACAAAGGTGCGTGACGGATAAAAAAAAACTCCGCACGCTCAAGCGAAAGCGTTTGTTTTTTCGCTTACTCTTTTTTTGCCAAAAAAAACTAAGAAAAGAATGCGCATTTTAATACGCTCCCTCACCTCACCGCTTCGAGGTAGAGAAAAGAAAAGGTTTTTTTATTAAAATAAAAAACTTCCCGAGCTATGTTAAAAATTCGACCCTACCCAACAATGAAATGTGACCATTACGTGACCGAATAATGCTTCCTGCGAAGAGAGAGAGAAGGGTCGGAGGTCACAAAGCAGTAGAGGCGTGGCCGAGGGGGTGGGTCTGGAAGAATAGAGAAGGAGTGAGTGGAGGAAAAGGAGAGATTAAGGAGGAGGATGGAGGTGAAGTAGTGGGGAGACGATGGAACTGAAATAGGAAGAGGGGAGAATAGGGGCAAGGAATGAGGGTATGAAGAGAGCTACTGGGGATATAATGGGTGTAGGCGAAGGGCGAAGATGGAAGATGAGAAAGGAGATAATGTGGAGAAAATGGGAAGAAAGGGGGAGTGAAGAATCTTGATTCTCTGTAAGGGGAAGAAAAGGATGGAAATAAAAAAGGGAAGGAGGCGAGATAGAGGAGGTGGAGGTAAAACTAGTAGGCGATGGAAAGAGGGTTTATAAGGGAAAAATAAAAAAGTGGAGGTAGGAGAGAAATAGCCTGGAGAGAGAGAGAAGACAGATAGATAACGATGAGGAGAAATGGAGAAAGTGAACTAGAAAGAACGCGGAGAGAAAATAAAGAGAAAGAAAAAGAGAGGGATCCTTTGGCAGACGTGATTAGGTTATGAAGAAGAAGAGAGTTTTTCAGTGGTGTGGGGGAGAAGGGGGAGAGGGGGAGGAGAGGGGGAGGAGAGGGGAGGAGAGGGGGAGGAGAGGGGGAGGAGAGGGGAGGAGAGGGGGAGGAGAGGGGGAGGAGAGGGGAGGAGAGGGGGAGGAGAGGGGGAGGAGAGGGGAGGAGAGGGGAGGAGAGGGAGAGGAGAGGGGGAGGAGAGGGGAGGAGAGCGGGAGGAGAGCGGGAGGAGAGGGGAAGGGAAGGGGAAAGAGGAATAGGCTCGGAATTATAAAATAAAAATCCGATTCGTAAAGCGGCGTTTATCTCTCCGACAATGCATCAAGTGTAGGGGAGTGGGATGGGTGGAGGAGAAAGTCGTGCTAATGGGAAATTACTTACGAGGGGAGAAAGAAAAAAATATGGGGAATGCGAGTGAGGGAGAGAGAAGGGCATCTTTGGGGAGAAGGAGAGGGGAGAGATCCTTCTCGTGCCGATTCAAGAGTCGAAAATCGGGATTTGAAGATAGCGTCCTTTTAAGCCTCCAACAAACCGAGTTTAAACTTCATGATTACGCTCTCGACGGAAAAAAGCACCACTTTCGTTTGAACAACTGAAGTGGCGGGAATTTCCTTATCTTCCGTGCCGTATTATAAACGCGAGGTTTACTTACTATCCAGAGATCTCAATTCAGAATGTTTTTTTTCTCATTTTTCCCTCCATAAGAAGAAATTTTCTCGCAGAGACAATATCGTGGAGCCTTAAATGAGTTAAACTCTCAATGTTCTACGTATTATTGGAGTTATGGAAAGGTCTCACTGGTAACTACCACACAAACTCGGCAGAAAATTTAATTCCATTAGTTATTATACACCCGCAACCTACTTTATAAGTAAATTTTATAAAATTAGAGGATCCGCGGGATCTTCGGCCTTGCTTAGCCCACTCAGGGCTGGATTAACGAAAGGGTTACGTTCTTGAAAAACGTTTCGTAAATCGAAATTTCGTAAACCGAGTCATATCCCATTAGGTTCCATTATATGATACAAGATATGTTCTCAAGGTAAAAAATCCTCCCTTATAAGGCCAATAACTTGGTTTTAAGACATATAATAAGGGGCGTAATCTATTTCGCGTAACTTGATGTCGTAGAGACTTGACTGACTATTCGATCACAGTTTGAAATTATAAATGATTATATCGTAAATTATGACACTTATTCTCAATGCATTTGTATTAAAATTCACGACGACAACGAATACTTGACGACATAAGTTTAATCGTAACTGGCGAGGCTGAATGCAAAGCGCGTAGCGCCGAGATATCTGTAGCGGGCCGGAAGGCGTGGTTGACGTGCGTGTAGTCAAGGTTTATCGTAACTAAAATAAAAAATACATAATAAAAATAGATAAAATAGTGCAATGCGTTCAGTAATAATTTAATTTAATGAAAAATACATCTTCATTCATGTCGTCGTATTTAGTACCTTATCATACAGCACGATTTTCTCTGATATGAAATCTTTGAATAAGACACGCACTCTGATTTTCTAAAGAAAAATTTTGAAAAAAAGGTGCGGGTGGTACTTGGATAAATACGGTGTATATATATATAATAGGGAAATAGGAAAGGGAAAGAGAGTTATCGATATATGAAGAGGACAGCGGAAAATAGGAGTATATGGAGAACCACGTTTAACCATGAATGATGTGTCTAAAGACAGATTACCTATGATGAGATATATATATATATAAAACCTTTCCTCTTCCATAACCATATATATATATATATATATATATTAACTAAAGGAAAAGAAAAGGTAGTGATGAGGGTGGCAACAAGGTGTTGAGGGAAGCCCAGCGGACACTCACCAAGTTGAGGACCAAGCTGGCAGGCTGCTGGGGGCGTCGAAGAGACACGTAAAACACACGAACACAATATATATATATATATATATATATATATATATATATAATATATATATATATACACTAGTAGAAGGTGCTTGCATAATGCAAGCATTTCATCTCACCTTCAAAAAACATTCATTTTTCAGACAGACATTTCATCATTACAAATATTCTTTTCATTCTAAATATTTCACCTCCGCAGCGATTTCCATTTTCCCCAAATGTAAAAATAATAGTTTTCAACAATCCCCAAATGTTGCAATTTTAAAAATTTTTACACTTTCTCCATTATGGGGTACTAATGCTACACAATTTAGCCAAATTTTAAAGTTGTAGCACTTCTAGAAGTCAAATAATATTTTCTAATTTTTTTAAATTAAATAATTTTTAACGGCCTCCGAAATTCATGTATGGTAAAATTGAAATGTTTTTTGTGATAGTTAACTACTTTGTACATAACTTGAAAATTTCAGATCCATAGCTCATCCCGTAATGTCTAAACAGTTATCTATTTATTTAAATTTTAAGAATTTTTAACTGCCAAACAAATTAAAATATCAAAATTTGTATAATCCCTATTTCGTTTTTTTATGAATTCTACTTGTAAAAAAAAATTCAACTCCGTGGCACATTCGGAAATACTTAAACCATGAAAATTTGTTTAAACAATTGCGAATTTTTAGCGGCCGCATTGTTGCACTTTTTCAAGATTTTCGTTTTTTCTAGTCGGTTTTGCACAAAATCCTACATATGAAAAAAATTTCGAATCTCCAGCACATCTGGAAGTTCCTAAACATTAGTATCCTCCTATATGTTATACTAGTAGTTGGTGCTTGCATTCTGCAAGCATATCATCTCAACATAAGAAAACAATTTTTCATATTTCATCATTACAAATATTTTTTTAATTTTAAATATTTCACCTCCGGAGCGATTTTCGTTTTTCCCTTATGTAAAAATAATAGACTAAAACAATCCCAAAACGTTGCAATTTCAAAAATTTTATACTTTCCCCATTATGGGATACTAATGATTCACATTTCTGCCAAACTTTAAAGTTGTAGTACTTCTAGAAGTGAAATAATATTTTCCAATTATTTAAAATTTAACATTTTTAACGGCCGCCGCAATATGGTTATGGAGAGATTCAAATCTTTATTTGTGCAAATGCACTACTCTGTACATAACTTGAAAATTTCAGCTTCCTAGCTCATCCCGTAATGTTTAAACAGTTATCAATTTGTTTAAATTTTAATAATTTTTAACTGCCAAAAAAATTAAAATATCAAAATTTGTATAATCCCTATTTCGTTTTTTTTAAGAATTCTTACTTATAAAAAAAATTTCACCTTGTTGACATCCATATATATATATATATAACAGCTTACGGAAAAGGAAAGGTAAAATGGATATATGGATGTCAACAAGGTGTTGGGATGAGGAAACCCAGTGAACACTCACCAATCAGACGACTTCAGGTTGGCGAGGCACCGGGGATGTCGAAGCGACACACGTAAAAGAACACTAAAACACAGAAACATCACAAACGTAGAAGCTTTCGGAACTACTCCTTCTTCAGCTACAGAGAGAACTGAAGGCGGTGACACTGGGTGGAGGCATGGGGGTGGAAGGGTAGTGCGGAAAGGTCGGGGATACGGAGGGGGTTGGGGATTGGTAGGGTGTTGGGAGAAGACAGAAAGGGAGTGAAAAGCTATCGAAGGTTGAGGCCTGGGGGAGTGAAGGAGTTTAGGAGATGGATATGCGAAAGCTCCCACTGACGGAGTTGGGGAGCCGAAGCATTGTCGGGGAGAGCGCGAATGACTCTCACTGTGAAGCAGTTGTTAAACTTTAAATTATGTTTGTTCGCATGAACGGCCACCGGCAGCGGTCGTTTGAGAATGACGCTGTTGCGGTGGCCGTTCATGCGGATCTTGAGGGGATTGCTGGTGAGGCCAACATAAAAGGCGGGACATTGGGTGCATCTCAGGAGGTAAATGATATTGCGGGTGGTGCAGTTGGTGGTGGAAGTTATGGGGTAGGTGACGTTGGTTGTGGGACTGGAGAAGGAGTTGCAGAGGGGGTTTATTGGGCATGTTAGACATCGGGGTCTACCGCAGGGGTAAGATCCGGCAGGGTGTAAAGGTGTGGGTGCTGGGGGTTCTTTCTTCCATAGAATATTTGCCAGATTAGGGGGACGGCGGAAGGAGAGCATCGGTGGTCTGGGAAATGGAGTCTGGTGAGGGGAGGATGAGAGGATAAGGTGGGCGGCTTTCAGGATGTTTTTCAGAATGTCGTGGATGCCGGGGAAATACAGGGTGGTTAGGGTGAGTTGGAGGGTGGAATCGGTGGAGGTGTGGGCATTGGGGTGGGAGTTAGGGGTGGCGGGTGCGACTTCCCGCCGGATTTGGTCTCGGATCAGATCCGGCGGGTATCCGCGCTGTAAGAAGGCATGTTCGAGGGTGGAGCAGTACTCGGACAGGGAATCTCTGTCCGAGCAGATTCTCCGCCCTCGTCGGGCTAGGGCGTAGGGAATAGAGGTTTTGGTGTGGAGGGGATGGCAGCTGTCGAACTGGAGATATTGAAGGCGGTTGGAAGGCTTGAGGTGCACGCTGGTGTGGATTTTGTTTTCCCGGATGGAGAGATCGACATCCAGGAAGGTGATGTTGGAGGCAGAGGAGTGGTGGGTGAAGGAAAGCGTGGGGTCGGATGAGAGGCGTTGTAAAAAGGATTGTAGGGAGTCGGGTCCATGTGTCCAGAGAAGAAAAATATCGTCAATATAACTCAGCCATAGGAGTGGTCTGGGGGAAACGTCAAGAAAGCGTTCCTCCCATTCACCTAAGAAGACATTGGCATAGGAGGGCGCCATGCGAGTGCCCATCGCGGTACCTTTTATTTGTAGGTAGTGGCGCCCTCCGAAAGAGAAGTTGTTTTTTGGAGCACCATTTCAGCCAGCTTCGTTAGGAAATGGGAGGATGGTCTTGTGTCAGGTGGTCTGGAGTCCAGTAATTTTCTCAGGGCGGACAGTCCTTGGTTGTGAGGGATGTTGGTGTAGAGGAAGCAGACGTCTATAGTGGACATAATTGTGTTAGGTGGTAGAGGGGAAGGGAGTGATTTTAGGCGTAGTAGAAAGTGGTTTGTGTCTTTGATGAAGGATGGGATTTGACGGACGAGAGGTTGTAGGTGGGAGTCAACATAGGCAGAGATGCGTTCCGTGGGAGAATTAAAGCTGGCAACAATGGGGCGGCCGGGGATGTTGGGTTTGTGGATTTTTGGGAGTAGGTAGAAGGTTGGGGTCCGGGTCTGTAGCTGAAGAAGGAGTAGTTCCGAAAGCTTCTACGTTTGTGATGTTTCTGTGTTTTAGTGTTCTTTTACGTGTGTCGCTTCGACATCCCCGGTGCCTCGCCAACCTGAAGTCGTCTGATTGGTGAGTGTTTACTGGGTTTCCTCATCCCAACACCTTGCTGACATCCATATATATGTATATATACATACACATACTATAATGAAGATTAACAGCCGTAGACGGAGATGATGAAATCGTGTTGTCTCCAACCTCTTCAGGTTTACCGCCTCAAAAGTAAACGTTGAAAGAAGGCGCTATCGTGATGTTATTTAGATACATTTGTATCAATGGAGGCTTATGTAACGGCACTCGATTAATCGTATGGAGAACTGAAAGATTAATTCTTTACTGTTCAATATTGACAGGTGACAAATAAGGAAATGTCGTTATGACACCTCGAATCTCTTTAAATACTCAAGGTAGTCATGAGTTACCTTTTATTCTTAACAGATAACAATTCCCCGCACGGTTAGCCCTTGCTATGACAATTGTGAAATCTCACGGCCAAATATTGAACAGATTGGGTATTCACACCTATCAGAATAAGCCAATTTTTTGTCACTGTCAGCTGTACGTGGTCCTCTTTCTCCCTCTTATCATTGATAAAATGAACCATGACCTCACTTCTTTATCCAAATGGAGCAATGTAAATTTCCTTAAAATTAATCCTTTAAAAAGTCAGTCTATTATTATTGGGTATCCCAAACTTCTCTCGTCACTAAACTTCTCAGAACTTCCCCCAATTCTGCTCAATAACTCTGTCATTCGTTTCCAAAAAACTGCAACCAATCTCGGGTTAATATTCAATGACACATTGACCTGGACTGATCATATAACTAAAATATGTAATACTGTTAACAGTTCACTTCACTCACTTAAAAGAATTAAAAGCATTACCCATTTCTCCCTTCGCAAGCGACTTATCACCGCTCTTGTCCTTCCTCACCTCGATTACTGCGATAAGGTCTATCAAGATCTATCTAACGAGCTATCTCTAAAATTGCAGCGTGCACAAAATTCCTGCGTAAGATTCATTTGTGATCTCCAAAAGAGAGACCATGTCACTCAACCTCTATATACGTTAGGCTGGCTTCGCACTGAAGCTCGTAGACGTCTTCACCTCCTCTCGTTATTTTATCGAATTATAACTCTTCAAAACCCACAGTATCTGAACTCCAAATTTTCCCAAATGAACTCTGTACACAACGCTAACACTAGGGGCACCAATCTCTTCCAGATCCCACATCACAGGACGGAAATTTATAATAAATCCTTCCATGTTACAGCTTGTAGACTTTGGAACGCCCTACCTACTGACCTCCAAAACGCAACATCTCTCCACATATTCAAACATAAATACTTTAAATTGCTGTTCTCTACCCAAAATTCAGGTCAGCTTTAACATTTTCTTCTTACCTATTGCAAGACGGCCTCCTTCACTCTTCCTTACTTAATGAACATTAATTATTTTCTTCGCAGGTTATCGAGTTCTCAAAATGTACGCCTCCTTCGACTGTTACCTTTTCATTGTCTAGTGTCTACTAAGTTATAGTGTTAATACTAATTCTCATTGTTTTATATCATTCTGTATTGTTTCATACTATTTTATACACATTTATATCATTTTGTATTGTTTTATACTATTTTATACTGATTTATATCATTTTGTATTGTTTTATACTATTTCGTATTACTTTATTTTATTATGTATTGTTTTATATCATATGTGTAATTTTATATCATTTCCTTCTTTCTTATGTTATGCATGATCCAACAACAATCTCCATATTCATTGTATATATTTCAAGTATATTTCATCTTATTCTGCCTAATTATTGTATTATATTTCTTGGTTTGCATTACGTTAATACCTATATATGTATTTTTTATGACGGTATACAACGATGCTGTATATACGAACACTTACTGTACATACTCCTTTCTATTTAATGTTGTATTACTATATTATAATACGTACACTATCTAGGGTTTTCGCAGGTTTTTCACACACCCCTTCTCAGGGGGTGTTTTCCTGCGTGGGTTTTACTAGGGAGGACATGCCTGTTTTACCTAGGTTTTCCCCACAATCTCTAATCTGTCTTCAATTTTATATTTTTTTTCTCTGTATGATTTAGGTATATACTGTTTATGTTATGCGTATTGTAATATCTTACTTTACCATTTTTTATATTTATTATATTGACGAAGGGTTAAATGTAAGAATGGACCTTATGGTCTAAATTTCGCCCGAATAAAGACGATTATCTATCTATCTATCTATCTATCTCTCTCGGTGTCGATCCATGGCCAGTCTCAAAATCAAAATTACAGGAGCTAAAACGACGCGGAAACTCACACGATTCAAAACATTGTGTACAATCAATTATTAAGAAATCAATAGATAGTAGGCATGTGCCGAATATTCGAAAACTATTCGGCCATTTTTTCCACTATTTTCAATTCGGTAATATTCGGAATTTGACAAAATAGATATTCGAATTTGGTTAAAATTTACCAAATATCAAACCGAATAATGAGAAGCAAAGATTGAAAATTTATTCATAAAATTGAGTAAACTTCTTAAAATATTCAATTTTTATTACGATAAAGACTGAAAAACAAAAGATTTAAAACGAGAAAGAATAAAAAACTATAAAACTGATTCTCGAAACTATTGGAAATGGAGGTAAATTTGATAACAAGCCAAAGCCTGAAAGCGAAATAAAATTCCAAGAACCAACACTCAAATACGAATATTTATTACTGAAGTGAAATGTTTTTCATCATATAGTAACCAAACATAACAATGATTACACAAAAATTAAAATTAAAACGCCCTAAAATATTTTTTCTATAATTAGGACAATAAGGCACAGTCAAGTTTCTAAATACCAAACACCGAAGTTTCTTTGTGATATTGATTTAATAGGAATTTTATAAATTTCCAATAATAATTATTTTATTGAAATCAATTTGACAAGTAGGTTTCTTTTATGTGGATATTCGGTAGCTGAATATTCAATATTCAGCATCATCAGTATTCGGTTATTTATTCGGTATTTGTTATTCGTCTGTAACAGAATTCGGGTCATTTATTCGGTATTCGTTATTCGGCAATTTTTATATTCGGTGCATTACTACTCGAGAGTTATATTTTTACCTCAGTGATGGAGGGGGATGGTCAGCGAGGTCCGGAGGGATTGGCCCATATACGAGCAAAATGAAAAACTGCAATAATTTAATAACTTAAAAATAATGGTGACTTTAGTACGTTGGCGTAGATAGTATATATATATATATATATATATATATATATATATATATATATATATATATATATATATTAGGGCTGCGATTTTTAACGATTAATTAACCGATTAATCGTTAAAATTTTAAATCGATTAAAATAAAATAGATTTAAACCCATTTCCGGTTATCAAAATATCAAAAGTTTGAAGATAAGTTTTTTCAATATCTGCGAATGTATAGAGAGGCATTCGATCTCTTGCTGAAGAAGCTTGAAGATATATTATAATAAAGATCATTCTGTGTGTCCCTTCGATATCTGTACCGTGCGAAGGACTGTTTAGTTTGTATTGGGTATATTGTCAACAAAATGCGAGCGTCTTTATTACCGGGAAATGTGACTATGCTTGTTTGTTTCCGAGAATGGCTAATTGCAAGAAAGATAAAAATTTTCAGTTTATTAACTAATACTTACAAATTGAAATTAAGTCTTTGACACAAGTATTACATTTTCAGTACTGTTTATGGTTTTCTGCTTGAATGCAAGGGCATTTGCTACGATAGGCGTTTACGCGACTGCTGGGTACCAGGAGGATCAACAAGACACAGACTCCGAAAGAATTCAAGCCTCCTCGTGATCGAGAAGTCGGTTCAACTCTATTCGGACACACAGCTGACTTAACTCTTTGCTCATATGTTCCCAAGAAGAATAAAACCAGATATGAGAGAAAGAAGACCACAGTAAAAATTGAAAATTTACAGTGAAAGAAATTTTGGTTAAAAAATTTTTTTCAACTATAAATTTTTAAGAATAAAACTGTTACATTACTGTCTAGTATGCATCATGATCAGAAGATTAACTCATCTGGGAAGCCAGAAATGATCATGGACTACTATGTGATCAAAGGCGGTATCGATACCCTGGACCAGCTTTGCAACACCTACTCTAAGTTCCAGACGAATCCATAGATGGTCAATGGCTCTATTCTTTGCCATGCTTGACATTGCTTGAGTAGAGAGTGCAGTGGTGACATGATATAATGAAACAATTTCTAAATTACCCCGGAGAATCTTTCTAAAGACTTTGGGACAGCCTTTGATTCAAGAACATATCGCTTGTGGAAAAACCAGGTACCTTCCAAGAGAACTGCACACACTTGTGGCGAAAATGTGAGGTAAGGAGCCTGAAAAGCAGCCACAAAATTATTTAGTGAGGAAGAGACGTTGTGAGCTGCGCCTCTGGGAAATGGAACGCCATCGCCAAACCAAAGACTGCTGCACAAAATGCCAAAAATTCATATGCTCGGAACACAGCAACCTTTTGTGCAATGAATGTTCAAATTGACTTTTTTGTACTTTTCATTAATGTAGTGCAACACTGTCATTTTATTACTATTACTGATTTTATCCTCCTGAGATATTTTTCTCATTTATCGTATCGCATGTTAATGAGAAGTACATTGTGTGTTTATTAAATTAATTTTACGTTTATAATCTGTGTATATTCATAATTTTTCACTAAAATATTGTCTGTGAATGAAAATAAAACCGCTATTAAATTTAGTGTTTATCAGACCCAACCAGCATTTAAGTGCAATATTTTTACCAGCACAGTTAAGGGATATATAAATTTCGAAGTTAATGTAAGAGTTATTAAAGACAATCACACACTAATGTGTCTTCGGCAGGATTTGAACCCACAAACCTAGCATTAAGAACGACACATTCCAAACACCCCTCCACGAGTCCAAAAGTCCAACAAATGCTCTTTCGAGTAGTGTCAAATTTGTAATTTCCGCCAGTTTTTAATTCTTTAAAAAAAAATAAAAGATAGCATACCTCAGATAAAAACAAAATCTATAAAAAATTGCCAACTAATGATAGAAACATTCTCATTCACATTACAACAAAAGTCACCTCAGCGGAACGGTCTGTCGCCATTCCCCTAATCCTGTAAATTATTCATATGCTAAGTCACGTCAACTTAACGAAATTAACAGTCTCCGCTTCCCTCAGGGGCAATGAGAGGAAATATATGATTGCTTTCCTAAAAGTAAATTAAAAAATTAATACTCGGATAATTTCTGTATTCACTATCTATACAAATTTAATACGTGACTAGAACGTAGCAGAGTTCCTCGTTAAATACAAATATAATAAAAAGATAGATAATATATGCATGCATATAAATATATAAAAATTCAAGGCCATGCGAATATCAGAAAAAGAAGAATAAACATAAAAGACTATAAACATAAAACGCTGGCAGCGCCATAACAAGGGATTCAAAATGTGCCAATGAAATAAGGACTGGAATAGCAAAAGCAAAAGACACTTTCAGATAAAAGAAACTCCTACTGACGGGAAAAATAAAGGAAGAAAAAAGAAAGAAATGAATAAAATGCTATGTAAGGAGTCTCGCGTTTTATGTAGGAGAAACATGGAGACTGAAAAAAATTATATAAAATACTTATCAAGCCTCAAAAGGTGATCTTGGAGAAGAATGCTGAAGATTAATTGAACAGATAAAATGAAAAACGAGGAAATAATAAGATGAATGGAAGAAAAGCGAGTGATTATACTGACTATAGGAAAGAGGACTTAAACTGAGGAGCGGTAGGTTAAAGACGTGTTAGAAGGAAAACTGGAAGGAAAAAGGAAAAGAAGAAGGAATATGTTTCAGCTGATAGACTACCTGAAAGGGAAAGAGAGTTATCAAGACATGAAGAAGACTGCAGAAAATAGGAGTTTGTGGCGAACAAGGTCTAACCAAGAATAATCACGGACCTGCCCACGGACAGACTGACTACGATGACACTCAACTAAATTAAAGTGAATTATTAAAATGAAGATTAAAATGTATTTCGTTCACATATAATCAGATGTTTTGCCGCTATTTACCTTTACCATCAATGTAATTTCATCAAAAGCGAATTACCGGGATCACCTTATGGGAAAAATCAAATTGACAAATGGTGTCTCGGTAATATTTCTGACATATAGAGAGGTATAAATTGTCAAATAATTTAATTTATCGTTAATTACCTACAAAATGTCTTTATAAATGAAACTACCTTAATTATAAATTGGTGATGTATTATAAAAAGAAATTTATGGTTTTGCACTCATAAAATCAGTTCTCAAACATCGTGAGCATTTGATGAATGAGGTTAGCTATGGAAAAGGCATAACACGCAATCACCATGCAACAAATAATTATTACTTCAAACACTGTTCTTAGGCATTTAGATTAAACAAAATTTATAAATCATTTGATTGTGACTTTAACTTTTTAAAAGTTTTAGGGGAAGACGTTAGAACCTAGTTTGATGGTACATAAAACTTAATAGAATTTGAAAACTACCCGCACCATTTCTAGTAATTTTTCTTCGTTCATTTTAATTAGTTTCCAGTAAATGGTATAATCTAAATTAAAAAATCAGATGTGGTCACCACATGACTTGTTCCATTTCTGTAATATTTCTAAAAATTCCAAATAGGTTACATAATAATAAATATTTTAAGAAACTGCGAGAAAATTTTAGACTTTACAAAGAACAGAAATAAACTCGAACCATAGAATTCTGATATTGGATATAGCCACAAAGCTACAACAATTAAGAAAAGAAAAAGGAACGTTACTAAGACGTGACTAAGCGTCAATTGTTAATAATAGTCGTCGGTAGGTGGCGTGGTGATGATGATGATGATAAAAATATCATGTATCTCTTAAACAATGCATTATATGGGATAATGTTTCAAACAAAGATTGTAGAAACTTAAATTTCCTACAACGTTTATTCTGATATATTTTTACATTTATCACATGTTTAAGCAAATCTTTCAAAATAACGGATATGTGACAAGAGTAATCACCCACTTCCGTTTGACCGATTTTTACCAAAAACTAATCAATTCTTGCGACTTTTATAAAAATGTTAACTATAAAATTTTGCATGAAACTGATTAATATTTTTTAGAGCACCCACAACAAAGCTATCACATACACACACGCACAGACATCATCAAGAAAATAGTAAAGCGTGTTCAGGGGACCTCAAAATGGTGTATTTCCGTTGAAATCTCGAAGTCGATTTTTTTCATGAAAACAATACTTTCCCCTATACTACGTATGGAGACTGTAATAATATAGCTACTTGTGCCTCACTCACTCACTCACTGACACAAAACTCTAAGGTACTTCTAGAAGGGATAGAAATCTGAAATTTGGTACGTTTGTAGGTCGAGTGACACAACCACAATCACAAAAAAGTTTATATTTAAGGGGTCTTTTTAACCCCAATGTTCCATTTCAATGCCCCATAAGAAAAGCATGGGATTCAGAGCAAGGCATTCTAAAAATGCATTTTTAAATTACTTTAAATTAAGGTACGATTTCAGGAAAAAAACAGTTGTCTATATAAAAGAAGGGAGTTCTTAAATTTTGAAAGAAGAATTCAAATAACTACAGAATTAGCGTAAATATCTGCTTTTAATCGGAAAAAAGTGTAAATTTTTTCCTCTTGAAAATTTTTAAATATTATGGCAACGACCTCAATGCTTTTAAAGGGATCAGATATTATACGTTACAATATCAGTGATTTAATGCTTTTTATGGAAATTGGTGCCGTCATAAAGAATTAGAGTTGAACTTCCCATAACTCGAATCTCAAGGAAAAGTTCTAGATATTTAAGTAATAGAAAATTCAATTTAAGTAAATATATTTTTAAATATTTGTATATATACAGTGGAACTTCTATAACTCGAATCTCAAAGGAAAGCAAAAATTACTAGAGTAATAGAAAAATCGAGTTACGGAAATATATTTTTTTCATTTTTCTTTAATTGAATTAACATCAAGTTTATTCCCATAAGCATATAACTCTAATTTTAAAACCAGGCATATTATGAAAAAATCATCACCAATACTTTCTTCCGATAATAAGTAAGATTTTACTCTATCCAAAAAACTAATTAGATGTGATTGAGGGTATCATAGATAATTGCAATTTTCACGTACTTCTGAAAGCACAAACATGACGATTAAATTTGGGTTATCGACTCTAGGAAGGAGAGAATAGGTTTGTTTTTTTCTCCAAGGCTATTCATTCATTCATTCGTGTTCTGTCTTACGACAGGTCCTACCAACTAATTAATTGGTTTTGACTAGGGAATATGCATACACGGTGTGGTGGTTTCCCGTTGCCTTCCACACCGGACACACACAGGGCTATAAGGGATCACAATGGGAGAACCAACCCTAATAGAAGTGACGGTAAAACGTGAAAAGTATTTTAATGTTGTGTTTCGTAGTTTTTCTAAAAATTTGAACTCTTATCAATTGCTAAATATAATGGCGTCATACCTATTTCTCGATTACTTTTATCCAAATATGTGCTAAAGGCATGGGTGATAGCATAATCTTAACAGAAAATATCCTAATTTTTCCATAATTTTTAATGTATAGGTATATTGTCTTAATGATGATTATTCTTATTGATCATGCAGTGCGATCTGAGACATGAAATACGAAAACTTGGACACGAGTCGATTGCCAAAGAATTTTGAAATTACGGATAGTGTCTTAATTTCACGGAAAATTATAAATATACTGCTATTACTCATGGAATTTATTATTAAAAACATATAGGCTCCACGTGACTGAAGTGCTGTTGCCCTGGAGATCGCGTTGGTTTATTTACGAGTTTAGATCTTGGTGTACGTTATTTTTTTGAAGCGCTTGCAGTTTGCAAGCACCGACAACTCGTGTGTGGGTGTGTATATATACATATACACACACATGTGTGTGTGCGCGCGTGTGCGCGTGTGTGCGCGTGTGTGTGTGTGTGTGTTCGGTGACATGAACATAACGTGTTGCGTGATTCAGCCCTAAGGTAAAGGATTGCTTAGCTCTAAGGTTATATTTTTCCAAGAAGGAAATGTTCATGAAATGCCGACATTTTTTAAAAGTAATTAATGTAATTCAACGAGTAAAGAAAGAATTTTTTAACTGTGTGTCACATCAAAAATTTTATCTGAAACGCACATTTAATTAAATGTAAATGAGACGAGTTCCGGGAAACACGTTAGATCAATCTTAATTTCAATTTAATATCTATTCAAACTAATTTCTCTCGTACTCAATTTTCCCATATGCTTTGCCATTATCCATTTAACTCATTAAAGAATACGATTACGAAAATATAAAAAACAATACCGCTCTCGGGTGTCTGACGTTAAAATATTTTAAAACCGAGGCGATTTGGGAATTAAAAATTGTTCCCTGGGAGGAAATGGATCGGTAGCTATTTCGGCCACTTAAAAACAAGGGTGTTTTAATACAAATCTATCGTCTCGTTACCATTCCGCCGCCACCAGTATTTTACCAGTAACATTTATAACACCTCTTGAAACATGTCGCAAGAGGTTTTTTCTTTGCAATTACCTCGCATTCATATTAATCTCACGTGACTGCAGCAGCGTAACACGCACGATCGTACTCATTTCCTACACTTAAACAGGTGCTGTTCGGGTTGCATAAGGTCGAGGATACGCGATCACACGCAGCAGCGTGTAGTATACGCACAATTCAAACCAGAAACAAAATAAAATTTTTAATGGACAGGAAATTATCAAACTCGTACATTATTTTACGAACGAAAGTTAATATTTTTTTCAACTTGCAATTTTTACAATATTGTTTGTCATCCATGAAGATAAACACAGATACATGCAAAAAATCATTTTATCTTAATAATAAACGTTAAAAAAAAAGAACTGCAAAAGCAGGTTTCGAAAGCGCTTTTTTAGAATGTTCTCATAAATTTTCGAAATATTCGACCTCCTCTCCCTCCTTGTTATTTAAAATATACCCCACCGCAGTTAAGTAGTTGTAATATGATCTTTATTCCTTTTTTAATGTAAATAAAGCGTATTTACGGTTCGCTTTTATTGTTGTCGTAACATCAACAAAACAAAACTATCGTGAAAATCTTAACTTTACAGCTTTCCTCGTTGCTTAAAAATGTAACACAAGGACGAACAAACGAAGTGAAAACATAAGCGATTTAAAAAAACAAGTAGTGTTATTCTTGAACTTGGAGAAATTTAGCTTTTTTATTATTCATACCACATTCTGTCACTAGAGCATCGTTTGTTTCATAACAGGATGTACCACGTGAAGGTAAGATTGGCGATTAAATGCGAGAGGTTCAATAGCTAAGTTAGCATTGTATTGCGCATTATTATTCATACCACATTCTGTCACTAGAGCATCGTTTGTTTCATAACAGGATGTACCACGTGAAGGTAAGATTGGCGATTAAATGCGAGAGGTTCAATAGCTAAGTTAGCATTGTATTGCGCATAATCATTCTGCACACAAATATATTTTACATAAAAATATGCTTTTTTGGGAACAACTTTGGAATACCGGGGTCTGCCGTGTTGCGATTTTCGATCTCCTTTTGTTTTATATCAATGAGGTCAGTTCACTAGAAATAAATATAAAAGAAATATTATTTTACCTTTTACTGTGGTAGCTTTGCTCTCTATCTCCGCTTTAAACATCTTAATTTCTTTATGGTATGTTGTACAAATCTTATCTATATAAAAATTTTTGTTGAAATCCGTTCAGCCGATTCCTTCCAAGCTCATAATTACTGAAAGAGTTTAATTTGTAATTGTATCACTCCTGTTGGCTTACCCGATTCAACTATGTTGTTCTAGTTTTGTATTTATTTGAACATTCTTAACATTAAATTTGGCTAAAATTGATTTTGACAGTTCAACACAAATTCGTGTAAAATAAAATTTTATTTTTCCTTGTATTGTGGCAGTCCTGCCTTCTATATCTATACTAAACATCTATATTTTCTATTTTATGTTTCACATCTCCTTCATACAAAATATTGTAATCGGTTCAACAGTATCTTTCCAAATTCATAATTCAGGAAATGTTTTATTTCGTAATTGTGGCACTCCTGCTTAGTTGATGTTATTTTGGTAATGTTTTTATGTGAAAATTCTATGCAGCGTATTTAGTTCAAATTGGTTCCGCCAATTCTTTCCTGATATATGCGTACGGACGGACGGGCATCACGAAGGTAATGCACTAACAAGTACAGATTATGGTCCTTATTTACCCTTGATAAAATATATTTTTCGAATTTTTTATCGGGGCACCCCCCAGAACTGTTCCAATTAATTCAAAACTAATCTCTGCAAAGTTTGGGCTCGATCGGATAACGAGAAAACGTGCCCCTGGCCTTTTGTTTTTGTAAATTTCAAGCAATTTCTCATAAAATTGGACATTTTTTTGTTTTTAGACAATTTTTCAAATTTCAACTAATTTTCCATAAATATTATTATTCGACGAGTATTAGAATGTAATATTTAACATTTGAATTTAAAATTCTTGTCCTTGAAATTTATATTATATTATATATAATTTATATTATAGTAATAGGTAAAAATTTGTATTAATGTAAATTAATTAATTAATATTAATCTAATGCATTTTTCAAACAGTTATATACGATACATTTAAATACTCTTTAGCGATCTTTTTATTACGGATTGCTAAATGCATACCTAAGTAACGAACTTGAGACAATTATCAGTTATATAAAGACCTTTTGCTATTTATGTTAAATGCATAACTAAGTAACGAACAGGCTTGTACTGTCGAAACTCTTGCTGATTGGGGTCTCACAGAAACTGCAAAGGCGCTGTGCTACGATACAACAGCGACGAACACCGGACGTTTGAAGGGTGCGTGCATTTTGTTGGAACAATTTCTGGAAAGGGATCTTTTGTATTTGTCGTGCAGGCATAATATCTATGAGCTAATTCTTAGAAGCGTTTTCGATGATAAAATGGTTGAATCTACATGTCCGAGTGTATAGATTTTTAAACTTTCAGCAGTTCTGGTCTCAGATTGATACCAAAAACTTTAAATAAGGAATCGAAGACGAGAACGTTCGAAAATTTTTACAACACGATTCAAAACAAATCCTCACGCTTGCGTGATGTACTTTCAAAAATCAACAGTCTCGAGAGGATTATCAGGAATTCCTTAAATTGAAATCAATATTTCTGGGTGATATTCCACCTCGTGGAATATATTTTCGCATTCCAGAGGCCATTCGTCGTGCGAGATGGATGGAAAAACTATTTATTGCTTGAAAATGTTCTTGTTTTGCGATGAATTTCAGTTTACCGAGGAAGAGAAAAGCGCACTATCTGATATGTGTATTTTTCTCGTCAGTACATACGTTGAAGCTTGGTTTCGTGCACCTCTTGCTGCTGAAGCACCAAATCAGGACCTTAGATTTCTAAAGAAACTTCTTTAATACAAAACCTTCGGTTTTGATATAACTCGCGTTGCGTTGAACAAATTTCGGAGTAATTTATGGTACTTGAGTCCCGAAGCCGTTGTATTGGCATTTTTAGATCCAAAATTGTCATTTCAATCGAAAAGCAAAGTCATTGAAGCTTTAAATCGAGAAGCAAGATCATCAAATGAAAATGTCAAACGAGTCCAAATAAAAGAAAATTAAATTCTTGAATGATGGAAAAGGAAATCAAACACTCCGTGCCCGCCAAAAGAAGAGCATTTTTCAAATGATGCAACTTAGATGAGCAGTTTCTTGAAACAGATACTTCAATTTGGTCTAAAAACGAGTTTCAAGAAAGGATTAAAAATTGTAAATAGGCTGCAAGTTGTAAACGATAGAGCGGATATAGGTGTAAAATTAATAGAAGATTATAACAAATTGATAAAAAAACGAAGAACTAAAACATTTTGTTCTGAAAATTGTAAGCCTTTAACGCCGCCGATTTCCCAACTCTAAAAAAGAGATTAAATCTCAACAATTGTAATAAGACTAAATAAAAAATCTGCTATATGAATAAAATATTGAAATTTTCATATAAAAATGATTTTTCTTTATTAAAAAATCATATATCAACCTTAAGAAATTTTCTAAAGAACAATTCCGAATTTTATGCTAAATTACTTGAAATTTACAAAATCAAAGGTTTGTAGGGATTTTTTTATTAATTGGTACTGTTCTGGGTTCCAGAGTCAAAACATAAGGACAACCTTAGCAGAAAGTAGAGGGTTTCCCGTTATACAGAAGTGTATTTCGTCAAATTCGCCGTATTATAATTGTATATTAATATATATGCTATGAAATCAGAAAATTATTTTAACTTGGATTGTGGTAGCTCTGCTTTGTAGATCCGTTCTAAACATGTTCATTTCGTTTTGCCATTCTATACTTGTCCTACACACGAAATTTCATTGAAATCGGTTCAGCTAAAACCTTCGAAATTTATAGTTACAGAAAAATTCAAATCTTCTTATTGTAGTAGACCAGTTTAGTCGACCCGGTAGAAATATGATATTTTGGTTATTTATTTAGATGATATATATATATATATATATATATATATATATATATATATATATATATATATATATATATACCATATTTTGTTAAAATATATTCGGTCAGTTCTCCAGAAATACGTGTAAAAGAAATATCATTTTACCTTTTATTGTGGTAGCCCTGCTCTTTAGTTCCGCTTTAAAAATCTTGATTTCATTATGGTATTACTAATCTTATATATAAGATTTAGTTAGTTTATGTAGCCAATTCCTTCAAAATCCATAATTACTGAATGAGTATAATTTTTTATTGTGGCACCGCTGTTTAGCTGATTCAGTTTAAGTATTCTATTATGGTTTTCTATATATGTTTACATTATAAACATTAAATTTGAATAAAATTGATGAAGGCATTTCAATACAAATATGTGTAAAATAATGTTTATTATTTCTTGTATTGTGACAATCCTGATTTGTATATCTATACTACACATCTTGATTTTGTTTTTTCATGTTACACGCCTCCTCCGTACAAAACTTCATTGAAATCGGTTTAGCCAATTACTTCCAAATTCATAATTACCGAAAGGTTTAACGTTGCAATTGTGGCACCCCTGACGAGTCGATCTGGTCCAAATATGTTATTTTGGCCATCAATTTATGCTACCATTCTATGTACTAAATCTTGTTGAAACCGGTTGTCAATTCTTACCTGATGTATACGTACGTACGGACGGACGGACATCACGAAGCTAATAGTGCTTTTCAGCAATGACGAAAAGCATTAATTATGACTTTCTTGCTGACCTTTTCTCGAAATTTTCATAAGTAAAATTAATGAAAATTTAGGGCCAATTTTTTAACTTTCTGGCTTTTACTCGATTGGATGTATTCAAAACATAAAATTTTGAAATGTATTCCAATCCGAACCTGTATATTTTCAAACTCATATCTAAAGAAAAACAAAGAACATCAGTACACAAATCTACCCTTTCTATCGTTTTAGTTACTTAAATATTTAAATTTAATCAACTGCACAGACAGACGGACGTCAAAAATAATTATAAGCTCATATTAAAACAAAATTATCCAGACGGAACTTATGACGCCTACTTTCCATTTAATCATTTATTTATACTTATATTGGCTTTTATAGCTTTAAAATCACCGCGGATATATTGCTCTTGGTGTTACCAAATTTCATATTTTAGTGGTATAATATATTACTAATACTTTCGAACGGAATATTAAATTGATCACTAATATTTCTGCGGCCAAAATAACGCGTGTATGCATTAGATCAGGGCTCTCTAACCGATCGATCGCGTTCGACGGGTCGATCTTTGGCCGTTCTAAAGTCGATCGCTGAGACTTCCGTCAGTGCTATTACTTTTTATTGAATCAAGTGAGAAATGTTAAGACGATATAGATTTCGACTTTCGTTGATAAAAGTTCTTATAGCTCATTAGTGAATGTAGTTTTGAAAGTGAAGTCGTTCTTTGGCTCAACATATTTGTGTGAGTCAACGTTTTCTTGCATGAATGGAATAAAAACAAAACATCGCACCAACTTAACATACAAACTTCTTATAATGGGTGACAGTATTCGAGTTGCAGTATCAACTTAAACCCCCGAGTTTTTCATTACCGTAGAAAATATGCAGTGCCTGAGTTCCAATTAATTCAACAAATAATGGTTCATAACATATGATTTTTCTGTTGGTATTAATGAAATTGTAATTAAAGTAAAATATTTTCTTGCACAGGACAAAAACTCAAATCAAGTTTTATTCGAGTTTGTTTAACTCAAATAATAAGTTTCAATAAAATTTTTAAGGTGTATTAAGCAGGACATGTTATGACGCTGGTTTCTGTCTCCTAAAGTTTGGGATAAACTTGCGGGGAACCCCCTCTCTCTCACCCCCTCTCTCCCTCCTCTCTACCACCTTCTCTACCCCCCTCTCTCTACCCCCTCTCTTTACCCCCCTCTCTCTACCCCCCTCCCACTCTCTGTCGACCCTCATTACCCCTCTCTATTCTCCCCTCTATCCCTCCCCCCCTTTCTCATCCTCACCCAACCCTCTCTCCCCCCCGCTCAACAGTATTTCTCGCATCATGGCCCACGTAGACATAGGTACGCGTCTGGGTCGATCCTCGGTAAATTTACAAATGAAAAGTAGAGCTAGGTTAGAGACCCCTGAATTAGACTATGCCGAATCCGAGTCCAACAATAGTCGTTGCTGTGGTAACACTCGTAATGAGTGGTAAAAACCGCAAAGACGCCATTATTTATGCGAAATTCAAAGAAATACAATCGATAACCAAAATTCTACGATAAAAATTAGAACCTTCATTCCTTTCCTCAGGTAATATCACAAATCTCGCTCCGATATTACAATTCTAAGATAATTTAATTTGCAAGAGAAAATTACCCAGCACAATGTATTTCAAATTTTCCACGTAAGTTAAATGGGAAGAAAAGTTCCTGTAATCGAGCCCAGGACTTAAAATCTTAGGAACAAAACCTATCTTCGGGAACTTGGCCTATGTGGCAAGAGTTTCCACCAAGTGTCATGAAAATCAGTCTATTAGTTCAAAAGTTAAAAGGGGGACGGACAGATAGACAAAACGACGAAGTTATAAGCAAATTTTTACTCTGGGAAGTAGGCTAAAAATGCTAAAAATCGCTAAAAATTATCAAATTCTTTTTCTTCTGAGTAGGAGGGAAACAGTAGCGACGAAGCAATTACAAACATTTTACGCCGATGCAAATATAAAGAACATTCGGAAGCCTTCCAAAAAAGGACTCCTCCACTTCGGGAAGAGATTCAATCTATCTCAATCTCAATCTATCTCGATCAGATTAATGTCGTTTTTATATTGCTACCCTTTTAATGTTCTCTCTCTTCCTCTTCTCAAGTCACCCTCCGTCTGAAACCCACCTCCATTATACTTTCACTAAAGCGGTCCTATGGATGTCGCTCGCTCCCTCCCTCCACACTCACTCCCTCCCTCTCTCCCTCTTTATCTCCCTCTACCCTTTCATCTCTCTCTCACTCCATCTCTCTCTCCATCTCTCTCTCAACCTCTCTCCATCTCTCTTCATCTCTCTTCATCTCTCCCTACGTCTCTCCCTCTCTCCCTACCTCTCTCCCTCCATATTTCTCTCCCTCTCCAACTTTTTTATACATCACTCTCTCCATCTCTCTGTATCTCTCTCCCTTCATATTTCTCTCCATCTCTCTCCCTCTCTTCCACTCTCTCTCTCTACATCTCTCCCTCCATCTTTTCCTCCATCTCTCTCTCCCTCTCACCCTCTTTTTCTTCATCTCTCTCCATCTCTCTCTCTCCATCTCCCCCCCCTCCATCCCCCTCTCCATCTCCCCCCTCCCTCTCTCCCCTCTCTCTCCCCCCCTCCCTCCCCCCTCCCTATCCCCATCCCTCTCCCCCTCCCTCTCCCCCTCCCTCTCCCCTCCCTCCCTCCCCCCCTTCTCCCTCCCTCCCTCTCTCTCTCTCTCTCCCCCCTCCTCTCCCTGTCTGTCCCTCTCTCTCTCTATCCCTCTCTCCCTCGCTCTTTCCTTCTGCTGCTCTGCTTATATAATTTCCGCCCCGGAACCCCTTTTGCACTCAGCCTCCGCTCTCTTTCCTCGCTCTCTCCCTCTCTCCCTCCACCTCTTTTCCTTTCTCTTGAATATATATGTATATTTCGTATTCCACCTATACTCCCCCTTCACTTTACGTCGGTGGTATGTTGAAATTTATTTCGTGACGTAATTGATAGCGTTTAAGTTGTTGAATTTACACTGCACAGTCGAGCCATCATTTAATCTAAGGGAAAAAATATTTCTGTTACAAAATTTTAATTTAACATATAAGAATACCAACAAAAATAAATTCGCATAATTGGCCACAAGTTAAGGCCTCGTGCGGAAAGATTGAAAATATTTACTTATTCGCTGCATATATATATATATATATATATATATATATATATATATATATATATATATATATATACATACATACATATATTATTCATTCATTCATTCGAAATTATTCATTTTGGTCACGTATTTATGTGAAAATTCTATTCACCAAATTTGGTTGTAATCGGTTTAGCCAATTCTTCTCTGATATATTCGTACGGACGGACGGACGGACATACTAACTTAATGAGGTTTTTCGCATTGATGAAAAGCACTAAAAATGACACAATCACGTCCTATTACTCAATTCGGACGGAGATAGAATTATAAATCGAAATTAAAAATCCGAAGTTCTAAAATAGAAGTTCCTTGAATGTCAAATTTGGAAAAACTTTGAAATACAGTGCGACGGTCCCTTATTTTTATTCGTACCTTATAACAAATGCTGCCGCCTAAAACTGGAACCAAAAATCAAAAGTTCAAATTACTGAATGCCCCGAGAGACACTCCTAATTTATGCTACGCTTCTTGCGTGCATTACTCTTCTTCATTTGTATCCGTTTTCCCTCTTAAAACTTTTCCTTACTCTAACGCATCTCTTGGTCTGCGGCTATCACATTAACTTTTAATCTGAGTTTTCTTCTCCATTTCATGGTTTTCTCGTATTTTCAGCTTTTCACTCTTCCCCAGTCTATCTCTCTCTTCAGCTCTGCCTCTTTCTCTTTTTTGCTCTTGCTATAATATTACATTTAACTTTCTATGCCCACAACATTTTATCCGACGTCTTATGAACTTCCGTAAAATTAATTTTATTCCTATTCAAAGGCTCATTTCCTAAGAAATTTCTTCTAGCGCCTCTTCACCATTGTTTCTTGTACCACCTTATGGCACTCACATTAGTATTCTCATCAAGTTCGCCAATTTTCTTCTGATTAATATCCATCTATATCTTATTTGTCTCCCTCTACTTATCATTTTCTGTTGGTTCGCACTTTTTTGCAGAAAGCTACTTCAATTTTCGCATCCTTAACGGTAGAGTCGAATCTCGATAACTCGAACGTCTTTAACTCAAATTTTTGACGAGTCGAAGTAGATATTTTTCACGTTTGAAGTCGTATACGTTAAGGTGAGGTTAGTCAACTCAAAGCATAATTCGAAGTTTTGATTGCCGAAGTTTTGAGAGCTTGAAGTTTCGATAGATCAAAGTTTCGATAGATCAAAGTTTCGATACATAAAAGTTTCGATACATAAAAGTTTCGATAGCTCGAAGTTTTGGTAGCTCGAATCTTCGATAGCTTGTACTTTTTACATCTTCCTTTGAGGTTCGAGCTATCATGATTCGACTGCATACCTACTCAGCCTCCATCTTCTGTGGAGATGGATGGGAAAAGCTGAAAACATTCCAAAATATCACGATTACGATTTTCTTCCTTTCCTTTTATGCTTCTCTCTCTTCAAAACCGGACTCCCATGCCAAACCTTCCAATGTCTAAAACTCCACACTTCCTCTGCAACTCAAACCGTCTGCTTTTCCTAATTCCCGCTCTTTGCACACAACCACTTCCTCCACTACATATTTCCCACTTCTCTTTCCTTCCTTCAATTCCTTACTCCCCCTTTAACCCCCATCCTTCCTTACGTCCTCTTCTCCACTCCACCCTCTCCCTCCATCCTCTCCTCTTCCCCTTTCTCCCCCTCTCATTTACTTCCCGTCTCTTTTTCTCCCTCTTCCCTCACTCACTTCTCCATCTCCGTCTAATACTTTCCTCCCTTACCCTTAAATTCTCTCCATTTAGTCCCCATTTCCCACCCGAAAAAATGCTAAAGAGGTAAGGAGAAGTCTTTTTTCTCCTCCTTCTCCTTGTAGAAGAAAAAGAAAGCTTGCCTGTTTTATTTTCTCATCCGACCACAACTCCTCCTTTTAATCTCATCCAGCCATTCGTTACCCAGGAGAGCGGGTCCCTTCTCCCATCTTTCTCTCCTTCCTCCCTTTAAAACTCTTCCCTTCCCACCGCAATCTCTCTTCCCCCATTCTGCCTCCCCCGTTTTCTCCGTCCATGTGAAAAACTCACGGAGAGAATTTGGAGGGGGAGACGATGCATTGGTAAGGTCAATTCGTCTCGATTTCGTACGGAAGGCAAATATATAAGGGGAAAAGGACTTTCGAAACCACAAGTTTTTTATCCTTTCTTTCCTTTGGTTACGATTCTCGCGGCTGGGGGTCCGCGTCCCTTTTTTAATCGCATAGGCTGAGGGTATTTTGGCGGAAACACTGGAGTTGCGGGTCCGTCCGCGGTCGCGACGTTCGACATTCGATCAGCAGTTATTTTCGGCTCCTATTTTGTGGATCTTTTCGCGTTCTTCCGCGAGAATTGAGGGGGTGGATGAAATTCTGTTTTTAAGGAGGGGAGGGAGGCAAAAAAAATCGTCAGCCATTTTAATTTCTCTTCCCATTTACATCGCGGTTGCCGAGTTACAAAGAATGTAAGATTTTTATCGGGCCCTGAACCTAATTTTTTTATTAAAATTCACTCAGACGACCATTTCTTAATAAAACCCTAACGACGATCATATTTTGCAACGTTAGGTAATAATTAAACTTGCCAGCTTGTATTTACATGACAGTTATTTATCTTATTCAGCTAAAGTTGGTATTACCGCTATATGATATCGGGAATAATATTTACCATATTTACTCGACTATAAGACGAGATTTTGTTTGTTTAATAAAAGGTTTAGAGTCGTCTTATGTTTATCAAATAAAAATCTATATCTTACAAGTAGATAAGGATTTATAAAAAATTCAAAAATGAAGTCTTTTAATGTGTTTTACAAGATATCGCCCTTAAAAGGAGAAAAAAAGAAACATATTTCAGACTATTTGTCCGTTATAATAGATTTTGGCGTCGTTTTCAATTCATTGCAATTTAATTACATAACTTAAGTTTGCATATCCAAACCTAGAATATGATAATTTCACTTTAATCGAAAGTCTTCAAGCTTAAAAAAACTTCAAATTTTGAAAAATCCTCCAAATAGTAAAAATGAAAAATAAATTAATCAAAACACCAAAATCTTTAATAACGGACAAATAGTCTGAAATATTTTCCTAATGATATTTTCCTCCTGATTTCAAATTGGCTCCATCAACTTAGGATATTACACGAAAACTTGTTTCTTTAAAATAAACTGACATGATGTTGCAGCAATCGCATATAAAAAAGGCAGTTCTCACTGTGTTACGCTGGCGGTCGCGCCTCTGCTGGCGAGTTCCAGGAGCATTAATTTTCTATATTTGACTAACACAAGAATCTTACACGCACATAACTATTTATATTTTCTGGAACACTAAATTGTATAATTTTTTTATTTATTGTTTACTTTTTAGTGCACATAAAGTCCGGATTCTTTAATTATATTTTAATTTAATATTTAAGTCATGCATACCCGTCATTATTGACGGGCGATTATACTGGATGATTATTACTATTAACTTATACATTACTTAATAAAACTATAATATATCTATAAAGGTACAATATTATTTGCCTAATAAAAAGATCTTATTTCTATACATTTGTTACGACATGCGACACGTTAATTCGCTTAAAATTACGCAGCCGTCAATTACAATTAATCTTCGACCTAAATATCCAGTAGGCGATTAAAACTACACACACCGGACATTTACGGCGGTTGAAATTTTTCCTAGCCGAGATATCTCGTTGGAAAACGAAGGATTGAGCTAACACGCGACAAATGTTTTCCTGCAGTTCGAAATCTGCGAGTTACCCCGTTAATTCGAATGCGACTTCAAAACCAGCGCGTATAGCAAAAACGATCGGATTGACTGATGGGATTTGACGCTTGTTGCAACAGAGCCCGTTGTGGGACGGGATAGGAGGACACACACACACTATACATAAACACGCGGGCTGTAGCAGCGCGTCATCGCTTAGTGCATCGCATTTAGGATTAATGGGATAACGCCATTAAGGTTGCCTCGACCAAAAAAGTTACGTTTTTTTAGGTGTCAGATGGGGCGCGCGACCATTACGCACTGTAAATACTTCGCGAGATTTAAAAAAAATCAAATTAAAAGGGATGTTATTTTAAAAACATCAGAAAGCGATGGTCACTGATATATCGCCAGTACCGTACCTGCCTGTGCTCATTCGTATTTCACGAAACGGATCACTGCGCGTGAAATTTGTGGAGGCGCCAATATCTCGTTTGTCCATTATCCGTTGGCTAAAATTTTCGATTTTCTTTGAAACATCTTTTAAAAATAACTTTGCCTTCTGCTTCTCAAACTGCGTGTTTTTCAACAGAACTCGAAGTTTATTTTTTATTTTAAAAAATCAACATCTCTAATATTTAAAAATCGTCGTGCAAAATAAATGGACATGGAGAATGTGCAATGCTGAAGAAAAAATGAGTCAAAATGTGATAAAGTGGAAGTGATCACGAAGCATAAAATTCCTGCTTATTTAAGTTATCATTTGGACAGCAAATGGGTGATTACTGGTGCACTATATTAAGGAAGTAGTTTTTTGGTTTATTTAGCTAAGAAGGTAATACAATGTTTTCAACTAAATATATATTTTTAACTTGATATAAGCATACATTGTTACAGTAATATACATTTCTATAGATGTATTTCATTAAGTGATTTTCTCTTAGATGAGACTTAATAACCAAAGAAATTAAAATCTTCTTGATGGAATGGAAACATACTATATAATGAATATATCAAATGCAATGAGTGAAGTATCTGTTGACAACTGTCTGTCATTGAACTTCAGATTAACAGGGGCTTAAACAAAAATGTAATCCCTATACACACGAGTAAATATAAAATAAGGCTATAAAATGCACGACATACGTTAACAGTAAAAAGTACGACACATATATTGTGTAAAGAGAGATTATTAGGCGTTCCTTACCAGGGAAGCAACAGAAGCGGAACGCCTAATGTCTCCTCCGTCCATCCGCATGTCTCATCTCATAATCGTCTCCGCAGATGTTCATGAAATTTTATATTTACGACTTTAGCCCGAAGAAAATAAGATGACGACAGTCAAAGCAGAAGTTCCACTTTACTGTTGACAAAAAATGAGCTTTGTCATATCTCTTAAAATATTACTTATATCAAATAACTCTTCAAACAATATTTCTAGATCTAGTTAAATGAAATGTTTTGTTCAGTACATTTTTATCTAGGATGTAGCCGTTTCCAATAAAATCAAACGAGAAAGTAGTTATTCACTTTGAACTTTTTAAATTGTTATCAACGAAAAAAATCTTCGTAGCCACAGATGTAAATAAGATCTACTATAAATGCATTTAATCTCCTTTAGGGAAGTGGGAGGCGAAGGGAGTGGGAGGCGAAGGGAGTGGGAGGCAAAGGGAGTGGGAGGCGAAGGGAGTAGGAGACAAAGGGAGTGGGAGGCGAAGTGAGTGGGAGGGTAGGGGAGTGGGAGGGTAGGGGAGTGGGAGGGTAGTGGAGTGGGAGGGTAGGGGAGTGGGAGGGTAGGGGAGTGGGGGGTAGGGGAGTGGGAGGGGAGGGGAGTGGGAGGGGCGTGGGAGGAGAGTAAGAGGAGAATGGGAGGGGAGGAGAGTGGGAGGGGAGGAGAGTGGGAGGGGAGGAGAGTGGGAGGGGAGGAGAGTGGGAGGGGAGGAGAGTGGGAGGGGAGTAGAGTGGGAGGGGAGGAGAAGGGGAGGGGAGGAGAGTGGGAGGAGAGGATTGTGAGAGGGGAGAAAAGGTAGGAAGGGAGGGGTTGGTGGAAGGGGAGGGGAACGGAGGGGTGAAAAGGGGGAAGAGGTGGAAAACTCGTGTGATGGAAAAAATAACTTTCCGAAAGGGACCCTCTCTCTGCTCTGAAATTCCTAACTCGCGCCACTACTCCTCTAAGTATTGCAGTTTGAAGAAAAACGCAAGATAGACTACCTCTAATTCGCTCCACTAAATTCTCCCGCTGGCTCCTCGAATACACACACACACACCAACTCCTGCTGACTTGAAGCGCTATTCTGCTGTCCCCATATGTTATTATTGGTTGGCCAACCTCTATCTCCACTCCCTTCCTATCGCCGGAGGAATCCCCTCCGTACCCCTTTGACATTATAATTTCGACCCTTTCGCGGCGTATGTTCCCTGAACTATCCGACCCCTACTCGGCGCATGCCGACGTTGTTACGGCGACATCCCCTCTAGCCCCAATTAGCCGATGATTCGTTTGGAATCCATCCGTCGCTGCTCCTTCTCTTGGCCGCCAATGAATACGAAACAATTCCCTAACAACTTTCTCTCGATTATTTTAGATCGAGAAAGAATCTTAAACTGCTAAAAACTCCTCGCCTCACGATAAATGCGTAGTAAACTTAATTTTTTGTTTTCGAGTCGTTAAATTGAAATATTTTTCATCAGAAATAATCCCCATATATTACTTGCTTGGTGACGTCGTGATGTATTAAGACGATACGTTACCATCAACCTTTTGACGTGCAAGCATTTCTTCTTTTTGAGATCTTAATTAGAAATTATTAACCTACGATCTTCGGATCTAAACTATTTTAAAGAAAAAATTATATATATTCTTATTCTAACCAGTTTTTCCGCTTACAGCTATAAATCTTTCATGCTAAACGTTTAATTCACATCTTTTGGGGAAATCATGTCATTTTAACGTTACGTTGCCTTGCCAATAAATTACATTGATAAACCTCGAAATCCTATTGTTAGTTTAATCCTTATGGGCGAAAGCGTGCTTTGAATGTTTTTAATACGAGAGAGAGAGAAGAAGGGAAGAAAGGGATATGGTTTTCATAGCAACCAATGTAAACAGCATTCATTGCGCAAATTACAAGAAGGAATATATTTGAATGTAGAAATGTGGACTTGAAACAACGAACGCCTAAAAGAACGAACGTTTGGGTACTTACGTATTTTCCGCTCTGCTTTGGGAACCTGGGGTTGCTATTTCTCCAACCGGGGTTTGGGTAAGGTCGTTGGTTCGTTCTATTTCCATTTTAATTTTTTAATAAAATGAACACTTTAAATTATATAAAGAACGTTTGCTTTTTCTCCAACCGGGTTGGGTAACGTTAGGTTGGTGGGTTCGTTCTATTTCCCTGCCTAAATGAATGTCACCCTCTCCATGCCAGCAAGGTGTTCCACATAGTTCCATTTCCCGTCACTCGCAGCGCCACGTAAGGGTCTTGCGGAAATATCTAATTGTAAGTACCAAAGTTTCTTTTCCCGCCACCGATTTTTTAACGCGTCGACTCGATCAACAGATCAGTTTTTAACACGAAAATCCGACATATTCTTAGTGATATGCAATGTTGCCGGTTTCGTGTAATTGAGTATCATTGACTTGGATAATAGCTTCGCGCTGCATCTATTCACGAAATTTCATTTTAAAAACTTTCCCGTTGAATTTCGACGGGCATCTCCATAATTGCGCAATAAATAGCGCGCGACTATTTTAGATCGAGAGAATCATTTAAACCGCTCATAAAATGTCTCTTCACCATAGATCGGGCGTTTCGAACTGGTGGCCCGTGGGTCGAAACCTGCCCTTTCTGTGCCTTACCGCTGCCTGAATATTAATTTTTGTCTTAACTAAATCGTTTTTTAATATAAAATTTTCATTTTAGTGAAAAGGGGACAAGACTTTTTCCTAGTCGTTGAATCACATCAGAACGCGTTTGCTAAATCACTGTTTTTAATTCAACGGGGAATTATCGGTCTCTTTTTATGGCTGACAAAATTCAAAAACGAGTACTTGAAAAATACTTGTCTCGGCCATCTTCAATAGCCCCAACAAGGTTATACAAAATCAGATACGCATTTCGGCTGCAAAGCAGCCATCTTCAGTGGTAATTGACCGAAGAATCTATTTTCGGTTAATTACCACTGAAGCCGAAATGCGTATCTGGTTTTTATGACCTTGTTGCTACAACAGGAGAGACAAGTACTTCGTAAATGCTTGTACTTTTAATGGCAATAACAGACGTCCGATCGTCTAGACAAAGTCTATTTTCCAGCTATGGACCTAAATAAACAATTACGGCCCTTCTATAACATCCAACGCTTTAATGCAGCCCTGACGCCTCTTCGGGTTTGACATGCCTGCCATAGATACTCATTAAAATTTTATTTATATAACTGTTATTATTCACACGTTATATCCATTAAAGCAAAAAGTAGTTTCCATGTATAGGTTTTCAAAAATGCTTCTTTCAATTGCAATTCTTACGTTCAATTTTTTGCAAATCGACAATGTTATTCGCAGTGCATAAATCAATTTTTTTGGATTTTATTAATTTAGTACAGTTTTCTTAATGACACGTCTTTATCTTTAGTAACAACAGAACTGGAAAACTTGCGCAAAATCCTTATAGAGAAAAAAAATAGGCTCCGATTTGAAATGGTCGAAACCTCCGAGGACAAACGAGCAAACAAAACAGCAGCATAAAGGTCTAAATCATGGGTGGGGGGGACCTTTTCTCGATGACGGGTTGCATTGGTGGCTGCGAACCCTTCGGAGGCCCGCATTGTCGTTGCAAAGCTTCTGCGGGCCGGATTAGAGATTAAATCGGAAATCACGTAGAGATACTCTAATACCATACAAGTTCTGAATGCTGTATTTAGGGTTCAAGTTCAGTGTTAAATGTTTTATTATTATAATTTAAATTAAAAAATATTAATGTTTTTGTTCTAAATTTCACGGGTATCTTGTTCATCATAACTTCGCGGGCCATATTAAACGCATGTGGCCCGCGGACCTTAGGTTCCCCACTCACGGTCTAATTATTTTAACCTTTCAGAAATATTGCTCAGGTTTCTCATCTATAGTAGAAAAATTGATAAACATCCGGTCAAGTTATAAATAAAAGCCTTATACAAATGGAACAATACCCATGGCCATAAATATTTAAACATTTGTTATAAATACGTAATGAGTTATTGCTAATCTTATATAAGTATGCAACCAGCGATCAAACATGTGTATTAATCGTTTAGCAGAAATTTCTATAGCGTGCAGGAAAAACCGCTGTAGACGAGGAGTAATTATTAAAATCGATTTCGGATAATTAGACTCAAAGAATCTTGCCGATTTTAAATGCATATAATGTTACAAGATCATGCATATTTCACACTCTGTTATTCATTATATGTAAATGTATCAACACATTTCTTAGTTCCACTCGACCGTTCTAAATCTAACATACTGTTTCTTGCTTTTTAATAAGTCTTCCTTTACTTGCTTCCGAAATCTCGACCCTAATTCGCGCCAAACACGTAAATTAAACGCGAAATAACATATCGATAGCTTCACATTCTCGCTCTTTGCCGCCGCGGCGCAGAAGAAATCTATTTCTCGATCTGTCCCCAGTTAACCCTTTTGCTACATGTTTAAGTCCTGCTCAACTCCTTTTCGTCCCTCCCATCCCTTCTAATATCCTACCTCGAAATCTCCCACCAACCTCTCCTTTCCTCCCTCACTCGTGCTCTTCTTCAACCTAAGGGGGGTGGCCTACACCCATTACGGAGAGGAGGGAGGCTTAATTAAATATTTCCTCCTCCCCCAACCCTTCATTTTCCTCCTTCCCCGGACTATATCTCCAACTGCCACACAAGTATGCGGCTCTGAACTTATAAAGGAGAAATGGAAGGAGGGAGGAAGGGGGAGAGAGGAGGAAGGGAGATGGGAGGGAATGGAGGAGGGAAGGAAGTCTTTAAAGAGTCGGATGGGAAAGTGGTAGAGAGGATTTTAAGGAATGGGGAAGAGAGGGAGGGAGGGATATAGGAGGTGGTGCGGTTCGGTGAGATAAGAGAGAGAAGGGAGAGCTCCTAACATTTTAACAGGGGTTGCAGTGGTACCCTGTTCCCTCCCTCATCACCCTTTACCCCTCTTCCTCTTTAGGGTACGTTATGTTCCGCTTATACGCTAGCCTTAAAAAACTAGAGAGATAAAGAGGAGATAGAGACGGAGAAGGAGAGAGAGAGTGGTAGAGAGGTAAAGAGAGTGAGAGAGCGCAGTCAAAAAAGAGAAAAACAGCGGTAAAGAAGAGAGCAAGTGAAAAGGAAAGAAGAGAGTGGTAGATGTGGGAGATAGATGGAGAGAATGAGGGAGGGAGATAACGAGGGAGGGAGGAAAACGAGGAAGGGAGAGAACGAGGGAGGGAGACAACGAGGGAGGGAGAGAACGAGGGAGGGAGAGAACGAGGGAGGGAGAGGATGAGGGAGGGAGAGAATGTTGGGAGGGAGACAATGAGGGAGGTAGAGACAAAGGGAATGAGGGAGAGAGAGAGAGAGACGGAAGGAGGGGGAGAGAGAGAGAGAGGGAGAGAAATGGAGTGATGGAGGGAGGAGAGGCAGAGAAGGAGAATGATGGGAGGGAGAGAATGAGGGAGGGAGAGAATAAGGGAGAGAGAGAATGAATGAGAGAGAGAATGATGGGAGGGAGAGAACGAGGGAGGGAGAGAACGAGGCAGGGAGAGAATGAAGGGAGAGAAAGAGGGATGGATAGAGGAAGGGAAGGAGCGGGCGGGAATGAGGGGGGAGAGGGAGGTAGAGACAGAGGGATGAGGGAGGGAGAGATAGAGAGGGAATGAGTGAGAGAGAGAGAGACGGAAGGAGGGGGGAGAGAAATGGAGTGATGGAGGGAGGAGAGGCAGGGAAGGAGAGGGAGGGAATGCGGGGGGGTAAAGAGTGGGGGAGAGGGAGAGACAGAGGGAGAGAGAGGGAAAGTGGGTAGAGAAGAGATTGAGGGAAAGAGAGATGGAAGAAATGAGAGAGCGGGAAGTGGAAATAGAGGAAGGGCGAGGGTGTGTGGCAGAAAAATAGTGAGAGAAGTAGAGAGAAATGAAGAGAAAGATACAGAGAGAGAAGTAGAGAGAAATTAAGGGAAAGATTGAAAAGGCGAAAAATACTGGTAAAGGCAAAGTGAGAGAGGGAGAAAGATACAGGGAAATAGAAAGATATAGAAGGAAGGAAAACCTGGAGATGGAGTAAGAGAGAAGAGGGAGTGAGAGAGAAGAGGGAGTGAGAGAGAAGAGGGAGAGAGAAGAGGGAGTGAGAGAGAAGAGGGAGAGAGAAGAGAGAGGGAGAAGAGGGAGAGAGAAGAGGGAGAGAGAAGGGGGAGAGAGAAGGGGGAGAGAGAAGGGGGAGAGAGAAGGGGGAGAGAGAAGGGGGAGAGAGAAGGGGGAGGAGAAGGGGGAGAGAGAAGGGGGAGAGAGAAGAGGGAGAGAGAAGAGGGAGAGAGAGAGAAGAGGGAGAGAGAGAGAAGAGGGAGAGAGAGAAGAGGGAGAGAGAGAGAAGAGGGAGAGAGCTAAAAGAGGGAGAGAGTTAGAAGAGGGAGAGAGTTAGAAGAGGGGAGAGAGAGAAGAGGGAGAGAGAGAAGAGGGAGAGAGAGAAGAGGGAGAGAGAGAAGAGGGAGAGAGAGAAGAGGGAGAGAGAAGAGGGAGAGAGAGAAGAGGGAGAGAGAGAAGAGGGGGAGAGAGAGAAGAGGGAGAGAGAGAGAAGAGGGAGAGAGAGAAGAGGGAGAGAGAGAAAAGGGAGAGAGAGAAGAGGGAGAGAGAGTTAGAAGAGGGAGAGTGTTAGAAGAGGGAGAGAGTTAGAACAGGGAGAGAGAGAAGAGGGAGAGAGAGAAGAGGGAGAGAGAGAAGAGGGAGAGAGCTAGAAGAGGGAGAGAGTTATAAGAGGGAGAGAGTTAGAAGAGGGAGAGAGCTAGAAGAGGGAGAGAGAGAGAAGAGGGAGAGAGAGAGAAGAGGGAGAGAGAGAGAAGAGGGAGAGAGAGAGAAGAGGGAGAGAGAGAGAAGAGGGAGAGAGAGAGAAGAGGGAGAGAGAGAAGAGGGAGAGAGAGAGAAGAGGGGGAGAGAGAGAAGAGGGAGAGAGAGAAGAGGGAGAGAGGTAGAAGAGGGAGAGAGTTATAAGAGGGAGAGAGTTATAAGAGGGAGAGAGAGAGAAGAGGGAGAGAGAGAGAGAAGAGGGAGAGAGAGAAGAGGGAGAGAGAGAGAAGAGGGAGAGAGAGAAGAGGGAGAGAGAGAGAAGAGGGAGAGAGAGAAGAGGGAGAGAGGGAGAAGAGGGGGAGAGGGAGAAGAGGGAGAGAGTTAGAAGAGGGAGAGAGAGAAGAGGGAGAGAGAGAAGAGGGAGAGAGAGAAGAGGGAGAGAGAGAAGAGGGAGAGAGAGAAGAGGGAGAGAGCTAGAAGAGGGAGAGAGTTATAAGAGGGAGAGAGTTAGAAGAGGGAGAGAGCTAGAAGAGGGAGAGAGCTAGAAGAGGGAGAGAGAGAGAAGAGGGATAGAGAGAGAAGAGGGAGAAAGAGAGAGAAGAGAGAGAGAGAAGAGGGATAGAGTGTTAGAAGAGGTAGAGAGTGTTAGAAGAGGGGAGAGAGTTAGAAGAGGGAGAGAGAGAAGAGGGAGAGAGAGAGAAGAGGGAGAGAGAGAAGAGGGAGAGAGAGAAGAGGGAGAGATAGAAGAGGGAGAGAGAGAAGAGGGAGAGAGAGAGGGAGAGAGAGAGAAGAGGGAGAGAGAGAAGAGGGAGAGAGCTAGAAGAGGGAGAGAGTTATAAGAGGGAGAGAGTTAGAAGAGGGAGAGAGTTATAAGAGGGAGAGAGTTAGAAGAGGGAGAGAGCTAGAGCGAGAGTAAAGCGAAGATAGCCTTTAGTTTTGCTCTCGCTTACGGCCAATAATGTTCGCTGATAAGGATACGAAGTACGAAAAAGGTACAGCTTAGGATAATAGCGGGATTACCTCCTCGGTTTGAACACCTCCTCTAGGCTCTCCCACCCACACTTCTCCTCCCTTTTCTCATCCCTGTTTCCCCTCCACGTCTGCACGGTACATTTTTTTACGTCACCGAAGACTCGGGGTCGTTTACTGAGGGAGACTAGGAGACGGCGGAGGGAAGGAAGGGTAGGAAATAAAATAAAGGCAGGAGGGAAGTATTGCGCGGTAACCACCCGAAAAAAAATCACCGGAACAGCAGCGGGTACGCTCCGGATACGAAAAATAAAGATCGGAAGGAAAGCGGAAATAAGTCGGGCGGAAGTGAGGAGAGGGCGAAAAGGACTAAATTGGCGATGTTTTCTGGATGGGACTCCGAGGCCGCCTTTATGAACACCTTTCTCCTCGAATTGAGGTGGACAGCCGTCTTCGCGACGCCTTCGACGAAGAAATCTCTCGGGGGATGAAATTTTTAATTTTCTCCGGACGCTAAACCACTGGAATATGAACAAATGAGGGACTCGAGCGTGTGCCGCAGTTATTGATCAAGGAAGTGGCGAGAGCTGGAGCTGAATGAATGAATATCTTTCTGCCGATACTGAGGTCTCAGGTTCGATTTCACCGGCATGCAGAGGCATTTTATTAGTAAGCAAGATCTAAAAAAAACACGAGTAATGTAATTAAGTTTAAAAAAACTGGTAAGACTAAATAAAAAATCATTACAAAAATGACCCCAATCCAGCTTTGTTATGTGAATTAAAATGTATTTATTGTCCGTTTTTAATCATAGGTGCTATCGTACGTTGCTTAAGACGATAAATGTTTGTTTGTTTGAGTGCCCAGCCAATTCGGCTCTGTTACTGCACAAATGGGTAATTCAGAGGTAGTGCAACGAATAACCGGGAAAGGGAGGAGGGAAACCCGGTGCTGGCATTTGCCCGCTCTTACGAAGAACACCAGCGGGGCCAACGGCTCAACGTCCCTTCCGAAGGACGGAACAGCTGAATTTGCGCGGTCTCCTCAAACCACACAAACAAGGGGCCGGGCGACCTTGGAAAAATCCTACTTTCGCAGGATTCGTGCCCGCTGCCTTTTCAAGCAGCAGGCGAGTAGCAGCCCGCGTCTTAACTACTACACCACCGGCACCCCCCGATAAATGTGAATTGTATCGGCGATAGATATTATCTCAGCTGCTGCAATCGTCACTGGCTTTGATTAGATGTTCCCTGGCGCGGTCGTTCATTCGTCTAATATTCAGACGAAAGTTTTAAGGAAAATTTTCAGTCGATTTTTTGTGCTTTCGTTATTGCTGATCGTGATGTCCGTCCGTACGCATATATCAGGGAAGAATTGGCTGAACCGATTTCAACCAAATTTGGTACATAGAATTCTCACATAAATAAATGACCAAAATAGTATATTTAGACAGGATCGAATGGGCAGAGTTGCCACAATTGCAAAATAAAACATTTCAGTATTTGTGAATTTGGAAGGAATTGGCTGAACCGATTTCAACGAAATTTCGTATGAAGGAGTTGTGTAATAAAAGAAAAACTAAATTAAGATTTTTAGTGTATATATAGAAAACAGAGCTGCCACAATAAAAGTAATAAAAAAGTCTTTTTACAAGAATTTGTATTGAACTGCCTACGTCATATTTGGCCAAATTTAAAATTTTAATGTTCAAATAAATACAAAACCATAATAGCATATTTGAACTGGATCAACTAAACAGTGGTGCCATAATTACAAATGAAACTCTTTCAGTAATTATAGATTTGGATGGAATTGGCTGAACGGATTTCAACTAAATTTTGTGAATAAGATTTGCACAACATACCATAATGAATTAAAGATGTCAAAACCATAGATAAAGAGCAGGGCCACCACAGTAAAAAGTAAAATAATATTTCTTTTGCGCTTATTTCTCGTGAACTGATTGCATGGATTTTAACACAATATGGTGTATAGAATTTTCATATAAATAAATAACCAAAATAGAAAATTTCAACCAGATCGACTAAACAGGGCTACCGCAATATCAAGGTTAGTATGTTAGAATTTTTCTGTAACTATGAATTTTGAAGGTATTGGCTGAACTGAATTCAAAAAGATATTTCCTTCGTAGGGCGAGTATAGAATGACAAAATGAAATGAACATGTTTAGAACGGATCTAAAAAGCATGGCTACCACAATATAAGGAAGAATAATTTTCTGATTTGAAAGCAAATATATTAGTATAGGATTATACTACGGCGAGTTTGATGAAAAGCACTTCTGCCACGGGAAACCCGTGTACATCCCTTCTTATCATAATTCATCTTCATTTGTTTGATTTAAATTAATAGGATAAATAAAGGCTAAATGTGAGAAATACGAATTAGATAACAAAATCTAACAAAAGAATAAGAAGTTCCATTCTTTTTACCTGTTAAATAGTGCAAATCTTGCGACGAAGTCTAAACTATAAGATATATATGTAAATGTTAAAAAGCACTGTTCCGCACATCTGATTCCCGCCGATTAAATATTAATCAAAAGGAAAAACGAAAAGCCCCTGGAATCAAACTCGGACCTTTAATTTACACAACGAATAGTAAAAAACCTCGTTTGATGTCAATCTAATCAGAACTGAAAGAATCTTTAAAATTGATGCAGCCGTTCTCAAGCCATTTGAAATATGAATGTATGTGACGCCATCCCTTAAGGACACTTGAATTATAAGATAAAGAAATTTATTAAATCAACATTTCCAAAATATCCGTAATTTACTTTTACGTTCCTATTAATAACACTATGCAATTGGGGTACGGAAGAATTTTCTTAACGTGGAATGCTGCCTGACCTTGGATTTCGTATAGTGCCTTAATGCGGCCCGCAGATTTAATGGTGCCATCATGCGGCTCCCGCATGGTTTGAGTTTGAGACCACTGATTTAGACGGATATATAACGAGAAAGCCTGGAGGAAAATCATGGAACTATATAATCGAGAATAATGGGCTCAAGAGAAAGGTTTTTTTGAGAAAGGGAAATATTTAAAAATTATGCGCAAACAGATACGGAATTGTGACGGAAGCTGATTGATTTACGTGCGCTCAAACAATGGTGGAGAAAAAGGAAGGAAGTCACAGGGAGGGTAAGACGTATCCGGATAGGTGGATGTTACAAATAGACTTCGGAAAGTTCGAAAAAACATCGAAAGTTATAATGACCTTCTCCAAAAATATTACGTCCTCAAACACGCGTCTTGAACCAATGCTGAGATAAAACACGGTTGGAGGAAACCTCCTCGACGGTCCGTGAAAGAAAACCCGGTGTACCTCGTTTTCGGTCAAAAAACAAGATGGAAAAATATAATCCATAAATGGAATACACAGAGATTTCATAGGCGTTAAATATGGGAAATGCGTATTAAACGGTATAGAAAGATTTTGCTGTTTTCAAATTTTTATCTTCGAAACTATAAGTCGTAATTATGTGGTATTGCAAACTTTTTTGTGGTAAATGACGTCCTCCATCCGAATAATTTTTTAATCTATAACTTGCATTTAATATAAAAGCTAGGGAGAGAAAAATACGGCATTCATGGCTCGGTGAAAACATTTGAAAGTAAATAAAATATAGCAAAACAGTAGCAGTGACGAGAATTTAATATAAAATAAATTTCCCGTAAAAAGAGTAATCATGTTAATCAAAATCATTTCTTTTTAATCGTGTGCTAAAAAAATAAAACGGTATTCATGGCTCGGCGCAAACATTTGAAAGTAAATAAAATATAGAAAAACAGAAGCAGTGACGAGAATTTAATATAAAATAAATTTTCCGTAAAAATAGAGTAATCATGTTAATCAGAAACATTTATTATTAATCGTTTGCTAAAAAAATAAAACTACGAAAATATAGATATTTCAGCCGTACATTTAAAATCGTAAATTTCCGAAACTGTACGTAGTAATTATGTGGTCTCGTGGACCTTTTGTGGTAAATATTGTCCTCCATTTGAATAATTTCTTTAAATCGATATCTTACAGATCATATAAGAACTAATGAAAGTATGATACTTAATTGTTGCATGACGGACGCCATTTATCAAGATACGAGCACAGTAGAGTCCCGATAATCCGACCTTCGATTGTCCGACATTCCGCGTAATCCAACATAGCCATAGGCAGCTCAATATCTGTAGCGAAAAATTATCGGCAAATTCGGACAAATTTTTTAAATTTATAGCGAAATTTCGTTATAAATTTTTTAAATTTATAGCGAAATTTCGTTATCTCATTGACAACGAAGGATTGTTAGGTGAGTAGATATATAACTGCGATGAGACAGGCTTAAACTATAAAATGCTGCCTTCAAAAAGTTTAGCTTCTCGGGCTGAAGCTTCAGCTCCTGGGTATAAACGAATTAAAGAAAGAGTGACGATTCTAGCCTGTAGTAGCACTACTGGTAACCACAAATTAAAACTCGTACTTATTGGAAATGCCAGAAAACCACGAGCTTTCAAAAACCTAGCTCCAACTGTTCTACCACTTTTGTTTAAATACTGCTACTTATGTGATATTATTGAGACGCTGGCGCGACCTTGCCGCAAGGAAGAGAAGCAAAGCCTGGAAACAAACCTCACTTACTCAATTTTTTAAACAATAACTTTAACTTTAGATAATAGTTTTATACTCTATTATGTTAGTTGTACTGTAGAATAATTATTAATAAACGTGATTTCATACTTATGTTACACTTCCAATTTTTGTTTCGTTTCGCCCCGTTCTTTTCCGTATAGTCCGACATTTTCGGTAATCCGACCACTCCTCGGTCCCGTTTAGGTCGGATTATCGAGACTCGACTGCACATATAAATTTATTTCAGTGCTTATATAAAGTGGAAGTTTTAATTGACGGATGCAGTTCAAAATCACAATTGGGCGGTAAATTTTAAAAAGGACCACTCGTACATAATTTAATAAAAATCTCTCCAGCGGTTTAAGAGATGCAAGTTACTACAGACGGACGCGCCTATGAGGCGTTTCGCTACTACCGCTTTGCTGGTCAAGAATTCGTAAAAACTGAAAAATAATTCATGTTAGATCACTTATGTCAAGTATAATCCGATGGAATTGTGACTCGTGATGTCGTAGAATTTCATCTTGAACGTTATTAAATAAAACATTCAATGCGGAGAGAGAAACGTTTCCTGAACAACTTTATAACCTGCATAACGAATTCACTAAAAAGTTCGCATTTTAGCTTTCTTAAAAGAAATGAACGTGTTTAAGTGCTTATTGTGTGTCCGCCCGTCCGTGGACAATCAATTTTATTTTGTTTTAAGAGATATTAGGAAAAATTCTTTTTGAATTTGATGGATATTATCAGTTTATGAATTTCTAACCGATTCGTTTTTCCAAGAAGTTTATAGATTTTCCGCTAGGAGGCCTCAAATTCGGAAAATTATAAATTTTGAAATGTTATTGTAGGCAAGCTAAGGAAGCTCAAGTTTTCACAGATCCAGAAAGATATTCAGAAAACTTTCTTCTATCTCCTACTTTAGGAAGGGTATCTTACCAGGTACTTTCTGGTTTCTGCATGGAAAAGTTATATTTTTTAACTAGGCAGTCAAAAAAACCTAAAATTAACATATCTTATTGTTTAGGAATAATATCATAACAATTGAAATATATATATATATATATATATATATACTAAAGTTAAAATAATCCAAATATTTTACGGTTTTATCAAAAAATACCGACTAAAACATTATGAAAACCGTAAAAAAATAACCCATTCTTGATTCATAAGAGAGAATCATTCAGTTAAATCGGTAGTTTATCTGAGATAAAGATTAAATTAATTTATTTTTAATCGGTTCTTAAATAGCAATTCAGGACCTTTTAAAAATAACCAGTTAGCATCTCCATGCTAGATTCTAAGGCACCATATCCGTCTCTTTTACATGGTTGGATTCTTTTATGCTCCGCAATTTAGCGAAGGGAACGGGTTTATATAACGTTTCCAACATTCTCTCTGTACCTTTATTTAAAAAGAAAGTAGATCAATAGAATCTCCGATGATCCCAAGCGAATTCTTTTTTAAAACCCAAATCTGAGTTCTTGCGAATTGCAGTCAGTTATTCCCACCACAGCTAAAAGTTTCACACAAGAATTTACATTGTTTATAAAGTAATTAACGATCACCAAACCGCGAAGCCATGATTAAACGGACTTCGAAATTCTTCATTACACCGAAATGTGGACGCGATGAACGATTAAAGAAAAATTAAACCCTCTTTTATCCTTAGAGAAATTATATATACATATACGAATAAAATATTCAGCGCAAAGTTGGAGGTATTAATAAAATATGATACCCAGAGAAGAAAGAAAAGGCATGGGCAGTCATGAATTATAAAGCTTCCCCTTTCCCAAAATATATTTAGCCCGGCATCACGTCTGGCAAATGATATTAAAAGAGCGCTGGTTCGTAGGAGATGGAGAGAGGACAAGGGGAAGATAGATTAAAGGAGAACCACTTCGCAGGTAGTAGTAATAAGAGTTGGGGAGGGAGGGGGAAGGTTAAGCGGCGAGGGCGGAGGAAACAAAAGACGTGAGGTGAGCGCGGGGGGGGGAGTAAAGACAGTGTTTAGGAAGGGAGGGGATGCGAGGGAGGATCTAAAGAGGAGGAAAAGCGAGGCTCCAAAAAGAGTTGACGACCTGAAAGCGGAGAACGATGAAGGACAAATTGAAATGCCTAGGCGAGGCAGAAGTGCGTGAGGATGTAGGAGACGATGCGACGATTCTTCGCGAAAACGACAGCGGGGGCGTTGAGGCGTCGAAGAAGTCTCGAGAGACGAGAAGAGGAGGAAGGGAATGGGAGAGGGGAGATGGAGGAGAAAAGAGGGGGAGATGGAGGAGAAAAGAGGGGAAGATGGACGAGAGAAGAGGGGGAGATGCTGACGAAAGAAGAAGGCCTGGAAGATGTACGCGAAAGGGTAGAATGAAAGGGGAATATAGGGGAGAGGAAAAGAGAAGGGGAGAGGAAAAGAGAGACGGGAAGAGAAAGAGACGGAAAGAGATAGAAAGAAGGAGGATGAGATATGGAGAGCGACGGAGGAGGAAGTGATTAAGGGAGATATGGAGAAAGGTGAAATAGGGGAGAGAGAAGAGGGAAAGATGGGCAGGAAAGTGGGGAGATATTGAGAGGGAATGAATAGATAGAGAGGGAGAGAGATAGTGAGAGAGGGAGACAGAGGGAGCAAGAAAGGAAGGGAGATTGTGAGATGGAGAGAGAGGGATGTAGTAAGAGGGAGGGGAAGATAGGGATGGAAGGAGGGAGAGAGGGAGATAGACAGATAGATAAATGTCTTTATTCGGGCGAAAGAAGAGGGAAGGAAGGAGAGAGGGAGTGGAAAGGAAGGAGAGAGGGAGTGGGAAGGAAGGAGAGAGGGAGTGGGAAGCAGGAAGAGATGGAGAGGGAAAGAGGGAGAGATTGAGAGGGAAAGAGGGAGAGATAGAGAGGAAAGGAAGGAGAGAGGGAAGGAAGAAGAGAGGGAAGGAGGAAGAGAGGGAAGGAGGAAGAGAGGGGTGGAGGAAGAGATGGGTGGAGGGAGAGAGGGAAGGAGGGAGAGAGGGAAGAGGGTAGGAGAGAGAGAAGGAAAGAGGTAGAGAGGAAAGGAGAGAGGGAAGGAGGGAGAGACGGAAGGAGGGAGAGATGGAAGGAGGGAGAGACGGAAGGAGGGAGAGATGGAAGGAGGGAGTGATGGAAGGAGGGAGAGAGGGAAGGAGGGAGAGAGGATTGAAGAGTGAGGGACGGAGGGAGAGGGGTTAGAGGAAAACCAGGTAGAGGGAGAGGAGTTAGAGGGGGTGAGAAAGAATCAGGGAGTATGAGGAAGGGATGAACGCAGGAACAAAAAATAATAGGGAGAAGACGGTGGTTGAGTTGAAGAGTGAGAGGGAGGCATTATGAGAGTAGAGAGGAAGGAGGGAAAGGTGGATAAGCCAGAATCGAAGATAGTTAGGAAGAAAGAGTACAGGAGAAACAAGCAGGAGAGAAAAAAATCTAAAGGGAGAGAGTGGGTTACGAGTGTGGAATAGAGGTGTGGAAGAAAGCAAAAATGGAGAATTTAAAGCAGAGGCAGAATGGGAGAGACATAGTGAAAATTAGCAGAGAGAAAAAAGGAGCAAAGTAGGACGAGAGAGGAGCAGAAAGCGATGGGAAGGAGAGGAGATAGGAAGCAAAATATGCAGGAGAAAAACCTTTAAAAAATAAGGGGATGATTTTGAATGCGGGAGAGGAGATGAGAGAAAAGAGTCGTAAAGTGTATATTTTTTTAAAAGCGCGGTTGAGGTGAGGGAATGCGGCATCCTCTATCAAAACCCACGTCGATCTTAGAGAAAAGCATCATCTTGGAAGCGATGAGCGACGACTGAGATAAAAAGAGTGTGGGAGAGCAGGGAGATAGAAAGAATACGACAGGCAGATGATACGGAGAGGAGACAATTAAAAGATAAACGTATACATGTTGAGGAGAGATAAATAAATAAATAAATAAATATATATATATATATATATATATATATATATATATATGGAATAAAACTAGAGATGCCAGAGAGGTAGTTAGAATCATATCAGAAAGGGCAATAGAGTACAGTCAAGATATTTGCGTATGTTCCTAGACTGGTAGAAGGCCTTTGATAGAGTAAATTGGGTAATGTTGATGAAGATATTAAAGGATATAGATGTATACAGGAAAGACAGGAGACTGATCAGGAATCTATATGTGAATCAAGTTGTAAAGGTCATGTTGGAGAATGCTGACACCTGCGAAGTAAATATCAGTAGAGGAGTAAGAAAGGTCTGCAGCCTATCGCGACCCTATTCTATATATATGGAGAAAGTCAAATACAAGAAGCGTTAGAAGGCACAGGAGATTTCAAAATTGGAGGAAGGATTATAAGAACAGTAAAATACGCGGATGATCAAGTACTTCCAGCAAGAAAGGAAGAGGAACTCCAGAAAATGATAAATAGACTAGTAATAACAGGTAGAAAATACGGTATGGAAATAAACAGAAAAATTCAAGGACATTCGAATTTTGGGCAAAGAAGAGAATCTGAACATAAGTATTAGAGGAAAACCTTTAGAACAAGTTTCAGACTATAAACACCTTGAAATAATCATAACAAGAGAAGCAAAATGTACGGATGAGATCGGGACTAGAATATAAAAAGTAAAAGCGGCTTTCAGAAGTAAGAAACACCTACATAAGGGAAATATAAGGGAAGATATCCGCAAGAAGTTCATCAAATTCAATATATGGAGTATAGCTTTGTACGGGGCAGAAACATGGACGTTAAGGAAAAATGACACCAAATACTTGGAAATCTTTTAAATTTGGGCTTGGAAAAGAATGCTGAAGATAAAATGGACAGATAGGATGAAAAACGATGAAGTGCTACGAAAAATAGGAGAGAAGCGAATGATTATACAGACTATCAGAAAGAAGAAGGCTAACTGGGTTGGCCATTACCTGAGGAGAGAGAGTATGATTAAAGACGTGATAGAAGGAAAACGAGATGGAAAAAGGGAAAGAGGGAGAAAAAGGTTTCAGCTGATAGACGATTTGAAAGGGAAAGAGAGCTATAAAGATATGAAGAGGACAGCGAAAAATAGGAGTATATGGAGAACCAGGTTTAGCCATGAATAATCACGGACCTGTCTACAGACTACCTATGACTTTTTATATATATATATATATATATATATATATATATATATATATATATATAAACACACAGCGAGGCCGAAGAGATGTGACGTCACCGACAGACATAACTCAGCGTCGAGAAAGGGAGCGAGGCATAAAAGATGTGAACAGAAAGAAAATTAGCCATAAAGAGAGAGAAGGGGGAATTTTTGTGAGGGAAGTTACGGGATGAAATGAAAACGGTTCAGATGGATTGGGACCCGAAAGAAAGCGGAAGGAAAATAATTGGAGGGAGATAGAGAAGGAAGGGATATATCGTAAAAGGGATTACGGAGGGGAAAGAGCAGATGAAATAAATAAGGCGAGAAGAAAAAAAAGAAAGTTTTCAGTGGGGTAGCGAAGATGAGATTAATAGCAAAGAAAAATGATGAGGAAAAAGGAAAAGGGAAAGAAATTGGCGAAGGGATAACCGGAAAATGGAGAGCAGTAAAAACCTTTTGAGGAAAAATATCAATGGCGAAAATTCCGAGGGCAGGCAGATGCAGTGAAAGGAAAAAAATAATAGGATGAGGAAGCAAGGAAGGAAAGTCGATAAAATGGAACCAAATGACAAGAAGATAACATTTACATAATTCAGAAATAATTTCAGAGAATACGTTTAAGAGTATTTAAGTACCTGAAGGAAAGGTTGTACAGCGATAAACGGCGTTGACACTTAAGCAGAAATTTTCGCATAATCATTTGAACAAAAATCATAGACAAGGGTACAGCTTGGACAAAAAAGGATGAAATGATACATGCAGGCAGGAACCAAGAAGTGGAAAATTCATCCAAGGGGAAAGATAAGACCTACAGAACTACCATAGCAGATTCATATCATACCATACATCTATTATACAACAATTAGCGACTTCAAGACCATCTGGTATTCTAATATGAAATTACTAGCGCAATTTCCCGTCAAATAAGACAGATTCAAATTAATAAAAATCAGATGTGGCCACCACATGAATTTCTCCATATCTGTAATATTTCTAAAAATTCCAAATAGGTTACATAATAATAAATATTTTAAGAAACTGCGAGAAAATTTTAGACTTTACAAAGAACAGAAATTAACTCAAACCATAGCCTTCTGATATTGGACATAGCCACAAAGTTCCAACAATTAAAAAAATAAAAAGGAGCATTACTAAGACATAACTAAGCATCAATTGTTAACAATAGTCGTCGGTAAGTGGCGTGGTGGTGGCAGCTTAAAATATAACTTTTATGATATCTCATAAACACTGCATTATATGAGAATATGTTACAAACAAATATTGTAGAAAATAAAAATTTATTCTAATATGTTATCACATATATCAAATATAGCAAATATCTCAAAATAACGGATGTGACAAGAGTAAACACCCACTTCCGGTTCACCGATTTTTACCAAAAACTAAACAACTCTTGTGACTTTCATAAAAATGTTAAATATAAAATTTCGCCTTGACCTGATTAACATTTTTTGAGTTAGAGCACCCACAAAAAATTCGCATACATACACACAGACATCATCGAGAAAATTGTGAAAATGTGTTCAGGGGAGCTCAAAACGTGCATTTCCGTTGAAATCTCGAAATGGATTTTTTTCAGGAAAGCAATATCATCCCTTGTACTACATATGGAGAAAATAAAAAACGGAATTAAAATTTTTAACTTTAAATTAATTATTTTAACAATCACTGTTTATACTGATTTTGTTTCTCACAGCAGTCGGTTGTCAAAATAAACAAATGAGCGATTTCGAAAAAAGAAGAATAGAATAAGTGATTTTATTAACTTTTCTTCAAAATGGTTCAAATCGGATGATCGTAGGTCAGGTTTATCGAATTTTAATTTCCAAAATAAACAAGCCTGCACGACAAAAAGTCGATTTTTTTAATGTTATATTAAGAAGAATGGAAATATTACCCTGGAGTCGAACTCGGGAATTTTTTCGTAAATTTTCCTTAAGCAAAGCATTTTTATATTTGAATCGATTATTTCTGCCAATTTTCAATTTTCTGTCTAGATCCTTGATCGAGTTATTCGCGTTTTAAAAGCTTGACACTCACATCAGACCAACGTACTGAAAACTCAATATTATTTTTGTGATTCTTTGATTCTTTTAAACATTTCTTTCTCTTCCTATTTCCAAAACCGTCCTCAGGTCCTCCATTCTTCTACCTAACTCTCGTAATCTATCGCACAATCCTTCACCCCATAAAATTTTTACATGCTCGATTTTTTTATTGAAACGTCCAACACGTTCCTCAGATTTTCGTACCGTTTCCATTTCAATAATATTGAATTTAGCTCATTATTACGATTTTTAATCTCTTTGAATAGTATTTAAGATTTTTCGGTATTCCTTCTCGTAAATAACGGAACGAATGTTGTTTACATTGATTTCTATGAAAATCATTTCCCCCTCCTTCCGTCTTCCTCTCCTCTTAATAAAAGCCTTCAAAGCACGCTTAAATCTATATGGATTGAAACAACAATAGGATTTTGAAGTTTAACAATGTCGTTGGTAAGCAAGGCAACATCCCGTTGAAATGCCAAGATTTTTCCTAAATATACCATTCGAACGATTAGCATGAGTTATTTCGAGCTGAAGGCTAATAAAGACGAATAGAATAAGAAACTTGAAAATGTTTTCTTTAGAATGGTTAAGATCGAAAGATCGAAGGACAAATTATTCTAATTTTAATTTCCAAAAGAAGAAGAACCTGCAAGTCGATAAGTCCATATTTAAGTGTTACCTTATGAGAAATAGAAATAATTCCCTAGAGTCGAGCCCCGGTCGTTTTTCCAAATGTTTTCGTCAATCACTTTTTATATGTGAATCAAGCAATCCTGGAAAATTTCAAACCATTATCTCTTCCCGTTTTTGAGATATAAACTATTTAATTAAAATGATCACCAACCAACCAACTACACGCTATTATTATTATGTTTTTAATTATTATAATGTTGATTAATGGAGCCCAACCTACTCATCTTTTCTGTTTAGACATGTTTTATATTTTACGCATGAAGTTTCTTCAACATATTTTTCAAGGTTTTAAATTTCCCGAGCATCACAGCTTCTATCAAGATACAACGCCAACAACTAACCAGAAATCCAAAAGCTAAATTTTTAGTCAGGTCCAAGTAAGAGGGAATTATTTTTAAGGAAAACTCCCAAAAAAGTTTTTAACCCGAACAATCACAGGCAGACAAAGGGAAAATCCCTCGATTCCTCTTTTCGGGAAGAAGGAAGCAAGAAACATACGTTGGTGTACAGCGATAAAGACAAACGAAGCGGCATTAAGACGGAGGATGAAAGCGATGTGGGGGAGAGGGAGAGAAAATAGGAAAAAGGGGCGAGGAGATGGGAGTTAAGGGGATAAATCGAGAGGTTATTTGGGGTGTGGATCTGAGGTCGTCGGTCCTTAAAGCATCCGAGAGATAGCGCTTCGGAAGGGAGCGAGAGGAAGTGTAAGAGGGAGGGCCCTTAATAGGAGGAAGGAGGGGAGGGAGAAGAGAGAGGGAGAGAGAGATAGAGATAGGGAGAGGATATGGGAGATAGGGAGAGGAAAGGGGAGATAGGGAGAGGAAGGGGGAGAGAAAGGGGGAGAGATGGAGAGGAAGGGGGAGAGAGGGAGAGGACGGGGGAGAGAGGGAGAGGACGGGGGAGAGAGGGAGAGGACGGGGGAGAGAGGGAGAGGACGGGGGAGAGAGGGAGAGGACGGGGGAGAGAGGGAGAGGACGGGGGAGAGAGGGAGAGGACGGGGGAGAGAGGGAGAGAACGGGGGAGAGAGGGAGAGGACGGGGGAGAGAGGGAGAGGACGGGGGAGAGAGGAAGAGGACGGGGGAGAGGAAGGGGGAGAGAGGGAGAGGAAGTGGGAGAGAGGGAGAGGAAGGAGGAGAGAGGGGGGAAGGGGGAGAGAGGGGGGAGGGGGAGAGGGAGGGGAAGGGGAGAGAGGGAAGGGAAGGGGGAGAGAGGGAAGGGAAGGGGGAGAGAGGGAGGGGAAGGGGGAGAGAGGGAGGGGAAGGGGGAGAGAGGGGAAAGAGGGAGGGGAAGAGGGAGAGAGGGGGGGAAGAGGGAGAGAGAGGGGGGAAGAGGGAGGGGAAGGGGGAGAGAGGGAGAAAAGAGGGAGACTATATGAGAGCGACAAACTACGGACCTTAAACGCTTCCGTTTTCACATTTTCCCGCTCGAGAAACCTCGCATAATTAAGTGTGAGAGATAGAACCGTGGAGACGGTTTGGAGGGAACGCATGAGTTCGCCTGGAAGGTATGCTTCTCTCTGGAAGCGGCGGGGATGTAGAACTGAAGCATTCTGTTGCTGCTAACGCTCGGAGATTGCTTAGTGAATTCTTACTCTTGCTTCCATGGATACGATTATCCCATTATATTGCGAAGCTCGTTTAGATAAAGCGTCGGAGTGAAGTATCCGCCGTCATCCAACCCCAATTAAACATAATTTAAAAGCGCGAGTAAAATTCTCGTTTTTTCTGCTAGCCCTCTGTTATATCTGCCCAATTTTAATTAATCAGTGTCTACACGAAAATGTTATGACGCCATTTATAGGCATATTTTTTAGCATTTACTCCTATAAACGAAAAAAACCTTTAAAGTACAACATTATTTCACATATTGGCCAAATTTACGGCTGCAGATATTACAAATGTGTCTTATTTCTGCTTAAAATATGTTTGCAAGTTAGGAGATTTTTTTTCCAATTTCAAGTTTCCTTTCTTATTTGATACTAGCGTAGGATATTATCCGAAGATGGATTACGTTTTGATACGTGCGGAGATAAATTCATGCAATCAGATAGCTGCGTGGTGATGAAGGAATGGGGTTATTTCCAGGGTGAAAAAACGCACGTTTGCACACATGAACAGATAAGGAAAAGAGCTAGTATCCTAGTCGTTAGCGAGTTTCAGAAAAAATATGCTTCTTATGGAGTCAGAGAGATGAAGGTTAGATGGAAAGCGACGGAGAGAAAGTGAGATCCCACTGATAGTAGGCGATTTAGGAGTTTGCTGAGGAGAGAACGAGAATTTATTGGCCAATTTAATAGAAATAGAGGTGACGCGAATGAATTGTGCTAAAAAAATGGCACGCCTTGAGTATATGAAGACGGATAAACTGGTTATACTATTTACATCCGAGATGCTTTTCAATCTTGACAGCTTAATAAAAGTGAAAGCGGAAAACATGAGCTCTTTTGAGCATTAGAGGGTAGAAATATTGAGTAAAAAACAAAATCCCGTTTTTACCGAGTACCGTTTTAACGGAAATGGCGGTTTTATGGAATAAAAAATAGATGTTAGAATTTGAATTTTCCTACCTATAGTTTTGAAATTGGCCCTTATCCGGCACTGGCACTTTAACAAAATATTTTAGCGATAATTTTAAATTGTTTTATATACTGTAGTTTTATAAATCTATCATCCTAATTAAACAATCGTCATTTTTCAAGGTTATTCATATTTTTTGAGCATTTCACAATAATTCCGTGGATACATACATTATCAAATGCATGTTTTACGGAAAACCCTTTTTATACCGAATGAACTCGATCTCAATCCACTCCGTAAATCCTGGATTTTGGTGCATTAACACTAGCAACGAACTATTTTTCGAATGTTCATAAATGAGATGAAATAATGTTTTACCGAGTTGGTTATTATTAGCCTAGTGACTTCATCGTCTAAGACACAAAGCCAGTAAACGTTATAGGAGGAAGGTTTTAAAATACAATGCTGCATAACATCAATGCGGAAAATTTTTAATACAGAATCGATGATAAAGGTCACTTTGTTTCCGGGAAAGGCGAGGCTCAACTGATTAATTTAAACGGGTGTGTGTATCCTGCAAAGGCATTCCCACTATTGGCGCACATTTGGAATGGATATAAAAAAGGAACTTTTTCTGTCTGTCCGATCAGCACTTGTGTTTACATCTTAGCTCTTTCGTATTTTAAAACTCTAGTGGCTGAGGTTCTGCAGTAAAAGTCAGCAATAACGAAGTGTTTGTGTATGCATGTAAACGTTTATGCTATATAAAGGCAGTAATTTTTATGCGAGACAAATTTCCTGGAAAGTTGAGCTCGCTTCTTTTAGGTTAGACATTATATTATTATAAATTGATGGAAAGAATTGATCATAAAATCACTATTCAGACATTAATAAGCTACAATTTTGGGAATAATTTGAAAACTGGAGTACGCTTATAAAAGAAAAACGCTTATAAATCAAAGTCAACCATAGTTTAGCGTAATATATTTAATGCAACTGGACGATATATAGTAAATTTTTGGGATACATGACTTAGTATTATTTGTGACATCAGGTTGTACGATTGGATGGATTTTAATCAAAATCCTTATTGCCATTTTTGAGCAAATCGAATTTTGTTTTAGAATATCCAATAATAAAGTAGGTACCCTTAATTGTTGCGCAATATGGTTCATCTCTTCAGAGTGCCTATTAAAAATGATATTATCCACAAATATGAGATATCATTTGATTTAGTTTAACTCAGGGGTCGCCAACCCCGAGTCCGTCGGCCCTATTCAATGCGCACGCGACGCTATGCTAGGAATGTATGTAGGGCGTACCACACTAAAAAAATGTTTGCGACCTTGGTTGCAACAATGTGTTTGTCTGTACACTAAAATAATTTGTATTAAAACAAAGTATCAATTATTAATTTTCCACGAGTTATTTATGTACTTACTAAGTGATACTTTGTTTCATTACGATCTCTTTTCAAGAAGTACGGCCAGAACGTATTGGATTTCTTTTTGATTGCGTCGTTCGGGTAGTCATACAAGGTCCAAGTTTTGTAAAAATTTCAGTTAACTTCAGCATAGCAGCGCTATTGAAATTTGTAAGTTATCAATAACAGTGTTGTACATTCTACTGAGGTGATAGTTGTGAAAGACTGGGGTCCAAACCGGACTTGCAGTAAATGCACGTAAATTGCAGACTAAACATCGATCCCATTGAGCAAAATGACGAACCAGGATGAATTTTTTATTAATGGACAGTATGTAGGGTCAGAGTTACGTGAAGTGAAGGACGAACATTCTGTGGTTATGGCTAAATATTACATATATAATATTTTGACTGATGCTCGTTTGGGGAAATACCATACCGACCATAGTACTGAAAGACAGTCGACTGTGCAGAGTAATATCAATCCGGAGCATATCGATGAGCAAATTGAACAAATAATTTCAGACATGGATTCGTCGAACACATGTTGATCACTACACGTACATTGTATTCTTAGTTCATTTCTTTCAGTTCCTATTAAATAAATAAAAACATTGATAAAAATGTAATACGAGTAATATGTATTTTTTATTCACTCACCTTTACAAACATTTTCAATTTATTTATCAGTTCTTTACAAACTTCTGGTACTATTCTACCGATCAGTTGTCTTGACACTCTAAAGGTATACGATAAGGAAGCATAAGAATCTCCAGTCGACAGGTACCTCAATGTAATTGCAAGTCTGATATGAGGGCCAACAGCGTTCCGTAGTATTGTATCTTGTTTAGCTATTGAAGGTCCGATCATTTGTAATAAAGTTTCAAAATCAGATATTGACATTCGAGTAAAATTTCCAAATGATCCGTCAGATATTCGAAGATCACTTAGAATATTAACTCTTCTTTCTCGTTGTAGTAAGAAATTCCGCATCCACCACCTTCTCTTTCGCTTAAGTTTCGCTAAACTACCCGATATTAGTATGTACACAGCACTAATCAACACAACCTCCTCGGGCGACATTTCTACAAGAACTGCCTAGTGTGTGCAAGTAGATTGTTCCACGACATTGTCCCCGGGACATTCACGTGTTGCCGAGCGTCATGTTCCGCGTCATGTCGCTGATTTTGTCCCCTAGTGTATCCCAGGCTTTAACCTCAGTAAACTTGTGGAGCCTAACTGCCACAAGCATCCCACCGGTGAGCTTCTCAACCATTCCTGGGGGTTGCAATCCCGGGATGGGAAAAACAGAATCTCGAAATCCCGGGATTGAAAAATTTCGCCGGGATTGCAACCCCTAGACATATTTAGCATTTTTATATTTCGCTTTAAATTTAGCCTGCACCCCGCCATATATTCCGCTCAAAACAGCTGCTCCATCATACCTTTGACCACGCATTTATTTAAATCCAGGCCACAGTCTTTTAAATTATCTTCCAGAAGTTTTTTAAGTCCTTCTGCCAAACGATCGCTTACTACAGTAATCCGAGAAAAGATTCATTCACATTAAGTTTGTTCTAAACGCCGTTCTCACCTCCTTCAATGGAAACATACCTAACTACTAAACTGAGTTGATCTTTTTTAGCTTGAGTGATGTCAGAAAAATGGGACTTTTCTTATATCATTGTAAATTTCCAGCTTTACATTATTTCATAATATTTGAATAATATCATTTTGTATTTGTTCATAAAATTAATTATGAATAATTTTTATAGTAATATATGAGTTTTAAAATATTGCTTGAATTACAAATACATATATTAAAAAAGAAAAAATTATTAATTTTCTCTTTTCTCTTATGGGCTCCCAGAACCCCCATTAAAATGAGTGGACCAGGACCGAGTAAAAACTACGTTTTTATAAGTTCCAAGAGAAATGAGAAGAAAAATACTGTTTCATTGAAGCGAAGGGAAGTGCTGTGCGTCTTTTGTGTAGTTGCAGTGTTACTCTTAAAAAATACGATATTGAAAGACACAGTGACTTTGACAAAAAGTATATGCTTCATAGTGAACTAAGAAAACAGAAAATTAGTGGCACAAAAGCGAAGCTAGTCGCGCAACAGTCACTTTTCAAGAAACCGCAGGAAAAATCGAAAAATGTAACCATTACTTCATTTAAAATAGCTCATATTCTCGCTAAATGGAAAAAGTCATTCCTAGACGGTGAATTCGTAAAAGAAGCCCTTATTTCTGTGTGTCGAATCTCTTTTCGACGGCTTTTCGAACAAACGAGTGATATTGTCTGCTATAAATGACTTGCAGCTATCATCAAATACAGTGAAAAGAAGAGTGCAAGACATTTCTGGTGATTTACAAAGACAGCTACATGATGATATTGATCGGTGTTCTTGGTATTCAGTTCAAAATTATGAATCGTTGGATATAACAGGGACAGCTTAGTTGGTAATAGTAATAAGAATGGTTTTCGAAGAATACACGGCCAAAGAGGAAATATTAACAATTCTACCATTGAAGGAAAGGACGAGAGAGGAGGATATTGTCCTCGAATACTACCGATGGAGCTCCAGCTATGGTTAGCAACAAAAACGGATTTATTGCATTATGTAAGAACGATAAATCATTTCTTGAATTTCTTTCATACCATTGTGTTTTAGTACACCAGGAAGTTCTCTGCACTCAAGTTCTTCCATTTAAGCATGTTCTGGCTCTTGTGACAAAAGTCGTCATAGGCTTTTCAAACAGCTTTTGGAGGATGATGATGCCGAGTACTCTGATTTGATAACATATACCGAAGTAAGGTAGCTTAGTAAAGGCCAAGTACTTGAGCGTTTTATCAACATGATTGATGAGGTCAAAAAATTTCTCGAATCGAAGAACGAGGTTTTTGATCTCCTGAATGATCCTTCTTGGTTAGCTGATTTAGCCTTTCTGGCAGATATTACGCAGAAGTTAAATAATTCAAATCTTGAGCTTCAGGGCAGTAATAAAGACGTGGCACGCCTGATTAGTGCCATAAATGCGTTTAAATGCAAACTAATTCTTTGGAAATCACTTTAATTAATTAACTCATTTTCCGAATATGGCAAAAATGTTTTTTTTAATCCACTTTGATTCCTAATTGTATATTGGACATATAAAAAAGTTGAGCGATGAATTTAATGAAAGATTCGCACAGTTTCGTGGCATCGAGCCCATTATGCTTTTTTATGAAAATCCATTTCTGTTGAAATCTTGAAGTCGATTTTATTTTCATGAAAACAATACTTTCTCTATATTTCGTATATGGAGAAAGTATAAATAAAAACAATAAAAGGAAAAAAGCGAGTACTGGATTTAGGCCATTATTTGTAGAAAAAATCTGATGATGACTTTCTTCATATCTGTATTTCTAAAAATTCCAAATAGGTTACATAATAAAAATTTTAAGAAACCGAGAAAATGTTAGACTACAAAGAACAGTAAGGTGAAATACTCCTTTAGCCAAACAATTAGAGGGTTACAAAACCCAATGCATTTCGCCCACAAGGTGGGCATCGTCAGGGGTAAAACCTGTTTCAACAGTGACTGGGAGCAGTTGGCTCCCAGTCACTGTTGTTGTCAAAGAAGAGGTTAAAAGGATTTAGGACAAAGTAATTTGTAGAAAAAACAGTTTAGAAAAGAATACTTTTCCTATTTTGATTTATAAGACATTGATAATCGCGGGAAAACAATAGCAGAAAAGACTGGGAGAGTGAAATTGAGAAGTGGGGATGAGAAAGGTGAATGGAGGAGGAAAGAGAAAATTGGAGAAAGTTAAGTGCTTGATAGATTCGTATAAAGGGAGAGGATGGTGAGTGATAGAATGATATAAAGTAAAATAATGAAAGAGACAACAAGCATAGGAAAAATTGGAAAAATATACTCATGAAAATGGCAGAGAGAGAGAATACGACGGGGATAGGAAATGAGCGATAGAAAGGGAGCCAAAGAGAATAAGGAAAAGTCTGAGGTAATTTAAGTAATGCGGATAATTCGAGTATGTAGCATGGAAGGAGATGGACAAAATGCAAGGGAAAAGAATTTAGATTAATAATCAAGATTAAGTAAGGGTCCGAAAAAGAGAATAGATTCTGATATTGGTGATACGAAAGGGAGGAGAGGGAACGTGGGGAAGATAGGAACGAAAGAAAGAAGATAAAAGAGAAGTGAGTTGAAAAAATAGTTGAATATGGACATGAAGATAGAGATGGTGAGAAATAGGAATAGCTGGAAGAAGAGGGGGAGAGGATGAGAGAAGGGGGAAAGAGAGATTGTGAGAGTTGATAAAGAGAGAGATTTAGACAGGGGAGAGAGAGAGATTGAGAAAGGGGAGAGAGAGAGGTAGAAAGAAAGGGACAGAATGAAAGAAAGAGATGGAGTGAGATGAAGATGAGATAGGAAGAGAGAGACGAGGAAGGTGGAGAGGGAGGGAGAGTTCAGAAGTCAGAGGTGGACAAAAGTAGAGAGATAGAGAGATAAAGAGAGGGAAGGAGACACTTAGGAAGTGGGAGAGAGATGGTGAGAGAGAGGATGATAGAGGGAAATAGAGAAGAGGGAGAGATGAAAAGATGAAGAGACGATGAGAGAGAGGAAGAGATGAAGAGAGAGAGAGGAAGAGATGAAGAGGGAGAGGAAGAGATGAAGAGAGAGAGAGAGAGGAAGAGATGAAGAGAAAGAGGAAGAGATGAAGAGAGAGAGGAAGAGATGAAGAGAGAGAGGAAGAGATGAAAAGAGAGATGAAGAAAGAGAAATAGAGATGAAGAGAGAAAACGAGATGAAGAGAGAGAAGAGAAGACGAGAGAAACGAAGAAAGACATGGAATGAGAGAAGAGAGAGATGGGTAGAGAAAGGAAGAGGAGAGAGAGCAAAAGAAGAGATGAAGAGAGATGGTGAGATAGAAGAAAAGAAGAGATGCTAGAAAGAGGGAGAGGAAGAAGAGAGAGAGGAAGAAGAGAGAGAGGAAGGAGAGAGAAAGAGAGGAAGGAGAGAGAGAGAGAGGAAGGAGAGAGAGAGTGATAAAGGAGAGAGGAAGAAGAGAGAGAGAGGAAAAAAGGTTAGATTTTTAACGAGAGCGTGGGTTGGGTGGAAACGAGAACGCCCCCGTTACATAAGGCGGCGAAATGAAAAAGGTTTAAAAAAACGAGCGTTTGGAGGAGTACGGAAGTGGGAGTCAAGAGAGTAACGAAGAGAGGAAGAGAAAGAGAGAGATAAATAGTTTGAAGAAGAGGAGGAAGGGGGAGGGGTAAAAGAGTTGAGAGGTAAGGATCTGAGAAGGGCAAGAAGATAACTAAAAGGTCTTGGCGAGTGGAAAAGGAGTAAGGGTGGCCGGATGCAAAGGAGAGGGAGATAGGAGAAGAGGAAGGAGAGACGTGACGAAGGGGAGGAGGGGAGGGTGCATCGTAACGGTGACAAGAAAAGGGTTGGGAGTGATGGAAATTAAAAGTGAGAGAGATAGAGGAGAGAGGGAAAGGAAGAAAAACACCTTCCCTTTCTCTCCCTTGCTCACATTTTTATTAATGAGGAGGCAGCCTAGAAGGGGAGGAGAAAGAGGAATGGAGGGAGGGAAAGAGGGGGGAAGGGAAGAACTGAGTGGAGCGGAGAAGAAGAAATCCCGAACCACACGCAGGAATACCCCGGAAGAAAACCAGAAGGTGCGGAGGAACTGGTGTCTGTTCCATTCGCGTTAAAAAAAACAAGTGAGGGAAGAATCGCAGAGCAAATTACATAGGGTGCTTTTTTTCTTGCTTAAGGATTATGACGTAATCATAAGATTACATATTTGGTTGACATTAACGGCCTCGTAATATATATACATACATTATATATATATATATATATATATATATATATATATATATATATATACCAGCGTAATTGCCCGTCAAAAATGACGGTTATGCGTGGATAAGTATTAAATTTAAGGCAATTCCCATTCTTCCTCCTTTTTTCTCTTCCTCTCTCCCATCTTCCCACTCTCTCCCTCCTTCTCTGTAAAAATACTTCTTAGTACCAAATTTAAGGCAATCTATGCACTCGTATATACTTATTGCACGATTGAGGGTTGAGACAACAATTGATTCTCCAAGTTTAACAAAGACGTGGTCGGCAAGACAACATCCCGTTTTAAAAGCCCATATTTTCCCGAAATATGTGATTCAAATGTTTAATATGAGATATATCGAACGGTAGCCGGTAGAAGATGAATATAATAAAATACTTCATTAATTTTCCTAAAACATAGTTAAAATTCGAAGATCGTACGTCAATTATTTCTAATTTAAATTTCCAAAAGAATAAAAGCCTGCACTTTAAAAAGTCGCTTTTTACGTGTTATCTTGCGGGAAATGGAAATCGCCCCTCTGGAGTCGAACCAGGAACTTTTTTCGTATTTTATTTTCGTAATTTAATTTTTGTTTGAATCAAACATTCCTGCGAAATTTCAACCTTCCACCTAAAGAGGAAGTTTGTTAAAAACGCGTTAAAAGTGCCATTGATGACGTCAGCGTCAAGTTTACGTACGTACGTACGAACTTGCATTCGAAATTATATTAGGAAGATATATATATATATATATATATATATATATATATATATATATATATATATATATATATATATATATATACTCAGTGCTTGAAATTTTTCACTAATCAGCTGAAAATCGCCAGCGCCCCAGAGACCACAAAAATGGCAAGCGAAAGAACACCCTCAGTGCCATAAATGAAATGTTAATTATTTACACTTTCGTTGACCTATATCTTACATTTTTATCAGTGACACGACACCATGAGCAAGTAATAGTTCAATGAAACTTACTATTCATATCTTCTCAGGTGTCAACATACCACTTTCAGAGGCATGACATTTATGACCTTGAACATGTCTTACAGTTTTTGCACTAAAATACCACTTGTCTATGGCCTTATCAGGTTTAAAGGCATGCACAGCGTAGGGAAATCCCTTGGATGTGCTTGTTGAAGTGGCCGTAGTTAGCTACTTTCTAGCGGCCGCAACATTCACTAAATTAAGTAGCTTGGCAATTTTTCCAAATATTTCAATTCAACAATAGGAATAAAGCATAAATAATTGCCGATTGCACTGAAACTGCACTGAAATTCGCACTCGTCACGGACGAGCAGAGGACATTCTGGAGTCGAACTCATGTCACTTAGGTGAGAAGTTTCATTTTATCTGTAAGTTTCTCCATCATATCTACAAAACCAAAAATTTTAAGCTTTCTAGCTCTTGTAGTTTGGGCTGGACATTAGTATCCTCCTGTTATCATTATATATCGACGACTCTTACAGAGGAGGATATAACATACTAGTGGAAGGTGCTTGCATACTGCAAGCATTTCATCTCACCTTGAAAAACATTCATTTTTCAGACAGATATTTCATCATTACAAATACTCTATTAATTCTATATATTTCACCTCCGCAACGATTTTCGTTTTTCCCACATGTAAAAATAATAGTTTAAAACAATCCCCAAATATTGCAATTTTAAACATTTTACACTTTCTCCATTATAGGGTACTAATGCTACACATTTCAGCCAAATTTTAAAGTTGTAGCACTTCTAAAAGTAAAATAATATTTTTCTAATTGTTTAAAATTTAAACATTTTTAACGGTTGTTGCAATATATAAATGGAGAGATTGAAATGTTTATTTGTGCAAATGCACTGTTCTGTAAATAATGTGAAAATTGCAGCTTCCTAGCTCATCCCGTAGTACCTAAAAAATTATTAAACTTTAATGTTCAAATGGGGTTAAAACAACCCCTAAAATTCACAATTTTAAAATTTTCATATTTATAGTTGGTTATGAGAAAAGTTCTATGATCTTGCAAAATTTCAGCTTCCTAAACTTATTAGATTGGTCTACACACTGGATTGCGTTTTCCCATGCTAACTTATGGGAGATATTCCGGGGTCTCTGGAATCGAACCCAAGACACTGTAAGCAAAAGTGACAATAATTCCTAATAGATATTGCGGCCATCTAGCAACACTGAAAATTTCATTTTTCTAGCTTACCGGCAAGTGCCCATAATTAATTTACAAAAATGGCGCAATGCTTTTCTTAGGGGAAAAACGCAAATTTCGGAATTTCTGGAGTCGAACTCATGTCACTTAGGTAAGAAGTCTCATTTTATCTGAAGATTTCTCTATTATATCTATAAAAGCTAAAACTTTCAGCTCTCTAGCTCTTGTAGTTTGGGCTGGACATTAGTATCCTCTTATATGTTATATGTTATATGTTATATCCTCCTCTGTAAAAGTCGTCGATATATAATGATAACATATATATAACATACTAGTAGAAAGTGCTATCATACTGCAATCATTTCATCTCACCTTGAAAAAACAATAATTTTTCAGACAGACGTTTCATCATTACAAATATTCTTTTAATTCTCAAGATTTCACCTCCTCAGCGATTTCCGTTTTTCCCACATGTAAAAATAATAGATTAAAACAATCCCCAAATGTTGCAATTTTAAAAATTTTATACTTTCTTCATTATAAGGTACTGATGTTACACATTTTAGCCAAATTTTAAAGTTGTAGCATTTCTATAAGTGAAATAATATTTTTCTAATTGTTTAAAATCTAAACATTTTTAACGGCCGCTGCAATATATTTATGGAAAGATTCAAATCTTTATTTGTGCAAATGCACTACTCTGTAAATAACTTGAAAATTTCAGCTTCCTAGCTCATCCCGTAGTACCTAAAGAGTTATCCATTTGTTTAAACTTTAAGAATTTTTAACTGCCAAACAAATTAAAATATCAAAATTTCTATAATCCCTGTTTCGTTTTTTTGGGAATTCTACTCATAAAAAAATTTCAACTCCGTAGCACATGCGAAAATACATAAACCATGAAAATTTGTTTAAACAATTGCGAATTTTTAGCGGCCGCATTGTTGCACTTTTTCAAGATTTTCGTTTTTTCTAGTCGGTTTTGTACAAAATCCTACCTATGAAAAAAATTTCGAATCTCCAGCACATCTGGAAGTGCCTAAACATTAGTATCCTCCTGTTATATGTTATCTCCTCCTCCTTTGTAAGAGTCGTCGATATATAATGATGTTGTTATATCCTCCTCTGTAAGAGTCGTCGACATATAATGACTAGTAGTTGGTGCTTGCATACTGCAAGCATTTCATCTCAACCTAAAAAAACATTCATTATTCATCTTTCATCATTACACACATATTTTTAATTCTAAATATTTCACCTCCGCAGCGATTTTCGTTTTTCCCACATGTAAAAATAATAGTTTAAAACAATCCCCAAATGTTGCAATTTTAAATATTTTACACTTTTTTCATTATGGGGTACTGATGCTACACATTTTAGCCAAATTTTAAAGTTGTAGCACTTATACTTATATATATATATATATATATATATATATATATATATATATATATATATATATATATATATATATATATATATATATATATATATATATATGTATATATATATATAATATATATATATATATATACCTTGAAAAGTATTATATCAATGCTATGTATTAATATGCGTCCTATTTAAAAGGAATAGCTTTGTTGACATTGGAGATGATATTTTCCACTGTTAACAAGAAAGGAAAGATGCATACATCATGCGTGCATACATGCGAGGCAGAGGCGTTCTATACGATTTATGCAATCATGCCAAAAAAGATAAATATAAATGGCTTATTATAATGTCTACAAACTGAAATGTCAGTAGTGATGCCAAGGAAATATGGAATTTTTGATTCACTGACTAACTCTTCATCAGTTATCATTAATAAAACAATCGACAATTACTTAAAACATATCTCAATCGAATAGTAGTAATATAATCTTTATGTTCAAGTTCATTTTTTCTTCGTAAATTACCCATTTCCTTTCACTCACAAACGCTGTGTATAAGTAAAAAAATAGACGTATTTACGTTCATTTCTTCGTCGTAGATTATCCATTTTCTTTTATTTTCCAAATGTTGCATGCGCACGAAAGAAAATTAAACTAATTAGGTATTTACAGTAGATAGCTTACATCACTTGTCACGATGATTGTTTTCGTTGACAACAATTAAAAAATACGGGAAACTTTTTCGAAGTTCAAAGTGATTTACGACTTTAAAGTTTAATTTCCTTGAAATCGGATACTCATTCGATAAAAATGTACTGAACAAAATATATGCCATTTAACTAGTTCTACAAAATCCTTTAAAGATTTTTTTGTTATAAACGATATTGTACGGGATATAAAAAGTTAATTTTTGTCACCAGTAAAGTGACAATCCCGATTAGGCCACGTAAACCATTAATATCACTTTCTGAGTTTCCTTGCTTTTTTGATCTGAATACCAAATTTCATCAACATCCGCCCAGTAGTTTCTGAGATGAAACATGCGGACGGACGGACGGACACGACCTGACCATAAGGAGTTCTTTCTTTTACTTATTGTAAAGAAAGCCTTAAAAAAAACGCAAAATTTTCCTTCATTTTAAGCTTACTTTACCAAGGAAGCGATAGTAGCGGAAAGCCTGATGAGCACTTCTCCTCCGTACGTCCATTCGTCCGCATGTTTAATCTCCGAAACTACTTGGCGGATTTTAATAAAATTAAATATCAGTGTTCCTTATTAAAATGTGTCGCCGAATTATGATTTTGAACTGAATTTGTAAATTATAAATTCGACTTCATATATGCACTTCAATACACATCTCGTGAAATGGCATCCGTCAAACGACACTTAAATGCCATATTTTCCTCGCCCAAGATCTTATATGATCTGTAAGGTATCGATCAAAAAAAACTATTCAGGTCGAGGACGTCATTTACCACAAAAAAGTCTGTGGGGCCACAAAATTATGACTTATAGTTTCGGGGATAAAATATGAGAAATTCCCAAGAATAATATCACATATTTTGTTTACATTTATCACTACGACGATTCTATCGGCAAACAATTAAAAATCCATAATTTACTCCCCGTGTTCTTATATGATTGGTGAGGAGCAGTTTAAAAAATGTATTCGAATAGAAAACAACATTCGCCCCAAAAAAGTTATTAACACCATTTAATTATGACATAGTTTCTGGGATAAAAATTCAAGAATCTTTAGATACCGTTATATACGCATTTCCAATAAAGAATGCCTCTGAAATTAATACTTTACATTCTTCTTTGTTTTCATCATATTCCTCATCAAGAGCAATCTATCCTAGATATTTTGCATATCCAGTTTGCAGAATTTAAGATATATTGCTCGAACAGACGAACGGACAGAAAAAAAGAATACATATGCGATTTTTTAGAAAAAAGTGATAAAATACGTCAGCGGTATAAAGAATAATGAGTGTGTTCGAACTGTGTTCGGAATGGATTATTAACGGATGAAAAGAGAGAAGGGAGAGAAAGAGAGGAGAGAGAGGGGGGGAGAGAGAGAGAGGGGAGAGAGAGAGGGGAGAGAGAGAGAGGGGGAGAGAGAGAGGGGAGAGAGAGAGAGGGGAGAGAGAGAGGGGGGAGAGAGAGAGGGGAGAGAGATAGAGGGGAGAGAGAGGGGGGGAGAGAGAGAAGGGAGAGAGGAGAGAGAGGAGAGTGAGAGATAGAGATGAGAGAGAGGAGAGAGAGGAGGAGAGAGGAGAGAGAGAGAGAGGAGAGAGAGAGGAGAGAGAGAGGAGAGAGAGAGAGAGGAGAGAGAGAGAGGAGAGAGAGAGAGAGGAGAGAGAGAAGGGAGAGAGAGAGAGAGAGAAGGGAGAGAGTGAAGGGAGAGAGTGAAGGGAGAGAGTGAATGGAGAGAGGGACGGGGAGAAGAGTTGTTATGGAAAAGGTGGGACGCGAATCGGATGCCTTCTGCATCGAGGGATATGGGGAACGGTTCAGGTCAGTGATAACTAATGTTAAATGATATAAAGAACGGAGGTTTATTTGGGAGATATTAATTCGTTACGTATCAATAAGATTCTATCAACCTCAAATTCCTGTGTAACTTTAAGTATTTAACGACAGCGATTGGTGAATTTTTATGACGTTTTTCCAAGAGAAAGTGCTGGGCCAAAAATTTCAGATATTAAAATTTTCCAATTTCTTTTTTTTAAACAAAATATGGGGGCGGCCATTACGCGAGCGAATGCATTGCAGCTTTAATCTCGTGGAAGCGTAAAATATAGGCCACCTCTCTTTAAAAATTTGAACCGGAAGCCACACTAATATGAAGAACTATGTTCTACACTATAGGACGAAGAACGCGTATTTAATAAACCTACACCGTTACGGACACGTAAAAAGAAAAAAGAAAATAATGTCCGAGTTAAAAATGTTAAAAACGATGAAAAAGACGACGCAGGGAGTGTGTTAGTGGGGGTAGAAATTTTCCAATTAAGCCTTGTAGTTTCGAAAGAAAAACCTATCCGAAGCAATTTCATTCGGATGCACCTCGCTGCATTCTTGCGAGTACAATTGCGCGCAAGGGATAGTCCAATTCGAGGAGTAATCCATGTGAAATGTTTCGCAGAGGCAAATAAGAAATCCAAGAAGTTTAGATTGTTGAAAAAACTGTTCTCTTAACGTACTCCCATCGCGCCTCTACGGACGAATAAGGAAATTCGACCCGGGGAAAAAATAAAAATGAAAAACCGCTGGATGAGAAAACGCAACTGAGTCTTCCGCGTGCCATTAGGTTGCAAATGTGACTAGGAGATACATCAGCCAACGTTCGAGTCGCATCAAATAACAAATTGAGATGAATTTTGAGGAAATCAGCTATATATACATGCTAACAGCGAAAAGCTTAATACAAGACAAAGTCGAGTCTTTTGAACAATTTTCCTATATCGTGCTTCTAAAGCCGAAGTTCAACCAATCCGTAAAATATTACGGATGAAATAAGGCGTTGTTAAAATTAAGAACAACAAACAATTTTAATAACACTTTGACTTATAGCATGTTATGTGGAATAAGTCGAAGTGTTATCAAAATTGTTGTTTTAATTTATGTTTTTAATTGTAACAACGCTACATTTCATCCATATTCTTAAATTCCACGAAGTCTCGGCCTCGCCTATTAATTTTACAATAAAATATTAATTACTTGGCAATCGTAGGAACCGCTAACTTATCAACTGCGCGCCGTATGGTGAAGTTCTGCGCCGTATAAAATAGGCAGCAATACTCTCTTTCAATGAGTTAATAGATCAAGTAACAGGCAAGTTATTGCGTTTTATTCACTAACTGATTTGCGGGAGCCTTCAAAGCTGCGGCTCCTACGCCGTAATCTTAATACCCAATCAGTTTATATTGTAAAAAAACGATTAAGTATCAATATTCCCGCAGTAAGAGGAGGTGTTCCAAGTCATTTCTCTTTTAAGCTGCCACTAGGATGCCGACCTATTAAATAGCCTTATGAACGTTTTAATTGAAAACGTTTTTTTAAGCCGTAATAACATGGAAAGAAAGGAGAAATATTCCTTGAGGTACGGATGGAAACAGGAAAAAAGAGAAAGACAAGAGGCTGTAGGAGTGAGGTAGAGGAGGGAAAAGGAGTGGGAAGATAGTCGAGGGATTGAGAAAGAGAGAGATAGAGATTGAGAAAGAGAGAGAAAGACAGAGAAAGAGAGAGAGGAAAGGAGAGGAGAAAATTAAGTGCGGAAGTGGTTAAGGTCTTAAAAAAAGAAGGCTCGTATCCCGCATGACATTAAATGCCCCCTTCATGGAATCGGGAAAGTGAGTTTTTTTTAATAATAAAAAAGCTCGGATAATAACCGGTAACAATTGAGTTCTTTCTTTCTTTATTATTAAACGCTGTCGCCATTGCAAAAGGTACGAGGATTTTAATTTTCCTTCTTCACTCAAGCGGAGCGATAAAATTTTCCGAATAAAAGAAGAAGAGATGTACGCACAAGAAAGGATCGCATTATCCAGGAAATTTTATTGCGCGAGAAAAAAAATTATGTAAAAAAGAACGGAGTCGATTAAATAGAGATGACATAAAAAATTCATTTTCGGAAACTTTTACTTTTCTTAAGACGAGAATCCCTTTTCTGTCTTTTTTTATAATATCTATGCGCACGAACGTTCTTATTACATCATTTGATATAATGTAGTCAACTTTAAAGAATAGACTAAATACCTAAATGGCTACGTTTACTATCGTGATAAACTAAAATGTTTTCCGCGGAGAAAAAATCCTTGAGCATATTCTTGCTATCATGTTTTTTACATCACTTAAGCAATTTTTATCAAAAACTTTTGCGGCTGTTTGACTCATGAATTTCATCCACAAATAATATACTGGCTGTATATTTGAAGACAGTAACCTAACTAGGGTATGACGAAGATGACATTTGCCATGGGCGCCGCCTGCAAAAGGTGTCCAATTTTCCCTCAAAACATGTCAAAAGTTTACTTACCGATAAATAAGTATTAATTTAATACTCAAATGTTAAAGTTGTATTTTTTTAAATGCTAACATACTCTAAAAAATGCAGGAAAAATAATACTTTACACAACTAAGGTATTTCCTAACATTTTTCCACAGGCGCCGAAATACGTCCCTGTTTGAAGGGAATGCGAATATTAGAATAAATATGAATAATTCTAAATTGTTTGCCCTTTCAGTCACCACGTCCATTTTTTAAGGACATTCAATTGCATTTGTTTAATAATTTTTGACGCATATTTTGGACACAATATTGGATTAAAAAGACATTAAAATGTGTGCAGCCTATGAACTAAAAATTTGGTAAAGCAATTATTGATTATTCATAATTAAGTTTCAATAAAAAAAATATTTACTCCCCTAATAAATTTTGTTACTGAAGGGATAAAATAGGAAATGAAGCCACTTTATAAGCTCACATACTTGCTAGATAATTTTTATTGGGCTACAAAGGAAGCATTAAAACAGGCCTTCTGTAATCGATTTGGAAGAACATAAGAGCAGTTGTCCGGCTAATCTTTTATGGCCCAAATTATTATTCTGCGAGGAAGCAAAATGCTGCTCCAAAATATTGAAAAATTTTCCTTCGAGTATAATTATTAAATTTAAATTATTTTCGATTTAGTTGCTTTATTCGAAGTTTATCAAATATTAATAAAAGTAAATCAAATAGGAAAACATGCAATGAATGTTATTTTTAAGTTTCAGAGGGACATGCGGGATTAATTAATTAATTAAACTTCGATATTATAGACATTAAATCGAAATAATAACTTAAGAAAGGTCATAAAATGTCATTTTAGATTGGGTGGAAGAAAAATAATAGAAGACATAGTCTAAAAAATTGACCTATTTATTTCTCTTTAATGAAGAAAGTTTGAAAAGAATCCAAGATTTGCCCATCCCGCGAGAAACGTGACATATACTAATTGTTTCTTTTTCTTGACTAGCCAATCTTGAAAACATTTACGCTAGATTTGAATCCAAATCAAATTTTCTTGGCTGAAATATGCCGACTTGATTGAATCGAAAGCTAGCTGCAGGTCACTTGTGAATCAGGTTAGTCATCTTTAATGGTTTTTTCCAATCAAACAAGTAGTTCTGGAAAGAACTAATCCGCCTACTTCCCTTTCAATACAATTTTAATATATGACAAGAAGGAGTATACACAGGTTTCCCCTGGTACAGAAGTGCTTTTCGTCAAATTCGCCGTAGTATAATCGTATACTAATGTATTTTCTTTGAAATCAGAAAATTATTTTTCCTTATATTGAGGTAGCCCTGCTTTTTTGATCCGTTCCTTCGAAATTCATAGTTACAGAAAAATGCTAACCTTGATATTGCGGTTGCCCTGTTTAGTCGACCCGGTTGAAATATGATATTTTGGTTATTTATTTATATGAAGATTAAATATACTTACTATATTTGGTTAAAACCCATGCGGACTTCTCTAGAAATACGTGTAAAATAAATATTATTTTACTTTTACTGGTGTAGCCTTGTTCTTTAGCTCCGTTTTAAACATCTTGATTTAATTATGGTATGCTGTACAAATCTTATATATTAATTTAATTGAAATCCGTTCAGCCAATCCCTTCCAATTCCTTAATTACTGAAAGAGTTTAATTTGTAATAGTGGCACCCCTGTTTGGCTGATTCGGTTTAAATACGCTAATATGGTTTTGTATATATGTGTTTATTATCCCCCCTAATAATAAAAAGCTATGTTGGTTCGTTGGTTGGTCCATTGACATTAAAACTAGAAAAAAATTACGACCTTTAGAGCTAGACCATTTTAACGAAATAATCACAAGGTTTCTTATTCTGTTCATCATTTGTCGTCAAGAGTTAGAAATTCCTCATGTTAAACGATTAATTCACATATTTTTGGGAAATATTGCCATTTTACGGGATGTTGTCTTGCCTACCAATTACATTGTTAAACCTCGAAAACCTATTATTTTAATCCTTATAGGTTTAAGCCTACTTCGAAGGCTTTTAATACAAGAATGAAAGGAAGACGGAAGAAGAGGTAAATGATTTTCTGCAAACAACGTTCGTTGCGTTATTTACGAGAAGGAATACCGAAAAATCTTAAAAACTATTCAAAGAGATTAAAAATCGTAATAATAAGCTAAATTCAAAATTATTGAAACAGAAATGGTATGGAAATCTGAGGAACGTGTTGGACGTTTCAATATAAAAACCGAGCCTATAAAAATTTTATGGGGTGAAGGATTATGCGATAGGTTACGGGAGTTAGGTAGAAGAATGGGAGGACTTGAGGACGATTTTGGAAATAGGAAGAGAAAGAGAGATTTAAAAGAATGAAAGAATCACAAAAATGTCACGCTCTTAGAACGCGAATAACTCGATGAAATATGCAGATATAAACTTGAAATCTGGCATAGATAATCTATTCAGATATGAAACTCCTGTAACGAAGGAAAATTTACGAAAAACTTCCCGAGTTCGACTCCAGGGGATGATTTGCATTCCCCATAAGATAACACGTATAAATCGACTTTTTAACGTGCAGGCATTTCCTCTTTTTGATGTTAAAATTAGAAAACATTAAACTACAACCTTCAAATCTAAACCATTTTAAAGAAAACTTTATACGGTTTCATATTCTGTTCATCTTCTTTCGGCTACAATTCAAAATCCCTCATGTTAAAAGTTAAAATCGCATATTTTGGGTAAATCTTTCCATGAAAATTAAAAAATATATAATTTACATTATTATATGTTTCAGAGAGTTAAAATAATGTTGGCGAGCTAAAGCTGTCTAGCGTAATGTTTAACAAATAAATCTTTTTGTATGTAAGATTTGTATCGTCGTTGCCCCAGTTGCTCGATTTCACATGCTCTATTCTCATTTGCCATGCAACCCAGTTGTCATAGTCCCAGATGAGAATTGAGCAACTGGGACTAAACCTCTGTATCTACGTAGTGCATCACGCTGAGACAGATCGCTGCATTTGGAAGGGAGAATGAAAAGGAGAAAGTGAGGGAGAAAAGAATGGGAGGGAGGAAGAGGAAGGATGGAAAGAAGAGAGGGTGAAGAATAGGAGGGAGAGTGATGGAGAATACGAAGAAGGAAAAGGGAGAGAAAATAGAAGGAAGATAGGGAGAATAGGAGGGAGAGAGGGAGAATAGGAGGGAGATAGGGAAAATAGGAGGGAGAGAGGAAGAATAGGAGGGAGAGAGGGAGAATAGGAGGGAGAGAGGGAGAATAGGAGGGAGAGAGGGAGAATAGGAGGGAGAGAGGGAGAATAGGAGGGAGAGAGGGAGAATAGGAGGGAGAGAGGGAGAATAGGAGGGAGAGAGGGAGAAAAGGAGGGGGAGATAGATAGATAGATAGATAATCGTCTTTATTCGGGCGAAATTTAGACCAGAAGGTCCATTCTTACATTCTTACATACATCTTAGGGAGAATAGGAGGGAGAGAGAGAGAATAGGAGGGAGAGAGAGAATAGGAGGGAGAGAGAGAGAATAGGAGGGAGGGAGAGAGAGAATAGGAGGGAGAGAGAGAGAGAATAGGAGGGAGGGAGAGAGAGAATAGGAGGGAGAGAGAGAATAGGAGGGAGAGAGAGAATAGGAGGGAGAGAGAGAATAGGAGGGAGAGAGAGAATAGGAGGGAGGGAGAGAATAGGAGGGAGAGAGGATGATTAGGAGGGAGAGAGGATGATTAGGAGGGAGAGAGGGAGAATAGGAGGGAGAGAGGGAGAATAGGAGGGAGAGGGAGAGTAGGGGGAGAGGGAGAGAAGAGAATAAGAGGGATGAAGAGAGAAAGGGAGGAAGAATGGGTAGTACCTTAATTTTAATACTGTACATAATCTGAACATACCCGTCATATTTTACGGGCAATAACGCTAGTCTAAAATTTATAAAAGGCTACTTCTGTCCCTTTGTTCCTTTGTGGCTCCCTCTGTCACGCTATAAAAATTCGAATAATTCGATAAAAGATTGATATATATTTTTGAAATTTTGCAGGAACACTAAACTCGCATACTTTAAGGGAATGACGAAAAAAACTTTCGAAAAATGCTCAGGGTTTTGCTCCAAGGAAAACATTTCCTTTTCCCATAAAAAACACAAAAATCGACTTCTCGACGTGCAGGCTTTTAATATTTTTTAGATCTAAATTAGAACCTACGAACCTAAATTAGACCTACGATCTTCGGACCAAAACCATTTTAAAGAAAAAATATGAAGTTTCTTATTCTGCTCATCTTTTTCCGCTTACAGGTCGAAATTTCTCATGTTAAACATTTAATTCACATATTTTGGAGAAATATTGCCATTTTAATGGGATGTTGCCTTGCCAACCTATTACATTGTTAAATGTCGAAGTCATATTGTTATTTCAATCCTTATGGATGAAAGCATGCTTTGAATGCTTCTAATACGAGAGAGTGAGAGAGAGAGAAGGAAGAAGAGGTAAAAGATTTTCATAGCAACGAATATAAACAACATTCGTTGCGTTATTTACGAGAAGGAATACATTTGGATGTAAAACAATCATTCGCATATTAAAATTTCTTAGAATCATGGCAGGAGTTCAAGGCTTGAAACTACGAACGCCTAAAAGAACGAAAGTTTGTTTTCCTGCCGTCGACTATTTAATACGCGTCTAATCAATCAACAAATCAATTTATAAAGGGAGAATTTGACGCATTCTTAGTGATTCGCATTGTTGCCGGTTTCGTGTAATTGAGTACCGTTGACTTGGATAATAGCTTTGCGTCGAATCTATTCACGAAATTTAATTTTAAAAAACTTTCCCCTTGAATTTTAACTGGCATCTCCCTAGTAAACATTAAATTTGGTCAAAATTGATGCAGACAGGTCAACATAAATACTACGCGTAAAAAGTAATTTTTATTACTTTTATTGTGGAAGCCCTGTTTTCTATATCTATACTAAACATCTTGATTTTGTTTTTTTTTTATGTTGCACAAAATTTTATAGAAATCGGTTGGGCCAAATCCTTCCAAATTCATAATTGCCGAAAAGATTGACTTTGTAATTGTCACACCCCTGCTGAGTCGATCCAATCTAACGATAAATACGTCATTTTGTTCATTAATGTATGTGCGTATTCTAAGTACCAAATTTAGTTAAAATCGGTTCATTCATGAAGATGTTAGGGCGCGCACACGGACACCGAGGCGATCTCAAAAGACTAATTTCCATTTTTACTTTCTCCATATACGTAGTATGAGCAAGTATTGTTTTCATGATTTTCGAGATTTCAACGGAAATACGTGTTTTAAGGTTCCCTGAACACGTTCAGACTAGTATCGCGATTATGTCTGTGTGTCTGTCTGTCGGTCTGTATGTGATAGATTTTTGTGGGTACTCTAACTCAAAAACTATTAATCAGGTAAACACTAAATTTTATAAAAGGTAAAGTACTCCTTTAGCCAAACAATTAAAGGGTTACAACACCCACCACAAGGTGGGCATCGTCAGGGGTAAAACCTGTTTCAACAGTGATTGGGAATTACTTTCCGTTTCAAACCTTGCAGTTGGCTCCCAGTCACTGTTGAAACAGGTTTTACCCCTGACGATGCCCACCTTGTGGGCGAAATGCATTGGGTGTTGTAACCCTCTAATTGTTTGGCTAAAGGAGTACTTTACCTTTATTAATCTTAGCCAAAGTTATTGAGCTACTATCAATTACTAAATTTTATATTTAACATTTTTATAAAAGTTAAAAGAATTTATTAGTTTTTGGTAAAAATCGGTCTACCGGAAGGGGGTGTTTACTCTTGTCACTTATCCGTTATTTTAAAATATTTGCTTTAATATTTGATATATGTAAAAATGTATCAGAATAAAAGTTATGGAAAAATTTTTTCTACAACCTTTGTTTGAGATATTTTTCCATATAATGCATTGTTTAAGAGATATCTTATATTTTTAGCTGCCACCACTACGCCACCTACCGAAGACTATTGTTGACAATTGACGCTTAGTTACGTCTTAGTAACGCTCCTTTTTCTTTTCTTGTCAACCGGAATAAATATTGACAACGATCCCAGAGCTAACAACATGTAATTTGCCATATAAATATGGAGAAAGTCATGTGTTGCCCACATTAGTTTATTTGGAAAGTAGGCTAAAAATACATACTGAAATTACGGCAACATGGAAGACTATTATGCAATATAAACTTAACAGTAAGAAAGCGGTATGTGGGCTGTAGTATGTTAATTTTATGGAAAACCATAAATTTTCTAATCAATTTCCTTCAACAACTTCGTAAAAAATTCAAATGTGCTGAGCGCTAAGGCTGTGATGTGATCGTAAGTTGCTAGGAAATAGCTGTTGGTCGCAATGCTTCAGAGCACGCATATTAATTCCTCGGTGGATAGTATGGCAGACAATCTTGTCGTAAGGATCATAGAATGATTATTTCCACCACTGATCCACTGCTATTTGTTTTCTTCCCGCCTTCGTCACCTCGCTAGTTAGTTCATAGGAGACGCATTTTTTCCTACTACCCGATATCTACACCATCGGTTTTATTTTTGAGCAACTGGTGAGTCTTGTTCTCGCTAACAGGGTTTGGCAACACTTCATTCGAATGCTTTTTATTGAACTTTGCCAACAGTACAATATTGCGTTTAAACTGGTGTAATTACTGATTACTAATTACTAATTACTGATAACAGTAGAAATCATTTCCCTCTGTTCAAGTGGACAGAGCGACTAAAAATGTATTCAAAATAATTAAATATGGCGCCAGCGTATCTACAGAAAACGTAATAAGTATATTGCTAACGCTATTGTTATGAAGCCGTTTTGTGTGAGAGCTCAAATGCCCTCTTTATTCCGCTCCGCTTCGCAATGAAATCATAAATCGCCTTCCTTTCTCGTCCTACGTCGCTTGGTCGGCTTTACTTTTATAACCACTATCTAACCCCCCTCGCAAGTTTTTTCCAAACTGTCTTTTCAAGGTTACCCAAATAAATGGCACAATTCCACCCGTAGGTACCTAATGGAACCGTTTCCTTATACATCCGCTAGATGGCAGGACGTGTTTTATTTACGCGTCGTAAAGACCGGTAAGCCTCCTCATGGCATATGTATCTCTTGATCTTGTACATATGTGAAATCTCACGGACATAATTTTGAAGAAACATTTGAGGCAATATTCGATGTGTATTTGAAAAAAAAATAATAATTTCAAGCGATGAAGCTTCCACAACTGATTAACTACCAACATTAAGCAATAATAGCTGTTAAATAAGATCATAATTCGAAAAAGTATTCAGCTAAATACATTGTACATTTTTTATTGTGTCTAGAAAAACTTGTTAGGTAATTCATTTTGGTTGTAAAAACCTCGAGGCGAGATTAACCATTTTTTGAAACCCCTCAACAACTGATGCGGGAAATATAACAGATATTATCGGTAATTTGGAGCAATTTAAAGAGATAAAAACACTCCTATTATTTTTTTTAAATATTCAGAGCTCAGCGAGTTGATCGCATCTTTTAAAACAAAAGAATCAGGATCCGCGTGATGGAAAGGAATTGAAGTGCAGGCCTTTGCCGGTTTTAAGCTCTTGCCGATGAAGAAACTGCTTTCACTCTGGCGGAAGATCCGCCGATGAACTTTTCTCCAGGCCCTCAAGGAGCATAGCAACCGTGTGGTAGGAAAAAGAGAGAGAAAGGGGTCTTATCCTCTAAAACTTCCTTGAGTGGAGAAGGATGGGGGAAAGGATCTGGTTCTAAGGGTAAGACGGGAGAAAATGGACACCAGAGAGACGAAGGAGGAAGGGAGGGAGCCAAAAATGTCAACGTATTTTCCACTGGAGAAAAATGGAGGGCCTTAAAAACCGCCGCTGTTACGAAGTTAGTTTTGCACATCCCTGCCCGAGTCATCGGCGCGATAATTTATCTAAAAAAAAAGGGGAGCTAAGGGATGCTGAATAAAAACCCTCTAGCCGTTACCGTGATCTCTAGAGAGATATTTATTGTTTCCCCACCCCTCCCCATATTTACGTCCCACGTATTTCAAATTTCGCAACACCCTCGCAGAACGTCAAAATTAATCGGTCGAAAAATCGGGATTGTTTCGAAAATTGAAACGTGAAAAATCTTTTCCCCATTTGGGGAAATTAGTGAAGGGACGTTTTCGAGTTGGACGAAACTCCTTATAAAAATGAAAGAAATCCATAATTTCGTTCGCGAAGTCAATGAAGTGTGCTCAATCCTTTCTTTTAATTAATAGCTTAACATCACCTTTGCACCGGAAAAAAGCCTTTAATTTATAATACTACTGGTTCAAAGAAAATGACAGAAGGTTTGCACAAAAATGACGGCGAAATTTTAATTTTACTGCATGTCCTTTATTTGACCAGGAAAATTATTCGAATATGTCAACACGCTAGATAATTTCGTTATTTAAGGTCTTTCCAAAGCTGCGAGCTCTATTTTCAAATTCAGCCATAGTTCGCGATTTTATATTCCGTTCCAACGATTGTAGATGCACTGATGAATGAATCAGAGGTTTCTAACCAGAGGTAAATATTGGACGGCTCTATGGTGTGTGTAATGGTAGCTTATACGTTTATTTTCTAACGATAAAACAACCACCGATTTTGACGGAACTGCATCGCGTCGTTCCCCGATGTGAACTTTTATTTGCGTCCTTTTTGCTTCCATGGACCATGAAATACTGGAAGCGCTTCCAAATGATTCCGCGATCTCAAAGAGCGTCCCTTCAACGACGTCGACGACTACCTGTGTGCGCAGTCCATCCAATCTACCTGCTTTAGAGACACGTTCCTTTTTTATTTCAGATCGTCTTTCCCTCTATTCCGCCGATGTCATCTTCGCAATTCATTTCCGGAACTCCTCTTTGCGGCATATGGAGCGGAGAGCACGGGGGTGGCACGTGCATCCACGTGCGATCGAATCCGTTCGTCCGAACTCGGCTTCGATTTCAGGAAAACGTCGCTAGACGGAGGGAAAGAAATGGACGGGTAAAGTTCGCCAATGCGCGTGTATACGTATTCTCTGACAAAGGAAGGTGAATTCGAAACTTTTTATGTGGATGACGTATGATTTATAAGAGAAGTAGGAGGAGAAGGTGGGTTTTGCACAGTTTGAATCTGAATCTGAATAAATACTCTGCAATCCATCTGAAATGGTGTGTGGAAGGGGGAGAATAACAATGGTCTATCGTTATTCTCTAGTCATGGTCTCTTATAGCCTTGGGAAATAAACTGATGTGGGCAACACATGACTTTCTCCATATTTAAATGGCAAATTACATGCTGTTAGCTCTGGGATCGTTGTCAATATTTACTTCTGGTTGACAATTAAGAAAAGAAAAAGGAGAGTTACTGAGACGTAACTAAGCGTCAATTGTTAACAATAGTCTTTGGTAGGTGGCGTGGTGGTGGCAGCTAAAAATATAAGATATCTCTTAAACAATGCATTATATGGAAAAATGTCTCAAACCAAGGTTGTAATTAAATTAAATTTCCTACAACTTTTATTCCAATACATTTTTACATTTATCAAATATTAAAGCAAATTAAATTTTGAACTTGAGTGTGCGTGCATGCATAACAAGTCATCTCAACACCTTTGTTCCTTATTAAAGCATATATTTCAAAATAACGGATGTGACAAGAGTGAACACCCACTTCCGGTCGACCGATTTTTACCAAAAACTAATCAGATCTAACTTTTATAAAAATGTTAAATATAAAATTTTGCGTTGACCTGATTAATAGTTTTTGAGTTAGAGCGCCCACAAAAATCTATCACATACAGACAGACACACAGACATAATTGAGAAAATAGTCGAAACGTGTTCAGGGGACCTTAAAACATTTATTTCCGTTGAAATCTCGAATTCGATTTTTTTCATGAAAATAATACTTTCTCTATACTTCGTACATGGAGAAAGTAAAAAAGGTGTCCCTTGTATCTATCCGTCCTACAATTAATTTCTTACCGGTGTTGTCGCGGCGTTTGATGATTCATCTTTAAATTCTTCTGATCTAAATTTCTGCAATAGTTGATGCCTGGACTTTTCACGTCTCATCTATTATACTCATGACATTTATTTGTTTACCATATTGGCATTTCACGAAACGCGCTCCTTTTCTTGTATTTTCTCCATGATAAAGGCTCATCTCATACACGTCCCAAACGCTACACATGTACTCAATTAACGGAGAAAAATAAGAAACAACACGTATCTTATAACTACATACCCATAATCCTAGCCTTTTAACAGCAATTCCTACTATCCGTCGAATAAGCTTCTTCCAGGATAAATCGTTCGTTAATAAAATACCAAAACCTTTCTGAGCTTTCACCCTTTTTTGTCGAGAAAGCACTTGCTATTGATATTGAATGTTGAATAAAGTGGATATTTAAGAAAATGTGAAGAGAGAGGCTTAAGATAAAGCAGCCTGGTAATAATGACACAAGTTAGGAAAGTGTACAGTTTATCACAAATAGGCGCGTTTCGTGCGATGGAGTATTTGAAACTAGACGATATAATTTAACCGAACACACCATAAAACAGCAAAACACCACGACCGGATTATATCTTTGTCTATTAAAAATTTCTTCTCCCCCTTAGTTAGTGCAGCAATGAACATATTACGTAATTTTAACGATTAATACTGCAAAACGATATATCATAAATTATTAAATTATTTACTTCAGCAACCAATAAGATTATTTAGGCTGACAACAATTAGGTAGCTATGCTAAGTTCAAAGCGAATTACGACTTTCTTGTTATATTTTCTTGATAACGGCTACTCCTACGATAAAAATGTAATAGAAAAGAAATACTCTACGTTATTAGTTCTACGGGTTTATTTAAAAACTATTTTAATTTGGCCAAATACGAGATATAACGAAAAGTTCATTTTTGTAACCAGTCAAGTGGTACCCCTGATTGGATTACGTAATTTATTTTTGTGATTTTCTTATTTTCTTTGACCGTAAGTCCTTAATATCAAATTTCATAAAAATCCGTTCGGTAGAAGCCGAGAACGAACATGCGGACGGACGGAAAAACCGACGCTAATAGACGCTTATGCCGGAAGTAAAACGCGCCTAAAAAGAAACTTCTTATTGGTCAAGCACCTGGATCGAATAATGTTGATGTAATTTACTGTTTTATAGTATGCTTATACGTTGGCTTGGTAGGATTCTATTTTAGTCGATAAACATCGAATTCGCAATAATTTCAAATTCAAAGGAAATGAAATGTGGTCGATGAGTGTCGATTTTTCACCACTATATTTTCTACTAATTTAGCTGTTCCAGGTTGATGGTCGAACTCAGTCGCAACACATACACCAAAATTTATAGAACAACAAACAAATGTCTTATTTCTATACACAATTTTTGTAAAATTGAATTAGAATAAATTCGATTTATAAATTTTTTTCAGATGAAAGTTGACAAATGTATTAAAATTAACGTCGATATTCATCGTCGAATTAAAAAACGAGGCTTAGGTCTGCTCTTAATCGTCCAAGATCAAAACATGCGCCTCTATCGGCGACGACAGGAATTTATTATAAGAACTTTATGGTAAATACGTGTTTTAGTGTCCCTTATTATTTTCGTAGCAAACCTACCGTATTATAGTGTCCCAAATTATTTATAGGAAAAATTCAATAATATAACCTTCTGAATTCCGCAATTATACGCACCTCAACATCGGGTTGGGTAAAAAAGGTTGGGTTAGGAAATGGTTTAATTTTTTATTACTAATTTAGCGTCTCAAAAGTTGTGATCGGAAACCGCACCGGGCAAGTGTGACGGGTAATTCGAGAGCTCATGTTAGCCAAAATATATTTACAGGTCTGTTTTTAGTCATCCAAGATCAAAACATACAGATATTGGTATTAGTCCTTTTACTAACAATTTATCTTTATATTCCTCTATAACTTCTGTTATTGGTTTCATTTTTTTGTTTCTTTATCCCTATTTATTACTCTTTTAATCTCGTTAAATATAAACACGTTTCTAATAGCAACTATGTATTTTTTCTTGGACGACTAATAACAGACCTGATCCAAAAATGAAATAAACAGCAAAAATTACAAAATCTAATTGTAAGTACCCAATGGGTACCCTAACAGCCTAATCCATGCAGTAAAAATGATGAAGATGTAGTACTTATGAAGAATTGTTTTAACATAAGAAGCGTTCCTGAAATCTAGCTCAGACCACTTTTCCAAGATTTAAAATTTTTATGGACCATATCTCCGAGTCAGCCATGTAAATAAATAAAAAATTCAGCACTTAGTTGAATGATAAAGTGCCAGAAAAGGTATGACCGAAAGAAACTTGATGGATGGACGTTGAGCTGATTTAATAATAATGCGTTAAAATCGGTGCAATAAAACATCCTTGCCCTGTGTTACGAAATCGAGTTGCTCATAAGAAGACGAAGAAGCAAACAATATGCCCGACATCTTCCATAGGCCATGAGACGATCGCGCGGCGAAGTAAATTATGCCTGCCACTTCGGATCGAAATGAACCACCAAAACACCATCTCTTGCGAATATATTCCATAATATCCAAACATCTCGCGTTTATCGAGAATATATTCGTAAAAGTACCGCTGTGTTATTGATGCGCCGTAAAAACTAGTCGGGTGAAAAGTCTTGGGAAACTCCCGTAATTCATCAATCGACTCGAAACTTCCACTCGATCGAAAATACGAAACTTTGTGGCGGCGTTCTTCAAACATTTTGTCTCGTGACTCTGTGGACGGGTGGGCAACATGAAGGAAAGAATACTCGGACTTGATTTTTAATTAAAACGCAATAAAAATCAATATATACTAAAGATTGGCATTAATGCGACGGGCACATGTCGTTCCCTGTCATTTTCGATATGGTTCGGCTGGTTATACTTTCGAGTCCCCCACATTTTCCATATAAGCCTTGCGACCAGAGCCTTTAGGAAGGGTTAGCATAAGGCCCCTCTCAAGAAAAAGGTGTTAGGGTGGGCACGTGGCAGAGAAAATCTAAGGCAAAGATTAAAGAATTTTATCAAAATTACATAATAAAATAAATACAGAGGTGGAGGTTCTTATAGGTTAGTTAAAATTCAAATGATACGTCACTTTAATAATTATTAATATTTCTACATATTAACTGCATATATAACGCATTATTCCATTTCCGTTAAACACTATGGATGTTGGCAAGACTGCAATAAATGATAATCTATAAAATTTATCTTTATCACATATTTCCTGTTACTTGCTCAATTACTTTATTAATATATTGTACTTTCTCATATACGTAGTATATATAGAGAAAGTATTGTAATCGTGAAAAAATTCAACTCCGAAATTTTGATGAAAATAACCGTTTTAGGTGTCCCTGAGTGCATAAAAGTCGTTTTCGCCATCCCGTCTGTCTGTCTGTCTTAAATAAAATCGAATGATATCTCGTAGTTGTGCAATATATCATCTTTTGCAAACTTTTTTTTTCATAAAAATGTTATTGCACAAAGATAAAAGGTAGTTTATTCTTGGCGATTTTCAGAAATATTTTATTTACTCAAAAATGGCTCCAAAAATTTGATTAAATAATCTAATTGTAAAGCCTGATATCAAAAATAATACTACGTAAGCCATATATCTCTTCAAATCACTATATGGCGTCCGGTGGCATTACAATGTACGCAAGCTACCGCACATAAGCTCTATGACGTCACGCCTCCGCCGGATCGAATCAAAATCTTATTACAGCCTAACCGGTTCGACTAAATCGAATGATATCTCATATTTGTGGATAATATCATTCATAATAGGCACTCTGAAGAGATGAATGATATTGCGCTACAATTAAGTGTACTTTATTCTAAGGTATTTTGAAACAAAATTCGATTTACTCAGATTGGCTCTAAGGATTTTGATTAAAATCCATCCAATAGTACAACTTGGTATCACAAATAATACTAACTAAGCCATATGTCCCAAAAAATTACTAAATATCGACCAGTGGCATTAAAATGTACGCCAAACTACGGTTAAGTTTGATCTATAAGCGTTTTTTATCTGGGAAGATGATGACGTATCACACGCGAAACCGGTCGCAAAAATAAAAAAATTTGGAAAAGTACTGTGTATTTAATATGGATAACATCACCTACTTCCACTAAGTCACGCCTGACTCGATTAATTACTATATATCGTCCAGTGGCATTAGAATATACACTAAAACTACGGTTAACTTTGATTTATAATGGGTTTTCTCTCATTAGCGTACACAGTCGACCAAACGTATATATGTACGTACGGTATATGAGAAAGTTTGTTCAATGTATATTACGCCGTTTAATTAATTTCATCTCCCGAGCCCCCAGAGGTCCGGACCACGGTGATTTTTCCCTGGTGCCCCCACCCTCTCGGTGAACCTCCTTGCTGCCCATTGAAAAGCTCCGATTATAGGGAGCGGCAATAAAATAAACCTGTCTAGGCAATGTATACCAGTCGCAATAAAGACGCGTAGTATCTTAAAACGAAAATTCAACGCTGGATAATAAGATAACTTTTAATAACCTCTCCTGCACGCCCTTAAACGGTCGCTTTGACTAAGAAGTTCACTCTCTCTCTCTCTCACCAAGAAAACACACGAAACGAAAGAATAAGAACAAAGCGACAAACCCCCTCCCCAGATACATTCTTGCGGTATTTCTGGGAACTTAAAAATACTAGCACCGCGCGAAAAACATGGAAAAAATGCAGTGATCGCAATAAAAACGGCCGAGAATTGAAACGGTTGAACGGACAATAGTAAGGCCGCGGAAACCTATCGTCTATTTCCCGAAACTGCCACATTCGTCTTGGAGGCGCGCGCGACCGACTTCCATCCCCCTTCCCCGCCCCTCCACACGCCCCAAACCTTCGCGAACGCCTCTTTTACCCGCTTCGATGAATATGTGCGCCAACTCCATAACATCCATGCCACATATTTCTCCCCCAACCCCTTACCCCTAAAAATCCCTCAGAAAGACATCCCGGCTCCTCCAAATCTCCCTCCACCTCCAGAATAAGGGAGAGGGGAAGAAACGGCTCATCCAGCGTTTCAAAGAACAGAGGAGAAATAGGAAAGAGAGAGAGAGAAAGAAAGGAGGGAGGGATAGGAGGCACCCACCACCATTGTCTCGGCAACTCCCTCCCTCCCTTTTTTCCGCCGCCTAGCAATCTCCCCGCAAGTCATCCAATCTTCTTCCTTGGTCTTGGCTCAAGGGTCTTTACCCTTCTTTTCCCTCGCCTCTCAAACCCTTAAAAACCTCCTCTCTCTCTCTCCCCCTTCCTCCCCCTTATAGCCTTCCCATCCACACTTCCTCCCCCCTCCTCCCCCGATACTTTCCTTCACCGAGTCGTTCCCTTCTTGCCTTCTTTTCCGCCGAAATTCCTCCGCCGCGGAGTCGTCCGATAAAGTTCCGTCGGCGGAATACAAGTGTGGAGGGGGGAAGGGGAGAAAGGGAGGGAGGAGAATGGAGGCAGGGATGGTGAGAGAGAGGATGAAGCGGGGAGCGGCGGGTCAAGATGAGTTCAAAAAGTGACGCTTTGTGTCGGTCGGAGGAAGAAGACGAAGAATAAAATACGTGGGAAAGTGGAGAAAGAGGGGAAGGGAAGAGAGAATTGGTGGGTGGAACTGGTGTGGAGAATTGGAGGGGTGAATTGGAGGGGTGAATTGGAGCGGGGAATGGGAGAGGAGGAACTGATGGGGGAATAGGAGGGTGGAATGAGAGGGAGGAAATGGAAGGGGGAACGAGAGGAGGAAAGGTAGGGAGGCAATGAGAGGGAAGGGAGGAGGAAATGAGGGGGGAGGGAGGAGGAAATGAGGGGGGAGGGAGGGAGAAAGGGAGGAGGGAAAGGAGGGGGAGAGATAGAAGGGAGAAGGAAAGGTAAGGAGAAAGGGAGGGAAAATGGAATGGGAGGGGGGAATAGGAGGGGGGAATAGGAGGGGAGAATGGGAGGGGGAACGAGAGGGGAAAAGGTAGGGGGGAAAGGTAGGACGGAAATAGAGGGAGGAAATGAGGGAAATGGGAGGGGGGAAAGGGGAGAGGGAAACGGGAGGGGGAAGGGGAAGGGGGAGTGCGGAAAGGGGAGGGGAAGGGGGAGAGGGGAAGTGGAGGGGAAAACGGGGAAGGGGAAAGGGAGGGGGAAGGGAGGGGGAAAAGGAGGGGGAGATGGAGGGGGGAAGGGAGGGGGAAAGGGAGGGGGAAAGGGAGGAGGAAAGATAAGTGATAAAGGGAAGGGGAAGTGAGATGGAAATGGAGGAAGGGGAATGATGCGCGATTGGAAGAAAAGAGGGGAGAGTAAGGAGGTGGAGAAGAAGCCGGGAAGAAATATTGGGTGCCGGCAAATATGAGTGGGGTGAGAAAAATGGAGATGGGAATGAGAAACAGGGAAAAGAAGCTTTAACGTAGAAGAGAATGAGGAGAGGCTTAGAGGAACTGGGGAAAACAAAATGAGCAACGGAGGTAAGGGGAAATTGCAGAAATATCCATAGAGATGGAGAGGAAGGAGGGGAGAAGGCATCAAGAGAGGAATTGGAAAATAAGTAGATGAACGAAGGAATCTGAAAGGACTTCGAAATAACAATAATAATAATAATGGATCAAACGAGAGAGAGGATGGAGAGAATCAAACGGGGGAATGAGGCCAATCGGAATAAAAATTTACGAGCGGAAAGTTCTTTATGTTTGAAATAAAGAGCGGCAATCGATTTCCTCGTATTTCCTTACGAATATCGCGCGTCGCGACACCGGAGTAAAATAAACGGCGCAATATACATTGCACAAACTTTCTCATATACGGATATAAGTAATTTTGGTCTCACTACACTCTTTACCCAGAAATTAACTCTGTGCTTGAGAATTCACTGCCAATTATGTTCATAATGCGTAGCAACAGAACTAAAGTGACTGTCACCATCAACCTCTCAAAAATTGCTATAGGGATTTTGATTAAAATCCATTCAATCGTAAAGCCTGATGTCACAAATAATACTAACTATGCCATATGTCCCAAAAAATACCAAATATCGACCAATGGGATTAAAATATACGATAAACTACGGTTAACTTTGATTTATAAGCGTTTTTCTTTTATAAGTGTACACAGTCGACCAAACGTATATACGTATTTAAGAAAATTTGTGCAATAAATACTGCGCCGTTTATTTTAAATGCAAGCAGAACAAGATGGAAATCCATACTTCATAAAAGGAATAAACAGAGATTACAAAGGCGTTCTTAATGGAAAATACGCATGGAACGGTATCGAAAGATCGGGCGATTCTCGAATTTTTATCCCCGAAACTATAAGTGGTAATTATATGGTCTCCGGGACTATCTTGTAGTCAAAGTTGTTCTCTATCCAAATAATTTTTTTAAATCTATACCTCACAGATCATATAAGAGCATGGGAGATAAATACATGGATTTTTAATTGTTTTTTGGTGAGAGAACCGTCTTAGCGATCAGCGATCAATGTAAACAAAATATGCGATGTTTTGCTCGGGATTTTCTCGAATTTTTATCTCCGAAATTACAAGTCGTAATTATATTGTCTCGCAGACTATTTTGTAGTAAATGATGTCCTCTATCCGAATAAATTTTTTAAACTATACCTCACAGATCATATAAGGGCGTGGGATAGAATAACATTGATTTTAATTGTTGTTTGTCGAGAGAACCGCCTTAAAGATTGATGCAAACAAAATATGCGATGTTTTGCGTGAAATTTTCTAGAATTTCTATCTCTGAAACTATAACTCGTAAGTATGTGGTCTTGAAGACTTTCTTGTAGTAAATGTTCTTTTCTATCCGATTATTTTTTTTAATCTACACCTTACCGATCATATAAGAGCTCGGGAGAGAAAAGTTTGGTATTTCATTGTTGCTTGAAGGAAGCCATTTAATGAGATAAGAATGTAAGTGTATTAAAGTAATTATGTAAAGTGGAAGTTCTAATTCACGGATTCAATTCAAAATCACAATTGGGCAATAAATTTTAATAACGATCACTCATACTAAATTTAATTAAAATCCATCTAGCGATTTAGCAGATGTAAGTTAGGACGAACGGACGGGCCAGGCGTGCCCATAAGGCGTTTCGCTATTACCACTTCGATGGTCAAGAACGCCCAAAGATGAATCGCCTTATAATCGCAACCAAAGATATTTTCTATTCTTCCTATTCCCTCCACTAAAATTCAATCCTCTATGTTTTATAGTCTATTTCACACTTAGAAGACAGTATTACGCTTCTGCAGTTGCCAAATTTCTCCTGCATTAGAACCAGCGCTTATAACCTTCGTCCCGTATTAAACGATTCAAGAAATAAAAATAATTTAAAAAAGCTCACTGTAAGAAAATTAATGTACACTCATTTCCAAAAGTATTCCAACAATTTGAGCGGCGTCGCTTTCGCGGCAGGCTGAATTTTAACTTCTTGTCTACGTGAATGGTATGTGAGTCGGTGAATATGTATTCCTTTCGTGACGACACCTCTGCCTTCATGGATTATTATTGTATAAAATACGACGTATTTATGCGTATCGACCGGAGTTAACAAAGATTATTCCGCGTCTTGGGCGATCGTTTGGACCTACTATTATAATTCGCCGTTGTTATTTAAAGACATTCTTGCATCTTGATGATAGCGTAAGCAGGCCCATGGAATTGTTTTTTGACCAAGTGAGGGGTTGTTGGGGGAGGGCTGAAGCAAACTCGCTGCGTAATTAGTTCTAATAGTAGAAGTACGAGTGGATTTACGAATTTCGAATAGACGATTTCACCAGTTTTAACAAATTCTCCGGATCGATAGTATTCGTTACATAGCGGAAACGGACTTTTGGGAAGTCATTCAGAAATCTGCATGTTTAACTGAGCTGTCACACACAGATCGGAGTTTGATTTACGTTGCAAATTACCTACGACTCGTCTGTGAAAATGAGGTTCGCCTAAAAACTATAAATAAAACGAAATGTTGACGGCTGCAACAACCATTTAACTCAATGTTTTATAAAAAATCTGATGTGGCCACCACATGACTTTCCAATGACTTTCTCCATATCTGTAATATTTCTAAAAATTCCAAATAGGTTACATAATAATAAATATTTTAAGAAACTGCGAGAAAATTTTAGACTTCACAAAGAACAAAAATGAACTCAAACCATAGCCATCTGATATAGGATATAGCCACAGAGCTCTAATAATTAAGAAAATAAAGAGGAGCGTTACTAAGACCTAACTAAGCGTCAACTGTTAACAATAGTCGTCGGTAGGTGGCGTGGTGGTGGCAGCTAAAAAGATAAGATATCTCTTAAATAATGCATTATATGGAAAAATATTTCAAACAGAGGTTGTAGAATATTAATTTTTCTACAACTTTTATTCTAATATATTTTTACATTTATCAAATATTAAAGCAAATATTTCAAAATAACGGAACATCCCTTTTCGGTTGACCGATTTTTACCAAAAACTAATCGGTTCTTAGGACTTTTATAAAAATGTTAAATATAAAATTTCGCGTTGACCTGATTAATAGTTTTTGAGTTAGAGCACTCACAAAAAAGCTATCACATACACGCACACACAGACATCGAGAAAATGGTCGAAACGTGTTCAGGAGACCTCAAAACGTGTATTTCCGTTGAAATCTCGAAGTCGTTTTTTCATGAATACAATCCTTTCCCCTACGGAGAAAGTAAAAATATACACCGCATTACATTCTCGAGTATTCCGTCAGCCAAACCGACTTCTTACGTCGGTGTTGAACGTGAAATATACCGAGAATACTATCAAATAGAAATTAATGGAAGAAGAAACTTTGCAAGTGTTTTTTGTTACTTTTTAAACGCATATATCTCGACTGTTTTTGAGAGTTGTGCCTTGTCACTTCTGCTTTTTCCGTTATGTAACGAATACTATCGATCCGGGGAATTTGATAAAACCGTTGAAATCGTCGATGCGAAATTCGTAAATCCACTCGTACTTCTACTATTAGAACTAATTACGCAGCGTGTTTGCTTCAGCCCTCCCCCAACAACCCCTCACTTGGTCAAAAAACAATTCCATGGGCCTGCTTACGCTATCATCAAGATGCAAGAATGTCTTTAAATAACAACGGCGAATTATAATAGTAGGTTCAAACGATCGCCCAAGACGCGGAATAATCTTTGTTAACTCCGGTCGATACGCATAAATACGTCGTATTTTATACAATAATAATCCCTGAAGGCTGAGGTGGCGTCACGACAGGAATACATATCCACCGACTCACATAACATTTAAGTAGACAAGAAGTTAAAATTCAGTCTGCCGCGAAAGCGACGCCGCTCGTATTGTTGCAATACTTTTGGAAATGAGTGTACATGTTTCATCGTAATTATCCTTAAATCTTATCTTATCTTACTTATACAGGAAAAACCGATCAGGTATTTCGAAATAAAAATTTATAATCAAAAACGCAGATAATTTTTTCTTTTTTATGGCTTCTGAAATTTAAGAGTCGCCTTATACGAATTTGAGGTTCCCCTATAATCGGGCAAATACGGTACATAAAAAAATCAAACATGTAAAAATTGAATTTTCGGATTAGAAAACGGGATATAACAAAAGTTAAAAATGGTAAAGTAGAGAAGGACGACAAAGCGAAGACGCAATCGAAAGAACGGTAAGAAAAAAAAGCAACGCGAAGCGAAGGATTGATTGATTGATTGATGTGGTCTTTATTTGGGGCGAGACTGAGACTAAGAAGTCCCATCTTCCACCTAACCCCTCGTCATGAAACATATATAATAATACATAGCACTTTATGTAAATACAAGTTACAATAAAAATACAAGAAGTGGAAAAGAAAAGATGTAATTTTATGGGAAAAAATAAGGACTGGTGAAATAATGAAATCCATGTAAAGTGAAGAGGGGAGGAATAAACTAAACCAATGCAAGCGACATGATTGAGAGCGGATGCGAAAGACCGCCATCGTAATGGAAGACGGGTCTGCGGCATAACTGAAAATATTCGATGATGCACGGCCGAGGAATAAGAAGGAGAAGAAGAAAAAACGGGCGATTGAAAGTCGATGTAGAACAATAGATATTTCGGCTGTTGGCCGCGAATGCCTCGTCCCCCCCCCTCCCCTCCCCTTCGAATCCCTTTTCCCCCCCGCCCCTCAAGACGGGACGACGAAAAGGGGACATCGATGAACGGTATAATATAGCCCTAGAAAATGACTATTGTGTTTCTGAGAGAAAAATGACATTCTCGGGACAACGCTGTGGAAATTTCTCGAGGAAAAGGCAACCGAGCGGGATCGAGGAAACATTCCTCCCTCTTGATAAAAAACGGATCAAAGTTAGAGAAAGGGAGTCGCTGGTTACGCTTGCCTCGAGATCGGATATCGGATGAAAATGTTGCGACCTTCGATTGCGCCGATTATTATCTCCTTCCGGAATCAAATTGAAATTCTTAGCCTCAAACCGAATATCATCACCTGCGAAACGGTTTCGACCAATGACACGATTACCAAGTACAGAGACTCCAACAGCGGATATATAAACTTTGCGAGGTGAATTATCATCGAGATCGTTTTGCACGCGTCTTTATATCCTAGATGTAAGGTAGCTCACGAAATATAAACGCCTAATGGTCAGTTGACCACCAGATGAGGACGTAGTTAGGTCCAAACCAGGTCGTGTCATTGATTATCAAAGTAACATTGTTGCAAGGTTTTTCGTATTAGTTGTTCTGAACGTCAATACGGTTATTGTTCTTACGCATAAGTACGGCGTTAAAAAGTGAAAAGTCATTGATAATTTACTTAAATGTTACAGTCCTCCTACTCAAGTGAGGTGTGTTAAATAATTTTCGATTGTCTCATTAATTACCAATGATTCGAAAATAAATCCGCAAATAAAAATTTTTATATCATTTCCGGCTTAACGGAATTCATTTTTAGGCTGGTTTCCAAAGAAAGCATAGCCTTATGAAATGGTCCTGCCTGTGTGTGTGGACCCTACTAAAAAGTTTTGCATCAATCGACCGCTTTCATGAAACTTGGTATGAGGTTCGTGCTGCCAGGGCCCACCTCCTGGCTATATTTTATATAGCGAAGATTGATGTCCCGGGTTCGATTCCAGGAACGTTTTTTCCCTATTTGTTTTACATAGGAACTCTCAAATCCATCGTGCAGAGATGTCTTCTTTAATACTTTAAATATCTTGAAATTGTGTTATCAAAGCAAAGTTTGTACTGTATTATGGGGAAAAGAATGAATATCCTAATTCTTATCGCAGAATTTTGATAATTGATCGTATTATCTTGAATTTCTACTAAAACATAGCGTTTTGGCCTTTTAAATCGCATTTTACCGGATTGTTGCAAGGAGATGATTATTACAGAACTCGGCTTGAGCATAGACTAGTGAACAAATGGGTTATTTTCTTTTCACTCGACTACCCTTCAGCAGTGGACAGTTTATACATACATATTAGCTTATAAACAGTAAAATTTATTAAATTCGTATATTAAAAAAAAATTATCGTAATTATGTCAGAAAGAGGTTTCGACATTGCTTTTAGTATTTTAAACTTGATAATGCTCTATTAATTTGTTTTCCAATTTTTCTTTATTACTGATAAACTATGAATTACAAATGGTATGAGACTAACACAAACTGAAACATTTCCTGTAATTACAAGTAATAAATTCGGGACATCAACTTTGGGAAACCAGCCTGGGTTAGTCCTGATTTGGACTTCCTGTTTAGTCATTATACTAAAATTAGGTAAATACTGTTTGTAAAAGCACAAACTTAGGATAAGGAAGACATTTTTAATAAGCAGAGAAGCATAACTGGGTCGTGGTATTTTGCTGTTTTACTCTTTCCTTACTATTTTATATTTGCTGAAGAGTATTTTTGCAGACAATATAACAATTTAACCTACTGAATGAAAACGTGCAAATCAAATTTAATTTTTAATATAATTAAATAAAATATTACAGCCCAAACATCAAATCAGAATTCTTAACAAAGCTATTTAAAATAATCATACAATTTTGATAACCGAGCAACAGCAATTATACACTAAACGTAATTAACACACAAGTGCGGAAATAACAGTTTAAATGGTGACTGCAGCATTTAAAAATTATAGATTATGAATAATTTTCGTGTTTACAATGAATGTTTAGCTTTGTGTAATTTCTGATGATTTGAACGTAACTCTTAATCAATCAGTTCAATAGTTTAAAAATAAAAAATACTTTTGAAAAATAAATAAATGTTTAGTAGTTTGCTACAACGATATATATATATATATATATATATATATATATATATATATATATATATATATACGTACACAAAACATCAAAAGGTATATCATACAATATAAAAATTCTGTGAATAAAAAGGCATATAACATTTTCCTTGATCTACAAGATATGCCTATTATCCTTCGAATAAGCGATATCCGGAGAATTTTTCATTATCCACGAAATGAAAATTTTCCAGTTTCAATTTCGACCAAAAATGGTTATATCGTTCCAGACATAACTCTCCTTTCTCCAGAAAACTAGACCATCCATTAATCGATTGAACTTGGGCCGATATTTCGCTGGTTTTTCGCGCTGTACGTTTTGTTTCGGAAAAAATTAAGGGCCTCACGACAAAAATATGGGCCCGCTTCGTCCATGGCCCGCCGAGGCGCAGGGGTTGCGGTATTGTCGGATACGCCACTGATATTAATCCAAAATCTCAATGACTAAATATATGCGCCAAAAGAAGATATCTTCCTTCCATAGACAAACGAGACAGCTGAAGATCGATATTTATCACGTTTTCTACGAGAAAACGGGAGATTAATGATGAGTAAATTATATTTAAAGAATTTTCAGCAAACTTCTTCTATCAAAAAGTATTTAAAAACAAAAGCGTTACACGTACACCGACATACGAGCAATGTTAAATCAAGTTTTACTAAGAAAACGATCAAAACTGAGTTAACCTTTTGGTTGGTATCAACCCAATCGCCCTTAAAAAATTAATTACTCCTGACTTCTCCATATTGAAATTCTAAATGAATTCAACCCAAAAACTATTCCGATAACTCAGAAGAGGAGAACTTTTCAATGACTGACATCATTTACGATTAGCCAGTTCTTTCAGACTACATTAAACCGGAGGGTCGTTAAGTGTGGATTAACTGAGAAGATAACGAACGTTCCTCCAAAATACTTCCGCGAATGGATTCATCATTAGAGAAACAACCTGCTCAAATGCAGTTTTCCGTGAAAATTTTTGAATAATTCTAAACGTTTTGAGAAAAACATTTTTATAATGCCGTAATGTCCTTATCGCGTCCAATACTACGGGCCTTACCAGATGATGACGCCAAGATTCTAAATCAGGGTTGTATATTTATTAATGATAAAAACTGGTACGTTCAATTTTTTTCTTTCACTCTTTAGTACGTTATGATGGAATATCACAAAGGCAATACCAATACCATCCATTCAAGTACTGAATTTTTGGACTCGTATATCTATTTTTCTTTTTCCATAATTTTCTTAATACAGGAGTCTCGATAATCCGAGGTAAACGGGACCAGAGCAAGCTCGGATTATTGAAAACTCAGAATTATTAAATATAAAGTTGTAGAAAATATATTTAGATATATTTATTATTAAAAACAATTATAAAACAACCTTTAATATCCCTTGAGAAATAACACAAAAATAGAATTAAATATATAGAAAATTAATGATGAAAAACCATGGAGAGCGTTTTGTTTCATTGCTATATCTTTTTTCGCTGCGATTTCTCGGAACTCGACCTCGGAATAAACGATCTTAGGACTCGGATTATAGAGACTACTGTACTAAACTTGTTTCGTGAAGAAGTTTCTATTCGACAAGGCGAATTTTCGATATTTCAATATAAAATTTTATATTAATTAAAACGCTGTTATTGTTCACCGCTGATGTAGCTACATAAACGTATGTAGGAATAAACTTTTGCTTAAATATTTTAAATAATTTCCCCCCAAAATTGTAAGCTTTCATTCAAGTTTAGAAATTGAATTTTCGTCTTTGTTTTCTTTTATTACGCATCGCATAAATTTTATTATTCAAAAAATCATTTTGTACGTTTCAAGCGCTGATTTAATTTGACAACCCCACGACAACTGGTATGATAATTGCCGATGTGAACTAAAAAAAGTTTGCAAGAAAATCAACGCATTCAAAAAACAATATTTCACACATATCTAAAAATGCTTATGTACGCAATATTTACACGATCTCTTTAAGGATAGTCGCAAACTTCACGTGAAATTCTCAAGAAAAATCGAAGCTAATCAATGATTTAAGTGCACTTCATCCCTTAAGATGCACGTGTACGTACGAAGGATCTCCACTGAACAAAAAGAGATTCCATGGAATATGCAGCGCCCAAATTCTCCCACCCCACGTAAACCTCCGGCCGAATTCTGCGGTCATCATCGCTCATGTAGCTGCTATCTGGCGAAAATCGGATCACCGTCACCTTGTCACCCCTCCATTTCATTAGGCACGGAACCTTGAGGTTGAATGCATGAACCATTGCTCCTTCCACTCCACTCCATTACCGGGATTGAATTTTTTAGTGGACAGCCAGAGGCCAAACCGCCGTCCCCTTCCGACCCACAGAATGCATTGCGGTCGAGTTTGGGTAATCGACGCCACGACGAGAGAATCGACCCGGGATCTTCATGTTTAGGAGATTTCCATTGATGAGTTCCCGAGTTAATCTCAGAATCTCGCCCACCAACCAAGATTTCACCTACTTGAGTGTAGCGGTAAACAACTCGGCATATTGAAAAGTAAACCGTCGATCCAGATTCGTAAAATAATCATATTTTTTTAAGCCAGCTTTGGTGATATGCACGCACGGACTTCCCAGGAAATTGTTGTCTACATGCTACTGAGCAAATCGATATCGACTTAAGATTGTTTAACGAACAAATATTATCAGGAGTAACATTACATGATCAGCGTATGATTACGTCAGTTCTAAATGAACGCGATCAACAAGTTCTTCCTTGCTAGTGACAAATTCATTCAATCGCAGCCATTGATGAATTTCAAAAAATTTAACTTCTTGAAATAGGCCTATAGAAAATTTCCCCGAATTTTTCATTCGGCAATAGAGAAAATTTTATAGCCACCATAATCACTCGCAGAATGGCCGCGCCAATCGTTTGCGCGTGTGATGGAGGATGTTTTTTTTATTTTTTGCATTTGTCGTTAAATTATCTTCAGAGAGATGTGTCACTTGTCACATTTACAAAATTCACTTTACAGAATTTCTCGCGTAATTGAAGCACCAGTGTTTTCGAACGAATTCTGGAATAAAAAGGTTCTACGCGAGTGAATGCGGCTTTTTAGGTACAATATTATTAAAATAAAAACGATAATTGTTCGATATAAGAGAAGATTTCAAACGAAATTACGTCTCACGGCGTGTAAGGTGCCGTGAAAGTAGGACGCGTTTCGTGTCCACAGTTAACCACGCTGCCAGCCTATATCAAATCAACTTTTCATTCTACTCATTTTTACTTTCTCATATACGTAGTATATTGAGAATTACTTTCTCATATACATAGTATATTGAGAAAGTATTGTAATCGTGAAAAAATTCGACTTCAAGATTTTGATGGAAATACACGTTTTAGGTGTCCCTGATTTCATAAAAGTGGTTTTCGCCATGCCATATGTCTATCAGTCTGTCTGTCTGTCGGTCTGTTCGCCGATCTAGGGCCCAAACGCGTATATTTCGTATTTGTGCAATATATCATCTTTTGCAGACCGTTTCATAATAATGTTATTGCGCAAAATTAAGGGTAGTTTATTCTTGGCGATTTTTTGGAAAATTTTATTTACTCAAAAATGGCTACAGAGAATGATTAAAATCACACCAATTGTAGAGCCTCATGTCACAAATAATACTATGTACGCCGTATATCTCTTGAACACCCTATATGCCTTCCAGTGACATTAAAATGTACGCTAAGCTAACTTACCTAAGCCTTACGACGTCACGCCTCCGCCGCGATCCATTCAAACTCTTACTACAGACTTACGGTTAAATTTAATCGAATTATATCTCACATTTATGGATAATATTATTCCTAAAAGACATTCTGATGAGATAAATGATATTGCGCAACAATTAAGGGTACTTTATTCTTTGATATTTTGAAACAAAAATCGATTTACTCAAATATGGCTGTAAGTATTTCGTTTAAAATGCATTCCAACGTACAGCCTGATGTCACAAATAATACTAACTAAGCCACATGTCCCAATTTAAGTAAAACAAAACGGGTCAATTTGTTGATTTCGTCTCACAAAAAATAAACTTCAACAGGCACCCCTTCGTTCTTTATAAGGTGGATGCATGATTTCTTAGACGATTTTGAAACGGAATGTAATTTTTATCAATGAGGGTGACAGTAGAAACACGATATCTCGAAGGCCGACGCGTTGGAATGCTGTTAAGTTGGTGGTGGGTAACGACTAGGGGCTTCAGTTGAACTGCCTGTTCGTACGTTGAGTGAATCAATTCTCTCCATTACTCAAAACAACGCCCAATTTCCTATCTTTACAAAATTTAATCATTACCTCACAAAAAAAAACATTACTATCTGGAAATAAGAAAAACTCTTACCAGTCGACATGACACCATGTTGAAGCAACGGTAAAACGAAAGATGAGTTCAATTTCCAACTCGAATGATGAGTTATTCGTTTTTTTGTGCACACTTTTCCCAAGCTTGATATTCCCCAGAAGTACCTGATAACGCGCTGCTGCGGAGGAAAGCGGCTCCATGATCGTGTTGCGTGCCATCCCTGCATCTCAGCTCTCCCGCGGCGACTGCCTATGAAGTCACCTTCGCCGATTTGGGACATGCAAACGAAAGCCTCACCACGAACACTTCATTCTATTTCTGGATGCTTCTCACGAACAACGATGAGGTATATCGTGGACTTGGATTTACAGAGATAGCAATGAAAGATAGCAAAAAACTGGCACTTCAAATGTTGGTAAAGCAGAAATTATTTTCGAGTTTTGGAAGGGCGGAGAGAAGGATATATGTCGTTTCTTTAGTCGCAGCATCTGTAAAAAAAATTAACGTTAATAAGTAACAATACGTGAAGAATGAGTCATGAAATATTCGGCCGTCCAAATGAAACTGTTGAAAAAACTCACATAACTTACTGGTAAAAAGTGAATTTTCCTTGGCGTATAACATTTTTTTCATTTTACGACACAGCGATAGTATATTAGCTTCTCGAGACAGTGGTACCGAGCGGCCATATTGGCACAAAACTTTAAGGCTAGGTTTCAGTTTAACGTATTTGAATATTGAAAGGTTCAAGGTGAGAAAATTAACGTGAATAAAAACTTACACACAATTCTCCTTTAAATTCTTCTGAACTTACTTCCTATTTCGCTCAGTTAACCAACTTTTTTCAGCTTCGCCCGCACCTGCACCATACATCACCGTTAGTTGGAAGACCCCCACCGGCTCACGGAAGTGGAGAGTTGCATTGTGGGAAGGAAAAAAAACCGGCCGGCACAACCTGCCGAGACTACATCAGCTCTTCACCACGTCATAATTTTTAATCCATCATAATTTCTAATATAATAACATTGTTTCTAGTTTACTCGGAAATCAGTTACGCATCGCGGGGATAGAATTTTGGGTCGTAATTACCGAAAATATCGATGATTTAATGTCATTTACTAGGAAAAATTGAGAGGGAAAAGTCACACCGTCTTCAACCAAAATGATAAACCCGAACGCAAGGTCACACGGTCCGCCATCTTAGCCGCTGTCCGACTTCCGAGCAAGGCGGCCGCTGAGGAAGCGTCAAGTTCTATCTTATACGCTCCTAGATAAATAGAGTATTGAATGTCGAAACTGTCCAAAACACGTGCAAGAATCTTAAATATGATGCAGGTGCGCTTGTCGAAGTCTCCTGTTACACGGGGAACACAATATAATCGCACTCGTTTCTGTAACTCAAATTTCCCTTTCGTTTGACGTTGTGACATTTCGATGAAAATTCCTTTGCCAAGCGCTTGTGGCAGCCGATAATTTCCAAATTACAGAAACATCCGTTATAACCTGTAATGAAACGCTACATTTTACTGAAAAGTTGGCTAGCACTTTCCTTACATACATCTCAAAAGCCAATCTTGATAGTAACTATTCTGGCATTTTTTATGAATGTTATTACTTTTCCATTCTGTTCTTCTCTTAAATGCTGCACTTGGACATATGAAAACGCAAAGAAATTTTGTTTACTTAAATTGATTAAGGAGTTGAAATTCGATTTGAACGCGCATCAACACCGGTTTCCATTTTGAAAACACGCCTACCTTAAAACATCCATTTCAATGAAATTTTTCATTCCCTAGTCTATCTTGCAATGATGCAACACATAAGATATCCGGAAAAGTTGACTTCTCTGCCATCTATCGGCCAACGGACGAAATGTTTGTTTACAAATTACTATAATTCTATTAATTTAAATATTAAATTCAAATTGAGTAGATATTCGCAATATGTACCAGATGATAAGATTCATAAAATTTTCCAATTTTATGAAAATTATAGGAAAGTAGAAAAAGAATTTTATTGATATTTTATACATTAATTCATTGAGATTATTAATTGGTGTATAAATTTTTGAAATCTGTAGGATTTGTTATAATAAAAATAAAACCTCTAATGTAGGAGTAATTGTAAATAAAGACCATCGGTTAGATAAGTATAAAAATGAAATTGAATTAATTTATTTTTAATAATGAGTGGAGACTACAGTAAAGATAATATAAAGAAAGGAATCAACTCTTATACCGTAATATAATAACCTTTTCAGAATACATCATCATAGTTGTATTCAAGTTAATCCGAAAAACATAAGGAAAATCTCTCCCTAAATCATATTAAAAATCTTCAAATAAACCACTTTTTATGGCATACGTTCCGAAATTTTAAATCCGACCGCAAAATCCTAATAGTATTACTCAAAAGAAGAACATTTCGCATAAAAAATGAGTTTGCGACGTTTAGGTACGATTTTATAGGACAAAAATCGCCTGCTCAATAAACAATCTGCATACTAGAACAGATTACATATGTATTCATATTAAATGATGCCAGATGATGCAGTATCATGTGCGAAACCAGTCGCGAGAATAAAAATCGGTGGAAAAGTATTAAGTGTATTATTTAATATAAATAATATTGCCTACTTCCACGGAGATGATATTCGTTAAGAGTAGGCTAATGCCGGCACCGGGTTTCCCTTCTCCCTTGTATGTGTGTGTGTGTGTTCGTTGTGGAACGAGTTACGGCTATAATAATCCAAGAGGTTGATTAGCCAGAAATACTAACCGACAACAACATCGCTAACAGTCAGGTAAATGCGTTTTCCATCCAAAGAGTTACCCCTTTAAATATACCCCGCGATAACGTTTATGAACCAAAATTACCAAATGAAATACCTGCTTTAACCCTCGCAGGATGACTGTAGAATAGTTACATATTGGAAGACTGGGGTCTTTTTTGACCCCAGTTATATAATTGTTGTTTTATCGCCAAATTATTTTTATAAGCATATTAATGGGAATATTCTCTCAACAATCAATATTCAAAATAAAATAACTCAAAACATTTAATTTTTCTCAATGCAGTACATAAATAATAGAATTTTCTTTGTAGTACAGGTATATTTAGTACAGTCCAAATATTTATATAAAATTCCTGAATGTACGCACGGAGACCATTTATAAAAAAATATTGACTAAATTAGTTGTAGTTACAACTAGGAGGCGGTCAAAAACGAAATATTATTTACAAATATTTTGTCACTTCTTGGCTTACTGGGGTCAAATGTGACCCCATAAGATATATTTATTAATTTTCAGGCATTTTTCTAGAGTTTAAGTATGAAATTCATTCCCAAGGTGCCGGACAGATTGATGAAGGAATTCCTGAAATGTCAAACAAATATTACAAAAAATATAACGTATTTACCAATTTACGAAGGTTGGGGTCAGAAAAGACCCCAGTCATCTGGCAAGGGTTAAGCTCTATCACATCAATAACGTCAACTGCGAACGCAAATGTCGGCGCAGGATTTAATAAAAAAAGCCCGGTGAACCTTAGACTCATCTAGATTATTCTCGATCAACGCTCCATCCCCCTCCTCCTGCTCGGTATTTATTATTTTGTAGACGCCGAAAAGGGCGAAACGTGAAGTTGTGAAACACAGGGCAGGTAAAGAAGAGCGGGTCTCCGACACAAGACCATCAATGAAATTGTCGAGAACCATCTCATCTGGCGGCGGACATCAAATGGCATTTTCTACTCGATAATTCCATATGAAAAAAACATCCTGCGGAGATCCATTCACCATCGAAGAGAGAAAAAATTCATATATCGTATATGAGAAGTCAGAAACAGAAAAACAGGGAGGCAAACGCGGGACGCGTTAAGAAATAAGGAGCAATCAGGATAGGAGAGAAGAGGAGGTTGGTAATGGTAAGAAAATAGGGAAGCGGGAACAGAGAAAGAAGACTATGAATGGAGAAAAAGGAGGAAGATGAAGAATTGGAGAGAGAGTAGGGAGAGAGGGAGAAAGGGATGAGTGCGAGAGGAGAGCATGAAAGGTGAGAGGATGGGAGAGAGGGAGGTAACAGAGGGAAGTAACTGAGTGAGAGAATGAGAGAAGAGAATAATGGGGAGAATGAGGGGGAGAGAAAATGAGAGAATCGGAGAGAAAATGAGGGGAGAGAATAAGAGAAAATGAGAGAATAGGAGAGATAATGGGGGGGAGAGAATGAGAAAGAATGACGGGAGAGAGTGAGGAGCAGAATGAGATAAGAGAATAATGGGGAGAATGAGGGGGGGAGAATGAGAGAAAATAAGAGAATCGGAGAGAAAATGAGGGGAAAGAATAAGAGAATATGAGAGAATAAGAGAGAATATGAGGGGAGAGAATGAGAGAGAATGACGGGAGAGAGTGAGGAGGAGAATGAGAGGAAAGAATGAGCGAAGAGAATGAGGAGAAATAATGAGAGAAGAGAATCAGAGGAGTAGTGAATGAGAGTAGAAAAATGTTGAGGGGAATAAGATGAAGGAACGAGAGGGGAAAGATAGGAGAGGCGGAGAAATAATGAAAAGAGGAGATGCAGAAGGAAGAGCAGAAAACCATGATCGAAAGAACACTCACATAACGCAAAGAAAGACGAATAAACCTTCCCGGGAATCGAATTTATTTATGGCGCCGCGAACGTGCATGCGGTGTAGAGTATATATCCCAGACACCGACGAGATGAGAGGACTTGTTCCTAGATTCCCGTCCGACAGAATCATCTACAAAAAGGAGAGCTATGATACCGCGATGGGGGAGAGAGGCGTAACTCTAAAGGTAAAGGGTACAGGATGTTGTACGCAGCGCGGGAGAGGGTAGGTCACAGCCCGAAGGGTAAAGACTTCCAGAAGGGTGGCGAGGTGAACGGAACGTGGGCCCGCGGGGGTGGATGGGGCGGCGGAAGGCAGGCGGAAAAGCATCGAGTCGGATTTTCGGAACAAGGGTCAGAGTGGAAGGGAAGGAGGTCACCATTCGAAGATAACGACAGGAAGAGCTCCGCCAGAAGAATCGCTGCACCGAAGGGAACTTGTTTGAGATCGCGGAAGAGAGAGAGAAAAGGGGGGAAAGGCGTGGGAAGGAGAAGCGGGAGAAGGGGAAGGGAGGGAAGGGACGGAGGTTTGAGCAGATTGTCGGTATCCTAGCAGCGCAACGGGAGAAAAATAATTTTTTATTCTCTCCTTACCCTCCACCGACGGAATCACAAATACCAGTTGAGAAGAGGGCATGCGGAAACGAAGGTCTTCTTTGGAAGAGACAGACGGGGTGGGATGGTAAGGGGGAGGTAGGGGACGGATAGAGGGGGGAGAGAGGGAAAGGAGGGGAATAAACGACTAGGAAAGGGAGGGTGAGACGGTTAAGGGTGGGATTGCCATAAAGATTCAGTCTTAGGGATGAGACAGACAGAAGATAGGAAGAGGGAGTTAATGAAAGAGAGGGAGGAGAAAAACAGAAGAAGAGGGTGAGAGGCGAGATAGACAAAGAGAGATGGAGTTAGAGAGAAGAGGATTAAAGGGTACAGGAAGAGAGAGAGAGGGAGCTAGAGGAGAGATAGGCAGAGAGAAGATAATGATGGATAGCGAGAGATGAGGAGAAAAGGGGACATGGAAAGAGAGGGGGAGAGAGAGGGAGGATAGAGGATAGAGAGGGAGGATAGAGAGGAGAGATAGGCAGAGAGAGAACAGAGATGGATAGAGAGGTGAATAGAGAGATGAGGATGAGGATAGGAAAAGAGAGGGAAAGACATGGAGGGGGAGAGAGAGGGAGGGAAAGAGGGAGGGAGGGGCAAGGAGGGGAGAGGGAGGGGCAAGGAGGGGGAGAGAGAGGGAAAGAGGGAGGGAAGGAAAGGAGGGAGGGAATGAGGTTGGGAGGGAAAGAAGAGATGGGAAGAGAGGTGAGACGGAGGGATGAGGAGAGACAGAAGGAGGGAGAGAGGAAGAAAGAGGCAGAAAAATAAAGGGAGGGAGAGAGAAAGGAAGGGAGGGAGGGATAAGAAGAGATAGAAAGAGAGAAATAGAGAGGAGAATGGGAGTGGTAGAGAGTACGAAGGAGAAGTGATAGGGAGGGAGAATGAGGTAGTGAAATGGGAGCGGAGAGAGTGTGGGAGAGATACGAAGAGAGAGGGGGAAGGGAGAAGGTCTAGTGAGAAGGAGCGAATGAAAGGGAGGGAGGGAGAAATTGAGAGAAGAGAAAGAGAGGGAGAGTAAGGGATGGGAGAGTTGTAGTGGGAGGGGGAGAGAATAGAGGGATGAAAGGAGGAATGGAAACCTTTACGGTATAAAACCCGGAACAAGAGAGGGAGGGAGAAATGAAGAGAAGAGAGGGTCATAGGAGGGGAAAGTGATGAAGGGGAATGTAGAAACGAGGCCTGGTAAAATAAGAGGATAGTATGTACATGCAGTAAATGTCGGAGAGGAGGAGAAAAGGTAAGGGAGGAGAGAGAGTGGGAGAGAGAGTGGGAGAGAGAGTGGGAGAGAGTGGGAGGGAGAGTGGGAGGGAGAGTGGGAGGGAGAGTGGGATGGAGAGTGGGATGGAGAGTGGGTGGGAGAGTTGGAGGGAGAGTTGGATAGAGAGTGGGTGGGAGAGTGGGAGGGAGAGTGAGAGGGAGAGTGGTGGGAGGGAGAGTGAGAGGGAGAGTGGGAGGGAGAGTGAGAGGAAGAGTGGGAGGGAGAGTGAGAGGGAGAGTGGGAGGAAGAGTGGGAGGAAGAGTGGGAGGGAGAGTTGGATGGAGAGTTGGATGAAGAGTGGGAGGGAGAATGGGAGGGAGAGAGGAAGGGAGAGAGGAATGGAGAGTGGAAGGGGAGAGTGGAAGGGAGAGTGAAAGGGAGAGTGGAAGGGAGAGTGGAAGGGAGAGTGGAAGGGAGAGTGGAAGGGAGAGTTGGAGGGAGACCGGGAGAGAGAGTAAGGGACAGTGGGAGGGAGAGTAGGAGGGAGAGTTGGAGGGAGAGTTGGAGGGAGAGTTGGAGGGAAAGTTGGAGGGAGAGTGGGTGAGAGATTGGGAGGGAGAGGGTAGGAATGGAGGGAAAGAGAGAGGGTCGAGGATGCGCACGGGGATATTGGAGAAAGCAGATGGGCGGGCGGATTTCGTCTGGAGGAAGGGGTTTCGAGGGTTGAGAGGGAAGGAGAGGAGAAAATATGAAGAAGAATTAAAATCGAGAAAGAAATAGAGGGGGATAGGAGGAGGAAGGAGGAGGGGAGAAAAATTAATGGTTGAAGGAAGTTTGGGAGAATGAGAGAGATTGACGGATATCCAAGAAAGAAAAAAGACGGGAAAAGCGTCGGCAATATTTAAAATAAGAAATATTCAGGGTGTGAATAACTACCACGAAGAATTTTCAATTCTGTCATTCATTTGAAATTTTAAAGCATGGGAAAATTTAAGAATAAAATAGACGAACACCCTTACATTTCCCTTATAAGAGCTTTATAGATCAGCATAGAGAATTATTCACTAGAGAAGAGCCGAGTTTAGAATCTACTTTCGGTGAATCGCCACTGAAGACGTCCACTTTGTATCCGAAATGCATAACTGGTTTTATAGCAATTTTTGGCAGTTAGAGATACCAAAGGCAAGTACATACCCATTTTTTTTAATTTTAGTTACTTAATTGCTTTTTATAGAATAGAGAAATCTGCTTGTTTCATCATTCATTTCTCAACCAATATTTGTTTTTTTAATTTATTCGATTATTCGTTTGCTTTTATTAATATATTTATGTACAATTAAGGAAGAAATTGGCATGAAAAACATAATCGACAGAATTACGCATCGGAAAATGTTTTTCTATCGGATTAGAGCGACGGATCAGATTTCTATGGTTTATATAGTTTATATAACCTAGTAAGTCGTTGATGAAATAATCGTGGTTGAAAACGTGACTTATTAACCGTCGATACGTTGCGTTCTATCAAAAATAATTACAAGATGAGATATTTCATGCGGCTTACCGATCCTTCCGATTCTATCTCGAAATTCTAGGAATGTAATACCGTTCATATGAATTTTGAAAACGGCGAAAAGCGGCACAATACCTTTAAAATAGCAGCGATCTATATTGGAATTCGAACCTGGATCCGCATGGTGTAGACTTTAATCCACCCACGCACGCCCACTCCAACCTTCCGCCCTTTCCACGGTAGCGAGAGTAGAGCGCGCGTAATATATATATAAATACGATAAGAAGAAAGCAAAGGTATTGGCTTATAAAGGCCGAGGGAAAAAGGAAGCGGAGAATGTATTGAGGGTGGAAGAAGGAGAAGGTGGATCTTAAAGGGAAACTAAGAGAAATCGGAGGACAGAGAAGTGAAACGAGCTAAATTTTATAAGCGTAGATTAAATTCATCGACAAAGAACCTTTGACTTTTAACTTTCAATTTTAGTGACCCGGTTTGAATTAGTTTTTCAGTCGGTCCGAAATGCCAACTTGTGCGTATACAGTCATACATACCTCTCTTGCGTTTCACAGCCACTTACTAAAAGTTTGACAGGCTTGAATGTAAATTCAGCCACTGCCAAAAATCAGGAATAGAAAACATATGGCTCCTGAGCCGCATGCGGCTCTCTTCAGATGACCTTAGAACTTAAACCTTAGTACAAACATACGGTGACCGACTTCATATAACATCGTAACCAAAATATAAGCGTGACGAAAGAGGCTCGTCAAATAAAATTTCTCAGGAGGCAAGTCTATTTGACGAGCAACAGTCCTACTGCGAAATATTTTTTTCGTCTGCCTGAGTTCGAGGTAGGGGATGGAACTCAAGTTGCTTGGCCGATGGTTTTTTTTTCGGCAGAGCAAAGTATGTACAGATAAGACATGAATTTCCTCAGATAAAACTTGGTAACTCCACCTACGTCGAAATTATTATCCTTTTCTTTCTCATTGAACTGCTTGGCTACAAAATTCCATCCCAGTCGACCTACAACCATCACGCGAATGCCCAGGCTCCTCTTCCTCCGAACTTGGCAGAACAAAATTCAACGCTCTTTACTGAGATAAGAAAGGTATCTCATTTCAGAGCGAACGCAAGGGGTGGAAACACGTGAGAGTGAAAGCGTGGGAACGATCGGAGAATGAGTTCACTAGAACTGGGTGGAAACACGTGAGAGTGAAAGCGTGGGAACGATCGGAGAATGAGTTCACTAGAACTTATAAACACAACACCTCTAGGTATGCAAGCATGAATGAAAAATCTTAAGGAGAGTTTTGAGGAATATTCCAAGATTTACACCAGAAATTAATTCAAAACCCATTTATGATCGACCCGTCTAGGGGTATGCGTGTGTATGCCGTATTACGAGGTTCTCTCTGTTTGTTTTTCAGGCAATGGTTGGGGAAATCTTATGTTCGCGAACAAAGAAATAAATCATAGTGATGGCGATTATGACTAGTCTAGTTTAAATAACACCTCTGCACTTCACATTACGATGACAATTTTTAAGGATTTTAAATCTAAAAAAACTACAAAAATTTTTCTTAATTTATTTGCTTCAGTATGCCTTATAAGACATTTTTCGTCCAAATTAGGTTCTGAAAAGAAAGGAAAGGAGTTGTTTTACATTCGAGATCGCCTTATAGTCCGGTAAAAATGGTATATACATGCCGTGCACAAATGATGGACTACATGCAGACGTAATCGCAAAAATAAAATACACCTCAAAGGTGCATTATCATCAAAAATTCGAATTCGAATGTTCTCGCGGTCACAACACACTTGCATACGATAAAATACAAATTTTAAAGGTAACTAGAGAGAAATTGGTTGAGCTGCAGGGCAGGTGTTAAAATCTGGGTTTGGATGGAAAAAGTGGAAATGCAAGAGATTAAGGGAGGAGATGGAGAGAGAGAGAGAAAGATGGAGAGAGAGATGGAGATAGAGAAATGGAATGGGAAAAGTCGGAGAAGAGATAGCGAAAGAGAGGAGGTGGCTGTAACGGCTGAGAGTCAACATGCGCCGACATACCCTTCAATTTTTTCCTCCATCCCTTGTTTCTCCTCCCTCTCGCTATTCCTCATCGCTTCGAGAACACATCCCATCTCATTACACCCCTGGCGCCTTCTCCACGCGGCGGTAGCGGTTGTGATGTCGCTTCAATCGCCCCATCTTAAACCCCCTTCCCCTTTCTTTCCTTTGCTTTTCCAATATGACGCACCCCAAAACCCATACATAAGGCAACGTTGCAATTCCCTCCTCTCAAGCAGCCCAAACACACACACATACACAGACGGGTCTCTCGGAGATTAACAGAGGGAGGAAAGAAAGGGGGAGTCCCTTTTCTTTCTCCACAACGTGGCTTGTTTCTGTTTGGAGCAGGAAATGATGTGTTTTCCTTTAGAGAATGGGTTATCAAGGCTAAGGCTTTGGACGGTTCCATCATCTTCTTCCCCCTCTATCACCTCTTCTCTAACCCTCTCCTTACATCTATTGCTATCTCCTCCTCTCATCCTATCTCTCGACCCTCCTATACTCGATCACTCTCTCCATCCATCTGCCTATCTCTCCATCTTTCCATCTCCCTCTTTCTCTCTCGCTCTACCCTTCTTGTTCTCCCTCTCTCTTCCTTCCTCCCCTCTCCCTCCCCATCTGAACCCCTCCCCCCTCTCTCTCTCTCTCCCTCCTCTCTCTCCCTCCTCTCTCTCCCTCCTCTCTCGCCCTCCCCTCCTCTCTCCCTTCCCCTCTCTCTCCCTTCCCCTCTCTCTCCCTTCCCCTCTCTCTCCCTTCCCCTCTCTCTCCCTTCCCCTCTCTCCCTTCCCCTCTCTCTCCCTTCCCCTCTCTCTCCCTTCCCCTCTCGCTCCCTTCCCCTCTCTCCCTTCCCCTCTCTCTCTCCCCCCTATCTCCCTCCCTCCCCCCTCTCTCCCTCCTCCTCTCTCTCCCTCCCCCTCTCTCCCTACCTCCCTCTTTCTCTCACTCCCTCTCTCTCTCTCCCTCCCCCCCTCTCTCTCTCCCTCCCCCCCTCTCTCTCTCCCTCCCCCCTCTCTCCCTCCCCCCTCTCCCTCTCTCTCCCTCCCTCTTTCTCCATTCATCTCCCTCTCTCCCCTTCCCTCTCTCCATCCCTCCCTCTCTCTTTCTCTCCCTCTCTCTCCTCGGTCTCAATCTCGCCCCAAATCAATCAATCAATCATTCTCTTTCTCTCCCTCACTCTCCTCCCCCACTCTCTCTCTCCCCTCTCTTTCTCTCCCTCTCTTTCTCTCCCTCTTTCTCTCACTCTCTTTCTATCCCTCTCTTTCTATCCCTCTCTTTCTCTCCCTCTCTTTCTCTCTCTCTCTCTCTCTCTCTCTCTCTTTCTCTCCCTCTCTTTTTCTCCCTCTTTTTCTCTCCCTATCTCTTTCTCTCCCTCTCTTTCCATCCCTTTCCTCATTCTTATCCTCTCTCTCCCTATATCTCGCTCTCTTTCTCTCCCTCACTCTTTCTCTCCCTCACTCTTTCTCTCCCTCACTCTTTCTCTCCTTCACTCTTTCTCTCCTCTCTTTCTCACCCTTTCCGTCCCTTTCTCTCCTAATTTCTCTCCTCTCTTTTGATCTTTCACCAGCTCTCTCATCTCTCTGCCTATCTCTGCCTTTCTCCCTCACTCCGCATCACCTCTCTACCCCTTTCCTCCTTACTTTCCCTCTCCCTACACCTCCCTGTCCTTTTTTCTCTATCTCCCGCAGTTCCAATTAAAATGCGTCTTTGTAGTGTCTGACATTCACTCCCCTCACTCATCCTACAGTCGAATCTCTTCTTCAACTCTTTCGTTCTCAAATCACAATGCTTTTTTAAGTACATCCTTTCTTCTATTGCACTTTGTCTCATCTCTCCACCCCTCTCCTCATTTCTCTCTTTCTCTTTCTTTAAATTTCCGCCACGCCCAATATATTCCCCTTCAACATAAACGCACGTTTTCATCAATGCGAGAGGCCCATTATCGCATTCTTTTGTTTTATTTTCTTAATTTTAAGGTCGTGAGAAAAACACATGTAGGCGCATTTCGTCGACGCGAAATCTTCGCGCATGGGCGCCACAAAAAGTAGCTCGTCACGAGAGGTCGCGAAAAATAACGGACGCGTCGAACCAAGATATAATGTGTCGTCATCCATTTGTAGAAGTTTTGGCTAAATAACTACGCTGAAGAAAAAAATATCGTAGAAAGACGTGACGACATTAACAATTTTTTTAACAAAAATCGACAAATTGCGAGTGTTGTGATAAATAAAACGGATAAATGACCGTATCCAAGGCAACATTCAAGCTCCCGATCTTTTGATCAACTAACCCATCTAAAATCCACGTGATGTGTTAAAAAAGTTTATGAAGGTGGACATAATAGTTCAAAAAAATATTAACAAGGCCTATCCGATTACATACTATAAATCCATCTGAAATTATTCACGGATATAAGATATTTGCCTCACCGAAAATTCATTTTATTATATCGTTTAAGTGGTGAGAGCTCCGATCTTATCTAATTCATAGTCAACTTTCTTATGAAACACGTAAACACAAAATTTTGGTAAGTTTTGAAAATACTGCTTCTATGAACTTGGATTCTCCGTAATCAGTCAACCCAGATACATGATCTGAATGTCAAATGCCATTCCATTTTGTCTGAGAGCATATATCTACACCTATATCTGCAAATGTAATACCATGGAATTTACCCGAGAGGTGGGTGGCAGGGAGTGTAGTGAACCGTATTTCCTAAACAACCTGACTCGTAGACTTGAACATCCTGCGTTCGTTAATTGTTCTGGGAAAAAATACCCTCGATATCGCCGAGTCCTAAAGTCAATCTCACGTACTACGTATGTTATCACTAGACCGCGGATTTTTAGGTTCTAAAAAATAAGTTTTAGGCGACTAAAATAGGATCTTTAAGTACCTTAATTAGGCTTTATAAAACGTAAAATAGGCTCTAAAAACTACTTCCAAAAACTATGTCCAGTAAAACACAACATCATTTCTGTCAACTTTCAACTTTAATTCACGAAAAAAGACTGAAACATGCACGCACGCAAAAATTGCCCGTCAATGAAACTTTATTGATTTGTGTTTTCAAAGAACAAAAATATTTTACTACTATGCATTGAAACTTATTCTTATGGTTAATATCCCATGCGTTACCGAGAAAATACTATCTACATTACATATAGTAATACTGACTGAAAACACTATTCAAGTATATATTTAAGTACTACGCAGAGTGTTTGACAAAGTGTTTCATTCGAAATTCCCATAATGAATTTGTCACCTCTTTGTGTTTATTTCACAAATTTCCCGTAATTGGCCTCACAATAAATAACAAGCACCTTTTCTAAGTTTTCTACCACAAAACTATGGCGTTTGTCAGTTAATATCATTTTGTAAGCAGAAAAAGAACGTTCGACATCAACTGACGTGACGGGGGCGAACTTCAACTTGGGTACATGTTGAAATGGAATTTTGCACTCAACTTCACTGGATTTTCCTGCCAGTATATCTGTTGCTGTACATAGGCTCTGCAGTCCTGAGTTCTTTTGTAGCAACTTTTCTAGTTTTGCTTTTACTTTTTCCCCCACTTCACCTGGAGCTTCCTTTATTTTTTGTTTCACTTCATTCAGCATAGCAGTTTTTTCGTAGATGGGTTTTCCTGAGCCCTCTAATTCAGCAATAATCTGCACAAGGGATGTATAGTGGGATCTAAAATACGCCAAATCCTTGGGAATGGAGGGATCATCTAGCAACATTTTTGCCGAAGTGACGCAGGCAGCATCCTCGGCTAGATTTGTCACAACTTCCTTGACATGAAGGATATGCTCGCTGTAATATTCAGCTGCTTTCAGCCATGTGCCCCAGCGGGTGAGCACAGGCTCAGGTGGCAGAGGGACATCGGGCAGTTTTTCTCGAAAAGCCTGTATTCTTGTTGGTGCCTTGACGAAGACCTTCTTCACGGTGGAGATCAATTTGTTCACCTTGGGGAATTCCAGTCTTATTTGCTCTGCTACGCGGTTCAAACCATGGGCAAGGCATGTCACATGCACAAGGGAGGGATAGAACACCTTGAACAACTGCATGGCAGCAGCCATGTACGATGCAGCATCTGTGTATAGGAGCAGCACTTTCTCTTTGTCTAGATTTTTGGGATACAGCACTTTCAGTCCGTTGTTCACGAAGTGTGCTATTGTTTCCTGGTTTGTTTTGGCAAGTTGCTTCGTGCAGATGAGGTAGGCTCTGGATGGCGCATCTGGGTCCAATTTCCCAACAACCAAGTTGGCCATGTATCTGCCAAGAGCATCAGTGGTTTCATCGACCGATATCCAAATATGTGAATCTCCAATGTCCTCCCCGTATCCTGCGCATTGCGTCATCGTACGTGGGTTGCACGTAATTCTTGCGTAGCGTTGACTCGGAAGGTACCGACTGATGGCAGTATCGTTCTAGGAACTCCTTGAATGTTGGATTTTCCAGTGGTCTGAATGGAATGTTGGCTGCCACAATTGCGTGACACAAATCTGCATAAAACTGATTCTTCTTGCTGGATCCCTCAGAAGTTTTTGTTAAAAGCATTTGTTTCATCTTAGATTTGCGTTCAACATTTGCCTTATGTAGCACTCCTTGGATGTGCTGAGTTAGGTGGGATTTTTATCACTTGAAACCTATAAAGAAAAATTATGAAGAAATAATTAACCTTAAAAATACGGAAATAATCTAATAAATATGGAACCAAAGTCGACTTTGGTCGCTGTCGAAGGAACGTCGCCTTTGAAGATGCCCACTTAGTGGACGAAATGCATCGGGCTATTACTACTTGTTTTTTGGCTGGAGTTTTTAACTTTCATTCAGTTTACGCCAAAAAGTTTTTTGAGCCATCTTTGAATATTGTACAGTCAGTTTAAAAAAATATGAATAATACCAAAATCTGCTTTTATAGTCGATTATTTTAGAAAATTAGCCCTTTTTAGGCTTTTTTTGCATGAAAATGACAAAAATAAGCATTAACGTCGAAATAGGCATTTTTAGGCACTATAAAATATACGTTTTCGGGGTTAATTATTCATGAAACGTATATATACAATTGTATATTGAGATATCTACTCAGGAAAAAAATAGGTTTTTACCTAAAGATCCGCGGTCTAGAACTTATCACTGCGGTCTTGCTTTCCCATATAAGTGCGTACTTTCTCAGCTATGGTTTCTGATTTCTATTTCTCTAGCAGAAGTATGTAAAATATTCATGGAAATTTATTTTCGCATTGTTGAAAATGCCCTTTTCGGATTAGAAGTAAAAATATTTTCAGGATTATTCCGTAAAATTCAATGTAACATTTATTAAGCCACCACCACACCCTACCTCCTAAATATTACATTTATAGCATAAATAGACTGTTTACGACATTAGTTTCAAGTTTACTCATTTTCCAAATTTAGCGCCCTCTAAGGGTGGAAATTCAGACTAATGAAGGATTCGTAAAATGGAAATCGTAATATTTTATTAGTACCTAGCCAACCAAAAACGAATTTTTCATTTATCAACTTGAAACAGAAAAGTTAAATGTCTACAGACGGACGGACGACCAAGCGATAACAATAGCTCGTTTTTAACATTTTCGAAATCGAGTTTAAAATGTCAAGTTGGTCGCATTTATTCTTTCGATGGCTTAAAACACAAATAAAATATCCTGATTTTTGACTTGATGATGCTATAAATTTTTAACTTCGGGAACCCACGCGGAATCATTTCGTGATTCGTTCTTTTCTCCTATTCGTATGGCGTGAATTTATGGATCGTTAGGCGTTTAAAAATATCCTCCGCGGAAAGCATCCCATCAACAAATGCGTGCGAGACCGTTTTGTGCCTTCGCGTGACGAAAAAAAAGTTTTGCGACCTTTATTTGCGCATGCGCGGAAGTCAAACGACCCATCGACGACGCGTTGTTTCGAAAATGAAATTAATTCGTTTGAATCAACCCTTGACCTCTTCCTGGCGAGCGACGGAGGATAGACGCGGCGAAAATTTCCCGGATTCCGACAGTTTCTCTCGTGGATGCACACCCCATTGGACGCCACTCATGTGTCGGAGAAATCTCCGAAAAGCTCGCGCACCTGGAAGCTCTGCACGACTAATTCGAAAATAAAATTTATTTATTTCCTCACGCCGCGTTTTTCCCTTTTCATTTTCGCCCGCTAAAAGCAACTCGCCCGTGTTTTTTCCGCCTGTTTCGCATCTCGCCTTCCGAAATCTGCCGACTGGTTTCTGTCGTAGCTGGACAAGGCGAAATTTAGATTTTTTTGTTTGAGGAGCAGATTTATCGAGACGCCCGGCTAAATACCGAGTTTGTTTTGCTTCCGCCTCGTATACATACTGCTCGCGCGTGGAAGTGTTCTTCTCTCGCTATGCTAGACTAAATGACGGATGGGATTCGTTCTCACATTAAAATACGCACTCTTGATAAAAATTCGCGCAATACTCTCTATTACCCGGGCGCGAGAGAAGAACATTCTTGAATAATAGCAATTAATAATTAAAGAGCGTAATTTCTATAAATCCGCTTGCGATCACATCATTAGTAGCGTGAGTAAATGTAAAAATAGCTTTAGATGTTTCCTGCTATCAAAATTTATTTCGTGAATAAAAAACGCATAATATTATAAATTTAATGCCTTAGTATTTTATAGCGCAACAAAACTGCACCAAATACCCTCTATTTTTTGTGAATGTAGGTACTTTTAAGTAGTAACCAACCCCTTTGCATAGCTTTGCAAATTTTACTTATGCAGAAAGTAAAATGCTATTCCAAAACGCTGTCCAGCCAACAATAACTAATACAACTACATACTATATTACTCTATCAGAACGACTTTTATCCTGCGCAAAAAATAATAAACTACGAAGACACTTAAGGGCGTCGATGTCAGTGCTTTAATCCTACATTATTATCCTTCATATTTTGCGATTTTTTCATTTACCTAGGAGTAGCATTGAAATATCATTCAAGAAATAATTTATCATTTTGGAGATGGATTCATTAACATTTAGGTTGAGAGAGATATCCATAGTTCGTCCTATCGTCAAAGATATGAAGCGATCTCATTGCTCTCGTTATTCAAAAATCCTCTTGTTGAAATTCAAAATTCCACGGATAACTCCAGCGTCGCTGCACCGTAAAGGACGCATTAACTTGAAATGCGTGCGCAAACAACTTCTCGTTTCGCATAGGATGAATGACAAGTGGTTAGGAACTTGTGTTAAGTAATGACATCCGCAATTTGCGACATGCATAGGCTCGGATGCGGTCGTTGTCGAATGAGGAAAGAACGCAGAGACCGTAGTCAAATGAGGCGGGACCGGGGAAAGGGGGGATATCGGTGAGTGGCTGAAATGCGAATGCAGGAGAGCGGGGTAGGGTTGTGAAAAGGGGAAGAGGGAAGGGAGTCAAGGAGAGAGGGGAGGGAGGGCAGAGTGAGGGAGAAGTACAGGGATGGAGAAGGGACAGGTTATGCGAGGTGGCATTGAACGTTGAACATATGAAGAGACACAGAAGGGAACGGGAAATAGCAGGTTTACGCAGCATCATTTCAAGGGGCTTTAAAATACCACGGCATAACACATTTGCCAATCGTAACGATTACACGGCGTTAATGAGCGATGAAAGTTGCTAATAACAGAAGAAGATAATGTCGCCGGATACACAATGGACCGGAGGAATGTTCGATAAAGCCGGAGGGAAAAATTGCGAACTTTGATGGAGGTAATTAATAGCTTAATTGCCAAGTTCTCAAAAGAGTTTAGTTTTAACTTCGCTTTTTCCGTTTGAAAATAAAACTTTTTACGGTTCCCGTGTCAAATATGCTTCCATGATGAAAACGATATTGCTTTTAACTTTGGAGTCACACCCTCTCTTCCTGACTTATATATGTACTTCGAATCGATGATACCCATGAAATTTTAATGCTGTTCAGATCTGAAAATCTGTTCATATTTTATCAGAGGTTAAATTTTCCGTTTACATGTTTTTATTTGAAAAAAATTATTTCCGTTTTTTGAGACACGACTGGTGGTAAAATTAACTTAAATATTTACACATCTCACCAATTCGTAATTTTGGAATTGTTATTGCTGTTGTTCGAAGCAAAACTATTTACGCAAAAGCAGTGAATATCTGTCATCATGAATATAAGAGGAAAACTATTCACTGTTCTGTGCTTAAAAAGTTTCTATTGCGGATATTATTCTACGAACTAACATGTCATATGGACATTTAAATTTCATGTACTGAAGCAAAATTCGCAAGCAGTCATTAGCACTATATATATATATATATATATATATATATATATATATATATATATATATATATATATATATATATATATATATATATATATAACAACTTACGGAAAAGGAAAGGTAAAATAGATATATGGATGTCAACAAGGTGTTGGGATGAGGAAACCCAGTGAGCACTCACCAATCAGACGACTTCAGGTTGGCGAGGCCCCGGGGATGTCGAAGCGACACACGTAAAATAACACAAAAACACAGAAACATCACAAACGTAGAAGCTTCGACATCCCCGGGGCCTCGCCAACCTGAAGTCGTCTGATTGGTGAGTGCTCACTGGGTTTCCTCATCCCAACACCTTGTTGACATCCATATATATATATATATATATATATATATATATATATATATATATATATACACCTGTTTTAATTTCGAAAAAATCCCCAATTAATGGCAGAATGCATCATATTTTTTAGATCACGAGATAGTTGATCTATAAAAATTATTTGTTTCATTTTTTGCGGATTCTTTGTATTCAGCGACTATTCTTTGGCCTTATATACACATATCACATCATTTAACTTCAATGAATTCCGTTTCCGTATTACTTTTTTTGATCCGGCTATCTGACATCGCAGATGTTATCGCCCGTGAGCCGCAATCGCGTTTTGAAGATCGCATTAGCGATTCGCGAATAATCTAACGTGGAGAGGAGATTAAAACATCCGCTATACTAGGCAAAAAAAAAGAATCGAGGAAACCTTTATTTTCCACCCGCGCCGGGACGAGCATTAAAACTGTTGTCCCAACACCTCGGAACCTTTGGAAACTTGATAGACGTCGACGTATGCGGACGAGGATTAAAGACGGAGGAATTGTTCTCCCCACCCCGCACACCTCCATTCATCGTCACACGGAACGACAGCTAATGTCGAAGTTCGTCCAGAGAACGAACGGCGATGCATTACATGACACGAGGTGCCAATAACCAGCACCAACGCGATACCATAACAAGTATTGCAATTCAATATTTCGCCACGCCATGGCTATAGGTATTAGAGTAATACTTTTAATAAAGCGTCGATTCTCTATAATCTTTCAACGAATAATATTCCTTTTTTCGGAGAGCTAAGGATTTTCAATTTTCCTGGATATAGATCGATGCATATTAGGCGAGTTAAAAACAATAAAACTGTACATTAGCCGAGCCTTGAATTTACTTCGGTATTTCATGCTTGTTCGTGAAGATAGCAATTGTTTATTGTGTTCACTAGCAAATACTACGTATGAACTTAAATAATCACAGCTTCAATTATACCATATACAATCCGCGTGTTTTTATTTTCCATATTTATGAATAAAGCAGATTCTGATTCAATCTTTAACATAAGAGCAGATGAAATTTGTAATAATGAATACCAATTTGCCTGATGTCTAATCGTAAGACCAAGATCTAATGTTGAACTCCTAAAAAGAATTTTTTACTAGGAAGCAAATTATAATCGACATTCAATAAAAGAAAAAACAAACGCTGAGAGTGGAATGGGAAGCATTAGATGGTCAGTTTTTCGAAACCTTCGTATTATCATCAAAGAGCTATTGCATATTCGAAGGAGCGTTTTAGATCATACGAAAATGAGATTAACTTTTTAGCCGGGTCCTTCCATCCTCCAGGGTAGGATGTGTGGAAAACGCGTTAATTCCTCCCTGAATCCGACATTAGACGCTTCAACTTTTGCCGGGAAAAATATTCCCTCTCACTCGTCGCGAACGTCTCTCGGAACCGTCCCATCAACATGCATCATCACGTCCCTCGCCGATTTCCCGATAACATAATGGATTTGGGGAAATTGTCGTCGGTTTGAGCTCGCGTTCCCACCGTATTTTTTTTAGGCTCCAAGAGACGTGGAGGATTTAATCCCACTCACTATGATGTCAAAGTTACGGCAAGACATGCCTCTTTAAACCGCGCGGTTTATAATAACCATTAAAAGAGATCTCTCTTTCTCTCCCTTTCTCTCGACTAAAAAAAAACAATAAAGAAATCGTAGGGATTTCGACACAAAAAAATTAGAAGAAAAAAACAAAAGAAAATGCGATTCCGTGTATCTGCGTCATATCCGCGTCCGCGCGTGTACCTAGATGGGAGAATATATGCGTCCACGGAGCCGTGTAAAAGCCTTTTCCAAGGGATTACCATGGAAAGAAATTCATCGAATATGGGGGAATGAGGCGGTAGAGGTGAGGGGGCACCTTTGTTGACATCCAATGTAGAAAATCCTTCAAATTAGTAAAGCATGGCCGGGGTTTCGGGATTCGATCGATCGTTTGGGCAAACGGATATTCGGACCTAAAAAGAGGGGAGAAGGGTATTTTCGGGGGAGGGGAGGGAGGATGGATGTGGTAGGGAGGTGGAAGAGGGGTGGGTTGGAGAGGAGCGGGAGGAGGAAACACTACGGGGATTTTCTTTTCGACACTGATCCCGAAATTGTGGATCTAATCCGTAGCGTCACCGATCAGGATCATATAAAAAGAGAGAGAGGTGGAGAAGGGGTCAATATTGCCTCGGCATGCAAACAGACGGAATCGTCGAGAGGAAATCCCTCCGCGGCCATTGTAGTGACATGCGCGCGCCACCAACCCGCCTCGCTTCGCGTCTTAACAAAGCGCCATCTCCGGGACGATGATTTATTATTTATTTCGCGTGTATTTTTTTTCTAATAAATCTTTCAACTGCGCCGCTTCGATCCCATCTGTATTTCTTTTCGGCCGTCAAACGCGCTTTCCTTTCACTAGAAAATAAATATCGGGATAGAACAGTGTCCAACCATTAGAATTATGTAGAGTAAGCCATTAAAAACGATGAAATATCATATCTCCATTTTTGCATCGCGCGAAACTCTTTAAAAATATTATGCGGAGCGAAACGTAGAAAAGGTTCGTGTTGTAATAAAGTGCAGAGAAATTAATTAACAAAAGTTCTTGCCTTTAATTGTTAAATTGCTTTGCACACAATTTTTTATAATATTATGTATATTATAATTTGTTATAAATTCAAATTTTTAGAATGTAAGGGCTTATAACAGTTTGTTCGCATGTGTAATCCACCCGTATAATTTGACGTTCTGTTTAAATTTCCTAAATCGACGCAAATAACTCCTCTCACTCTCCGAACACAAATTAGCCGGCTACGCAATAAGTTGGCGAGTGCAATAAATATCTCTTTTTTCAAAATCTTTGAAATGAGTTTTTTCTTGCCTACGAAACTATTCATCGATAAATCCGCGAACAAAATAAACTATCATGGTAGCTAAAAATAACTTTGTTCCTATAGCCTCAAGTCTAATTCCGATTATAACCGGAATTTTCGATTTTTAGACCTGCTTTTTGTTAATATAGTGAAGAGAAGTAATTCTTGACTCGGATCCTTGAACTCCGAAAGAAATTTAAAAAGTGACCGCGAATCAGCATAAGATGCCTAATGTATGTTATTTATATCTCCGAAAGCCATATACGATATGCATCTACTATGTATGTTATTCACTGTTATAAATTATTATTATATTATTATTATATTATTATAAATCAAATGAGAATTTTCAATGAACTTTGCAATCGAGTTTTCCGTTTTTATGGGGATCTAAGTTATTAATTTGATATAATCCATAACCTCAGCTCTTCTGTTGAATATTTCACTCTTTGATAAGATCATACGCAAGAATTTCTTCATACATAAAAATTACTCCTAGTAAATAAATATTATTCAAGAAAAGTATCGATTGATGTCTAAATGTTTAAGAGAAAGTAGGTAGTGCTTAAAAGCACTACTGCGCGAGCTGCACGGACGAAAATTAACAATCGTGAAGATAGTTCAGGAAAATAGATTCAACATTTCAATCCTCCTTCGAATATTTCTTCTTGGCCCGAAGGATAATGCTCGCCTCCTAAAATTTCATCATGTAAACCAGTGCTCCGCAAAAGTAAACCACTCAGCGTAGACTTTGAATCACGGAGAAGATTAACACTGCGTTTTATTATTCTCCAGATAAACAAAAATATTTTATTATAAAGGGCGATACTTTGGGTAGAATTCATTGATATCTTTGAATTGTCTCACAACAGGACTCAAATATTTATATTATTTCTTACGTAATTTGCTCTATTCCTTTGGGAAAGTCGAGTATTTTCTATCTACTTTTGTTCATTGCCGAGTGATAGAAATGTTTCGCACGCTCTAATGGAATTTGGTCCGGTGGGCCGCGAGGAACGAGCGAACCAGAAAGCGTGCTGCGAAATGAAAAAGGCTGCGGAGCACCGATATAAATTATTTAGAAGAAATGTTTCATAATCCATTCCAAAGAATGATATCTGCGCTTCTTAATTTTGAGGTCCAAACTTTTTATTCCCATTAAATTGAGAACGAGAAGAATCATGCATTAATTCTATTAAGGACATCCAACTGTTCCTGAAAATGTTGCTTTCTTCCCTAATGATTCGACCGCAAAAAAAATCAAGCAGAAGCAGACAGAAAGTTTGCTGAGAATGGAAATTTCATGTATGGATTCCCTGGGCATTTTCCCCTAGATTTTTCATAGGAAAATTTTGTCACTTGACAGAAACTTCTAGAAATTTTAGTTTTTCTGTACTTGAGTTTTCTTTTAATTTAATTAATAGAGACGATTTTTAGCTACACACCGAATTAAACTTATACAATATTTTTTAATTTAAAAAAATCCTGAAAATACTAAAGACTGCAAGCCTCTTTTTATGGGTAAAGACTTGAAGGAATGATTATTTAGTACAAATCGAATGGCATTTATACTATATTCCAAATAAAATTTTAACTAATCCTGAAAATTCCGGACTGCGAAAAAATTTTTATATGATTGAAAAGAGGTGAAACTTACTTCGTGATTCTTCTTCGTACGTTTATATCTTCATAATAACTGATGCAGTTGGTTCGTTTTTCCCAACACAAGTTAAAATAGTTTTACTTTGAAACAAGTCGAGTATTATCCATGAATCTGGATAAAACATGATTGGATATGTGTACTCCATGTCGCAGTACAGTGCAATGACGTTCTTTAAGATTTATGTTATCATGTCAAAAAAGATCAATAGTAGTGACTGCTTAGTCTAATCTCTAAGCACTGCAAAACGATATATCAGAAGCAATTTCGAGTAAATATTTAATTTCTGATCTTTCGATTTATTTTAAAATCAGTAGTAACATAATTAAACAATAGAAAATGATTTAAATCGCACCTCACTTGAAATGAGGAGTAATTTTTATTTACATTCATTCCTTCGTCATAAATCATCTATTTTTTCTTACTAAAGCTGGTTGTATATATAAAGTAAACAAACGTATTTAAGCTCATTTTCTCGCCGTGGATAATCCATTTCTTTTCATCTGTAACAGAGGTCGGCAACATACGGCCCGCGGGCAGGATGCGGCCCCCGAGAGCGCTTTATGCGGCCCGCGAAGCCATAATGAAAAAGTGATAGGTACAATTTAACCGAAAATTTGGTAAATTTTCAGTAAAATATTTGTCTCGAAACCTTTTCTGATGAATATTTAACGCTGGTAAATTATGTATATATGATTTTCGCTAGTGTGAGACGACAGAATCTCTCGATAACTTCGGAAGTAAGTACTCACCCGGTCCGCTGAAGCTCTCGTGACTTCCGATGCGGCCCTCCGAAGCATTCATATTATGAATGCGGCCTTTCGTGCAGAAACGGTTGCCTACCCCTGATAATTCAAAGTATCTGTCCGATTTCCCGGCTATGCAAATCCACATGCTTAATCCTATAGCCACCAAACTTGGCATGCTATCTAACATGATCAAAAGAAAGAACGTAGTCGGGTGTTGGGGACGAAATTTCATCCTCTCAAATTTACCTGTCTGTACGTATGTAATTCCCTTTGAACGGCTATGACTCCGCCATTTTAGCTTCATATCCAACCAAATTTTTTATTTAAACACAACGATACACCGAATGGATAAACTGTGGAACATTGAAACAATATTGGTTTCTCCTGTGGCCAGGTAGCTAAAATAGAGAGTGAACGGAAGAACCTACTGAGGTAATAAGACGGCTCATTTGAAAGCCTAAGTCGCTCTAGCTTCGGGAAACATAAGTTATGTATTTTCATGTTTCCAGCACATGACTTTTCTACACCTAAAAGTGAGAGCGAACGAAAGAACCTAAGGTGATGTGTAGCCACTTATTTGAAAGCTTATGGTCACTTATCTCGAGGGCACCTTAAGTATTGAATAAGCGAGTAATACGAGCATGAAAACCCCTTAGGCGCACGAAAGGAAATTTAACGTATTTATATTAGATATTGTTTACATCAGTTGTTACGGAGACGGTTTTCATTGACAACAATTAAAAAGTTCTAAGTGAATTACGACTTTCTCGTTTAATTTTATTGAACACGCAAAAGTGAAACTATAAGAGCATTTTTAAACGCGCTAAAAAGCAAACATGTGAAAGAATATCAGTGAATTTTTTCGAAACATGAAATAAGAACTGAATGGAATGGCCCGCGGAAGAATTAATTTCGAAAGTACATACATTTCAAATCAAGGCAGCGTGACAAAAATTAAATTTTATATCGCCCGATGTTGTCAGTACGTAGTAATTATTATTTTAAATATTGCATACATTTTTCTGCTTCTTTGCAAAATAGTTTTGACAAATAAATCTTCCTAAGGAGAAAATGAAGCGCCGGTTGTTTGGATCCGCGACAGAAATGTCAAACCGCAAAACCACGGCGTCGCTTATCAGACCAAAAATCTCGGATGTCAAGCGAGGGAATTTTTATCCGAGCCTTTTTTAATTAAAAGATTTCACCACATTTACCTTCCACAGTTTTTTTTCTTTTCACCGTAAAAGTACGCATAAAATATCTACTATTAACCAGTGGCGAAACTGGGAATAGAAGGGTCCGCGACAAAATATTATTCGTGGCCCCTCTCCCACTGCCTCCTCAACCTACAAATACACGTTCAATTAAAATTGAAACCCATTGTAAAGCCTATCAAGTTGCACTTATTAACCAACCTTCAGGGATATGCTGAAAATGTTAAGCTTTTAAAATACTCTGTCCAAAAATAATGATTAACTGGAAAGTCATTCTGAAATATGGATAGGAAGGGAATTCGCTAAAATAATCTTAATTTCTCCTGCATTTGGAAATATTCGAGGATCCACAGGAGATAACCGGATCCCTGGGGCCGCGGCATTTGGACATGCTATTGTTACGCCACTGCTATTAACGTCGAGCAAAAGAGCTTTGTACGGCGATTAAAGAAAAAGTGCAACCTTTTACCGTCATCCGCTCTTTCTTTTTTCCGGTGAGAAACACGCGAGCCGAAATAAACCTTTTCTTTTCATAATCTTACGTCCTTTCCTCCTGCATTCTTTCAAACGCCGTATATACAGTATTTATATCCTCCTCCTCCTCTGTAAGGAACGTATATATATAATGATATATATAAATGATACATATATACCCCTCGTCATAATTCTCTCACCCTAATTTTTTTAGGCGTGAAGAGTAGAAAAATTTTAATCCCGGCGTGATCTTAATCCCCACCACCCGTTTTTTCCTCGTAAAAAAATACAAAAATACATTTACGACGACGATTATAGAGAGAGAAATTTCCGAGGAAGAAGAAATTCCTGAGGAAGAAAAAACCGTGACGACAGGGCTGCAAGACCTGAATTCATAAATTCCGATTTCGATTCGCGTTTTGGAACGGTTTCAAACGCACGTTTTTTTCCCTTTTGTATTTGGATAACACGGAAGGTCGGATGCGTTGTTTCTCTTTAGACGCAGCGGGTGCTTCCCATACGGTGCCGCTGAAACGAACAACTTTTGCCGCGGAGACGAAAAGATATTTTTCTTTGTTCGTCTTGCATTGTTTCCACTGTAAATATTGTTTGGAGTGTCAGAAAATTAAAACGTTTTAGGTCAAATCAATATCTAAAAAATATGTGACTAATAATGTCCAATCTTATTTCGTTTTTTTCAGACAAAAAGTGCATGCGTGGGCAATCTCTTCTTTGCGGGGGGCCGCATTAGTGGCAGCAAATCCTTTGGCGGGTTGGATTAGAGTTTGAATAGGAAGTGACCTGGAGATTTGGAGGTACACATAACTGAAAATGAAGTCTGAATGAGGTTTTTAAGATTAATATTTCAATATTTAATGTTTTAATATCATAACGCGAACTTATAGAATGTGAATTTTACTGACAAATTTGACGTATCACTTTTTCATCACTGCTTCGCGGGCCGCATGAAACGTTCATGAGGGCCGCATTCGGCCCGTGGGCCGGTGGTAACCCATTCCTGGTATAGTGCAGTGTTTCTCAGCCTTTTCATACCAAAAACCCTTCTGAAATTTTCGAATAAGAACCCATACTCAATATACAAGCTTCTTTTAACTTTATATTTACACTTATACGTAGAAGAGATATTTTTGCTAGATCAAATTAAATAAGCGTATCTTATGATCCAGATTTTCTAGTTTATTCCTTTTTTATAGAATTTTGTAAGAGTTTTCCAAGCAAATATGGCATTATATAGCATAGTATTATTTCAAAATAAGAATTGGAGTATCTCTGAGGGTATCATGCTTAGCCGCTTGGGTACCCGCGTACCACTGGTTGAGAAACTCAGGTATGGTCTTGATTGACATACTAATCGTCGCAGCCGGTTTTAAGGACGCGAAATTCAGAGAAAAAATTGCCAGGATAAAATCCGGCAAATAAGGAACGCGTAACTATGATCCACGCATTTCTCCCTATCACCCCCTTTCACGCACTTAAATTCGAGCGAGATAATTTTCCCATTGTGAAACGTCCCTAAATGCCACCTCCAGAGCGACAGCGTCACAGATTCTTCACGAGCCGTTCCGAATACAGTTAAGATACCCCTTAAGGGAGGAGCTTCCTTCTCAGACCCTCCCCCCCCATATCTCTCCGCTCCCTTTTCCAAAAAAGAGAATCCTTGCTTAGCCTCCCTTTATTCCCCAAAAACCTCCCTTCAAAACCCTCCCCTATTTTGCGCCGAGCCATCTGCCGGTTAAAACTTGCGGAAGACGTCTCTTACTTGCTAATAGGATCCGACGTTCTTAAGCTGGTTGGAGAGGATATGTGTATGTGTGTGTGCTTGTCGATGATGCACACCCACCCTCCCTTCCCTTTTCTCATTTATCACGTAGCGCGTCACCGAACCTTCTCCACCGCACCCAAATTCCCTCTTCCCCCGTCCTCCGCCTCTTCCTTTGCGCCTTATCCGACTCGAGATTCGAAAACTTTTCCCACGCTAGCAACGAGTCGCATTCGAAGCGCCCGGAAGGGAGAGAGTGGGATGGAGATCAACTAAGCAAAGGGGTGGCGCGGGCCGACGGCACGCCAGTTGCAGCCTCGCGCGCATCCGAAAGAAAAATAAAATCGCTAATGTAGTTTTTTTACACACGCGCCAGTCTCTCTCGACAAAACTTGTTTCGCGAAACGAATTTCTTACTCGACGAAACGTATTGTTGCACTTTTCGTTCCCGAAGTAAAAAAATAGGAGACCGTAGTTCGAAAGTCGCTTCTAAATATGGATGCAGGCGTCTCGAAATGTTTTTCTGCGACTCCGTAAAATTCGACGACAGCTTGACGCAGAAAAGAAAACTGCTACGCTGAAAAATCTCCGGACAAAATAATAAGCTTGATATAAATTAATGACCTCCTGATTCCTGGCACTCCTAAGGACACAGTGAAACCTCGACATAGAGTGAATTATTTACTTATTTAATTCAATCCATAAACAGCACAAAGGCCTTTACAATTGATAATTGGCATAATAAATTAAAGGATAAACATAAAAAAATAACGAAAATTTTAACGCAATCGTGTAACAAAATTGGAAAATTATTAAATAATAAACGTGAAAAGAAAAGAAGAACTAGGTTTTGGAAAATGAGAGCCTGCGTTGAGATGAGAAAATATCCATATTGGAATTCCTTGCTGCGAGGGAGTTATAGGACGATGGGATGCGATAAATGAGAGAGCGATTGAGAGATGTACAAGCGAAAATTTTGAGTGTATAAGAGGCTTAGGAGGCGATTTGGACGAGACGGGATTCGAAGAGAGAAGAAAGAGGTTAGGTTGGGAGACCTTAGGTGGCCATTGACAATGGAGTGGAGAAAGTTGAGATCAGTGTTTCTTAGGCGGAGAAAAGAAGTTGTGACCCAGTGTAGTGAGAGCGTCTTCTTTATTGAGGTAGCGAAACGAAGGGAATCGATTACGAATGATAGCTAGGAAAAAGACCAGACTCCGGTCAAGAGTTTTGAGGTGAGAGGTAGGTGCACAGGCCCAGATTGGAGAACAGTAGTCAAGAACGGGTAGGACACAGCCTGTGTAAAATAATTTTAGGGAATGAGGAACATCAATGTCGGTGAAACGATATAGATGACTTAGTAGAGACATGGTTTTGGATAATATTTTTGGATGTTTTTTGAGAAAGTTAGTTTGGAATCAAAGGTCTAGCCAAGATCATTATGACAGAGAACAGAGGGGATGGTTTGGTCTAGTATTATGTATGTGGAGGGTATTGGAGATGTTCGCAGGGTGAATGTCAAACTTTTGCATTTTGCAGAAGACATTTATAAAATTCATACAGATACTCGTTATAACGAGCACTCGCAATACCCGAATATTAAATTCCGTATACGTAAAGTTAAGACATTGGCGATGACGGTGTTTTCGCTCGCTATAATTAAGTTCTCGTTATATGCCGTACTTGTTCTATCAAGGTTAAACTGTATTTCCGAGGGAAAAAATGACCGGAGAAAATATTTTCGATGCCAGGCCTGAATGGAAAAAATATTCCGTCGATCCAAGATAACTCGACCCTATGTAACTCTTTAGGTGATTCAAATAACTGATATTTTTACTTTCGAATAGATAAACATTGAAATGAAGTTTTATGACTCGATATTCCATCTTTCCTTACTCGAGTTTAGAGGCTCTTTTGTTTATCATAATGTATCCTAATGCCCAGTAGCGTAGCGGACACCCCCGCAATCCCCGCGCGGCGGAGAGGCCCATGGCCAAAGCGGGTCCGTATTTTTTCCGAGACTTCAATTTTGTTTTGGCGGGGGAGAGGAGGGAGGGTATACACATATTCCGGTACGCCACTGCCAATGACCCGTTGAAATGGAAATTTCTTTTCACCAACTTATCTGGTATATTTTGCAAGGAAAACGCGACTGATGACGTCAACAAAAATGTTTAAATCAGGGATGTGCCACCTTTTCTATGAGGCCGTCCGCATTCGTTAGATGCGAGTGCTTTGTCGGTCCGTATTAACCCGTAACGACAGGCATCAGAAATTGACGCGCAAACACCGGCGTGCGGTCTCTCAGACCCCACGACAAAAATAAATAATTATGTGAGAAGAAACAACACTGTCTAAATTTTTCTTGTTTATATTTGAAATAGGGTCTTGGTAAACAAACACAAAAATATGAACTATCAATATAACAATATCTTCTTAGCAAATATGAAAATGAAAATATTTTAACACAAAAAAGGCTCTAATTTTTCATAGATTACGTTTTTTAATTTCATACAGAAAATTTAGTATTTGCTTTAATCTTTTGCAGAAAGTTTGTTAAAACACATGAATATGAAATAATTTTAAAAACGAAACTTCGTCACTCTGGCGCATACTCCTCAAGCGGGTGCTGAACATTTCAAACATATTGTGCTGCTACAAATAAAACATTGGAAGGCAGTTTTGGATTTATTTTCCGGACGTGTGACGGTCCAGGACGGTTTAATTGCGACATATCTTCAGAAATTTCCGGAATCGTGAAAAAGAACTATCCCGAAAAAATTACGCGAACACAGGCATAGGGTCTCTCAGACCGGCAACGATACTAAACACGCTCTAGTACGCATAGGTTCAATGCTAGAAGGCAACTGCCGCACAGGAAACAAAGCCACCTTTAGGATACAAAGGTAAACCAAATCTCAACGGCGTAGATGATTCACGAACCCTAAATGAAACTATTGAAATTTTTCGTGAGGTTTGATAGACCGATGCCTGTGGTTACGGGTTAAAATTCGCGAGTGCTTCGGCGGGCTGGATTAGTATTTTCATTGGAAATCACTCAATACAATGCAGTTTAAAAATTAAATTAAATATGAGCATTTTTTAAGAAGTACAACTTCACCAGGCAAGGTCTCGTGGCAACTATGTTAGTTTGAAAATATAAAAAGTCTTATTAAAATAACACCGAAGAAAAAAACGCTCTCGTGGCCCGTAGATTACATGCCCTCTGTTCAAATCTTATGTGGAATGAGAAGACGTTAAATGGTATCGAAACTGTGAAGCGTCAGCCTCGTACATCGAGCTTCTGACAATAAAAGCAACGAGGAGACCATACACGTTTACGTAACAAGGATGCGTTTGTAAAGGAAATAATTAGCAGCGCCAATTGCGCATTCTCACGCAAAGCGAGTCCTAGCGGATCTGCTGAAACAGTCCGAACTCAATCGAATACGTAAATGCAAAACTTTGGCGAGGGTCCCACGTTAAAATCCCTCCAAATAATGTAATGAGCATAACGAAACCAAAATTTCGAGGGGAATTACCAAGACGCACCGATACTTGAGCCGAGATTCCTACTTACAGTTGCCGATTTGGGAAGAGACCGCGGGACTCGAGGGCGCACTTGATGGAAGATCCTCACGTCCTTCGTACGCATTCGTTCGCAGGCGGTGTTTTCACGACACAGATTCCAGTAAGACTAACTTCCACTTTTTTGCCTATCCTCGGGTAAGCAGGAAAGGGCAAGAACGACCTGGAATCCACCCCACTCCTTGATTGTCTCCTGAGAGGGATGACGTAAGACCCGCAAGCAAACACCGCCATTTTCCTTCGCAATGAGCCTTGTCAAACAGGATAAGGGAGAGGGAGCAGGAGGCGCAGGTAAAGGATGCGTTTAACCTGAGGCCGGCGAAGCGGGAGACGACACGTGCGGCTCTGACTTCGAGAGGCGCGGATGGAACGGCACTATATAGTCTGAATAATATGTTCCGGCTATGCGCTGTCGAAAATTTCGCGACGTTGCGTGCAATGGAGAGATCGCCGTCTAATTTAGACGAGATAATACTTCGAGGACTTGTACAGGCGCTCGTATACAGGGTCGCAAAAGGATACCCAACGGCATGGGAAGCAAAATCAATGAATAAATCGCGTATGCTGTAGCTCTTATTTTTAGACCTGAATTTAACTCTGTGTTTTTCTACATTCATTATCCGACCTGCTAGAAGCATAAAATTTGCACCTGTGGCCGTCATTCGCTTCGCCTTCGCGGTAATGACGAAACTTAACCGGGTGAGTGAAACGATTTTTATTAGAAAATAGAGTTTTTAACCCCTGGATTATAATTAGGAAAAATAGGTCAGGCTCTTAAAGTGACTCTCTGCTTGAAGAACTTGACCACCCACTTGTTTTTTTTAACTTTGAAATATTAAAGGATTAAAAAGTATCATTACCATACTGGGAAATCATTTATGTCATTTACGCATACGTATGCATCTACACACCAGGGCCGACCCGAGGTCTCAAAGTATTGAGGGCGCTAACCCGACTATCTAGCTATACATTACTTGAAATATTGAATGCCAATTTATGTCACGGAACATGTGGGAACCCAAAAGAAAACTCCATTTACTTTCTGCTGTTAATTATTTTACGGAGCAATGGATAAATTAACAAGTAGGTACTTTTAAATGTCTTAACAAACATTTACGGAAGGAGCACTGGAGCGGTTTCTCGCCATAATACCTGCATACAAATTCGCAAAATTATCATTATAATTAGTATCAATAATAGATTACAAATTGACCATTTTGTCAGATGGCAACAACATAAAAATAACAAGATAGATAAGTATACTCCATGAATTGAATACACAGAGATTTCAAATGCGTTCTTTATGCGTAAAACGGCATCAAAAGATTGGGCGGTTCTTGAATTTCTATCTCCGAAACTATAAGTCGTAATTGTATGGTCTTTCGGACTTTTTTGTGGTAAATGTTCTCCTCTATCCGAATGAAGCTCACAGATCACATAAGAGCACGGGAGAGAAAAATATTGTTTTTAAATTGTTGTTTGCCGATAGAACTGCCATGTCATGTCGTTATTGTGTGGTCTCGCTGACGTTCTTGTGTTAAACGATATCCTCTATCCGAATAAATTTTTTAATCTATACCTTACAGCTTATTTAAGAGCTATGGGAGAGATAAATATGGTATTTAAATGTTGCATGACAGATGCCATTTAACGGGATACGAGTATAGGTCTATTTAAGTGCTTATATAAAGTGAAAGTTCTAATTAACGGTTGCAGTCCAAAATCACAATTGAGCGATAAATTTTTATAATAATTTTAATAATTAATTTAATGAAGATCCGTCCAGCGATTCAGGAGATGAAAGTTACGACAGGCAGACGGACGGACAAGACATGCCCCCTAAGGCGTTCCGCTATTACCGCTTCGCTGGTAAAGAACGCCTAAAAATGTTCAACCATGGATTACTAACCATTAGTCTGTCAGATGTCTCCTCACATTGACAATTTTCCCCATCAACGTTTCCGATCAGAGACGGAGTCTGCTCTTTCAATACCTTCAGTTGATCTTAACCCTATTTGGTGTGAGCGATTATAATTGTGATGGTTGATTTACGTTCGCAGTTTTAGGACTGGCGTCATATGATGCAGTGTTTGTCAAACTATGGGCCACGGGGTCCGCGGAATTATTTTGGATGCAAGGTGAAATGTCGAAAAATAAAGTTTTCACGAATAATAACATTTGATCAGGGAATTTTAGGAAATATGATATGTTAAAATTATTAATAGTTATATAAAGTGAAGAAATTTGCAATGGAGTTTCTTATTTTTACTATTTACAATCCAAATGGGGCCGCATGATATTCAAGGGAGCCGCGACAATTGGAAGTTTGAGAACCACTGATCTGATGGACGAAGGCTTATAAGTCTTATAAGAGTCATTTTTGTATTGTGACACCAAGTCTTCAGTTGTATTTATACAACCAACATTTTTTTCGGGTAATAACTGACTGATTTTCTCAATTTGTTATGATTTTATTAACTTTTTGGGGAGTTTTTTTCAAAGTTTTTCTTCTTCTTAGGTAAATAAGGACTCCGTTAGCATTCAAATAATATTATTTAAGTTAGAGGAGAACTTATTGTTGGTAAATGTATATGTGATTTATTTTCACTACTCAATTTTCAAATGCGGGAAACCTCTTTCGAGAAGAGAATTTGCAAAAATAATAAGTGAAGAGCTTATGAAGACTTGGTTCGAAAGACATTTGGCTATCATACTGTGTGTGTGTATTTTATTTGGCTAATCAACCTCTTGGATTATTATAGCCATAGCTCCTTCCACACCGATCACACGCACAAGGGAGGAGGAAAACCAGATGCCGGCATTAGCCTACTCTTAACGAAGAGCATCAAGGGGGGCAACGGCTTAACGTCCCTTCCGAAGGACGGAACGCTGACATTGCGCGGTCTCCTCAAATCACACAAACAGAGGGCCGGGCGACTGCTGAAATACTTTGAAACGCTCACTGAAATAATCGATAGCAGAAGTCAGACATATCGATCTCGTCTACGAGAAACAGCAGAGCAGACTGAACCAAAGAACGACCAAATTCGTGGATTTTCCCAGCTTGTAAGAGGGGAATGGCGAAATATTACTGAGCTCATTGTTCGAATGCAATGCGCCGAGAACATCATGGTAACATGTGTGTTGATTCTGATAATGAAGAAAAATTATGCCTAAAATTTACCTAAGCATCGAAACCTGGTTCGTGAGTTATCTAAATTAAAATTGTTGTGTTGTAACAGTTTGTCGTGTTTTTTAACTTAATAATTAACTTTTTGTTTATACTTAATGCATTTTATCATTATGAAGTTGTTTTTTCTGAAATAAACATCTAATTTATCCCAGACGAAAGTTTAGCAACCAATTTCCTCAAAGACAAGCTTAGTAATCCAGAGTTAATACACAACATTATATTTCCAATATCACTAGCATATTATTGGGTTTGTCATTTTTTAGTTAAATACATTTTCTCAGGTATTTCATACCTGAAATTACTCAAAAAAATAAAAGTTTACATTGATTTCCCCCTTTATATTGCCATCAAAGTCAAACGTAAGGACTTTTAGGGTTCTTGGAAGGCCTTGACAGCTACCAAAGAAGTCATGAGTTTGCATATATAACCATATGTATTTATCATTTCTTATTATTCTTTTAAAACACCTACCATAAGACGAGATCGATAGTACTTTGTTGAATTAACACCTACCTTGAAGAGGTCTAGGTGCCATGGCTTGTGCAGGTGAAATGTTCCAATCTTCCATCCGCGTGTTTAGGAATCTATATTTATCCCAATTGGTTTCCGGTCTTGATGGCTCTATTTTATATTCATGATCCCAATGACCTGATTAAATCGGCTTTAACATCTTATCGTCGATTTCCATCCGTGCTGACTTGCTTACGTAAGGTGTCGTGTATCCAAGTTAAACATAGATATTTTGCTTCGTGGCTTTAGTGCCTTCAGACTCGGTTTATCTAACGTTTCTGTTTAACAATCACCTTCCCATGAAAAGTTTCCTGATACGAATCGATCTACGTTTATTTATGATCTGAAATTTATTCATAAAAATGTATTCATGACCTGAAATTTTCCTTGGAAATCAGGGTAGTTAAAACAAAAGTTCAAACCAGGACTAATGCAGGCTGGTTTCCCTAAGCAATGTCAAATTCTCTTTATGACATTGAATTTTGCGTATATTTTTTAAATAAAAGAATTTAATAAATATTTATGCACTAATATTTTGGGATCAACTGTCCATTGCTGAATGGTAGTCGAATGGAAAATAAAATAACCCATTTGTTCACTCATCTTTACTCAGCAGAGTACGGTAATAATCGTCTCCATGGCAACAATCCGATAAATGCGATTTAAAACGCAAAAACGCTGTTTTATTGAAAATTCAACACAATACGATCAATTATCAAAATTCTGCGATAAGAATGAGAATCTTCATTCTTTTCCCCCTAGAAAAGTACAATGCTCACTCCGATATCACAATTTTAACATATTTGAAAGTATTAAAGAAACATCTCTGCACGATGGATTTGAGAGTTCCTATGTAAAAAAAATAGAGAAAAAACGTTCCTGGAATCGAATCCGGGACTTGAATCTTTGCCAAATAAAATATAGTCCGGATGTGGGCCCTGGTAGCACGAGCCTCATACCAAGTTTCATGAAAATCAGTCCATTGTTAGTAGGGGACACACACACAGATAGGACCATTTCATAAGGTTGTTTCCTTTGGAAGAGCCTAAAAATGGAAAAAATACACTTTACTATTCGTCTATCGAAATATTAATTTCCTCACCAGGAAATTATCGAAATAGTCTTATGACTGAAATTAACTCAAAATTGAGAGCTTAGAAAATTTTCTAAATATGAAAAAGTACTCATCTCATTTATCTCCAATAGCTATAACAAGGTTATGAAAAACCAGATGCGCATTTCAGTTACAATGCAACCGTCTTAAGTGGCGATTCGTCTAAATGCGCATCTGGTTTTTCGTGACCTTGTTATAGCTATTGGGGATAAATGAGATGAGTGGCTATTGAATTTAACTGAGATCTTTTGATTTTAGAGTGCTTATTCTTGAATTAATAGTTTCCCATCGGCACCTCTTTCGGCCCGCGGCGAAAAAATAGCACGCACCCCTTTTGTTGTCGCCAATTGCGTTCAAGAAAAGCTGAACGATAAACGTTGACCGCGAAACTTATTCAGCGAAATTCGTTTTCATTGGGAGTGGACCACCGCGTTCGCATGGGCCGACTTTTACGGCGAGCGGAATAATCGGGAAAACGATTTCATCCGCAGCCAATCAGCATCGTGTCTCGGACGCGATTATTAGCCCGACCTATCCGGTTAAATTGGAATCGCGGCCCCAAAGTAGCCGCAATAACATAGATTTTAAACGGGAACTAATCCCTGAATTATGTCAAATTCGAAAAAGGATAACAACGAGACCGGGCGTACGTCATTGCGGATAGTATCGCCGCAGCCGATTAAAGCTGTTCGGAACGATTAAAGTCTATAGAAATCTCGGGGCGATAAAACGCGATCTCACGTATTTATTAGCTGGAAGCTGTGGAGATTATTAGGTCGTCTCGCCCGCCTTATGCGAAAATATGAAGGATTCCAAGAGCGCCGGGAAATGGCAACGAAATCGCTATCGTCAAAAACTAAATTTAAAAATTCCTGTTTTGGTTTCATATGATTGTTTTAATAATTGAAAAAAGTACGCTTTCGCCGCAACTGTGAAAATAAACAAAAATAAAAAAAATCTTTTGATCTGTTCTGCAATTGCCAAAGTACGTTTATCGAAAATTTTATGCTATACGTGAAAAAGATTAAAATAATACTCTTGTTTAAGATATTGTCCCCAATAATCGCACATTACAGCTATAGCTGTGTGTTTGTGCGTGCATGCGTTTCAGGTCTTATCTCGTCGTCAGTTTCAAACAATCGATTATGTTAATAAAGAGGATAGATTCTTTAAAAAAAAGTCTTCATTGAAATTCTGGGGGTATAAAGTTTTGCTTTCATCCTATGTTACCCCTAAATAAAAAACAACAAACCAAAAAGAATCGCCTCCCGCCATTATCTGCCATTCCTGTATTTTAACGCAAAGTAATTTCCAGATCGAGAAAAAAATAAATGCGCCCGAAACCTATTTTAGGGAACCGCGCAGAAGCCATGAAAAAAATAATTGATGATGAGGTGGTCTCTGGCATCTAAAAAACAAATGCCCCCTGAACCCCAACGCCGAAAGGAATAAAAAAAACATTTATCGAAGATTCAAACCCAAAGGGTCAATCGTCCACAGATTCGCGCGGTAAAATTCAAGGCGGAGGTCACGCGTTGCGTCCGGATAAACGCACTGGCCCTAACGCCACACCCACTGGTCACTCCGCGGGCGTGGATGGGCGTGGCGGTGGGAATCCGAGGCGTATGCGAAGCCACGGGGAAGAGAAAGGGTCAACAGATCACCCGCAGGAGAAAAGAGAGGCACTACCAGCTGGCGGAAAGAGGGTGAGGTATTCCGCCGCCGTCTAGGAAAATCACCACTGCAGATCGCCGGTAGTATCAGGAGCAGGGAAGAGGGGTTTGATTTGTTAGGGGAAGCTGGATGCGAATACCCCCAGGGAACACACCATTTCTCCGCCGCCTACCCCCCTATTTCGATCCCCTGAAGCCGTCCTCCGATTTCACCTCGAATTAAGCGCCGGGATCAGTTGAGCGAAGGAGAGGACTCCCTCGGTCTGTGTCACGCGGTCCACGTGATGCAACACGCAAATCCCGCGATAACTTCCGTGAGAGATCGATCTCAAACCAATTCAATCCAATTCAAAAATTCACTTCGTATTACCCTGGCCATGACAAATTCACGCTACCTGTCAGCTGGCGTGCGCTTCTTTGATGTTGCACCATTTTCGGATATCCGAAAAAGTGTATGTACTTATATATTAAATTAAAACATCATCATCAGGCTTTTCCAATCCATTGATGGATGTAGTCCTCACCGAGATTCCTCCAGTTTTCCCCATCACCTGCCTCCTTCCTCCAAGTCGGGCCTTAGAACTTCACAATTTCTCTGTCCCATCTGTCTTTTGGTCATATATTCGGTCTCTTGATGTTTCTTGCGATATAAGTATTCGACGATGCTAGGCGTTCAGCGCTGATCATTTCTTCTATCAATATGATCCACCTACTGACACTTTAGCGCATTTTCTCTTCCAATTACATCACAGACTCCCGTCTTCTTTCTTATCCAATCGTTCCTTCTGCGATCTCTTCGAGTGATCCCTAGAATAAGCTCTCCATGCTCCTCTGTGCTTTTTGTAAACGCTGGACTGTTCTGGCGTTCATGGTCCACGTTTCGCATCCCTAGGTTAGAACAGGCAGAGCCAATTGATGATAAAATCTCCTTTTTAGAAAGACTGAGCTATTTAATTTGAAAATGATTTTATTCCTACCAAGAGCACTCCATGCCACCTTCACTCTTCGATTAATTTCTTCATAAAGTGATCCTTCAGGAGTGATGAGTTGACCCAAGTGAAATGTCTTCAAGCTCTACTCCCTTAATACATATCTTAGGATTTGCAAAAAGGAGTTGAACATGTCCTTTGTTTTATTTATACATATGTACACACAAATGCGCGCACAAACACACACACACACATTCACACACACATATACATACATACACACACATATATCAATAATAATATAGCTACTTGTTCTCACGTACTACTGAGAGCACAAAGATGACGATATTTGGGTTATAGACTCTTAGGATGGAGCGAATAGGTTTGTTTTTCTCCAGGGCTATAAGGGAACACAATGGGAGATGCAACCCTAATAGCAGTGACGGTAAAACTTGAAAAGTATTTTAATGTTATGTTTCGTAGTTTTTCGAGAAATTTTAACGCTTTTCAATTGTTAAATAAAATGGCGTCATACCAATTTTTAAATCCAAATACGTGCTAAAGGCACGGATGATGATGTCATAATCTTAACACAAAATATCCTAATTTTTCCATAATTTTAGTGCATAGGGTATTGTCTTACTCTCATTGCTCACGCACCGCGATCTGAGTCACTAAACGTGAATTACGAAAACGAAAAACACCTGCCGAATGCCAGAGAATTTGGAAATTACGGATAGTTTTCTTAATTTCACGGAGAGTAATAAATATACTGCTATTACTCATGGAATTTATTATTTAATACATATAAGCTCCACGTGACTGAAGTGCTGTTGCTCTGGAGATCGCGTTGGTTTATTTAAGAGTTTAGATCTTGGTGTATGGTGATTTTTTGAAGCGCTTGCAGTTTGCAAGCGCACCTACTATTCGTATATATATATATATATATATATATATATATATATATATATATATATATATATACTTGGAGGAGAATGCTGAAGATAAAATGGACAGATAGGATGAAAAACGATGAAGTGCTACGAAGAATAGGAGAGAAACGAATGATTATACAGACTATCAGAAAGAGGAAGGCTAACTGGGTTGGACATTACCTGAGGAGAGAGAGTATGATTAAGGACGTGTTAGAAGGAAAACTAGATGGGAAAAGGGAAAGAGGTAGGAAAAGGTTTCAGCTGATAGACGATTTGAAAGGGAAAGAGAGTTATCAAGATATAAAGAGGACAGCGGAAAATAGGAGTATATGGAGAACCAGGTTTAACCAAGAATAATCACGGACCTGTCTACGGGCAGACTACCTATGATGATGATATATATATATATATATATATATATATATATATATATAACGATACGGAAAAAGAGATAATATAATAAAATCTGTTATTCTCTAGCCGACGAAGGACGGTAGCCCAAAAGCTTTAAACTACAGGCCTTCCTCTATCGCTGTGGACGTCTACAAGTTTGTGTAAGTGTTCACTGGCTCCTTCCTATCCCTTTCAGCCTCTCGTTGCTTTATTATATATATATATATATATATATATATATATATATACACATATATATATATATATATAAAGAAAGGTAAAATATATGGGTGCCAACTATGTCTAAGCTTAGTGGACACCTACCGCTTAGAGAGCAGCTTGGGGTGTCTGAGAGAGACACATGAAGAGACGTAAGTTGAAGCTTCCGGATAATATCCTTCTGCAGCCAATCTTCAAATGTTTCTCTCCGACCCTAATGTCTCCTCATCCGAGGAGAGTATTTTACGTGAAATGTCAGGAATAATTTGAAAAACTTTTAGTGTAATAGTTACGAATTTATTAATTTTTTTAAAGAAAATTTTTACTTTAAATTAAAGTACGGAATTTAGACTGAGACAGTTGCATAGCCAAATGAACTAACCATATTGTGGTTAATACATACTGTAGCAACGTAACAAAAATCTCTTTTAGAGAAATTTTGCAATCTTCTACTTATCAAACTTAATCTATACCTTCATTAACACCAGACACAACCTCATAGCAAATAAACGGCGCAATATAAATTGCACAAACTTTCTCATATACATATATACGTTTGAACTCGCTACACTTTTCGTCCCGAAATTAACTCTCCCCTCTGACGCGTGCGCTGAGCGTCTTGTATTGAAATAATGCCACTGGATGATATATAGTAACTTTTTTGGGACATGTGGCTTAGTAGTATTATTTGTGACATCAGGCTGTACGTTGGAATGCATTTTAAACGAAATCCTTAGAGCCATTTTTGAGTAAATCGAATTTTGTTTCAAAATATCCAAGAATCAAGTACCATTAATTGTTGCACAATATCATTTATCTCATCAGAATGTCTTTTATGAAAAATAGTATCCATAAATATGTGATATAACTCGATTTAGTTTAACCGTAAGGCTGTAGTAAGTGTTTGAATGGATCGCGGTGGAGGCGTGACGTCGTAAGGCTTAGGTAAGGTAGCTTAGCGTACATTTTAATGTCACTGACGGCACATAGTCTTAAAGAAATATATGGCTTACTTAATTTTCTTTGTGACATCAGACTCTACATTTGGTATGATTTTAATCAAATTCTCGGGAGCCATTTTTGAATAAATAAAATTTAAAAAAAACCGCCAAGAATAAACAACCCTTAATTTTTGCGCATTATCATTTTTATGAAAAAATGGTCTGCAAAAGATGATATATATATATGATATATATCATTCGTTTTCATGTACGCGCTTGGGCCTTAGATCGCCGAACAGACCGACAGACAGACTGACTGACAGACAGGTGGCATGGCGAAAACCACTTTTACGGACTCAGGGACACCTAAAACGTGTATTTCCAACAAAATCGCGAAGTCGAATTTTTTCACGAAAACAATATTACTTTCTAAATATACTAGGTACGTATGTGAGAAAGCAAAAAACGAAGTCCTTGGCGACAAAATGGAATCGCGAGAATACCAACGAATTCCTTTCCCTATAAAAATATAAAAACAACTCGGAAAGAAATGTTCACGGTCGATACCCATACCTTTCCCTCCACATTCTCCTCCAACAACAAAGGCGGATAACAACAACAATAACCCGCAACCACCTCCTCGAAAATAGAGCTCTATTTCTCAGCCTCAGCTCCATCGCAAATCTCTCTCTCCGCAAAACGACATGGGTCTCCCCAACCCACAGCAGTTACGACAGCACTCCCGCCAGGATTTCTTTTTCCTCCTTTCTCCGTTTAAAAAAGAAAAATAAAAAAACAAACTTCCTCCATTTTCCTCCTCTGCGGACGACATCCAGCCCCGAAATATTATATGAATAATAAATTTGCGGCTTCCAACAATGCCCACTTCGACCTCCGGAGCGCGCCTCTTCGGGTCGCGATGACGACGGCGACGGTGCTGCCACCTAGCAAAGGCGTCCCGCGGCGCAGAGTTATGACACCCCGAGCGACCACGTAAGAGCAGGTGGTCCGAAAAGGATAATAACGCTGAGGTGAATGATTTGTCGTCGGGTGCAACCGTCGAATCGAGCCTCGGAGGGCGTGTGGCGCGGAAAATCCAGATGCCCAGCAAAAATTTTGGGGACTGGCCATTTTTGAGACTCATATTGACCCTCGGCCGATGTTACAAAGACGTGACGTCGAGTCCGTCATTTAAATTTGCAGAAGTCGCAAAAAGATAATAATCCGCAGAATGGTAGGTTCGAAGGTGGTTCCGAAAGTGTAATCGGCTTTTAAAAAATCGGATTAGCACACATTTCAAAGACTTTCGCATATCCGTACGCTTGTAGTCCACGCAACAATGTCACCGCTTACAATGATAGGTATTTTTACCCTTGGCGGCAACGACGCTGCCGTTAGACTGTGGATAGCTTGGCGGTAGCAGGTAGTAAAAATTGACATTTTATAATGACACTAGAAAGCGAATAGTTATTTTTTAATATGTATAGCTTATATGTATGGTATGGATTATTCGGGTTCAAAAAAATTTCATTCGGAGGGTAAATATCGGGTTTTATTATTTTGTAATTCGGATAGAATGATATTTACATAAAAATCTTGATTAACAATTTAAAAGTTTTATCAACAATCAAAACTTTTTTACTATATCATAACTTTGGTTGAGAGTGTGATATATTGTATCAAACGCCTCCAGGTGGAGAGGACACATTGAAGGCTGCACAGACATCTTGCTTCCCGTTCAACTTCTTTTGAAAACACCCCAGATACCAAATCTAAAAGCATTTGTGTTTAAAGAAAACTAATAATTTCGGGTTATACCCGAAATTTAAAAAAGGCAATCGGAGGGTAAAAATCGGGTAAAACCCGAAAAATTCATACCCTACTTATATGGTGTTGTTTAGGAATTTAAAATTTATAATTGGGCGAATTTTAATCAGAATTCATGCTGCCATTTCTGAGGAAATCGATATTTTGTAAAAATCTGAGACAATAAACAACAATTCACTGTCGCGCGATATGGTTCGTTTCAACGAGGCATAGGTTCGGGGTGATTCTCAGATTATTTATGTGTCGATATTAATCCGTTTCCCTCCCTAAGGACAGCAAAACCTTACAGAGGTGGGAGGGTTTGTGTACTCATATGAACCAAAGAGCTATGCCGGCGGGAGATAATTCTCCTGGTAGGACCATCCAAGCCGGAAAGGTCTGAGGGGAAGAGTCAGACTAAGAAGCAGTCTTGGGGATTTTATATCCCCCTGTGCAAGGGCAGCACCTTGCACAGTACCTCTGTAGGTGGTGATCATGCGGATCTGAACAGCTACAGATGGTTAATCACTCTTGTGAAACTGCGATGAGGAAAGCAAGGGGAAACTACCTCATTATATTTCCAATGATAGGCTGAAAAGCTGCAAATACCCCTATGGATCTCTCTGAGGTAAAATATTCCGGAGGTAAAATAGTCCCCCAATCGGATCTCCGGGTGGGGACTACCCTAGGGGATGCACAGCGGAAATGTAGCATTAATTAGAAGAAAGCAAGTAGTGAGAAATTACGAATAGGTACATTGAATGTTAGGACTATGAATTCAGGGGGTAAACTAGAGAACATAAAAAGGGAAATGAGAAGGAATAATGTAGGTATAGTAGGTCTTAGTGAAGTTCGGTGGGAAGGAAAGGCGAGATAAATACAGACGAATTTAAGATTATTTACTCGGGAGGAGAGAAAAAGGAAATAGGAGCGGGGATTATGATGAGAAAAGAGATAGCTGAAAGAATTAGCGAGGTAGTGACAGTTAATGATAGATTAATAGCCGTAAAACTTCAGATGGAGCCAGTGGAAATTCTTATAATTCAAGTGTGTATGCCAACAACTAATGCTGGCGACGACGAAGTAGATGAAATGAATGAACAGATTACGTAGATATTGGAGGAGTAGCGAAAAGGAAGGATCACCACCATAGTAATGGGAGACTGGAACAGTTTAGTCGGAGAGGGACAGGAAGATAACATAGTGGGAAAATATGGACTAGGGAAGAGAAATGAAAGAGGGGAGAAACTTGTGGAATTCTGCCATAGAAATAGATTGATTGTAACTAATACATTATTTAAGCATCACCATCAGAGACTTTTCACATGGAGAAGCCCAGGAGACCAGAGACGATACCAGATAGATTTCATACCAGTCAATGAAAGATTTAGAAATAGCATTAAAACTGTGAAAACACTACCAGGGGCAGCTATCGATTCCGATCACAATCTTTTGGTGGCAAATACACAATGTAGACTGAAGAGCGTTAAGAGAAACATAAGAGTTAACAAGAAATGGAACTTAGAGGAACTCCTTAAAAACAAGGATGCTATCATGACTGAGCTGGAGGAAAGGTTGGGGGAGAGAGCTTAAGAAAATAGGAATAATGTAGATGAGGAGTGGAGATACATCCATAGCAACATTAAAGATGTAATGGAAAAGAAGGTAGGAAAGGTAACAGGTGAAAGAATCAAAAAACCCTGGGTCACAGCAGCCATGCTGCAAAAAATGGAAGAGACAGACAGACAGACAGACAAACGACTTTATTAGGGCGAAATTGAGACTATGTAGTCCCTTCTTACATTTAACCCTTTCGTCATATAAGTAATTACAATATTTACAAAATAAGAGGAATTAAATACATACAGATTTTAACAAAATACAAATTAATTACAAGTTAATATATTTGTTAGTAGATAACAGAGCATTACCAAAGAATGTTAGTTTTGTGGGTCATAAAAAACTGTGTATCGGTCATGTTTTAACACAGAAAAATTCCCACTGCGGAAAACACCTACGAAGAGAAGAGAGGTGTAAAAAACCGCGAAAATTCCTAAATAGTTCAGGGGAAGGAAAAGAAAAAAAAATCAATAATATGAGAAACAGAGAAAAAAAAACATTCATAAATAAAAACATATGTACATACATTTATATCCATATGAGGGAGGGGGATGAGAGGGGAACAGGGATTGTAGGGTAAGGTATGCCTGGGAGATTACATCGTCATTATGATACAGGAAAAATAAATAAAATAAAATTATAAATTTATGCCTAATAAGCGCAATCTTGTGACAACCTGAAAGAAAAGATAGAAAGTGGTTCAATGCATGGGAAGTGAGAGAAGATGCTTGTAATACAAGCTTTTAAAAGTGCTTAGAGATAGAGAGTTTTTTATTAACGTTGGAAGGCCATTCCAGAGTTTACAAGCAGTGACAGTAAAGGATTTGTTGTAAATTTCTGTTCTATGAAGTGGAGTTAGTAGTTTATCACATCCTCTGGTATTGCAATGGTGAACTGTATTAATGGTGACAAAATTTGATGAAAGATAACAAGGGATGTTGTTATTTAGAATTTGATACAATAGAGAGAGAAGGTGAAGGTTTCTTCGGGAATCAAGTTTTAGCCAGGAGAGTCGACGGAAGTATTCTGAGACATGGTCAGATTTTTTAAGATTAAATATGAATCTGATGCAGGCGTTATGAGAACGTTGTAGCTTAATGGCGAGTTCCTTTGATAAGTCCTGGTATACAACATCACAATAATCGAAGTGAGGAAAAATTAGGGAGGTCACTAGCTGTATTTTTAGTGACGAGGGAAGAATGTTAACGAGAGGCCTTAGAGAGTGTAAGGAGGAGTTTACCGTCTTGCAGATTTTTATTATATGATTATTCCAGGTGAGCGTTTCATTAATTAGAATCCCGAGATTTTTTACGAATTTGCAATAGGGTATAACTGAGCCGTTCAAAGACAGAGGAACTGATTCTGCAAGGTTTATAGATGCCAGTAGTTTCGGATAACCGATTAAAATGGCTTGAGATTTCAAGGGGTTTATGGTGAGAAAATTATCGTAGCTCCATTCTTGAAGTTGGGCCAAGTCATGATTTATGTTAGCTATGGAAAAAGATAAGTTATTGGGTTTTGTGTCTAAGTAGATTTGGAGATCATCGGCGTACAAATGATGCTTGGAGTAAGTTAAGTATTGAGAACAATCATTTATGAATAAAGAGAACAATAGAGGACCTAAAATTGAGCCCTGCGGTACGCCTTGGTTAACATTAAGCCGAGAGGACAAGGAATCGTTGTAGATGACTTGCTGGGAACGGTTGCTAAGGTACGAAGAGAACCACTCTATTGAGGATGAAGAGAATCTCATGCAGCGGAGTTTTGCTAGGAGTATGTCTTTATCAACTGAGTCAAACGCTTTACTAAAATCAAGCAATATTAGTACCGTGAGTTTTCTGTCATCCATGTGTCTGCGAATATCATCAGTTATTTTAATTAGCGCGGTGGTGGTGCTATGAGACTTCCGAAAGCCAGATTGATGGGGGTTAAGTAGATGATTAATGTCGAGAAAATCTGCTACCTGTTCGTGTGCAAGTCGCTCCAGGGCTTTTGATAAAGTGGGAAGAAAGCTAATCGGTCGATAGTCATTGTTTGCGGTGAGAGATTTCTTAGGAATTGGGCGGACTAACGCGTGTTTCCATTGCGATGGGAATTTTCCCTGTAATAAAGAGTGGTTGAAAATGTTAGTGAGTACGGGGAGTAATAGATGTATTAATTTGTTTATAATAATTATAGGAATACCATCAGCACCCTGGGCTGTAGTTTTGATTCTGCGTATTGCTGAAAGTACGTTAAATTGCGAAACAGCTTTAAAGTGGAATTGTGGAGAACCGGATGACTCGTTCGCTTTTGCAGTAAGACTACTAATTACTTTGCGTTTTCGTTCTATGTCGATTGTTGTTGGATTCGTCGAGAAGCCCTCGTTAAGAGAATCTAGTGATATGTTTGGAGGTAAGGAAGAATCCTTGGACTTGCCAATTCCAAGGTGTCGCAGATTGTTCCATAAGGCGGATGTTGTAATATTGGAGGCGGATATAGAATAAGCGAATTTTATTTTGGCATTTCTAATCTGTTGCTTGGTTTTGTTTCTAATATTTTTGTAGGTATTGAACGTATTTGGGCATTTATTTGATTTGAAGAGACGAAAAATTGAATCGCGTCGAGCCATCAATAGTTTTAAATCGGCCGTTATCCACGGGGCGCGAGGTTTAGAGACGCGTGTGGTTTTGATGGGTGCGTATTTATCGAGTAGATGTAAGAGAAAAGTGTTAAGTGCTTCAATTTTTGCGTCTATGTCGTCTGCATATTCAATAGTGTGCCACGGAAGACACGCAGCTTCGGATATTAAACTATCATAGTCAAGGTTTTTAAAATTTCGTTGGGAGATAAATTTCTGCTTAAATTTTGGAGAGTTTAGTGAGTAGGCTAGAAAAATTAAGTCATGGGAGGAAATGCCCGGGACAGGTAATTGACCATGTGTGCAAACTTTATCTGGGTTAGCAGTAACTAATATGTCAATCCAAGTGGAAGAGTTTTTAGTGTTATTTGTGGGTTTTAAAGGTAGTATGCTGAGGTTGTGCGATGTAAAAGAGTTTTTAAAAAAGACAGCATCGGAGGAGCTTGAGGCAAAATTTGCATTAAAGTCACCAGATATAATTAAGTGCTCATAATCGTGTCTTAAGTTGGCAATGATCTCGTCAATGTCAGATAGATAACCAATTTTTGGAGGACGATAAACGATTCCTAACAATATTTTTTTTGAATTGACGACTACTTCAAGGAAGAGATATTCAGGTCTGCGGGAGTATTGTGCGTCGCTGGTGGCGATTACTTTACAAGCAAGGTCTTTACGGACGTAGATTCCTACTCCCCCTCCTCCTTTCCCTATCCTATCATTGCGAAACAAGTTATACCCAGGTATTTCAACAGAAGAGCTCGAGATAGCGGGTTTCAGCCACGTTTCGGACATGGTAATAGCATGTAGGTCGTTGGGCGGGAGTAATGAGCGCAGTTCGTCGAAATGAGGGACAAGGCTTTGGGCGTTAAGATAGATAAGTTGGAAGGATCGGGGAAAAGGTTTAAGTTCTTCTGTAAGAAGACAATGTGTTGGAACTGGGATGGGTCGGGGAAAGCCATTATGGGAAGGAGGCGGACGGTTGGTGGTAAGATGAGGAGTGTGATAATGAGTTCGTCTGTGGATGCTTGGTCTGACCAGTGGGAAAAATTCAGGGGCGTTAGGGTTTAGGTATGGCACCCTGCAGTGTGACGGGACGAAAGCAGGTGCATTTGGGTTAAGAGTAGAATTAGGCTGAAGAGAAGCTTTGGTGGAAGGCTCAATGACAGACATTTTGGCGGGTAGTTGAGTAAGCGGCCAAAAAAAAAAAATATATATATATATATATATATAGTGGTTGAGAAGGGCTATAATAAATTGATTAATGCACACGGGAAAGAGCACACATAGCGGAGAAGTAATGCTACAGTATATGCCAATGACTAAGTAACAATAATAAGAATACAAATTAATTATTAAGAAATAATGAATGAGACACAACACTAAAGTAGCACTGGTAGGAAAAAAAAAAAATAGAGGCAGAGATGAATTAAAGCATTAGAGGAAAACACTTGGTAGGAATTAAACACTACTAAACTTAATCGGATAAAGAGCACTGAAATGGAAGTGGACGCTACGGTTGATTAAGGGGGATGCGAGAGGATTGCACTTAACACTGGTTGGAGGAAATGAGAAGCACACCGAGAGACAATGAACACCACTAAATAGGATTTACGCCAACACGAAGGGCACTTCGGCACGGGAAAAGGAGCACTAAAACAGTGGAAAACACTAAAATAAACACAGCACAGAAAACTAAGAGAGAAACCGAATAAGGGGAAATTTGATGCACCGGAACCACTTGGGAATGAGCACTAGGGAGAGGGCACTATGGGGACACTATGGGAAGGGGATGGCAGGCGTCACAGGAACGGGGGTGGCAGGCGTCACGAGAATGGGGGTGGCAGGCGTCACGGGAACGGGGATGGCAGGCGTCACGGGAACGGGGATGGCAGGCGACACGGGAACGGGGATGGCAGGCGACACGGGAACAAGGACGACGGGCGACACGGGAACGGGGATGACAGGTGACACGGGAACGGGGATTGCAGTCGTCACAGGAACGGGGATGGCTGGCAGAGGTCGATTTGAAGAGTAGGCACTGACAGGAGAGTTATTCGACAACGGACAAATGTAGCGAGAACGCTCAAACGCACGTTAATCAAATAAAGCCATCCTCCTACATAGTTGTGGATTTCCCTAGTGCGGTTGAAGGAGGTTGGAGTGCATGCAGCTCTCTTAGGTTGGAGATGAATGTGCGGACGCCATTTTGCCGCAGTATGACAACTTTGCCATCATGCGTCCACACATTGCCGAAGCCAGCTGATTTTTTTGCTTCGATGAGGAGCTTGAGTCTGGTGGTGGTGAGAGACTCGGTGATCGTGAAACCGGAGCTTTTTAGGGATTTTTTGTTTCGCCAAACATTATCCCTATCCTGGTAGCTGAGGAACCTCACAATCATGGGTCGAGGCCTGGAGTAGTTCTTTTTCCCGATACGGTGGGCACGGGACATCATAAACGGACTGACACTTACTTTTAATTTGGTCTTTAAAAATTCGTCGACGATTGCCAGTCCGTTTTCTCCATCCTTCTCGGGGATCCCATGGATGAGGAGACAGTTTCGGCGGCTATATTGTTCGAGATCATCGAGTCTCTCGTCGACGTTTAAAACACGGTACTCGATCTGGCAGACTTTAAATTTCAAGGCTGAGATCTCCTTCATAAGCTGGTCCCGGAAATTTTTAAAATTCGATTCCAGCTTGGCGAGACTATCAATCCGTTGTGGACCGGATAATTGCTTGGCTTCGGCAAGATCATTGCTGAAACAGTCCATCTTAGACAAAACTTCAACTAATTTGTCTGAGATGGACTTGTTCTCAGCCATGAGCTGGGTGTTTTGCTCCTGAAGGGCTGCCTTGGTGGTCATGACGGGCGAAGGATGTTAATTATTGCGTGAGGGTAGGAGGAGGGAGGAAGCGCTAGCAAATGACGTCCGTCTCCTAGGAGGGACAATGACTGACTGAGAAAGTGTAAGAACAGTAACACTGAAGAAGGCCAAAAAAGTACAAGGAGTTAAATAATGCTTTAAGAAGGGAAACAGATAAAGCCAGAGAACAGTGGATAATTGAAAAATGCGAAGAAATTGTCGAGTGTGAAAGAATTTGTAGAACAGACCTCATGTATAGCAAAGCAAGGGAACTATTCAAGAAAAAGGCAAGAAAGATAGGACGTAAAGGAATCATGAACAAAAGTGGTAAAATAGTCTCGGAGCCAGACAATGTAAGAATGTCTGGAAAGAACACATTGAGGTGCTGTATGACAAAGAAGAAAAGCCAAGAAATATTGAATTAAATGAAAAAGAGGATGTGGATAAAGACCAGCTAGGACTAAGTATTCTCGAGTGTAAAGTTAAAAGAGCAATTGATGACATTAAAAGAAGGAAGGCTGTTGAGAGTGATGATATACCAGTGGACGTTCTTAAGGTTTTGGGGTCAAAAGCAGTTAAGCAACTCACAAAATTCTTTAACCAAGTATATGATACTGGCATATGGCCTGAAGATTTTTTAGATGTTGTTATGGTACCACTGGAGAAAAAGAACAATGCAAAATGTTTTAAGGATTACAGAACTATTAGTTTAATTTCTCATACAGCTAAAGTTCTAACCAGAATAATAACTAAAAAATGAAGGTAAAATAGAAAAGGAGCTGCAAGATAATGTTTTGTTTCAGAAGAGGAAGAGGGACTAGAGATGCTATAGGATATATGAGGATGATAACAGAAAGAGCGCTAGAAGTCAATAAAGATATATATTTTTGTTTTTTAGATTTGGAGAAAGCTTATGACCGAGTGAAATGAGATAAAATGTTGGGTATTTTAAATAAAATAAGAATAGATTGGAAAGATAAAAGACTGCTTAAAAACCTTTACTTTGATCAAAAGATTAGAGTCGGGGGTTGAAGGAGAAGAAACAGAAAGTACTTCAATAGGGAGGGGAGTGAGGCAGGGATGTCCTATTTCACCAGCGATAATTAATATTTATGCAGAAACAATAACAGAAGAAGCGTTGATGGAAGAGAAAGAATTTAAGATAGCAGGTGAAAGTATTATCACCATTAAATATGCAGATGATCAGGGATTAATAACAGAAGACGAGAAAGAACTTCAGAGGATGACAGACAGATTAGTGGAGGTTGGCCAACAATATGGAATGAAGATCAATGCCAAAAAAACGAAAGTCCTGGTGGTTTCAAAGAAACATAAAGAATTAAATATAATGGTAAATGGCCAAAAATTGGAACAAGTATGTAGTTTCAAATATCTTGGCAGTATTTTAGCGCAGGATGGAATTAGTACACAGGACATCAGAAGTAAGATTGCAATGGCAAAAGCAGTATTTAACGAGAAGAAGGAGCTTCTCACAAGCAAGAAAATAAATTTAGATACAAGGAAGAAATTAGCAAAATGCTACATATGGAGCATAGCTCTTTATGGTGCAGAGACGTGGACGGTAAGGAGAAAGGAGGAAAAATATTTAGAAAGTGTTGAGATGTGGATATGGAGGAGGATGACGAAAGTGAAATGGACAGAAAGGAAGAAAAACGAATAAGTATTAGAAATGGTGGGAGAAGAAAGGATCTTAATAAAAACAATCAGGAAAAGAAAAGCAAATTGGATAGGGCACATATTGAGAAGACAGTGTTTACAAAGGACGATCTTAGAAGTCAAAATTAGCGGAAGAAGAGGAAGAGGGAGAAAAAGAATAGGAATATTAGAGAATATAGAGCAGGAATCTGTACTTATAGAGGTATAAAAAAGGCTTCTAGGGAGGGAGTGAGATGGAGGCAGCTAAAACCTGTCTTCGGACAGCAGCATGATGACGATGATTAATCCGTTTAGACCAGGGGTCAATGTGACGGCGGGCCGGACATTAGTTTTTAAATCGTAAGTTAGCCTAAGAATCCGAGGTATCACATGAATCAAGTGTCAATTTTTTCCCGAGACCAGATCAGTACAAATGGTATTTGTTTGCGGTAAAAATCGGCAAACTCGGGAATGCTACCTGGGCAAATGAGGAAAATCAGTAACAAATTCTTTTGCTAAAAGTTTTCTTTGCGCCAAAATATTTATAATTAGAAATCAAGCAAAATGAGTAAGCAAAGTAATATAACTTTAAAATGAAATAAAGTATGAATCACTGTAAAATATGCCACTTTATTTATTAGAAACACGACCCGGGTGTCAACGGTTAAATTTTAACCTTTGAAACCCGGATCGTGTTTCTAATAAATAAAGTAGGATTTTTTACAAAGTGATTCATAGTTTCTTTCATTTTAATTGTACAATTCCACAAAGTTACGGCAAAACAAATAAGTTTTATTTTTAAGATAAAATGCAGAAATGATGAAGAAACAAAAGTTTAGGCAGTAATTACGTCAACGTGAGCAAGAAACATTGCCGGTAATCAGCTCAACTTCGCCAGAAAGGGAAAAGCAGAAAAAAGAATGCCGAAAATATGATCCTGACTACATTACGTACGGTTCTACGTCCCAAGCCAATTTTCCATAATGTGCTAAGAAGTTTTGCCTAACAGCGCTATGATTCCAGCAAAACTTAAAAGACATTTAGAAACAAAACACCACCAGTATCATAACAAGCAAGTAGATTTTTCTTTTAATCCTTAAATACTACACTATGGGTGAAAAACAGGCAGAGCAGATGTGCTTACTTATAGCCCAAGAATGTACGGAATGAACATCGTCCCCCCCTTATATATGCCTTCCCCTAAGTCTTCTCCTACTGTGGCCACTTTGCCTTTATGACCTTGGCCATAGCGTGTCGTTGTCTTAGAGACCTTTCTGTAGTGGAGCTCAAAGCATTTTTTGGACTTTTATAGGTATATTACCGCTGCGAAAAAAGATAATGATGTTGATACAAAATATAATCGGTGAAGTGCGCGTCATGCAAGCAGTTTATTCGTGGTCAATATCGCAATATAATCTGTAAAAACTCTATTAAAAATAGATCAGAAGATGACTCTTCATAGCGCCGTAACTAGCTATTTTAGCACCCGGAGCAAACTACCAAATATGCGCCCCCTTCATAAAAAATTCTCTAATACCTATCTATATTTTTTTACTATATAAATTTTGGGTGTACAATTAATAAATAAAAATAAACTATAAATGATGTAATTCCTTACTATAAAATTTAAATACATAATTAAAAATATAATTTAAATACAGAAAGTATATTTTAATATTAAAGAGCTATTCTACGTGATTTTAATGCAGAAAACTCATCAGTAACATCATTGAAATTTACAATTTTTACGCACCTTCTTTAGTTGCACCCGGGGCAGATGCCCCGGTTGCCTCGCCCTAGTTACGACACTGGCTCTTCATAAAGTGATTTTTAATATTTTTTGTTAAAATTGATTTGGTATCATTACCCATTTTGCGCTACTTATGTGTGCAGTACAAGATAACGAACATTTTTAACAGAAACGTCGGTACTTGTTGTTAAAAAGATTTATTCATTCTTAATCCGCATACGAAAGCTGCTGGGTGAAACTTCACCCATGTGTGGTAGTAGCGTGATTTTTTAGAAGTGTACATAGTATTTAAGGGTTAAAGAAAAAGGAATGAATTGGTAGGGCAAAAGAAATTGACACGTATCATGGGAAATGTAAGCAAAGCACCGCTAAAAGAACTGTTTTTATACCACTTCGATTATCGTAAACTGAAAAATATTTTATCATAGGTAGTTATGCATTGTTTGGTGTATGCAAGCAAGGAACTTTTGGTTGAGTGGCTGCCAAAAAAAATGAAAACATTCTTGTTTAAATCAACATATGCCATACATCTTTTTTAAAAAGAGATTCATTATTATACTTAATGAAATTTTCTGGGACACAAAAATTTATTTGATACTTTTCAGTGCGCTTTATTAAATGAGTATAAATTTTAAAAGTTTTTTATATATTTTTATTTTATACTTTTTAGTGAAATGAATTCATAATTATGACAATGAGATCGAATTGTTATACATGAATTCGCATAAAACATTACTATTCAATATAGAAATTTATATTGTAGCTAATATTGAACCATATTCTCCAAATCTGCAATCGTATTTTATAATTTGTATAAAAGGAATTACACGGGAAATCAAGCGTTTTTCTACGGCTGACAGACTTAATAGTTCATCTGGTATAATTCCAGGATCCATATTATTCCAGTAATCTCTTGAAGGGCATTATTTTGGATTAATTTGGTAAAATGTTTTACATCGGTTGCATAACAAAAGTTTGTCTGGCTCTATAAGCTCAAGTGGCAATACGTTAGGCAAATCAACTCAGTTATTTTTCCTTAAAGCTGATAATGAGAAGTAGCTACAGAGGAATTGATAACACTGTTTCATGCGAACACAACAAATTTGATCGCCAAATTTGCGAATGTTAGTCGTAAAACTACTGTATTTGTCGGTAAAAATTTAATTGTTAGGACGTAGAGATCGATTTAAACTTAATTGATTAAGACGTTTACCTCGCGCCCCTTCGGTTTCGTTTGCCAAACGTCGTGATTGATTTTCCCTCAGTTTAACGAAACGTGCTTCTCGTTGTTCTTTTGTTTCTTGATTTACACCAAATTCATAACTTTTCTAATCGTACCAGTAGCTTTATTTATTTTAATTTTCTCTCCCTGTCCATGCCTTTTTTTTTCATTCGTTCCAGTCTATTCTTTGTCTGCTCCAATGTTTCCCTTTCTTTTTTTGTAGTACGTATTCTTTTTACCTCGTTAATATCACTAGTCTTTCTTCCTCCGTTTCATAGATAGTTTTTCTTTTCATGTAAGGGATTTCTATAAGCCAATTTAAAAAATTATGATCTTACAATTAAACTCAATATGGCTCACAAATGTTGCATTTTTCTGCTGCATGGTGTCAATAGGTTGATCTGTTCTTAAATTTCAAAATATAATTAAAATACCAAAACGTGAGAACGGTTTAAATATTTTTTTATAGAGAGACGTCCTAATATTTTTTATCATGTACAACTTTTGATTCAAATTCATTAACATACATTTACATTTCAGATTTGAATACATGAATATATCTGAGGTGAAGTTAACAAAAAAAGTATAATAATAATTATTATAATATTGCAATCCTGCCAAATTTGGTTGAACTGGCTGAAGAAATGGCTGAGATATTGAGCGTTACGGATTGAATGACCAAGTGACCAAGAGAATAAGGTTTTTTATTATTAACTGATAATAATAGATGCTAACTTCATTTTCAACCAATCCCTAGCTTGTTTTCGTCTAAATCTAGGAGATTTTTCACAAACATTTAGCGGGTTTATGTTTTAGCAGCTGGCAACACTGGTCTGCATGCGGGATTAGTTGCAAAAGTGAAGGGAATAGCACCTTATATTCAAAGCACAGGAAAATCGGCCGTAGTTTTTCATCTTCGGCCTTTATGCGAGTGAATGCAGTTTGTATAAATAAGTGTCACTTCCAACACTCTTTTTCAAAATCATATATTTTTCCCTCGTCATTCGCTGCCAATTCGGGACGCCTTGAGCAATTCCTAAACGTTTGCAAAAGTGAAAGTAGGTAATGGAAACTTTATCGAACATCGCAATATGACGCGTTCTTTCTTCGCACTTTCGATTCCAGCGTATTTCTCCTGCGAGCACACAATAAAAGGGTGCGCAAATAAAGGGTATTTTTTCTCTTCTTAGGGAAAGAAGTCAAAAAATAGACTTCTCACCTGTCTTGAATTATCCCAGAAATCGAATGTCAGATTCAAACTCCAAATAATGAAGAGATAACCGAAAAACCTGGTTGGACCGTTCAGGCCTTTCAATGCGTTTGGAGTTTCGGCGTAATTAAAGGCTCCGTTATTTTGCAAACTTCCAACCAATCTCGTGTCACGCAATAAGGTCCTTGAACGGTTCACAAATGTGTGCAGTATTTCGAAGGTTGGCGAGTGAGAAAATTATCTTACCTTTCCATTCATATCAAGTGCAAAACGACCTTTATTGCGGCCTTAGTACCAAAAGTGCAACTGCTCTCCTTGCATGTGGGGTAGAAGAAAGGAATCCTTTTGACAACACCTTATAAAAATCTGATGTCCAGCTCAGGACTTTCTCCATACAGATTACAGGCTGGACGATATTACCTTGGGATTGACACTTCGGGCTAGAAGAGGGGTCAGGGCTTGGCGGGAAAGACTCTCCTACCTCACAGCCAATCACAGGCGGAGGGGAGGGAAGCGCTGCTAGCTTCGCTTCCCGAAGTAAAATTTCTTCGCGATTAAAATACTTTATATATTACGTGTATGGGAAAATAAAGTAAACAAAATTGTTATTTCTTGGTATCGATAACATAATACTGATTACCGTTGCCAGCGTTGGAGTCGCTATCAACAATACGACACTCTTACCCTAGAAACGGAAATCAAATTTATCACCTAAGGACATTCAACGTACATACTGAAAAATTCAGACGAATAATCGAAATATCTTTGATGCAATTTGTTCCGTAAAAATATGTTTCAAAGAAAAATTATATTAAATGAAATTGTCTACACCTTTAATAATGACACATATTTGCATTAATGAAGCCCCAAAGAGATATTTGGCAAAACAAAATCCGAAGTCGCCCATGAAAGACGAATGAAGAAGAAAAATTGTAATCTGTAACACTTCTGCAAACACCTTCAAACACTTGACGTACCCCTTGGGGTATGAGTACCCCGGATCAGTGCCGGCTCTAGAGCTTTTAGTGCCCCGAGCGGAAATTTTAATTGCGCCCCCTCAAGTCGTCAGTTTTAAAAAATAAATAAATTCATAAAAATATCGCTTTAAAAAACTTTTATTTTTTAAACAATATTTTACAAAACTTACTTACATTTCTACATACAATGTTTTAACAAAACTTATACACTATATTTACATTTTAATTAAAAATTGATTTTACGGGCTTTTTTATTGGCGAATTTTTTCATTAAATCTGAATAATCTATATTTTGTGCGATGTCATTTTCGATGGAAAGGGTCGCTAATTGTGTCAATATCGAAGATAAGTTTTAATTAATTTTAATATTGAGAAACTTCTTTCGGCACTAGCGACAGAAACAGGTGTTGTTAATAAAATCCTTAATGCAATCCAAATATTCGAATAAAGATCTTGCATTTCGTTCTGTTTAATAAAATTTAGAACTTGTAGCGGCGTTATTTTATCAGTATCTTTTAAAAAACTTTTAATACTAACAAGCTCATCGCACAAAACAACGCCGTCTATATCAGCTTCTGATTCTGCAGTTAGAGTCAATTGAAGAACACAACAATTTTTAAGAAGCTTTTGTTTTTTGTGGTTTATTTATGTTATATAAAAATCCCCAAGTTTCTTCATGTTGATACAATGATTTAAATCTGTCTTGCATTGATGTTAAAACTGTGTCTATTAATACATTAAAAAAGTGCATTTCAAAATGTTTTTCGGACATACTATGGGTTCATATCTGCTCTCATAATCAAATTGTTTCTTAACATATCATAAGCTTTTTATTTCTTCAAATTTTGATTGAATATTAAGAAGTTCAGCAAGGCTTTCAGCATTTTTTATAGCCTCCTCAAATCCATTTTCTTTATATTTTTTTAATAATTCAATGCATAATTTTTCCAATCGTACAGATTCGCAAATATCAAATGTATCACGTTGCATAGATTTACTAACAATGTTTATTTGGAAGAGAACTTCATACCAAATTACCAATGATACAAAAAAATTAAAGTTTTTAATTGACTGCATAAAGTAGAAGCTTCGTGAGAAACCACTGCATCACAAAATTTCTTCTTCAGCTAAAGTAACAAGGGCATCATGAATTTCAGCAACTTGAAATCTAATAGCTTTTACACTGTGAATTTTCGCTTCCTAACGTGTGTCACAATTGCGTTTCAAAGTATATAATTTTACATTGCTAGTTAAAATTTGCCACCGTTTTACGGATGTAGCAAACAGGGAGTATAAATCTCCCTATAATACCAAAAAAGAAATAGATTTCAAAGAAGATTTAGCTGCATCACACAAAACCAAATTTAAATTGTGACATCCACAAGGCATATAATACGCCAGTGGATTTCGATTTAATATTCTTGACTCTCATATTGGCGCCATTGTCATAACCTTGACCGCGACAGTATTTTATATTGATATTTTTTTCTGCCAAAAGATCTATTATTACATCTGACAATCCTTTACCAGTAGAATCAGTTATTGGTAAAAATCCTAAAAACCGTTCATTGATTTCACAACCAGTATCGTCATTTTTTAAATCAATAAATCTGATGGTTATAGATAATTGTTCAATATGACATATCCGGAGTGCAGTCTGCTATAATTGAAAAATATTTTGAATTTTGTACCATAGAAATAATTTTGGTGTTAACTTCTTGGGCCATTAATTGAATTAGTTCGTTTGCAATATTCTTTCTGCAATAATGAATTTTTGATTTGTTTCCTAAAATATTAGCTATATGATCTTGCAAAACAGGGTCGAATTTTGCTAGTAACTGAATGAGACCCAAATATTTGCCGTTATTTGGAGTATATAGTTTTTCGGACGTACCTCGAAATGCCATATTATTTTCTGCAAGATAAAGAATAATATGCATCAATCTAGTTAAAACATTTTTACACCGTTCAGTTTCTTTTTGAATTAATATTTGTGATTGTTTATCAATTGTTTGTCCTGAGCGAAATCTTGATTCGGTCTCTTTCCATATTTCATAGCATTTCATATGATGAGGACTACATTCGTGTGATTTTAAGGTTGGAGCTAAATGAGCCCAGTCATTGAATCCAACATTTGCTATACGTGATTTCTGGTAGATCCTTGATCAAAACATAAACAGCAGAAACAGAATATACAATCGGTTGATTCTGAATACATTTACCATTTACGAGGTACAATTTCATTATTTGAAAGTGCGAGAAAATAATGGTTGTTTGAAAAATGACAACCATCAGAATTGCAAGGATAGTGTCCAAGTTGAACTTGTTTTAGAGTCTGTTTGCTTCACTTACACTCATACACTGAGTCACACATTTCCTCTTATTCCTCATACTTTTCACGTTCCTTTTTCTCAGAGTCTCACTAACCACATCCAACCAAGTCTTGTGCGGTCTGCCTCTCCCTCTCTCGCCATTCACTCTTCCTTCATATATTTGCTTGGTGATTCTACTCTCCTCCATTCTTTCTATATGTCCGAACCACCTCAGCAGACCTCTCTCATACAAATCTGTCACACTAGCTTTCATACCACATTCGTTCATTACCCAATTATTCCTTATTTTGTCCCTCCTAGATTTTCCACAAACTCTTCTCATGTATCCAATCCCAACCGCATTCAAACTACTTTTATGCTTCTCCTGACGCACCCATGTTTCACTGCCATACAGCAAGGTAGGCATTAAAACACTCTTGTACAAACATTTTCGCTTCTTTTGACAACCATTCATTCTTTGCAATCGACCACACACTCCCTGCCACATTTCTACCAGCATTCACTCTCCTTTTGATTTCCCCATCTACTCTACCATTTTTACAAAACATTCTACCAAGGTATACAAATTCATCCACTACCTCAATTGTTCCACCATTTATGCTAAATTGACAGTCGTTCACCTCATTCTCCCGATCGAACACAACTACCTTGGTTTTGGCAACATTTAACCATAAGTCCATTCGCATTGTCATATCATGCAGGCTATCTAACATTCTCTGCAATTCTCCTGGGTTCTCAGCCATTAACACAGCATCATCAGCATACAAAAGTACACGAACATTCTCTCCACCAACCTTAACACCCACCATATCCATACATGCCTGTCTCACACATTTATCCATGAACACATTAAATAACCAAGGGGACATGACACATCCTTGTCGTACACCTTGCTCAACTCTAAACCAATCACTCATCATGCCATTCACCCTTACACATGCCCTACTTCCAGTATACACTACCTTTATAGCATTCAGCAACCAACCATTCACTCCATACTCGCTCAGAACATTCCACAATTCATTACGATTCACCCTGTCATATGCTTTCTCTAAATCAACAGTACACTTTCTTTCTTACATCCATGCACTTCTCAACCACTTGCTGTAGGGCAAATATTTGGTCGGTGCAACCTCTTCCAGGCCTGAAGCCACATTGCACTCCCCACATTTTATCCATAGTTACCTTTTGTACTCTTTCAATCAAAACTTTCCCATACACCTTTCCAGGTATACTCAGCAAACTAATCGCTCTATAATTCTTACATTCAGTCTTATCTCCCTTACCCTTGTAGAACGGTACAATTACACCATCCTTTCATTCAGCAGGCACTCTCGAACTCCTTGCACACAGATTGCACAGATCCCACATCCAACACATAAGCAAATCACCTCCATACTTCAACATCTCTCCCGTTATGCCATCCACACCTGCAGCTTTTCCATTTTTCAGCATATTCACTGCTTTGACTACCTCGTTCTTACTAATCTCCTCATATTCATTAATATTCACTCCAACAGATTCACTCGGATTTTTAGACCCATTCACAACATTTCCATACAACTCTTCAAAATACATTTTCCAACACTCCCTTATATCACTCTCATTCCACACCATATCACCATTCTTTCCTTGAATTCCGCCCACACCCTTACTCACTCCTTGCCTTGCTCTCTTCACCCATTTCCAGAACAACTTCTTATTCCCCTCAAAATCATTCTGCATTTTCTCAGCTTCATTCATCCGCAATTGTTCTTTATTCTCTTTCACAATATTTTGCAGCTCTCCTTTTCTCTTTATACATTTCATACAGTTCCTTTCGCTCATTTTCATTCTTAGCAACAATCATTCTCACATATGCCTCCTTTTTCTCATTCACAGCCACTTTAACTCTCTCATTCCACCATGCATCACCTCTCATTCTTCCAACAACTGCAGTTCCACACACCTTAGTAGCACACTGCAAGATGATACCTTTCAGTCTGTTCCAAGCCTTCTCCACATTCTCTACTCTCATTTCCTCTCTCTAGTCACTCTCTTCGGCCATTAGCCTTTCTTTTACCACACTTTCATATTCCCACCTATTCATTTGCTCTTGCAGTCTTTCTACTTTTACCGGAATAGCGTCTCTTTCCGACGCCCCCTCCCAGTTACATTACACGCCAATGCCCACAATGTCCCCTTCAATAATTGCTACAATGTAAGGGTTATTCGCGCCTTACCCAATGAAACTCCTGCCCCCCTTCTCTGACGCTGGGAACTTGCACATATACATCTTCTTGACTCTTTCTCCCCGCCTGGCCTCAACCTCCGCTAACCCTATTAGCCCCCTTACAATGTCTCCTCTGTTATTTTGTAGCTATTCGCACTTTACCTCACCACACTCCTTCTTTATTGGCTATCCACCCTTCCTACTCCCCGCCTCCTCCGATCATCAACCTCCCCACATCACCCTGTCATTGCCCGCCCAGTGCGTCACTCTCAGTTACTCTATCGCTGAAGAAGGGCAGACCCGATAAGCTTTCGTGTTTTTTGTGTTCGTGTGTTCAACGTGTCTCTTCGACGCCCCCAGCAGCCTGCCATCTTGGTCACCGACTTGGTAAGTGTACGCTGGGCTTCCTTCAACACCTTGTTGCCACCCTCATCACTACCTTTTCATTTCCTTAAGTTAATATATATATATATATATATATATATATATATATATATATATATTTGTAAATAAAATTTAAAATGTACAATAAAAATTTACAAAACTGACAAGTGAGATTAAATTACTGAATTTTCAATGTTCTCATTATAAAAGACAACAAATAATAAATAATTCAACAAAATAATCAAAGTCAAAATTAGAAATAAGGAAAATCAGCAATTTCGTAAAGAACTAAGGTTATTTAGTTACATTTGTGTTTAAGTTTATTATTATCGCTCATTTCATTGTAATAATAGTTAATAATGAAATGATGAACTGTAGTAGATACTTACAATTACAGAAATAATACCAATGATATTTGAATTCTTGAGAAGAAGTCGATATATGTATTTTTAACAAAACTAACATAAAACCGCAAACAGTACACACCTCATCGCTTGATCAAATCACAATAAGATCTGAATCGTTCTGTAATGCCAGTACAGAACGTTTACTTTGTAACCAGTACATACTAGTTACAATGTAAACGCTTACTTAAATATTATTATTTTTGTTATTGTTTTGTCTGCGGTCTACCGATTTATTGTGTACCGAATATTGTGTACAATAAATTCTTTGAAACTATATATCTTTATTACCGTTGATTATACTGTTTATTACATTGATGCATTTTCCTTGTTACCGTTTATTACATTGTTGCATGAATCCTTTCCCTCCGGCCGGGGGCGCCGGGCGGCCACCCAGTCCGCTCACCGTTTAAATTATGTGTTAAAAATAATTGTGTCTTACTACAATAATAATAATAACAAAACACAAAATGCGCCAGCGCCCTTTGGCGCCCCTTAAATATCGGCGCCCTGAGCGCGCGCTTCGCTCGATCGTACCTTGAGCCGGCCCTGCCCCGGATGAAAACTCCTGCTCTATATAATTTATTTCAAACATTTTTACCTAAAAACTTATAAATCCTTCGATTAATTTCTTTAGGATCATTCTCTTTCGCCTGAAATAACGTCCCAAGTTATATGTTAACCATATTTTCTCTAGTATCCTATCTTCTGCAACTTTTTTAGCTCCTTCATAACTCTCTGTCCTCTCTGATTTATCTAATGGCTAAACCCTTTTCCTTCCTCTTTGACCTTCCAATTTTTCTTTGAACAAAACTTTAATCATGAAGTACCTTCTCAGAAAACTCCCAGTCCAGTTTGACATTCTCTCCTATCAGTTTTCTTATTAATTTATCTCCTTTTCTTCCAAATGCATCCACATTTTTACCCCATTCATTTCTTCAGCACATCAGCACTCTTCTCCATATTCATATTCTGAAATTTTCCAAGAATAATATATTATTCTTAAACAGCCTTGTTTTCATAGAAAATTATACTCAATATGTAACATTTTACAATGTTATTCTTTAGTTTTTGCTTATTTTATATATTAGCAGAATTTTCCATGGTTTCTATTCTATTCAAAGCAATTCTCATGTATAGAATTTGGGTCTAATCAATAATAGCTTATATCCTTGATCAACCATGGAAATAACCAGGTGCCCCATTGTCTGGGGTGACCAAAATTGTTTTTGGGCAACTGAATTTAGCACTGTATTTATTCAGCTCCATACTGAGGCATATGCATCATACATATTTGCATAGGGAATCAAGAATGTCTGAGGCACAATCAAGAACCAATACTATATACTTATCACTTATGTTTGTGCTGATACTGGCAAGTTGAGCATAGAGGTACCAGTTTAAAAGTACTGTGTAGGGCTCCTTAAATCATAAGAATGACCCTTCATATATTCCATGCTAAAGGTAAGAAGAGTGGGCCACCAGGTATTCTTCTGGGCCAGTAATATTTCAACAGTATAAATATATAAATAATGTGTAAATCACACCTTTCACACTGTTTTGTGCTAATTCTCCTATCTCTTTTAGATAATGATGAACCATGCCCAGCAGTTTTCTCAAAGCTATAACATTCAGTCACTCACAAAGTTTATATTTAATTATCAATGACATATTAATCTATTTGTTGATTAAATGTTTAACCAGAAGCAATAAATTTTTGGTGAAGGAAGATTACAAGGAACACCTCAGACTGGTGATTTGTTTCTGAATAAATTATCAAAACACATGATAGTTATGGATGATTTATGTAAATCTAAAACTTAAACTTTATGTGGAAAAAATTGGCCAAGATACTGGCTGATGATGGGCTAAACATGCATAAACATTCTCACCTAATTATGAATCCTGAAACATGCACTCCACTAGGATGGAAATACAAGAATATTAATCTCTCCTATGTCAAAAAAAGACTAAGAGAACTATGAGTTCATTAATGAGTAGTCAGAATCAGGTTTGCATGTTTAGGTTTGAGGTTTATCTTTCAACCCAAAGACTAAAAATAAAATTGTTTAAAAAATAATGAGTGAAAATCATATGATTGGTCTATTGGCTCATAATTTTTTCACTAACTTCTCCATCAACTGGGCTATTTAATAAACGTTGTTCAATTATATACCATGTTTAGGCTTTTTTGCCAATATCCTCTCTTCTCATCTGAAAAAAATCCTCTGCACACTAGTGGACAGAATTGCCATTTTGTATTTTCTGGTTTCTTTTTATAAGTTTAGACATATCCAACACTTTGTTTCCTTTCAGTATGACTTGTAAAAAGAAGCATGTCTTCAAGAATGGGTATTTTGTATACAATGTAATGATGATGAAGCAGCTGATTTGGTAATAGAATCTTATATGGCAAAATAGCGCCATGGTGGAATATATAGTAGTTCCTTACCCCTTCCTAAATTTATAGATGACTAGATATAGCTGTTAATGTAGCATTGTACTTTAGTTGTAATAATGTGTCAGCTTAAGGCAGGTGCCATAGGTCTGGCAGTGCTCAGCCCTCTAACACCATGGTAAACTTTTCCACATTAATAGTAGGTATATATGTGCTGTGTGAGTGTTTTTCTACAGAGTTGTATGTTTCTGTGTGTGTTTACTTTTGGCTTAGGTCCTTCGACAGTGTTATCAGAGATCTTCATTGTTTGAGTTTGAGTATTCTCTTCCATATTTTGGTGAAGAAGTTTTTGTTTGTTTATTTACCATATTAATAGTGGTGTTTATTAATGTTTAAGTCTCTCATGCTGCCAGCTAGGCGAAATATCAGCTACCACTCCAGCTGCGAGAACTGTCACCGGCCAATCTATTGATCATCTTTTTATTCCTCTAATATTTTTCCTATTAACTCTCCGTTATCAGGAGTGATTTCTTCCCTGCACACCTTGAAGGTTATAAGAGCTATACCAAAAAATTATTTTCAACTCAACGAGACGCATAGCGCCGAAATCCCTGGAGCGCGCGGAGGCGGGATTGACGCGCGTAGTGGCAGCGCCTCTAGTATTCTTATAATTTAGTTTGATAGATGCTTTTTAGCGTATTGCAAATGTACGAATAATATATAATGTTTGAGAAATTATTCAACAAAGGATTATAAATGAAGTTTAAATAGATTTCTCCTTAAAGATATTTCTAAGTTAAATTTAAATGCAAATGAAAAAAATTAAAAGAAATAATTTCGCTCGCTGGTAGCGAACTTCCGAAATTCGATTTACGTTATCGTTTGTGCCAACCATTACAGCGAGAGTCTGCGGTTGGTAGAATAGAAATAGCACGAGAATGAGAGGAAAGTGATAGGTAAAGGGAAGAGAATGGGAAGGAAAAATATTGAGAACATTGTGAAATCTTAAAGAACGCATTTGGAAACTCAGTGTACTCCGGCATGGAGTACACCTTTCTAATCTTGTTATACTAAGGGGCCTGCCCCTGCGACCTACGGCCGCCCAAGTCGATTCACTTTGACGGCAGCCCGCCCACCCTCCTCTCCCACTCCTTGCTTTGCTCTGACCTCAAAGTCCTTTGGGCTTCGAGGGATGTTTTCTATTTTATGGCCGCAAAGTTAGCCTAGATTCCCATGTATAACGCACTCTCACTGATAACGCGCGGCAAAGACTGAGGGCGTGTACAATGAGTACTGGAATTCTCAAATAGAACGCGAATCCATAACGAACGAACGGAAAAGAATAATCAAAAATCGACGGTGTGGAAAAATGAGGAGCATCGACAAAAACAAACCCAATGGTTAGGAGAACGTTTAATCTAATCTAATCAAATTTATTTGTCCAAAGATCATACCATAGGCAGATATAAGACACTTCAGATAGATAAATATAAATATCCTTTAAAAAACTAGCACACGTTACACAAAAAAATCAAACAAATAGAGACATAAATCAATTATGTATCATTTAAAAACTCATAAACACTATATACGCATTTACCAACCAGGTAATGAAATAATTTCTTTTTAAAGAAATTAAGACATTCGATACTCTTAAGATTTTTAGGCAATTTATTATACAAATTTATACCCATTGCTTTGGGGCTCCTGCGAATAATTTTGCGTGAGTTCAGGTAAAAATGTAGATCGTCAGCTGATCGGGTCGAGTAACTGTGGACCATGCGACTTTTCTCCGTTGTACCGATATTTTTCTTGGTCAATAAAATCAAGCAGAAAATTTATATTGATGGAACGGTCTATGGTCTGCATCAAAGCATTTGTTGCGAGTTGATTAGATCAAATCGATAATTTATTATGACGTCCTTAATTATTATTGAAAGCGTGGGGCCAATGCAATCTTTCATTAGATTGCCATTTCACTTTTAAAAGCCTTGAACTCGTTGCTATGGCAGTTAGAATATCTCATTATTGTGCCTCAGAAAAATACGCGATTAAAAACAAACTCATACGCTAATTAGGTACGGATTTGATTTCTGTCTTCAAAAATTAAAAATTCCATTCTTTTATATACAAAAATGTTTTTATCTCGAGTTCGTATCTCAATTTTTGGTAATTTCATAAAGCGCATTTAGAATGCCCTGCATTTAATACCATGCTTTTCTTATGGGGGTATTGAAATGGAACAATGATGTCAAAATGACTCCCTCAAAATGCCAATTTTTGCAATTATCGATTTTTCCATTGGTTGTGACCTATGACTGAGCAGCATGCAAAATTTCAGATCTCTTACCTTTCTAGAAGTACATTAGAATGAAGCATGGGATACCTAGGATGTACATACACAAGATTTTTATTCTATAGAGAGATATGATAGTATTGCTCTTTAAAATTCGTTCAAGTATAAAAGCGCTTAAGATAAAAAAGAAAATATCCATTTGCTTAACATTCTTATTGTAACATAATATTGGTCCATGTTAAATAATTTAAATTTAAAAATCAAATGTAATTTTTCAACAATGAATATTAGTTAAAAACATGTGCCATAGATACAAACAATCGATTATATTGAAAGAAGGTGATATTTATGTAAATAAAAATCAAGCTCTTAATTAATACATATGCACAACTGGTACTGCCATATGTAATTTTGGATGAGTCAATAAGCAACGGTCACATGCACAACAGCATCAGTAAAAGCTATTGCAAAAATGGCAAATAAAGCAAAAATAACATCTGAACCTAGAAGCAGAGACTTTCAGAAGAAATATGGCAAATCTCACAAGCAAAAAATAAAGGAAATTTTGGCCACTATACCTAATTTAACATCCAATGAGATCCGAAGGTATGCTGAAACTTTAGAAAAACTATTCCTGTGAAATTTACATTTAATGTGGCCTATCCTAAAAAATACACACATTTAATAATAAAAGAAAATCGTTTTTATTCATAGGCATAGAATAGAGTATTATAAGGCTCTATGCTTTGAGCTGGAGGAGGAAGGGTATGACGAGGCTAGTAGGTTCATGCATTTTTTGATAGATTTTCAAGAAGAAAAAAGAAATTCTGCTGGGCCAGATTCTGTTCTATGGTATAAGCTAAGGCTCAAAGATCAAAATAATATGCTTGATTCCCTTCAAGCTGGTTTGAAACAAGCAGAAAAAGAAGGAAGAGCAGGTTAGCTATAATGTAACCTGATGACTTTCAAAAACGCATTGTGTAGAGTTTAACGAAAATTGCATCACACCATCAATTAATACTTTGTTGATAACCAATTTTAGGACAGTTAGGGAGGGCTTGTTTTGCCTATTTGAATCTAGCACTTTACTTTCAAGATAAAGGTGAAAATTGGTACTGGATAGCAGATGTGTTATTCTATAACAGTTGCCAAATTGGGGGCAAATATCTCAGTGATGGAAAAAGAAGGGCCACTGTAGCTCGTTATGCCTATGGAAAGTTTCTTATGGAAAAAGGTTAAGTATATTATTAATATTCAGATATTTTAAATAAATATCATCAATGTCGGATAAAGAGAAAATATGACTATGGCATCTTATATTAAACCACAGGTAAAGCCTTTGTTTTATACTTTTTGTTTCTAAGGATAGATTTTTATTTTATAACAGTTTATAATAAGAAGAAAGCCCTAAGCATTTTAGAAACTGCAAGATCAGATTCAATGGGAAAATTTTGGAATTTACCAGATTTGACTCCTATTGATCCAAGTAAGGATATTCCAAAGGTACCTATGGAACATTTAAAAATCACTTGGTATATTAGTTATTTTCTTTCAAAAAAATTATTGAAATTTTATTTGATATATTTCGTTTTTTATGCATAAACCATTCACTTTTCCCAAATTTCTTCTGATTGAAGAAACTTTATTGATGTAGTCAATCTTTTGAAGGTACAAGACATGGCTTCAGAAAAAGAGAAGAGTGATATAATATCTAAAATTTGGACAAGAGAACTTTCGGCTGAACCTGGCACCATTGGAACTGTTTACCAAGAAACATGTATACTTCTTCAAAAATTATTTTGCCAGATGGCAAAAAATATAAGGGAACAAGGTGCAGAGGCTGACCATGATTTAGCAATAAAACTGTGTCAAAAATCTTTAAAAAGAGCAGTGGAATGTAAGTTGAATTGTTTTGCTTTATCTATGACAATGCCCAATAACATTTAAAATGTAATTACAGGTTTCAGATTTTTAGGTAACATATTTTTCATTGGGATAACAGTTGCAACAATTTATAGTTGAAGATTTTACTTTTCATCTGGTTAAATCTGAATGCAAACCATTCATTTTTAAATTTGAAATTTATAATCAGCTTCATTGGTTATTGCAGTAATAGCAAGAACCTATCTTTTTGTAAAATGTTCAACATTAATTGTTTTCCAGTTGGGTTACATGTTCAGTATTTCCTCTCATGAAATCTCTTGATTTACATGATTTTCATTTCCTCCAGTATTTGAGTTTATTTTCTAATATGATCTGATCCTAGGTCATCCCATTATTTTCATTTTTGGCATACCACCAGATTAAGAACAAAAAACATGAAAACTAACTTAGCTCATTTCAAAATTCCACGTTGTGTTTTCAGTAGTGCCTGGCATTTATTTTTGTCAAGGTATAAAGAATTCTTCGAAAGTTTTCTTCGAGTATCTGTTTTTTCATTGTCTATGTTTCTAGCTCTTCCCATTTATGGACAAAACTTAAAAAATGCATTTTTCTTAAAACAGTACACATCTCACCTACAAGTGCTTTCTCATTTTTACTTTCTCCATATACTTAGTATAGGGGAAAGTATTGTTTTCATGAAAAAAATCGATTTCCAGATTTCAATGGAAATACACATTTTGAGGTCTCTAGAACATGTTTTGACCATTTTGTTAATGTGTGTGTGTATGTTACACCTTTTTTGTGGGTGATGTAACTCAAAAACTATTAATCAGGTCAACACAAAATTTTATATTTAACATTTTTATAAAGGTCACAAAAACTTATTAGTTTTTGATAAAAACCAGTCAACCAGAAGTGGGTGTTTACTCTTGTCACTTATCCATTATTTTGAAATATTTCCATTAATATTTGATGTATGTAAAAATGTTTTGGAATGAAAGTTGTAGGAAATTTAATTTTCTACAATCTTTTTTTTAAATATTTTTCCATTGTTTAAGAGATATCTTATATTTATATATATATATACCACCACACCACCTATCGATGACTATTGTTAACAATTGATGCTTAGTTACATCTTAGTAATGCTCCATTTTCTTTTCTTAATTGTTGGAGCTATGTGGCTATATCCAATATCAGAAGGCTATGGTTTGAGTTTATTTCTGTTCTTTGTAGTCTAAAATTTTCTCGCAGTTTCTTAAAATATTTATTATTTTGTAACCTATTTGTATTTTTAGAAATATTACAGATATGGAGAAAGTTATGTGGTGGCCACATCCGATTTTTTAGATTTATAGACACACTTAACATCAAATTACTCCAATTATTCCTTCTAAACTTGAATTTATTATACCAACTGCATAATTGTTACTCTTGCAGCTACTAGTTCATTTTGGCACCCTCAGGGCTGATGTAATACTTTTGGGGGCCTACATGCAAATAAACTTTTTGGACTTTCTTGTTATGCTCTAAGGAAACTTCTCAAACTTATACTACAGGTAGCTCTCGTTATTTGCACTTTTGTTATACGTGTTTTCGCATATATGCGGTTTTGTTCTGCCAAAAGATGCAGAAGAACCCATGCCTTTTTTTTCGAGTTGGGGGTGGTTCTACCGCTTTAACAGTTGTAATGCATTCCACAATCTCATTTTAACCAGAGAGGCAGAATCTGCATATCACTTTGCTCTTGAATTATTTAAAACTATAAACCTCCTGCTTAATACGTATTCAATGCTTGCAGCAATTTTTGGGAACACATCTCGTGTATAACAAGAGTTACCTGTATTATGAAACTTCATGTAACTGAATTTGCCGAAAATTTTGCCCTAGTTTTACTGACACAAGTCTCATGATTTAAAGGTACATAGCTATAGTAAATGATTCTTCACTGTCTGCGGTCCATTTTTCCCTACCTTATCCATGCCAAATGGAGGAAATACTAGTAAAATACAATAGGCACAATGCAAAATATTTATTCTTTTTTACTCTATTAAAATTTTAATGAACTTATTTATAATTTTTTAGCGCATGATGATTGGCAATGCACTTATTTGGATGAAGTCCTGGCTTTCTTAAACATGTTTCACAGAAAAGTGTCTTCTTTTCACTCATTTTCAACTTCGTTAGAGCATACTGCATAGTTCTTTGTTACTTTGCCTTCATTGGTCTCCACTAATTTAATTGGAATACTAGTATTTTCTTCCAATTTTTCCAATATTTGGTGCTCTGAAGACTCACTATTTTGAGAAGATGAAAAGAATATTTTATATACAGCAGTACCCCACTTAATGAGCAGGATACGTTCCGCAAAAATAATTCGTTAAGTGAATATTAGTTAAGTGAAGCACATATTTCCATTGAATTTGCAACAGATAGCACACTTGCTTTAATTGAAACCTTATTCTTGTGAGTGGTGCACAGAATAGAAGGAGGAAGGCCTAAAGCCCTAGAAATCACATTTAGCTTTTCACCAACATTGGACCACTACAAAACCTCTAATTTCATAATTAATGTGATACACCTCCATTTATTAGTGGAATCATTCACTTCACTGCTACTTGTTTTTCTTTTTCCACTCATTTTTAATTGTTAAGAGGATCAAGTTTTCAACAGACTGTAGCACAAAAATCGGCACGTGTTCACCATTCCAGAGTTAACCACCGACCACCAGCAATTGAAACTTCATAGCCTACAATAGTACTTGTATAAAATATTGCACTCTGTTGGTTGACTAAATTTTGGAACATTGTACATATATGAGGCAAGTCTCGAGTTACATGCTGCATATGTGTTTTAGTTAATTGGCTTGTATCCATTCCATATGAGACTCTCTCTGAGTATTTGGTAAATATCTTTACGAACAGAAAACGTTGCATTTGTTATAACGAGTCTGACATTCGTTCAGCAAATTTTTGGTGCTAATTTATAGCATACGCTATAGCGAGTATTCATTAAATGGGCATTTGTTGTGCAGGGTATTACTGTATGCTATGCTTAGCCTGTAAATATATTCATATCTCTAAGCATAAACTAAAAGGAACAGGCATTGCTAACACACTGAATGTCAGACATCAACTAACACCTCATAAAGACATTGTATATGAAATGTTGGACTAAATCTGATAAAGGACTGCAATAGAGATTTAACATGGAGGACTCAGTCTGACAGAGGACTGCAAATGGTCGATTCAATATACCCAGTGCTGAGTTGCCAAAATTTTAACAACCAGTTCTCAAGAAAATAAACTTTTAGCTAAACAAAAAAATTAATAAAAGCAAAAAATCATTTCAGTCTAAGTGTACTTATTTTATAGATAACTTTTAACATTCTCTTTGAAAAATTAACCTTTTGTTATTATTATTCTAGTGTTGCCAGAGTACAATAAAATGTAATTTAGTTAAATAATTTACTTATTCTTTAATAATAGGTAACTTACATGTGATTTAGTAACTACTTTCCAATTGGTTTCTTAGTCTTCATTGTAGGTTTTAACTGTGATGGCCATTTTAATTTTTCAACAGTCATTCACAAGCTTTTGTAAGCCAGTTAACAAACGGTTCTAAAACTTTTCAAAATGTAACTACCGGTTCCTGTGAATCAGTGCAAACCAACCCCAGCTCAGCTCCAAACATACTTTATTAGAATAATTAGCTTATTTGTACATTATATCCTGTTTCTATAAGAGATGTGAAGTGCTGGTTTTACTGATTTCCAATTACGGAGAATTTTGTTGAAGTTATATTTTTTGGTATTATCATTTTTAGGATTCAAGTGTATGTATTCCAGCTTTAGAAAACTTTGTGGGGGCAGGATAAAGCACTTTTTTGAGGCCATTTCCTTTTATAGGATCCTATGCACAGAATACTCTATAACTCTGGCCATGGACACATTATGCATAACTCACTTGTAAATATTAATCTCTGTAGTGTCAAACATTGCTTATTCTTAGACCTCATCAATATTACCTTGGCAGTAAATTTATTACAGACTGCAAATGAATTATATAATCTCTGAATACATCTAACATGCTTCAGCCACCTCTAGTTTTTTATTTTTTATTTATTCAATAATTCCGCATACAGCTTTTGTAGCCATTTTACAGTGGAATATGTTAACAATAACAATAGACGAACACATATATCCATGCCCTAGGTGTAGAAAAACCCACCTAGGCAGAATTCAAACCCGCGACCTTATAGCTCATAAGATATTTTGCTTTATGCTTGAATGTTATAACTTTTTATTTTATGATATTGATTTCATGGTAATAATACAGTAAAATTTAATATAAACTTTATCATGTTACAAATAGAAAATTACAATTTCAAATTTATGGAAGTTTGAAATATCAATGGATATATTTCTTCATTCCTACTTTATAGTTCAATAATGGTTGCAGACAGTGCTTGTTTGTGATGGTACATGCTGGTATGGTGTACCAGCACCTATTTTTGCAGAGCAAAGAAAAACATTTAATAGAGACAGGGGAGGGGTGCAGGAAGAGATGAGGGGTGCAAGAAGCATTTTAAAATTTATCAAGATATGAGTACCTGCACCTCGTTTTACAAAAAAGCACTGGTTGTAGATTTCTATTCCAACTTTTGGCTCTGAAAATGTATTGTCTTTCTTATCTAAAGAATAAATACCTACATAAAATATTATTTCGATTATTTTCTTTAAAAATTATTAGCTAAGATATATCAAAGCTTAAATAAAATATTCTCTATTATGTCTATGCATGTCATTTTTTTCATGAAATGGTGAAAAAAATTTCAAACTAAATTTTGGTTTTGAAGTTAATGTAAAAATAAGATGATCCAAACAGAACTTATGATGCCTACTTTCCATTTAATCATTTATTTAATACTTATATTGGCTTTAATAGCTTTAAAGTCATTGTGGATATGTAGCTAATTGTGTTCCCAATTTTCATAATTTAGCATTATTAAATACTACAAATACACTCAAACAGAATATTAAATTGATAACGCATATTTGTGTGGCAAAAATAACATGTGTACGTATTAGAATACACCAAATCTGAGTCTAACAATAGTTGTTGCTATGGCAACACTCTCATAATGAGTGATAAAAACTGCAAAATAGCAAGTACTTACACAAAATTCTACAATAAAAATTAGAATCTTCATTCCTTTCCTCAGAGAATATTGCAAAACTGGCTCCGAAATTACAATTCTATGATATTTTAATGTGCAAGAAAAAATTACCCTGCATGATGGATTTCAAATTTCCAATGTAAATCAAATGGGAAGGATAGTTCCTGGAATCGATCCCGGGACTTCAATCTTCACAACAAAAACTATCCTCAGGAGCTTGGCACATGTAGCAAGAGATTTCCACCAAATTTCATGAAAATCGGTCTATTGGTTCAAAAATTAATAGGGAGGGACAGACAGACAAACAACGACAAAACTATAAGCCTATTTCCATTATTAAAAGTAGCCTAATAAGCGATCCATATATAAAATAAAAATCTGATGTGACCACCACATGACTTCCTCCATACCTGTAATATTTCTAAAAATTCCAAATACTTAGGTTACATAATAATAAATATTTTAAGAAACTGCGAGAAAATTTTAGACTTTACAAAGAACAGAAATTAACTCAAACCATTGCCTTCTATTACTGGATATAGCCACAAGGCTCCAACATTTAAGAAAATAAAAAGGAGTGTTACTAAGATGTAACTAAGAATCAATTGTTAACATTTTACATTTATCAAATATTAAAGCAAATATTTCAAAATAACGAATAAGTGACAAGAGTAAACACCCACTTCCGGTTCACCAATTTTTAATAAAAACTAATCAGTTCTTGTGACTTTTATAAAAATATTAAATATAAAATTTTGCATTGACCTGATTAATAGTTTTTGAGTTAGAGCACCCAAAAAAAACTATCACATACACACACAGACATCATCGAGATAATGGTCAAAACATGTTCAGGGGACCTCAAAACATATATTTCCGTTGAAATCTCGAAGTCGATTTTTTTCATGAAAACAATATTTTCCCCTATAGTACATACGAAGAAAGTAAAAATTATGTTCTTTTGCTGTATCAAATCCACATTTTCTGCATGTCAAAGGTATAGTTTAATATTTCATCCCTAAATTTAATCTTCCTTAATCTTTGAAGAAAACAAATGTTAAAATTACTAGTAAACTAAATTTTAAATTAATAAATCATTACAAGATTTTTCAATTTTAATTTGTTTCCATGAAAATTTTAGCTGAGAAAACAATTGTGCAAGCTGAAGCTCTAAAGGATTTGGGAATATGCTATATAGAAAAAGGGGATTTAAAATCAGCCATAATTTACTTTGAACAGCTATGTAAATTTTCATCCCAACATGCAATATGGACTAGTATTTGTGTAGCTCATGAGCAATTAGGTCATGCTTATACAAGGTAGGTATATTCTTTGATAATTCCTAGATTTAGGAAAGATATACCATATATATACTCATGTATAATGCACTCTCGTGTATAATGCACACCCATTCATTTTGCCAAAAAATCCTGACTTTTTCTAATACCGCAAAACCTCTACATGTGGCATCCCCCAGGGGTAGGGTTGCCAACTTTTCAAAATGGTCTGACCGGCTATACATATGCGGATAGGAGGGGAGTAATGCTAGTAACTATTCAAGATTTTTGCATGTGGCACTTGCAGCCTCGTTTCGCTAGGCATATATAGTTTACATTTATTTTAAAAAATTACAGACACCGACAAATGTAATTTACCAATCTATAATAAAGACTCTAAAGAAAATGAAAACACCGTATTTAGACATTATAGGAATAAGGAACTGCATTTCTATAATAATAATAATATTTATTTGTGGAATATACCCCTTTTTAAAAAAATCAAATCATATAGAGTAACATAATACAAGAAGGCAATGAGCAAAACAGTGAAATTAAAGAATATCTTGAATAAGTCTTGTAATAAAAAATATCTCATCTTGGTAATGGTTTCATCACACAACATAAATGAACATTCAAACAATCAAATCAAAACTGTATCATACAGAGTAACATAATACAAGAAAGCAATGAGCAAAACAGTGAAGTTAAAGAATATCTTGAATAAGTCTTGTAATAAAAAATATTCATCTCATCTTGGTAATGGTTTCATCTAGGGTTACCAGATCTTTTGAGATTAATGTAGGACAAAGGTGATGAAAATGTAGGGCAAAAGTAGGATATTTTGTCCAAAAAAAAGGACGGTTTTCATATATATATGATACATTATTTTAATGTTGGTAAATTACAGTTTACAGAAAATCATTTTAGTAGAACAATGAAAATATAGATAATGAACAAGTTTTTAAAACATAGAATAAAAAAATTATATTATAGGTGCAGAGTTAAAAAAAATTTATATCATTTTAATTTTATTATATTTATCTGAGTTTCCAATTAAACTTAGAAGATCTGACTTTGTCAAAAGATATTTATGGAACTGCTCACAACTGAAATTTTTAAAGTTATGTTGCATTAATAGTATCCCTTTCACTGAATCTACATTCAGTCGATTTCTTTCCTTCGTCCACTGTGCACTGATGAATGAAAATATACGCTCAACATTAGCATTATGTCCTGCTAAAGCAAAAAAGAACATTGAAGCCTTTAACAATTCTGAAAATAATTCAACATTTTGACATTCATTAAAAAAGTAAGTCCATTTTTCATGAACCAATCTTTTAGTATCATTACGGAAACTATCATTACTTTCAATGAAAGATTTTAAATTGCACCATTGATCAAAAAATTTTGAATCATCAATATCAACACTCTTTTGTTTCAAATAAGTTAACAAGGGCAAAATGTTGTCCCAACTCAAACCTTTTTTAAATGCATCCATTTAAAAATGGAAAATTCATCGAAAGGTTTTATCCATGATTCCAAATATTTTGAAATAATCTCATAGAAGACATTTATATTGCAAAGAAACTGTTCAGATTCAACTTTTAATCCCCTAACCCTTGCTTTGTTTAAAATTTCCCTTACTTTTAATGGAATAAATTTATTTTCAATTCTTTCTTGTATTAGAAAATGGCACTTCTCTAAAATATCTATTACTTCTAAAACAGAATTGTGTTCCTTTTCTATTTCTTTGGTGTTACTATGGAAGGTTGAAATAAGGGAATGTACTGCCCATAAATAACATTCTACAAAATCATCCTCAAAAAATTTGGCGAGAATCACTGGGGTACTATTTTCTCTTAAAAAATAAGATTTTAAAGGCTCATATAATTGAAGCACCCGATGAATGGCTGGAAATAAAGTAAGCCACCTTGTTTTGCTGTGGTAGAGAAGTTCCTTATATTCAATGTCCGTAATTTCACACAGTTCTTTTAATTCCTCAGTCCTTACTGTATAACAAGAAAAGTAATTATATATTTTTCAAACAATAGATTCTGTATCAAATTGAAGAGTATTCGTTCCATAATGAAAACTGTTATTCAAGACGTGAGCAGGACAACCAACACCAATTAAGGAAGATGTTAGACCATTTTTCAACTTGGAAAAATATTGTTCCCAGTTACTTTCATTCGACCACTAAAATTGGTGTTACAGTTATCACCTGTAAAAGACACATTTTGATGCAATTCCATTTTCTATAATAAAAAATTCACTCAAACGTGAATTGTTACTTTGATTCTGAACATTTCTTTTATGCTTATCTGACTCCAAATGGCACTGTAGATCAGCAGCACCTTTGTTGGCAACGGATATTTCAGAACTACATATAGTGCATTTAGCTTCCCACAGACTCTTTCCAGGTGTAAATGCAGAGAATTTTCTTTGCAATTCACTACTAAATTTAGATTTCCTCTTTGGCATTTGGGATAGAATATTATTCTGAAATTTAAAAAATATTTACAAAGTTAATAAATCTACATTTAAGTTTTAAAATTCTAAATATTCAATATAGTTTCTTATTATTAGTTAACTCAGAATTTTTTAAAATAGCACCTTTATTTTTTATTTCAACTGGTGAAAAGATGTACATTTCTAAATATTAATAGAAAACTAAGGATGCAACGACATGGAATGTACCTGTCAGTAAAAAATGGATATAAATATAAACTGGGAGAATCCTTAGGAAAATACTTAAACACTGACTGCAATCAAATAAAACTTCTGACCAAATAAAAAGGATATTTCAGAATAATGATTACAGACATATATATTGACTACAGGAAAGAAAAACTGATTACAGTAAAAGAATGTTGTTTCATGATATTTTTCCAAAGGACAATTATTTGAAAAACAAAGAATGCAATACATACCTAAATACAGTAAGAAAAAGATTGTGAAGTACCACTCAGTAGGACGATGGCCCATATTCTGGCATACAAGTTGCAACAGAGCCAATAATGTTCACACTTGATTTAAATGACTTTGTGATAATAGAAACGTAGTTATCATAGAAAACCTACTTGTTGGGCCCGCTATATAAGGCTAATCCTTATAACTGGACGATTACTATTATTCTGTGCCCAGCCAATTTGCCTCTCTTACACACAAAGAGAGGGTAGAGAGAGGTAGTGCAATGAATAACTGGGGAGGGAGGAGGAAAACCCGGTGCCGGCATTTGCCTGCTCTTACGAAGAACACCAGGGGCCAACAGCTTAACGTCCCTTCCGAAGGACGGAACAGCTGAATTCGCACGGTCTCCTCAAACCACACAAACAGGGGGCCGGGGGACTTTGGAAAAATCCTACTTGTGCAGGATTTGTGCCCACTGCCTTTTCAAGCAGCAGGCAAGTAGCAGCCAGTGTCCTAACCACTACACCACCGGCACCCCAACTGGATGATTGTTTGGTGCAGGGTTTGGTGGAAGCCAGTCATCACCGGCTTTCCTTAATCAGCTTTCCAGCATTGCTACTAAGCTGTCAGTAGTGAGTTTTATTCATTACTTAGTTTTGCCCATCGGCAAGTTTTAGGCACCATGGCAGGCTGTGAAGCCTCACTCGGTCCTAAGTCATCTTGCATTTCAAAAGGGATGGGAGGAGAGAAACCCGGTGCCGGCATTAGCCTACTCTTGCGAAATATACCAGGGGGGCCAACTGCTTAACGTCCCTTCCGAAGGACGGAGTGTTGTTTTGTGCGGTCTCCTCAATATTTCTCGTGGTCTCGTTTTCTTATCCTCGTCGCCTAATAGTAACGCACAAATAGAGGGCCGGAATCGTCAGGTGAGGCCAACACTCAAACCACACCGCCGGATCCCCGATTGTTTGAAAACTAAAAAGATTATTATGGTAATTTTTCTTGAATAGCGCAGAAGGAAAACTTCAGTATTTCTCAAAAAATTTAATTACTTCCATCATATAATTTGCATGTCACTGTCACCATGCAGCTATCAATACTTTTTTCCTTACATATTTTTGGCTTATTACAACCTTTCCATTACTTCTAGCGAATGTAAATGTAGTTTCATGTATTGAATTATTCACTCTGCAGTGCTGACATTTATTAGTGATTTTATCATAATGTTCATATCGTTAGAATTAATCCAGCTGATTAAAATAAATTTTGGACATTATTTTTCTTGTCTGGAAAATTCCGGACAGCAATCAAAATCCTGCCCGGACATCCTTAAAAAGAGGACATGTCCGGGAAAAATCGGACGTCTGGTAACCCTAGTTTCATCACACAACATAAACTAACATTCAAACAATCAAATCAAAACTGTATCACTTTACATTACTTTTTATATGAATTACATACATATATATAAACATTAATGTATCACATTTCCGTTAATATGTATAAATCATAGTATCAAATGTTACATGTAGTTATACCAAAAAAAATAAGTACATTTTTAGTGTATACAAAAAAGTATATTTTTTTTATCAAAATAGACTAGAGACTATAGACATTGCAGAACTGAATGACTCTAATCACATTCATTTTAGCAACAGAAATATAATAACATTCTACAATAAAAATAAATCTTTTTCCTCTTTTTAATTAAAATTTGTTTATTATTAAATTCATTTAATTTTAAATTTATACTTTTCCTGACTTATAGCAGCTTTAAAAAAATTCTCTTATCTTTTATGAAGTCTTTCAATTGACAATGGAATTTTAAAATTTTCTTAGAACTCTGAAGCTACACTTTCAGTAAGAACTCTGTTGCGATCATCTCGCCATATGCATCCCATTAGACTGAAAACTCTTTCTACATATGCATTGCTGCAAGGAATAGAGAAGATGTTTTCTAAGACATTTTGTAAACAGGGAAATTTGTTTTCTTTGAGTATTTGCAACCATAAATCACTATTTTCAATTTTTGAATAATCTTTTTGTCCCAAAATCCTATTTGATTGCAAAATATGTTTAAGCATTTGCAGTTCTATGTAAATATCGTTACCAAAATCTTCAAAATTTTGATTAAACATCTCTGCAACTTTTACAACATCATCAATATCAATTAGCATTTCTGTTTTTAAATTTTGTTGTACTTTAAATCTGAAAAATTGGTCTTGTTTTCTTCGAAGGACTTCATTTTTACCATTATTCATGAGCAGGAGCAGTTGGGTGACATCAGTCTTATTTTTCTCAAGAATTAAAATAGTTTTTGGAAGAAAGACAAAAAGGAAAGATGAAAATGTAAAAACATTCAGATAAAGTTAATGTTTCAGAAATTTGGCCAGCTTAATCTCCAATGAATTTCCATATAATTTTTTCGCACTCATCTTCACCTTGTGCAATAAAATAGTTTTTGACAGTTGGCCAACACATGAGCAAATGATCTAATGCTGTAAATAAACACAACCATCTTGTGGTGACATATCGGAAGGAGGATGTTTAGGCACTTCCAGATGAGCTGGAGATTCGAAATTTTTTTCTTAGTGCAAAACTGACTAGAAAAAACGAAAATCTTGAAAAAAATGCAACAATACGGCCGCTAAAAATTCGCAATTGTTTAAACAAATTTTCAAGGTTAATGTATTTCCGCATGGGCTACGGCGTTAAAATTTTTTTATAAGTAGAATTCTTAAAAAAAAACGAAATAGAGATTATAGAAATTTTGATATTTTAATTTGTTTGGCAGTTAAAAAGTCTTAAAGATTAAACAGATAACTGTTTAGACATTACGGGATGAGCTAGGAAGCTGAAATTTTCAAGTAATGTAAAAAGTAGTACATTTACACAAATAAACATTTGAATCTCTCCAGAAACACATTGCGGCGGCCGTTAAAAATGTTTAGATTTTAAACAATTGGAAAAATATTATTTCACTTCTAGAAGAACTACAACTTTAAAATTTGGCAGAAATGTGTAGCACTAGTACCCCATAATGGAGAAAATATAAAATTCTTAAAATTGCAAAGTTTTGGGATTGTTTTAATCTATTATTTTTATATACATAAGGGAAAAACGAAAATCACTCCGGAGGTGAAATATTTAGAATTAAAAAAATATTTGTAATGCTGAAATATGAAAAATTAATGTCTTTTTATCTTGAGATGATATGCTTGCAGAATGCAAGAACCAACTACTCGTATATATATATATCCTCCTCTGTAAGAAACGTCGATATATAATGATACATAGGAGGATACTAATGTTTAGGCACTTCCACATGAGCTGGAGATTCGAAATTTTTTCTTAGGTAGGATTTTGTGCAAAATGAAACCTTGAAAAAGTGCAACAATGCGGCCGCTAAAAATTCGCAATTATTTAAACAAAATTTCAAGGTTTATGTATTTCCGAATGTGCTACGGAGCTGACATTTTATAGAGGTAGGATTTGTAAAAAAAACGAAATAGGGATTATAGAAATTTTAATTTATTTTGCTGTTAAAAATTCTTAAAGTTTAATCAAATAGATAATTGTTTAGGTACTACGGGATGAGCTAGGAAGCTGAAATTTTCAAATTATTTACAGAGTAGTGAATTTACACAAATAAAGATTTGAATCTCCCTATAAATATATTGCGGCGGCCGTTAAAAATGTTTAAAATGTAAACAATTAGAAAAATATTATTTCACTTCTACAAGTGCTACAAGTTTAAAATTTGGCAGAAATGTGTAGCATTAGTACCCCATAATGGAGAAAGTCTTAAAATTGCAAAGTTTGGGGATTGTTTTAAACTATTATTTTTACATGTGGAAAAACGAAAATCGCTCCTGAGGTGAAATATTTAGAACTAAAAAAATATTTGTAATGATGAAATATCTCTCTGAAAAATGAATGTGTTTTCAAGGTGAGATGATATGCTTGCAGAATGCAACCACCTTCTACTAGTATACAATATCTATATTCATTAACTAAAAAAATATTTGAATTTGCCTCTATAGTATGTTTTTTGTTTTCGATACGTGTTTTGCGGGAAATCCACCTGGCGATTTTGCCGGAGTGCCGGAGTCTACAGGAATTACCGTTAGGGGACTAGTCTTTGGGAATTACGTTATTGACTAGTGAAGTGTGGATTATTTGGAGAGTGAAAATACAATTGTAAGGAAGTAATTAGGTGTTTGATACGGTTACTTAATATCTTTATAAGCTGGATTATCGATAATTAGCGTAATTTTCCCCTCAATTCATCCAAAAAGTGAGAATCGGGTGCGAGTTAGGTACTTCAATTTTTTATGGAAGCAGAGGTTTTGCAGGTGGTCTGAGTGGTATAAGCGCAATAGACTCACCTTAAATGAAAGTAAAACACTGGATATGTTGTTCTCCACCTCGCAGAAACGGTGCCAAAACTAATATTCTTGTCTCGACCAAGATGTGATCAATTCCACTAAGGAGTTCAAATTTCTAACAGTCTATATTGACCCTCTGTTAAAATGGTCTTATCATACTGACAATTTTTGTAAAAAGCTAACTCTGCGTATTATATCCTATCTGTCCTGAAGCACTCGTTCAATATTGAGGCATTAAAAATTGTACTTTGCTTATTTTTAACTATGTATTGCTTATGGTATTGTCCTCTGGGGCTTCTCTACCCGACTAAATGAAGTTTTCAAGATCCAGAAAAAGGTCAGGTGCCCTTCAGAGCACATTGCCAACCCCTTTTCAAAAAATAGTACTCTTGACTTCCTTCTATTTATGTTTATAATGTTGTACTGTATGTGAGGTAAAACATGTCTATGACAAAAATAGCAATTTCTATGATTACAACACGAAGAATTAATGATCTACATATTACACAACAAAACTTAAAAATTTGCACCCAAGGACCAAAAACAAGATGTATTAAATTTTATAATGCTCTGCCTGCTACAATCAAAGGTGTTAACATTTCAATCATTCAAGAAACATGTTCATGAGTTCCTAGTGACAAATAATATTAATGATTTAATGTCTGTTATTTGAGATACATTTTATTCTTCTCTTCTTTTTAAGATCTATGTTTGGACGTGTATTATGCATTATTTGTAATGTCTTTCTGGACAAATGAACTTATTATTATGATAGCGCGTACCCCTACTTTATGACCTAAAAATTTGGCCTTCAAAGTGTGTTATACACGAGTATATATGGTCATTCATTAAATCAGTTACTATATGATTTAGTTGGATCTTTTTCTCTTGTATTTAGGGAAGCTTAAAAAAAATTTTCACTTTCCACTCATAGAAGTCCTGTTTTGTAGTCACTCAAGAGTTGCCTTTATTTTTAGCCTTATTTGTTCCATTGACTCATGGTGTTGTTCTTTTAAAGAATTCCTGAACTTGCAGAACAAGAAGTCACATGGAGTGAAGTTGGTCAAGTATGGTACATATGTGATTGAGGTGACATTTTAAATTTTGCCAAAAATTCCCTCACTGGTAGAGCACTCTACAATGGTGAATTTTGAAGAATGCAGCTGTGCAGCTAGGAATTTGTCCTATTCTTACAAACTTCATCTCTCGGATGTTGAAGGACCTCCAAGTAAAATACTTGGTTCATACTGTTTTCTATAGTATGCCTAATTATTTCTACTTGCTCTACAAAATCCTGTTGAATCATTTGTGTTGAAATAGTGATTTGCTCTGCAATCTGCTAATAACAAAGGCTGATGTTTCTCTTAGCCTGCAATCTTCATGGCCAGGATACCAGTGTAAATTTGGTCTATTAGATGTTTCTTAATAATTAGTGACTTTTTCCCTAAAAAATCCACCTTATTGGCTGTCAGACACAGTACGTGGCATTTTTATGTGTGTTAGTCCTATGAGTGTGTAAATGTACTAAAATATAAATTTATGATGTATAAAACCAACTTCAGGTTAATTCAAGTTACAGTTTGTTATTCAAATTTTCAGCATCCAATTTACCCTTGTTTGTATGGAATTTCTGGTTAATCAACCTCCTGGGTTATTATAGCCATTACTCTTTTCACACTGAACACAAACACAAGAGGGGAGGGAAACCTGGTGCCAGCAATAGCCTACTCTTTAAAAAGAGCACCAAGGGGGCCAACTGCTTAACATCCCTTCCAAAGGAGGGAGCGCTGACTTTCACAGTCTCCTCATATCACACAAGTAGGGACAGGACGATCCCAGATTGAAAAATCAGACTGCTGGTTTCAAACCTAGGACCACTGCATGGAAGGCCAATGCTCTAGCCACTCAGTCACTGCCAACCTCCAATTTACCCTTGTTCTCTATAATTTCAAATAATACGAACTCTAGTGTATTAATGCATATAAACAAAGTATCAATTGAAATAAGAATGGAAAATTTTAGTTTGTTCTCAGTTTGAAATAGTATAAATGGGACATATCCTTTATGAACTGACTCTTTTAGTCAAAAAATGTATGTGTATTTGCATCAGAAGTTATGAAATTCAGTTGAAGTAAAAGGTGCTTTTTTATTGAAGATTCATTTTTGGCAAATAATTTTCACACAAACTTATAAAAGTTATTAAATTACTTTAACACATTTTTATCTGGTTGTAAATCAAGTTAATACTGATATGCCTAAAAAATTATTGACTGCATTTGTTTCAATATTTCCACTATTTTAAGTACATATTAATATTAACTGTAATATAAATCTTATGTCAACTCAGAGTTGTGTTGCCAAATAATTATCTATAATGAAGGATTTGGTAATGGACAGCTGTAAGAAACAATTTTATTCTATTTATAGGTTAAAAGAACCAGTTTCAGCTTTACATCATTTTGATGAATTTTGTAAGGCTGTACATAGTTTTGAAGCCAGTCATCTCCTTGGAAGAGCATATAGATGTCTGGGTGTATACCACTTGGTTAATGTAAGAGCATTAGCAATTTATGTAATAGTGATAATATTAATAATAGCCGTTGTAGGTTTTTTAAATCAGCATTTTTTGAATGATAAATTTCAGTGTAATTTTTTTGTTGCTGCTAACAATACATCTGCTCTTAACAGTAATTATATTATCGTGAATTTTTAAGTAAAATATATAAAATTTAGTAGAAACATGTGCTATGTTGATATTTTCTTAAAAACTGACAATATATACTGTATTAACCTGAATGGAAGACAACTTCAAATTTAAGATGACCACAATAAAAATCAAGGATTATTCAGAAAATAAACTTTTATACCAATTTTAAAAATAACTTATGGTGATAACTTTGTGTCATCCACTAACACTGTCAGCATTACAGTAATGAGCATTTTTCATTCTCTGAAATTTTTATAATTGGTTTTTGTACCTATTTTGTTAAATGTGTAATTGGATGGAATGTTGAAATAAATAGGTGTCTAGTCTGTATTACCCATTTTGCTGAGAAGGTAATTATGAATTTTCTGCAATGCAATTACATGCTTCTAGAAAGCGCTAATCTTATCCGAGTGATCATGATAATTTATGACCTTTCAGTTTAGTGATTTCCTACGACACTGGTTTTCCATCTATTCTTTGAATATGCACAAAATTTGCAATTTCTTCTTCTAATTCATGAAAAAGATCTCGTTTGAGTGTACTTCATGATTTCCTTAGAACCTTTGAGTTTCTGTTTTGCTTGCTTCCACCTTCATACCTTTCCTTTCATCACATTATGTTTCCTCTCACCCTCACAGTTGTTATTTTCTTCAGCATAATGCACCACCACTAGCTTAAAATTACTATAAAAACTTCGTCTTATACTTTTTGGTATGTTCCCTTTCACAGTGGTGCCTTTCTTCTCTACAGTCTTCTCTTCAGTCCTGAGATTTGGGGTAACTTATTTAAACTGCTAAAAATAATAACTACTCACTTCACGTTACAACTTAACCAAGTTTGTAAAAGACGGAAAGGCTGAGAAAAAGATTGTTGACTTAGCAGCTAACTTGTGATGGAGAGAAAACACCAGACACTACTGGTCTAATTGGCATACCGTAAATACCCGCATATAATGCGCACTTTTTTTCGAAATATTCGAGTTAAAAATTAGGATGCGTGTTATATGAGGGTACATAATCTTCCTATTTTCATTTGACCTCATATTTTCACAATTTCGGCAGAGTAATTACTGCCCAGGTATCCTCATATTTTTATTGGTGATTTTTATGAAAAGTAAGATAGAAAATAGTAAGACTGAATTCAGTATTTATTCATTTTAAAAGCCAAGAAATTCTTTGTCACTGGATCATTCTTCTTCGATGTTATCGGAATCGTCATCTTACGCATGACGTCACCCTACACTGGCGCCCAGCCTGGTGGTGAGGTTATTCCTTGGTGAGGTACTGGTACTACTTACAATTAGAAACAATGGCTGCTGATGCCTTTGAGTACGCTGAGAGTTGATGCTTCTTGTAGAACTAAATAAAGTTATCTTTCCCTACCTTTCTCTCAGCATTCATACGTGATTTATTCTTGATTCTTCGAGTCTGTAGTTAATTATGGTTATTTGCAATCGTGTTTACATGCTCCTGAGTGTTCTCATAAGGGTAAAACTGAAGGTTGGGTGAACCCGTCCACCTCAGACGTGACAAAAACGTATGTAAAAAACATTGGATTATCGTCATTCCATTTTATTAGCTCAAAGAATGTCATATGCCATACTATGAAATTAATATAATTCGATTTATTGTGTATGTCCTAATATCACCTTGTAAGTAAACATAAAATATGTAATGATTGAGTTAGCTGACGTTCTTTTGGAACGTTATTCGAAAATTTCATTTCGCACTTTCATTATGTTACCGATACATAATACCAATGATTCGATCATTGCTTTAGAACACATTACACCATCTACTTTATTCTGGAACGGTAACGCTAAAAAAATTGGTGTGCACTATACGCGGGTATATAGAAAAATCATAAATTACGAGGCTGAAAATCCCCCTGCGTGTTATACAGGGGTGCGCATTATACGCGGGTATTTACGGTATTATTTTTATGTATCTTTGGTAATCCATAACACCTTGGAGGTAGAGAGTTCATAGTTATAACACCAGGGATTTCATTGTTAGACAATAGAGAAGAATTTGAAACAACGTTTTTACATTATTTTGAAGGTTAAGGGTCAGGTTGTAAGAAAGCCTTTTAATGTTGCTGTTAATGAAGTCACTGCACTTGGACACATAATCAGGTTTATCAAATATTACTACATAATTATCTAGATCAGCTTTGATAAATTAAATTTTCCACTACCACCATTTCCTGTATCTTGGTTCCCTTTCAAAATTATATACAGACTTTAATTATTTTTTGTTTAACAGTGATTTTTACCAACAAAGTAGAGGCCTAGCAATGGGCTCTCCTATTTCTACTTTCTTAACAGATATTTTTATGGACAGTCTAGAGGATAAAATTTTATAATTGAATTCACCTTTTGTAAATGATGTTTTTTTCATTGTTTAGATATGTAGATGATATTTTTTGTATTTGGAGAGGCACCACAAGGCAATTGGATTTGTTTCTAAACATCCTGCATTCACTTCATCCTTGCACCAAATTTACTTATGAACTAGAAACTAATCATAAGCACAATTTCCTTGACCTTTCTTTAACAACTTTTTATAGCAAAATTAATTTCTCCATCTATTGTAAACCCACCTACACTGATCATGTTATACATGCTTCCTCCAATCATCATCACTCACAAATACAGCCTTCCATTCTTTACTCAGCGGACTCTTTAATATTTCTCTATCCCCAGGAAACTTTTCCTTAGAATTAAATACTGTCTCACATATTGCAGGAAAAAAACTGTTATTCCACACTCTTAATTTCAAAATTGCTTCGTCAAAAACAAATAAACATGGCCATCAGCTCTTTGTATTCTTCCCAGCCTTCTCCAACCATCAACAAATATCATTGGCACAAATAGTTTTTCATGGGCCATTTATCTTACAAAATTGCTAATCTCTTCCCTAAGGAATGAACCATGCTGGCCTTTTACAACAAAGTAAACCTCAGCTTACTTCTCAGCAATAGTAAGGACAAAGTTGATGTTATTAAGAAATCTGGTATGTTCCTTTTAAAGTGTAACAACTGCAATGGTATTTACATTTCGACTTTACAATGTTCACTTTCTTCCTCCCCCATAGCACTTTCTATCCTCTGTTCAGGACTTCCCCTTCATCACATCCTCCCACCCACTATTCAGCATTGACTCCTATTTTCATCTCCCCCATCTTCTATAACCATTTGAGTGCAATGCCGATTTTGGTGGGTATGCCCAATAGTGCCATGGCTATTTCAGCAATTTTGCATCAATCTCTAAGAAAAATGACGTACATGCTATTTATTCATATTCTTGCGTGATTCTTTCCGTAATTGCACAAATGATTACAGATATTAATTATATTAAGGGAATATTAGAGTTCATCTTGTGACTTTTTGTTTAAAAAATTTTGACACATGTATAGGTGAATCAGTGTACCTTGAAACCAAATAACTTGGGATCTGACTATATATAGTGGTAATTTCAGGACAATGGGCATTAAAAAAATATAACTTAAATTTTAAACTTTGTATGTTCCTGTAACTGTTTTTCACATTAAAAAATAATCTTTTTAAATTTGAAAGGATAATCCTCAAGAAGCAGCAAATCACCTTGAAAGAGCTTTTAATGAGTACCACTTCCTGAAACAAAAGGAAGATGGTATGATGCACCCAATTATTGATCAACTTCAACTACTAAAAAGAAGTGCAATGAAACCTCAGGTAATAAAAACCAAACAGTTACTTAAAACAACGTCACTTTTCCTAATACACAGATTATTCTTAAAGTAAAGCAATAGTTTCAATTTATAAACTTAATTTTTACTTTCTCCATACGTAGTATAGGGGAATGTATTCTTTCATGAAAAAGTAGATTTTGAGATTTCAATGGAAATACATGTTTTAAGGTCCCCTGAACATGTTTTGACCATTTTCTCCATGATGTCTGTGTGTGTATGACACATGTGGGTGCTCTAACTCAAAAAATATTAATCAGTTCCATGCAAAATTTTATAGTTAATATTTTTATAAAAGTCGCAAGAATAAATTAGTTTTTGGTAAAAATCGGTCAACCGGAAGTGGGTGTTTATTCTTGTCACTTATCGGTTATTTTGAAATATTTGCTTTAATATTTGATAAGTGTAAAAATGTATTGGAGTAAAAATTGTAGGAAATTTTATTTTCTGCAATCTTTGTTTGAAACATTTTCCAATATAATGTATTGTTTGAGAGATATCTTTTACTTTTAGCTGCCACTACCACGCCACCTACCAACGACTATTGCTAACAATTGATGCTTAGTTACATCTTAGTAACGCTCCTTTTTATTTTCTTAATTGTTGGAGCTTTGTGGCTATATCCAATATCAGAAGGCTATGGTTTGAGTGTATTTCTGTTCTTTCTAAAGTCTAAAAATTTCTCTCAGTTTCTTAAAATATTTATTATTATGTAACCTAAGTATTTGGAATTTTTAGAAATATTACAGGTATGGATAAAGTCATGTGGAGGCCACATCAGATTTTTTAATATATATTATTGATGTTTGTTTGGCCTCAGATTGTTGTTCTTTTATTGATTTTTTAATAGCAGTTTAACTTAACACATTCGCTGTGTTAGGATAATTTGCGTGAATCTCTGGTGACGGATGACTTTTATGATTAGGTTCTTAACAGAAATGCTTGATTTAGACATTATTTGCTTAAAGAAATGATGATTATAAAAAGTTTCTTTACAAGACAATAATTTTCTTGGCTTGCTAAGAGGCCATCTACCACCATAATTTGAGATATGCAACCCACACAACAACTTTATTTCCGGGTATTCCGTTACTAAGCGTTTTATAATTCACTCCCATTAATAAGAATGGTTTCTCATTCTTAAAATTGCCATTTTGGTAACTTTAAATTACTTTTGAGATAAGAAATTAATGAATATTTGTACGGGTATCCTTTTTCAAGTAATTTTTTCTTGCATCCAACATTTAGCTTTCTTTAGATTTTGATCATATCCTTCGAATCCTGAGTAATATTTCATTACTAATTTTAAAGAAGGAAAAATATTAGGAAATTTATTGAACAAAAATTTTATTTGATATTTCATATAGTTTCGAATGGAATTTCAATCTTTTTGAAATATCCAAAGTATAATAAGTAATGCATAACGAATTCCTTATATGTTATTGCTTGACAAATAAAGTTATATGGCATGATAATCTTAGAAAAATACATACAAATAATGAAATAATCAAGTAACATTATTCATTTTTTTATTTCAGTACATTGCAGAACAACATTTTTCTTAGCATTCATCACTTAACAATAAGTATAATATAATATACAACATCAAAAAGGTTCAAAAATTAGATACTAGAATAGAAACAAGACAATAGTTAAACAAACACCATAACAAATAAGATTTAAAAAATATTTTAACATCTTATCACATACCGTAAATACCTGCGTATAGTGCGCACCCTCGTATAACGCACAGGGGGGTTTTCAGCCTCGTAATCTATTATTTTTCTATATACCTGCGTATAGTGCGCACAGATTTTTTTTAGCGTTACCGTTCCAGAATAAAGTAGATGGTGTATCGAATAACGTTCCAAAACATTGTTTACTTACAAGGTGATATTAGGACATACACAATAAATCGAATTATATTAATTTTATAGTATGGCATATGACATTCTTTGAGCTAATAAAATGAAGGAATGACGATAATCCTATTTTTTACATACGTTTTTGTCATGCCTAAGGTGGACGGGTTCGCCCAACCTACAGTTTTACCCTTATTAGAACACTCTGGAGCACGTATCACGATAGCAAATAACCATAATTAACTACAGACTCTAAGAATCAAAAATAAATCATGTATCACAAGGCCGGGGGCCGGTGTAGGGTGATGTCATGCATAAGATGCCGATTCTGATAACAACATCGAAGAAGAATGGTCCAGTGACGAAGTATTTCTTGGCTTTTAAAATGAATAAATACTGAATTCATTCTTTTCATATCTAATTAATGAATGTTTGTAGAATTAATTAATTAATTATTATCTATCTTACTTTTCGTAAAAATCACCAATATAATTATGAGGATACCCGGGCAGTAATTACTGTGCCGAAAATGTGGAAATATGGGGTCAAATGAAAATAGGAAGATTATGTACCCTCGAATAACACGCATCCTAATTTTTAACTCAAATATTTCGGAAAAAAAGTGCGCATTATACGCGGGTATTTACGGTAATTCAGCAAGAAAACATAAAATATTCTATACAAAACGTAAAAGCAGATGGATCTAAAATATAATACAAAACTTTATATAAAAGAAATAAATATTCAACACACATGCACTAGAAATATAAGCAAAAAAAAGCATAAATCTTTATAAAAATCTGATGTGGCCACCAAATGATTTTCTCCATACATGTAATATTTCTAACAATTCCAAATAGGTTAAATTATAATGAATATTTTAAGGAACTGCGAGAAATATTTAAAGACTTAACAAAGAACAGAAATAAACTCAAAACATAGCCTTCTGATATTGAATATAGTCAGGAATCTCTAATGATTAAGAAAATAACAAGGAGCATTACTAAGACATAACTAAGCATCAATTGTTAACAATAGTCGCCGGTAGGTACTGGCTGCTAAAAAATTATTTTTTATATATCTCTTAAACAATGCATTATATGGGAAAATGCTTCAAACAAAGGTTGTAGAAAATTCAATTTTCTACAACATTTATTCAAGCATTTTTTACATTAATCAAATATTAAAGCAAATATTTGAAACAAACTGATGTGACGAGTAAACACCCACTTCCAGTTTAGTGATCTTTACCAAAAACTAATCAGTTTTTGTGACTGTCATGAAAATTTTCAATATAAAATTTTGCATTGACCTGATTAATAGTTTTTGAGTTCGAGCACCCACAAAAAAACTCACATTCCCACACACACAGACACCATCAAGACAATGGTCAAAACATGTTCAGGGGACCTCAAAATGTGTATTTCCACTGAAATAGATTTTTTTCATGAAAACAATACTTTCCCCTATACTATGTATGGAGAATGTAAAAAACGAAAGATTCAATAGAAAGATTGATGGAAAGAGGTAAAAAACTTAATGATATATGTTATATAAAAAAAATATTCATTGAATAATGAAATAAAAAGGAAAATATCATAATGCTAAATTTGATACAAATTAAATAATAAAAATATTCAATAAAACATTGGAAAAAATCTGATGTGGCCACCACATGAATTTAAATTTCCTACAACTTTTATTCCAGTACATTTTTACATTTATTAAATATTAAAGCAAATATTTCAAAATAACAGATAAGTGACAAGAATAAACACCCACTTCCGGTTCACCGATTTTTACCAAAAACTAATCAGTTCTTGAAACTTTTATAAAAATGTAAACTTTAAAATTTCGCGTTGACCTGATTAATAGTTTTTTAGTTAGAGCACCCACAAAAAAGCTATCACATACACGCATACACAGACATCGAGAAAATGGTCGAAACATGTTCAGGGGACCTCAAAATGTGTATTTCCGTTGAAATCTCAAAATCGGTTTTTTCATGAATACAATCCTTTCCCCTATGGAGAAAGTAAAAATATATACCGCATTACATTCTAGTGTATTCTGTCAGTCAAACCGACTTCTTACATCTTGTGACTTTTATAAAAACGTTAAATATAAAATTTTGCATTGACCTTATTAATAATTTTTGAGTTGGAGCACCCACAAAAAAAACTCGCATTCGCACACACAGACATGGAGAAAATGCTCAAAATGTGTTTTCCATTGAAATCTCGAAGTTGATTTTTTTCATGAATGCAATACTTCCCCTATACTACGCATATGGAGAAAGTAAAATGCATATGAAAAATCATACAATATTAAATAAACTGTTGTGGGCAACACATGACTTTCTCCATATTTATATGGCAAATTACATGTTGTTATCTCTGGGATCGTTGTCAATATTTACTTTCAGTTGACAATTAAGAAAAGGAAAAGGAGCGTTACTAGGACGTAACTAAGCATCAATTGTTAACAATAGTCTCGGTAGGTGGTGTGGTGGTGGCAGGTCAATACATAAGATATCTTTTAAACAATGCATTATATGGAAAAATGTATCAGACAAAGGTTGTAGAAAATGAAATTTCCTACAACTTTTATTCCATTACACTTTTACATTTATCAAATATTAAAGCAAATATTTCAAAATAACGGATAAGTGACAAGAGTAAACACCCACTTCCTGTTGACTGATTTTTACCAAAAACTTATCAGATCTTCTAACTTTTATAAAAATGGTAGATATAAAATTTTGCATTGAACTGATTAATAGTTTTTGAGTTTGAGTGCCCACAAAAATCTATAACATACAGACAGACAGACACAGACATCATCAAGAAAATAGTCAAAACATGTTCAGGGGATCTCAATACATGTATTTCTGTTGAAATCTGGAAATTGATTAGTATTGATTTTATGAAAAAAATCGACTGAGATTTCAACGGAAATACATGTTTTGAGGTCCCCTGAACACGTTTTGACCATTTTTTCCATTATGTCTTTGTGTGTATGTGACAGCTTTTTTGTGGGTGCTCTAACAAAAATTATTAACCCTTAGTTAGTCACGTGAAAAAAAGTTCCATAATTAGTCGCGTGGGGTCAATATGACCCCAAAATAATTTCTAAAGATAAGCAATAATATATTAATTTATTTATATTTTACTGGAAATAAAATCAATCTTACATTATAATACAATTATTTATTAATAATTTTTACAATAAACATTGATTAAAATAACTTAAAATATTTTTTTGTATTTTCTAATCACTTTCCCTCTCCCCACATTCAATGCACTTCATTATCATATGGTCTTTGCAAGTAAAAGCTCCACAATTTCCACATCTAGTGGACACTTTATTGTCCTTATTTCTTGGGCAATGTTCGCATCTTCCTGTTGATAGTCCCGATCCTGGTGATGGACCTTCCTGCGCAAGTCCCTGTTGAGTGCATATGCGCTTTCGGAGATGCCTAGATATAAACTGACTCTAAGACCTCAAAATCTGTAGATCCTTTATTAATTCCTTCGATAATGATTTCAAGAAATTTCGCCTTGTCATTTCCTTTTGAACGTTTTGTTTATAAACAATAAAGGCATTTATGGCAGAAACGTTCAGCTAATAAAAAACACAGCTAACGGCCATCTTTTCGTTCTTCTGCCAACATTATAAGCAGCGCAGAGCTGATCGCACTTTTTGTTGCATTGTTGCATGAAGATCGCGTTGAGGGCTTTATTAGTGATAGGACTATTTTTGCGGAGATCACTCACACTTGTGGGTTAGACATCGGTCGCAGCAAGGTCACTTTCCGGCCCCACCTACAGCATGAAGTAGTTTATGGCTGCCCCCAACAAGCAGAAAGATTCAAGCTCACTTCTGCTGTCACCAAGGTTTGCCCTCGATGGGGCTTTGGACAAAAGTTGCCTCCTCAAGCGACCCAAGGGGTTCTTGCCGAGGTCCAAGCGCGTCCTCCCCTATAAGTGTGAACATACTTGGGACTTCTCCATAGAAACCCCAATGAAAATAGGATTTTTATATTTTGGTCTAAAACGTCCCAACCGTGACCATCATGCGACCGGTAGGAGATCCAAAAACTTTGAAGATTGCCGATCTCATTCGTGTTCATGCTTATTCCGAAAAATAAGGGAGAAACTCGTGCTAAAAAGGGTGAGCGGTAATGAAAGGCAAACCGCTTTCTTTTATCCTTTTTGCACATGGATACTAAGAGCTTCATCCAATGAGGGTGATAAAAAAGCTGCCAAAAGTCGCTAGAAAGATGTTCCATTTTTGAGAGTATTTCACAATAATGACGAAAGCATGTGATAAATAATTACTGTACAGAAAAGGGAATAATATGGATGTAGTTCAATTATAAAATCTAGAAAATAGTTTCAAAAATCATGCATCGGTCTTGATAGAATACGTGGAATTCTGCGTCAAAGAAGTCATCCTCGGGTCAATTCTTCGACAGCAATTTCTAGAGAGACCACGTGTGTTTGTTTGTGACTTTTATTGCGGGTAGAAAACGGTTGCATGTGTGCGGCCGAAGTAAGAAAACATCCGGAGAATTCCGAAAAGAGGGAAAAAGGTACATTGGAGGGGGGAGAGGGGAGGGGGAGATGGGAGGAAGAAGGGTAACCAACCTATAGTGAAAATTAGAGAAGTAAAAATGTATCATAGGAGAACTAGTGTTAAAACAATGAAATACTGCTTATCAGGAAAATTATTTGTATTTCTGATGTGATAATAATAATCTGTATTGCGTTTAACCCTTCTAGACCAATAGAGAAAAAAGCAACAGGTAGAGAGATGTCATAATAAAAGCAACTTTTTTAACCTCATATATACATAACAAATGGATACACACCAAAATAGCACATTAAAATAGTTTAATTTTCTCAATAATTACAATATTTATACTATATGTATAAATATAAAAATATCAAAAATAACAAATTAAAAAAAAAACAAAGAAATGCTAATTTCTCTTCTAGAATGTCAGTTTCGAAGGTAGAACAAGTTTGGGTTAGATTGACAATACATTTCTTTAGACATTGACGAAAAAACATTGCTTGGGGTCATATTGACCCCACGCGACTAATTAAGGGTTAATCAGGTCATTGCAAAATTTTAGATTTAACATTTTTATGAAAGTGATGAACTGATTAGTTTTTGGTAAAAATCAGTAAACCAGAAGTGGGTGTTTACTCTTGTCACATCAGTTATTTAGAAATATTTGTTTTAATATTTGATAAATGTAAAAATGTATTGGAATAAACATTGTAGGAAATTTTATTTTCTACAACCTTTGTTTGAAACATTTTCCCATTGTTTAAGAGACATCTTATATCTTTAGTTGCCACCACCTACTGACAACTATTGTTAAAAATACAGACAGACACACAGACATCATCACGAAACGTGTTCAGGGAACCTTAAAAAATGTATTACCGTTGAAATCTCGAGTTCGATGAAAACCTTACTTTCTCATACTATGTGTATGGAGAAAGTAAAAAGTACTGGAATAAAAGTTGTAGGAAATTTAATTTTCTACATATAATGCATTGTTTAAGAGATATCTTATATTCTTAGCTGCCACCACCATGCCACCTACCGACGACTAATGTTAACAATTGATGCTTAGTTACGTCTTAGCTCCTTTTTCTTTTCTTAAATGTTGGAGCTTCGGGCTATGTTCAATATCAGAAGGTTACAGTTTGAGTTTATTTCTGTTCTTTATAAAGTCTATAAATTTTTCTCAGTTCCTTCAAATATTTATTATCATTTAACCTATTTGGAATTTTTAAAAATATTACAGGTATGGAGAAAGTCATATGGTGTCCACATCAGATTTTTTTATTTTCTTTGATGAAACTTCTGCTGAATTTCCTTTTCTATTAGCTCTTAAAGTCCCAGTACAATATGTCTCATTGTGAAAGAGTTCTTCAGCCAGTTGGACACTCATGTAATAACTGTCTATAAAAATTGAATGATTAAGTTATTCAATACATTATAAAGAGTCTGAAAAGTTGACTCGGATAAAAGGCTATGTAATGAATAGGTTTTTGTTTTTCTTTTAGTATTCTTCATTCCCTGATGACAAAAACTTGAGTTTGGAGTATGAAAGGTTAAAAGACAATGAAAAAGAGATATACAATCCAGCTACAGGAATAGAATTAGAACAAACAAGAGTTTTAGGAGCTATTGCTAAAGGGCTTAAGGTTAGTGGTAAATTCTCTGTAGTTAAGTTATCTTATACCCTGCATGAAGATAGGTAATGTTAAAATAGTCATGTTTATTGTATTTCTATAGTTTTCATGAAATGTTAAATTGGTGAATTTTAATGTTTCAAGCCTCAAATTTTAAAGTCAATGTAAGATGTCTCAACATCTTCACTTCATCTCAACTGTTTCAGTAAATGCAGTAGAAATGTTCTTAAATATAATAACAGAATAGTTTCCTTATATGAATTACAGAAATAAATTTATTTCACTGATAAATGAAATACATTTGCAAAATCTATAAAATATATCAACATTTTAACAGTTTATTAGTCAATTATTCCTAAATTTTTTATTCAAAGCATCTGCCATTATATGCTGAAATTGTACTTAAAAGTTCTGTTAGTAATGAATGTATGAACATTTTAATGGAATGGAGAGGAACTGGAAAACCATTTTGGAGTGAATCTTCCTTGGAAAAAATATCTAACACTTTTTCAATGGAAGAATATGTCATAACCTCTCCTGTCATGAGTATTTCATCTCTTGCATTACCAGCATTTTCATCTACTGATGAATTAAGTGATTATGCAACAGAAGATGACATAAGATATTATTCTCCTCAAAAGGTAAAGAGAATGGCTTTTTATTTTATTGTAAAAATACTTTAAATTTAAAAATTGACTCAACTATGATAGAACATTATACTTAAAATTTTAGGCACCAAGTACAAAAGCAAACGCGGAAGAGGAAAAATAAATTTTTGAGGATTTCACGACCAAAGACTTGAAGTAAAAATTTTATTCATTTACTCATTATTTTGTTCCTTTTTATCATTATGAGTATGCAATAAAAGCTTCCTTTTTCAAAAAATAATTTCCAGTTTACCTATATTCAGAGCTCCTCTGTATTAAGTCATTTCTTGATATATGCCTTTTATATGCTGTGATTACTCTGCTACTGTCTGCTAAAGCAGTGCTCTCCAACCCATGTGTCGCGACCAAGTACTTAGTGTGCCACAGAACGTTTGGAGTTTGAGGGTAGAATACCACTTTTAAATTCTCAAGCCATAAACAAGTTCAATGCACTGTGACAATAGGTTGCACTTCCTCGCCCAATTCCAATGAAGAAGGGGTAGGAGTAACAAACATGAGGAATGGAAAAATCTATCCTTCGAAAGGGTCTTTTGCATTGTTCTGCAACCTTCTCAGAAACCAACCTCCCAGAGAGACGCTGCAGCACTCCCTCACTGCAGGTAGCAAGAAGGTGCCCTGTTTATTGCCTCTTGTTTGATCTGCCCTTACTGGTATTTATTTCACTCTTCTAATTTGTGATGTCGCTATTCATATCCTTGCTACTGAGCTTGTTTCATATATCACCCACTTTCTCTATAATCCTTTCCTTTGAAAATGTACAGCATATTTTCCAGAGATGTTCTTGATAATCTTATGGTAAATCGCCTTGGTTGATCTTTCCTAGAAAGAACCCTAATCCGCTTCTTCCCACCACCAATGCACTGTTACAGTTCATTTCATATTTTATCTCGGAATTGGACAAAGCTGTTTTTGGTTCACTTTATTTTGGCTCGTCGAGAAAAAAACATCATACTACATCTCTAGCATTCTAGTGTGAAGGAAGAGCTATAACAGCGAGTTCTTTGGTGAGAGGAATTGTGCAAATCATCATCACCAATAGAGAGAAAGCAGTACAGCATTCAAGATCAACAAGGTAATTTTTTTTTTTAATTTATGCTTATCAGCATAATTTTTCCCTCTTTTGAGATGTATTATTTTAATAGTCCTAATGCTACATTCCGAGTTGTTATAGTTAATATAACCATGTATTGGCAGATAAATGTATATGTTTGTTCGGATATTGTAAAATATTCTTATAGTTGTCAACCTTTAAAGAGTTGTTCTACGTTGTCTAAGTTTGTTTACAATTAAAATTTTCAATTTAATAAGCCATGCAAAGTTTATGAATATTAAAGTTGATTATAAAAATGGTAATCTTGTATGTAATGGGCGTAAATATAATATTTCACTATGGTTTTAAACTGCATAAAATATTTTGTGGTAATGGTGAATCTTGTATTGAATGGGCATGTTTTTTGGATCTTTTCGGTAATAGCACCACCACTCAGAATAAGGATAGGTGGATAAACAAAGTCACATAAACAACAATTTTGTGATTTGGTATTAGGAATTACTGTGGCGACAAAGTATAAAATATGAATGTCCTTTTGAGAGTATTTTACGAAAAAAAATTGTTGGTTTCTCTACCAAAACTATGTAAAAATGAATATAAAAATGATACAATTTCGAATTTGGTGATTTAGTATTATTTAGTATCCTATAATTTTCTAGCAGAAATTCCCTGCATTGCATGGGTTTCTAATCTGTGGTTAAATACACGAAAGTTTTTTTTTTTAATTTTACTTTTTATTATTTACAAAAAACTGTTAAACAACATTAGGTAAATTTTAATAATAATTTTATTAAATATATTTCAAAATGGAATATTACGCATATATGTATTTTAATTTAATATTAATTGTATCTGTTATACTTGAAGGCATAGGCGTACCCAGGGTTTTTGTTTGGAGGGGGCCCACAATGATAAACACTCATTTCCATGTTTACATTTTTATATGTAAACATGCACACACACGCATGTATTCACAAACAAACATATACATAGGCAGTGGTATATTTAGAATGAAACTCATTGATTTAGTGTATGAAAATACATATTTTTAACAACACATTTATTATCCTGTGGATAAAATATATTTAATTTAAAAATTACAACATTTATACCATTACAGCCAAAAGAAAATATGTTGATTTACAAATAAAAAAATAAGTTGTCATAAAAAATACAAGGTCCCCAGCTAGCGCCTATGCATAAATCAGCCTCTGCATATAGGCATTCATAAAAACATATAAAATGAAAAACAATGTTGGTTACAAATTTATCTGTTATTTAGAACAAACATTCTCAGTTTCTCATAGAAATATGTATAGTAACATTGAATTTGAATATAAATCTTTCGATTTTTCATATCATGAAATTAATATTTATAGGTTTCGTTTACTAAAACATAAAATAAAAATAAATTGGGTAACACAATTACAATTTTATATCTAATCTTCGGTCTTTTTTTTGTAATTCATCTAATATGTCTTTGGGGAGCAATTCCATTTCCCTATAAATGTTGAGGAGTGCTAAACCATTCAGTCTTTCCTGTCCCATGGAATTACGCAAGTACGTTTTCATTCTTCTTAACGTTGAAAATGTTCTCTCTGCTGTGCTAGTTGATACCGGCAGAGTTGCAAATATTTTTAATAAATAATGAATGTTTGGATATATATTTTGATTGCATTGCATTAATGCTTCTAATGCATTTGTAGGGGGTATCCTGTTTTCGTACCGTTTTTGCCAAAGCTTTAGTTCACTCTCTAAGACTGAATCGCATACTTCCACGGAATAAAATTTTGCCAAAGTTGATAGGCTATCTACGTCTGATGTAAAACTGCATCCTTTTGGAAGGAGGCACATGAAGGATTTTAAAATACTTTTATGAGCCAAGAATCTCGTCTCTAATTGTGTCACAAGACAATCCAAAAATGGAATAAACATAGATCGCCTGTAATAAACTTCCGCTGATTCAGTAGGAATATTATTTCTATTTTTTTGATATTTCGATATCCTCGGCATTGTAATTTCAACCCCAAAATCTCCTACTTTTTCTGTTGCCTCTGAAAATATTTGCAAAGTTTGTATCAGCGTTTTCTCGGATACATTTTAGAGCAGATGTTACATCTTCAACGAGATGTATTATGGAAATTAAGTCAATGTTTTCACTTTGTAATACTCTACTTAATGGCAGCGTATAACTTTACAGTTTTTGTATACTATACAAAGACACCAAAAATTTTCCTTGGAATATTGCATTCTAAAGATTCTGTGCTGTAGATGAAGTATCTTTGTCATTCCAGTCACTTATTTCTTCGAGCACTAAGTAAATTGCATCTAAAAGTTCCACCATTACCATGACAGAATCATGACGCTCTATCCATCTAGTTGGGCACATCTGCTTCAATCGTAGATGCCTGCAATTGGGAATACACTCGCTAATTTTTTTTGATAATATATTTAATCGCTTTGAAGTGTTAAAAAAAGTGTATGATTTTTCAATAATTCCTAAGCAATTCCTTATATCTTCATTATTTGCACTGTTTCCAATGGCTAAATTTAAACAATGCGAGGTGCAATGTACATATAATGCTTGTGGGAGCTGTTGTTGTATATGTGCCTGAACACCTTCAAATTTGCCACTCATGGAAGCAGCACCATCATACCCCTGACCTCGAAGGTAGGAAATATCAATACCAAATTTTAGTAAACTATCTATAATGGTAGAAGCCAAACCTTTTCCACTAGTGTCGATAACTGGAACAAACTGGAAAAATTTCTCGCAAACTCTAATTTCCTTATCTACGTATCTTACGCATAATGTCAATTGCTCAGTTGTTGAAATGTCTGTTGTTCCATCTGCTAAAATAGCAAAACATTTTGCATCATTTACTTCTTTAACAAGTCTTTTCAGAATCAAATCATTACAAATTTCTATTATTTGGTTCTGGATGTTGGCGCTTAAATAGGTACTGTTTCGCCCGCATTGTTTAAAGTGATTTATTAAATCGGTGTCACCAGCTTCTAGCCTTGCTCTAAGGATTGCACGGAAATTACCTTCATTTTTCTCAGGCTTTTTATCAATGTTAAACTCTCCAGAATCCACATGACCTCATAGTGCAATACCTTGCTGTCCACATAACATTATAGTCATGATTATGGGTTCCAAGCGTTTCCGATTCTCAATAACTTGTTTCATTCTCATCGTATCGAGCTGTTTGTCAATAGGTATTCTTTTGCCTGTCATTATATCACATAGGTTTTCATAAGAACATAATGAATTTGAATGATATAACGCTTTTTCATGAGCTTCAAATGTTTCAACTGCATGTTTCCAATTATTGTACCCACTTGATGCGAGTTGACCTAAAGGTTGAGATTTACTTTTACCAATTTCTTTTGGCGCGAATAAGCAACAATATTTACAAAAACATATATCTAGTCTCGAATAAGCAAGCCACTCATATCTGTGCAACCATTGCAATTGAAATTTTCTTTTCTTTCCATTTTTTTCAGTCATATATGGAAATGGAAAAAGATCATCTGGTTTCCACAAATTCTGTATAAAATCCACTTTATCTTCATTTATAAGTAAGCTCTTGTAAGTCGCGATATCTGATTCAATTAATGTTCCAGTAGTGTTATTCGATGCAATCTGCAAGTTTTCACCCGTCTCGGGTGATTTTGATAGGACTATACTGTTTTCCAATTTTGGTTTTTTGGTCAAATACTTGAATATCATTCCTATTCCCGACTTTCTTTTATCATCCATTAGCCCTGTAAATATTTTTTGAATAAATTATTTCTTATAATTGTAATACTTAGCATGAGAAAAATTAATGCTATTGACTTAAAACTTTTAATTTTACAATTTTAAGTGAACTTTTACCTCGTAAATGTAGTGGCCAAATGAGACTAACACTTTTTTCAATGAATAAGAACGGCTATTCTGTGGAAACGTGACACCTGGACACAGCTTACTGAAAATATGCACAAATTTTAACCTTTGAAATATATAATAGTTATATTTTCAAATAAAAATTTACAGTATTTATTTTTCAACAGTAATATGGAATAACATATTCGCGGGCAGAATAATAAATAATTGAAATTCATATTATCATAAAAAATAATTTGGCGTGTAATATATGTAATAAAAATAATCAATATAGAAAGATTTTTCCAATCTTTGAATCCAGAATTTGAAATTTTGTTTTTAAAATCAGAAAATAACTTGCAAAAGAAGCAGAAAACACAGTCAAGTTTTTAAGAACAAACTAGCCAACGACGATCGATGAATTCACCATTTAAAAGTTTCCGGGTGTACAATTATACAGAAAAACGCCTATTACTCTCATTCACAGGAAAGTCAAAGTTACTATCCCTGTTTGGACCTTTATCAATTACAAAGACTAGCTGATTATCAATCAGAGGTATTGGCCACAGACCAATATCACTACAGTTAATTTTACATGATTCTGACTTTTCAAACCGAGTTTCTGTTAAGGATATAGATGAAGCTGATGTGAGTACTGGTAATTCTACTAACGGTGTTGTTTTAATGTGTTCTTCTAATAAATGAAATTACGATAACATTTTATTAAAGTTTTTATAAGTTTAATTCAAATTACTTTATCAAAATCATCCAGTTACATTACAGAAGGGTTTTCAGTCTCCTAAAGGACATTATTATTAACAACGAAAATTAAACAAAATTCCGCATCATAAAATAATTAGCTTTACTTACCAAATACTGCTAATTGGGTACTGTAAAAAGTGGCCATTTTGGGAAAGTATCCGGGAAAAAGAATTTGTCGGCAACCAAGAACTTCCGAAGCTGTTCCCTTCGTCTGTAGAGAAACACTTGTGATCAACGTAAAATGTTGAGATCAAACCATGAAAATTAATTATTTCAGAAGAATATCTTAATCACCTTTGCGTATTTTCAAACGAATTATCCGGTGTTCAGTCTAAACTAAACATACGAACTTGAATTATTGATGTTGTTTCAAAGAGAAACCAAATGAGACTAATCCTCTCAAATAGTTTCCCTCTTTCAAAAAGGACTAGGAAACATTCCTACATCTGGAAACTATTAAAGGGGTCGTTTCCTTTAGCCCATTCGTGCAGAGAAAAGAGAAAGACCCAAGTAAGGGACCCGAGACCCTCTCCCTCCTCCTACAGTCAACGTTCGGTCGGAATATGGGAAGGGATAGTAAGATATGCTTGAAGGAATGTGTGAGAAAAGAAACGCTTTTGGAATTTTGTGAAGAGCAAGTGTGGCAGAATTAATGATAATTCCATTTACTCCATCACTTATTTTTACAGGTCCTTATCTAGCACAGGTATGTAAATACTAGCAGCGGCCTCTGTAACTGGCGGATCTCTTGGAATTGGCGGCCCTAGCTGGCCTATGCAAAGTCCAGCCCTGCCCGTAACTAATAAGAAATAGTAGTATTGGAAAAACAATGCTATAACATATTTTGAATTAAATGTCAATGTGAACATTGGGAACCTTCAGATTTTGTGGGATATAAGTTATTTTAACAGCAATATTCGTCACAAAAATTCTTAAAACATCGTGAAAATGTTCATCAGCAAATTAGATTTTGCGAATGTCTTTCGTAAGAACTTTTTACGAAAATGTAATCGCATCCAAATATCGTAATCATTTGTGAGACAAATCGGCTAATTTTTGGAAAGTATTGCAGCATATAGAATCGAATAAAATTCCACTAAATCACTTGCTTCATATGAATTTTTACTTTCTCTATATACGTAGATAGAGAAAGTATTGTTGCCTTTTTCATTTCTCTCAATATATCTAAATTTCAAATGCAGTGTTTAAGCCACCAATACAGTTTATAAGCCACCTATACCGTTTTTAAGCCAGATATCTCCTTTTGTGAATCGAAGTAGAGTTAATACCATAATGGCATATTGCCATAATTTACAAGATATTCTTCGTTCGTGCTCACATAGCGTAAACGCACCTTTAAAAGCCGATCTATTGATCGATTCGACGTGTATTAAAAAATCAATGGCAGGAAAACAAACTTCCATTATTTAGGCGTATGTTGTTTCATGTCTCGAACACCTACGATGATTCTGTGATTTTAATATGCCAATAATTAATGTTCTACATTCAAATTTATTCCTTCTCGCATATAACGCAACGAATTTTGTTTAAATTGGTTGCCTAAATCCTCTTTCAAAACATGAATTGCCCAAATTTATTTTTGGGGGGGGCACGGGCCCGGTGCCCCCCCCCCTTGGTACGCCACTGCTTGAAGGTATCAATTATGAAATGAACCATTAGCTGTTGACCAAACCATAAACATAAAATGTATGTACATAGAAGATAACTTTGAAGAACTAATATTAAAAATATTTTCGTGGCTTCATGTAATACGTAAGATAGTAATTTAAAAAATCACGCTTTTGTATAAATAAATTCCGAAATAGAAAATAATTCTCTTTCATACTTTCGGTGGGATCAATTTGACAACTACACTGGTTTACATTGCAAGCACTTCTCAAGAAATAATAAAAATAAATGGCAATGTGTTCATCGTATGCCTTTCTCCATATACATATATTAACATTCAAGCTTTAGACATTTACATTCCCGGCACTGTGTGGTGTTTAAATATTTCTATACAGTCATGATAGTTTAGAAAATGTTGTTAACTAACACATCTACTACCATAAACATCATAAGGTTTATACATTTAGAGGTGTAAATTCGATAATTATGCTATTTTGCTTTACAAATAAATATCATAAAATAATTTTTTAAAAGCAAGTCGGTGTTAATAGGTAAATTGTATCAAAAACCCATGTATACTCATTATTTACTAAATTTAACTGATCTCTTCAATACACAATACCTAAAGAACATTACAATACAACAGTAATGAAACTAACAGGCGATGACATATTTTGCATTGCAGATGAATATCTGAAAATCAATGGGATTGAATGCGAAAACTGCATGAGTGTTTGTACAGATGAAACAGCTGCAATGACAAAAATTCAAAGGGTTTTTTTCGAATGTTAAAAACATAACCCAGGTATTAAAATAATAAATTGTTTCCTTCATCGCGAAACTCTCATGGCAAACTGCCTACTGGAAGAATTAAGGTAAGTTTAGGCAGACTGTAAAAATCGTCAACTTTAATAAATCAAGGCCTCTTAATTCTCGCCTTTTTTCAGTGCTATGTGAGGAGAGGGGGGCAAATTATAAACTATTACTTCTTCGCCCAGAAAGTCACTGGCTTTCACAGGGCTGAGTCTTATCAAGAATATATGAGTTGAAGGATGAGGTACAGTCCTTTCTTACATTACATAATGAAATGAAATATGTAAGGTTGTTACAAGCTGAATCCTGGGTTGAGAAACTTGCCTATATGGCTGATATTTTTTAATATCTTAATGAATTACATAGAAAAATCCAAGGTCGCGGTGAGAACATACATGCATGGACAAACTAAATGGGTTCAAATCTAAATTTCAACTTTGGAAAAAAGAAATAAAACATGGATCATTGAAGAAGTTCAAATGCACCAGCGACTTGCATCCTGGAAAGAAGCTGCCGACCATGATTGCTGAAAATTTGGACATTCACAGTTTAAATACTACTTCAACTTAAATAGCATCGAGAAGTATGACTGAATTCGTGATCCTTTTTCCTCATCTGTAGAAATACCTATTAATGAGTTCTCTTTAAAGGTTCGAGAGAAATTCATAGAACTCGGGAGGGATCATACCCTTAAACTTAAGTTGAACAATATGTCTCTGGATGAGTTTTGGCTGCATGTAATGAATGAATATCAAACTATTGCTTATTGTGTGATTGATGTGCTGTTACCATTTGCAATGACATATTTATGTGAATTAAGCTTTTCAGCTTTGACTCTTATTAGGAACAACAAGAGGTCATGTCTAAAGAACCTCGACCAGGAACTTCGAATAGCTTTGTCCACCATAGAGCAAAAGATAAAAAACTCTGTTTATCAAGACCAGGACAAGTTTCTCACTGATTTAATTATAATTTAATTTTTGGACTATATGACACTGGTGAAAAATAAAAATGCTTTTTATTTTAGTAAAATTGTCTTATTTTTCTATTATTTTGAAAATAAAATTATTCCAAAAAGAATGTGTTCCACTTAAGAGAAAAGGATTATAATATCATATACTGCTTTTTTGACTACTTTTAATAAAGATGTTCTACAAAATGTTGTATGAAATTTAGTTTGATGTGCTGCGATGACTAAATAAACCTCAAAGTATGCCATAAAATAAATAAGGTTGGAGACCACTGTACTCGAGAACATATCAAATTCCATTAGAAATTTTATACTGAGTAAATGTGTTTTGCTTCAGTTTAGTGAATTCACTTCATTATCTAACATGATCAGAGTTACGGCAAAGAATTTTTCCATCTGAGATAACTAGACAAATATGGTATGATTATCAGATATAATAATAAAATGTTAGTTTAAAGAAAAACATAGTCTTAATTGATCACCATTTATTACAAACTATGGAAAATTGTGCTATATATAAAATTGATGTGCTGGCCAAATGTGAAGGTAATATTCTCACCTCGGAGCACTGTTCTGGATGTGACAATGACTGGTTGTCAAAATGAATTAGCAACCTTTAATGATTAGATTCCTTAAAAGTTTTGCATTAGTGTGGCATTATAAGAGGTTAGAGGGCATCTTATTTGGAATAAGCATAGGAAAAACATCACCTAGTAATGGAATCGCACCCCAGATATGGATATGTGCCAAGGGAAATTAATTCTTAGTTGGGCTTTGTTTGATAATGATCTGTTATTCTTCAATCAAGAAGATTTAAACTGTTGTAATTTATAATAGTAATAGAAGTACCGTTAAGGCTTGCTTGTTAATGTTCATTTCTATTTTTTTAGGAGAAAATATGCCGAGTAATTCAGAAGAGATGACAGGAATAAAATATCACCCATCTATATCAAGAGTAAGTAGAATATCGAGAGAGGAAAATGTTACTATCATTTTTAAGTAATACACCAGTACACATCACATTCTGCCAGATAATCCTTTTCAGCGGAAATACTGGTAATACCCTTTAAACTTTTTATATTAGGTTAGTGGACTCTTTTATTTTAATGTTTTTAATCCATGATTTCATGGGGGATACCAGTTACTTCCCATTGTACATGTTATTGATAAAAAATTGTGCTTAACATGGCGGATCTATGGGGTTTCAATAGTTTAATCGATATATAGCACATCTGTCCAATCCATAGGTGGTGGGCTGGATACATAAGGAAAACACTATCTATACGTGCGATGTGTGCAGTGCACTCTGAAGCTTTAAATAATACGACTACCAAGTCCATGCATTGCACATTTAGCTATACAAGTCTCGAGGAAATTATATATGTTTAAGTTCACCCCTATTAATTTTACAAATTAAGTTTACCTAAAACGTTAAGTTTATCTGTTATCACGCTGTAATTTTTTCTGTAAATGTAGTCAGGTACGGATTTAAACACGGCTGGAAATGAAGCATGACATGGCCCTTCATAATTGCCTTTGTGAACCAAAATACTTTCTTTCCTGAAAAAAACTCCGGGGTACGTCTTATACCCTGGTGCATCTTATATGCGGAGAAATGCAGTAATTATATCTCAAGCCATCAGAGCATTTCATACCAGGCTAAGACCAACATTCCAATTGTTACCCATAACTGGCTAGAACTCGGAAAATTGTCTTATCTTCATCCTTAGTGCCTAGCTGTACCTTGTCATAAAAAACTTTCACACATTAAATGATCTTTCAGTTTTATTATTTGATTTCCTAATAAAATTTTGATTAATTTCCTCATCAGAAGTTTTGGTAATTAATTATTTAGATGCATAGATTAGATGGACAAGCTGCACAAAGTCAATTAAATTCCTCTTAATCGATAATTTTTGCATTTGTCACCAGTCAAGAATTTATTCATAATGAGACTCTATACGTACTCAATACGTTCCCACATCTGTCACATGAAATTGGCAGAGAAAACTTGGTTAATGTTGTGTAGAAAGGAAGAGAGGTGCTCTAAAAATATATAAAGAAACCATACAGAAACTGACTGTTATGTTAGCATAAGTAGCATTGGTAAATTTTTACTTTACCACTGAGAAAATGTATACACAGCCAGTGTAAGTTACTATAATTGACCTTCATTCAAATGTTACCTTTCACACTAAGAGTTAATCTCATAAAATATACATAGTACTATACAACACACCTAGTATTGCCCTCTAGTTTGATGAAAGCAGGCGTAACACATGAGTGTTAGTATAATTAAAAAGGAAAAGGATCTACAACTATGCAGTTAAGTATGCAGATTACACCTACAATTATCCTCGATTGGGAAGTACAACTATATCAATCCTAAGTTAGGGCTTATGCCTTGCTGATATACAAAGACAGAAAAAGCTTTTTTAAAGATAAAGCTAAGTGGAATCTATAACAGGAGAATAACTTATATGCGGCCAAAAATTTCTATGGATTATTGGGGAATATTGAAGAAAGCTGACTCCCAAAAGCTCTGATAAAATGCGTTAAACCTTTATACCCAATAGAGAAAATAAGTTGCTTGGCAGAGGAGGAGCTGCTTCACAGTGCATCTTATCTTGAACAACCGATGTACCGCATCCACTGTGCTCACCCTTAAAATTGAAAACAGCAGTGAGACTGTTAACGTGTGCACGTTTATGAATGATCCGCTGAGGTAGTGCACTCCATTCGTTAACCTTTGTTTTTTATGGAATTTCCCCAGAAAAAAATTCCAGGCCTATTCCATGATCATATCAAGCCTGCAAAAAAATAACCAGAAAACCATAGAATAATGTACAATAAACATAAAAGCAAGATGGGAGGATTTAATAAACATTTGCAAAAGATAAAAGTTCTAACAAATGAGGTAAAGTTAATAATTCAATCAACAAATTCACTGTCACAAGATACATATGAAATAAATGTCATATTTGTATATGTCTAAAAATACCACATGAGAAATGCATCAATAAATGTCTGTAACAAAACACACTGGCACCCGATTGCAATTTGTCAACAACATAGCAATAAGCATGCATAATACCAAGCGATACAGTAAACTAAAATGTCACACACTATAATTAAAATACCCTGTGTCAGTCAGTCAGTGAAGTCATGAAGCAGCCTAGAATAAAAATTCACTGTGCGAATACTAAAACCAATTGCCTAGTAAATAAACAAATCTATCACACATTATATTTAAAAGAGGGTCGCTCCATAAGAATAGAAACACAAGAATAGGCAACACCAATGAATTTGTCAAAGAAATCATGTCACCTGTCGCATCATATCACACAAGGCATAACATGTTAACAAACACATCCACACAACACTGTACGGCTGTACCACACACTACCCCATAGCGCTATGGGATCTCATTCACACCAACATGGGGTAACCCATGTTATTCTACATATTATGTAATTCGTCAATACATAGAAAAAGTCATAACACATAGCCTATGCGATTACACTTCTCATGTCATTATCACCAAAAACCATATTATATAACTTACATCTAATGTAAATAAATTAAAAACACCAATAATCTAAAGTATTAACAAGAATACCGAAAATTCCACAAAATACCACACCATACATCTTACACATAACCCATGCACAAGTGCATGCTTGACATCCTCTTGTCTGCATTGTGCTTTCTTTCTCGCACCACACCGATGCTTCACGTCGACCTCACCATCCTGGCAATAGGTGTCTTGTCCCTTGTTGCCATATCACTTGGTGCCCTGTAGCTCGCTCTTATCCCTCGATGGCCCAGGCTATCCTGTCCCTTGGTGTCCTCTCCACTGCACTGCCGCTCAGTGGTGCCCTGCCAATCAATTAAACCCTGATACGCTATATTAGAGGATTGGCTTTAATCATTTCTACCCGAATTAGTGTTTCTGAAAGGTTCAAGTGGCTGAATTATAAAAAATAAAGATTTTATAAATGTTAAGAAATTTTCTAGGATGTCACATCCTGGTAGTAGTAGTAGTTTAGAAGATCAGTCAACATTCCATGATTTGTAAAAGTTTGCTATAGCAGCAGGAATATTATGGAAAATCAGTAACAAACATTTTCTGAGACCATTTGATATCATTATATATAGACATTTCTTACAGAGGAGGATATAACATACATATATATATATATATATATATGAAACTGTGATGAGGAAAGCAAGGGGAAACTACCTCATTATATTTCCCATGATAGGCTGAAAAGCTGAAAATACCTCTATGGATCTTTCTGGGGTAAAATATTCCGGAGGTAAAATAGTCCCCCAATCGGATCTCCGGGTGGGGACTACCCTAGGGGATGCACAGAGGAAATGTAACATTAATAAGAAAGCAAGTAGTGAGAAATTAAAAATAGGCACATGGAATGTTAGGACTATGAATTCAGGGGGTAAACTAGAGAACCTAAAAAGGGAAATGAGAAGGAATAATGTAAGTATAGTAGGTCTTAGTGAAGTCCGGTGGGAAGGAGAAGGCGAGATAAATTCAGACGAATTTAAGATTATTTACTCGGGAGGGGAGAAAAAGGAAAGGGGAGTGGGGATTATAATGAGAAAAGAGATAGCTGAAAGAATTAGTAAGGTAGTGACAGTTAATGACAGATTAATAGCCGTAAAACTCCAGATGGAGCCAGTGGATATGCTTATAATTCAAGTGTATATGCCAACAACTAATGCTGGCGATGACGAAGTAGATGAAATCTATGAACAGATTATGGAGATATTGGAGGAGGAGGGAAAAGGAAGGATCACCACCATAGTAATGGGAGATTGGAACAGTGTAGTAGGAGAGGGACAGGAAGATAACATAGTGGGAAAATATGGACTAGGGAAGAGAAATGAAAGAGGGGATAAACTTGTGGAATTCTGCCATAGAAATAGATTAATTGTAACTAATACATGGTTTAAGCATCACCAGCGAAGACTTTACACATGGAGAAGCCCAGGAGACCAGAGACGATACCAGATAGATTACATACTAGTCAATGAAAGATTTAGAAATAGCATTAAAAATGTGAAAACACTACCAGGGGCAGATGTCGATTCTGACCACAACCTATTGGTGGCAAATATACAATGTAGACTGAAGAGCGTTAGGAGAAACATAAGAGTTAACAAGAAATGGAACTTAGAGGAACTCCTTAAAAACAAGGAGGCTATCATGACTGAGCTGGAGGAAAGGTTGGGGGAGAGAGCTGAAGAAAATAGGAAGAATGTAGATGAGGAGTGGAGATACATCCATAGCTACATTAAAGATGTAATGGAAAAGAAGGTAGGAAAGATAACGGGTGAAAGAAACAAAAAACCCTGGATCACAGCAGCCATGCTGCAAAAAATGGAAGGGCGGAGAAAGTGGAAGAACATAAACACTGAAGAAGGCAAAAGAAAGTACAAGGAGTTAAATAATGCTTTAAGAAGGGAAACAGATAAAGCAAGAGAACAGTGGATAAATGAAAAATGCGAGGAGATTGTTGAATGCGAAAGAATTTGTAGAACAGACCTCATGCATAGCAAAGCAAGGGAACTATTCAAGAAAAAAGCAAGAAAGATAGGACGTAAAGGAATCATGAACAAAAGTGGTAAAATAGTATCGGAGCCAGACAATGTAAAGAATGTCTGGAAAGAATACATTGAGGTTCTGTATGACAAAGAAGGAAAGCCAAGAAATATTGAATTAAATGAAGAAGAGGATGTGGAAGAAGATCAGCTAGGACCAAGTATTCTCGAGTCTGAAGTTAAAAGAGCAATTGATGACATGAAAAGAAGGAAGGCTGTTGGGAGTGATGATATACCCGTGGACGTTCTCAAGGTTTTAGGGTCTAAAGCAGTTAAGCAACTCACAAAATTTTTTAACCAAGTATATGATACTGGCATATGGCCTGAAGATTTTTTAGATGTTGTGATGGTACCACTGGAGAAAAAGAACAATGCAAAATGTTGTAAGGATTACAGAACTATTAGTTTAATTTCTCATACAGCTAAAGTTCTAACCAGAATAATAACCAAAAGAATTGAATGTAAAATAGAAAAGGAGCTGCAAGATAATCAGTTTGGTTTTAGAAGAGGAAGGGGGACTAGAGATGCTATAGGATGTATGAGGATGATGACAGAAAGAGCGCTAGAAGTCAATAAAGGTATGTATTTTTGTTTTGTAGATTGGGAGAAAGCTTTTGACCGAGTGAAATGGGATAAAATGCTGGGTATTTTAAACAAAATAGGAATAGATTGGAAAGATAAAAGACTGCTTAAAAACCTTTACTTTGATCAAAAGATTAGAGTCAGGGTTGAAGGAGAAGAAACAGAAAGTACTTCAATAGGGAGGGGAGTGAGGCAGGGTTGTCCTATTTCACCAGCGATATTTAATATTTATGCAGAAACAATAACAGAAAAAGTATTGATGGAAGAGAAAGGATTTAAGATAGGAGGTGAAAGTATTACCACCATTAAATACGCAGATGATCAGGGCTTAATAGCAGAAGGCGAGAAAGAGCTTCAGAGGATGACAGACAGACTAGTGGAGGTTGGCCAACAATATGGAATGAAGATCAATACAGAAAAAACAAAAGTCATGGTGGTTTCAAAGGAACATAAAGAATTAAATATAATGGTAAATGGACAAAAATTGGAACAAGTAAGTAGTTTCAAATATCTCGGCAGTATTTTAGCACAGGATGGAAGTAGTACACTGGACATCAGAAGTAGGATTGCAATGGCAAAAGCAGCATTTAACGAGAAGAAGGAGCTTCTCACAAGCAAGAAAATAAATTTAGAAACAAGGAAGAAATTAGCAAAATGCTACATATGGAGCATAGCTCTTTATGGTGCAGAGACGTGGACGGTAAGGAGAAAGGAGGAAAAATATTTAGAAAGTTTTGAGATGTGGGTATGGAGAAGAATGATGAAAGTGAAATGGACAGAGAGGAAGAGAAACGAAGAAGTATTAGAAATGGTGGGAGAAGAAAGGACGCTAATAAAAACAATCAGGAAAAGAAAAGCAAATTGGATAGGGCACATATTGAGAAGGCAGTGTTTACAAAGGACGATCTTAGAAGGAAAAATTAGTGGAAGAAGAGGAAGAGGGAGAAAAAGAATAGGAATATTAGATAATATAAAGCAGGGATATAATACTTATAGAGGTATAAAAGAGGCTTCTAGGGAGAGAGAGAAATGGAGGCAGCGATTCAGTTAAAACCTGTTCGGACAGAAGCATGATGATGATGATGATTATATATATATATATATATAATATACTAGTAGAAGGTGCTTGCATAGTGCAAGCGTTTCATCTCACCTTGAAAAAAACATTCATTTTTCAGAAAGATATTTCATCCTTACAAATATTTGTTTAATTCTAAATATTTCCTCTGGAGCGATTTTCGTTTTTCCCTTATGTAAAAATAATAGATTAAAACAATCCCCAAACTTTGCAATTTTAAGAGTTTTATACTTTCTCCATTATGAGGTACCAATGCTAAACATTTCTGCCAAATTTTAAAGTTGTAGCATTTCTATAAGTGAAATAATATTTTTCTAATTGTTTAAAATCTAAACATTTTTAACGGCCGCTGCAATATATTTATGGAAAGATTCAAATCTTTATTTGTGCAAATGCACTACTCTGTAAATAACTTGAAAATTTCAGCTTCCTAGCTCATCCCGTAGTACCTAAACAGTTATCTATTTGTTTAAATTTTAAGAATTTTTAACTTCCAAACAAATTAAAATATCAAAATTTCTATATTCCCTATTTCGTTTTTTCACAAATCCTACTTCTAAAAAAAATTTCAGTTCCGTAGCATATTCAGAAATACATAATTCCACCGCTTGAGCTACGACTATTTTAAAATTCATGTTATAACTTCATCAGATTCCTCTGTTAACATGGGATTTGGATGAGCTTTTTTTCTCAACATGATCAACATCCTTTTTGTCACCCATTTTTAAAATAACAGATGAGTAAAATCTTGCTAAGGTAGGAATAAAGAATACACCGATGTGCTGATAGCTTCAATTCAATGACTAATGTGGAGTTCAGCCGCTGACTGAACCCAGTCTATTTTCGCCTCAGATGCTTTTCAAGTATCCTGTATCACTTACCGGAAGTGCAGAATGTACAGTGATTTTTTGAAACATGATTTTACGATCTTTTAAAATTACTATTACACGAATATAACTTGAGGCTACTTAAGAAATTTCATTTTTTGGAAAAAAACACCGCATTATATTTGGGACAATAAGGTAATTTACATTGCAACAAATTTCAAATTAGTTTCAATTTAATTGCAAACTGTGGGAGCCAAGGGGCAGAATTTGAGTGGAAAGGTTTAAAACATGATAGCACAAAACTTGAACATCTTTTCAATAGCATTCATACTTGGATCAAATAGTATTCCCATATCTAGGTGTGCTGTTTATGCTTGGCTAGTGTGATTTACGTATGAGGTTTTGATATTTTCACCCAAAAGAGTTCATATTTCCGTCTCTAATTACTCGGTTCCTGAGTAGCAACTGTTTAAGCAAGTGCTGTTTCTGCCTCTAGGGGTGCTGTTCCTACTCTGCCACCATTTTTTAAATCTTCGCCCAAAAGAATTCGAATTTTTTGGCAAAGCTAAGCTGAAAAATGTTTAAAACTCCTGGGAATCGCATGCTACATTCTTTAAAAAAAATCGGAAATTCTAATTTAAATGGGCGCAAATAGCAGGAAAACTTAAAATGAAATAGTGTAAATACAGAGATTTACTTACATTGGAATCATAGGAAAATTGACAGGACCGAAATAAAATGTAAATAGTGGGAAACCATACATTCCAATGATATATATTGGGGTTTTACTGTATATGTTTTGGACCTTGTCTAATCTGAAAAAAATCCAACGCTGCTTTTGGGGTTCAAACCACTTCACCTCATCATTGCGTAAGATGAGTGATTTAGTCACCTCGGCCACCAGATCCTTGCTTTGGCGCTGCGATCAATGTGTATTTGAATTCGCGTAGGAAGCTAGACAAGCATCCATATTAGCAGCAACGTTAAACAAACTATTGTCATTGTTCAGGTGTAATAGAAGTCTCTTATTTTAATGTGGATTTGTATTGATATCGGCATTCCTACGTTTTTTTTTAAGGGATATTTCTGCTAATAATTGTTTTTATTAATTGTTATTATTATTGATAGTAAGTTTTAATTTATCTTAAAAACTATTTATCTTGATTCATTTAAGATTATTCTGAAAACTGGTTTCCCTATGAAAATGTCATTTAAGATGTCGTTGGTGAATTGTGATTGTTGCGATTACTAAGAATTTCATTAAGAATTACGTCTGAAAATCAAGGTACATACAAGTTTTTGATGAATTTATTATTAAATTCTTTTCGCTCCTTATAATATTGCCTTATACATGCATTTTCTTATTATTACATTATAATCACATTCATATTGCTCTACTATTAATAATCATTAATATGATCTCGAAATAGTTCACATTGAAAATTCATTTGAAGGCTACTTTAGATGACTATATTTGTTTATGTAGTTTGTGTCATGTGCATAATTTTATTTTTTGGAACTTCACTTGTGTTCTTTTTTACTTTTGATGAAATCTTTTCTAATTATAGATAGACTTTTAAGACCAGTTGTTCTTGCTTTTTTCTAAAAGCCCTCACATTTAAGTATCATTCTTTTTTTTACTATTTAAGCTATGCAATAATGTTGTAAAGAATGTTAATTTGAAGAAATTTAAATAAAACATTTTAAAGTGTTGTGTTGTAGCTGAGCAATTCTTCGGCTAGCTCTACTTATACAGTGGTTTTATATGGATGGTTGATGTGATGTTAGGAAGAGAACAATTTATTATTTTTGTCATTTAAGTAAGGTGACTAAAATATGAAATATTCAACAATTTCACTCCTGGTAGTATCTAAAGCTGAATTTCTCTGAACTAGCGGTATATTTTTGTTGATTTTAAGCAATTTGAATGGATGTCAGTATTTTCATTAATGAAACAAAAGATACTAGCAAACTTCTTCCTACTTATAATACCAAACATTCTTACATTTGTCACTGAGTTCTCTACTTCTGTCTGCCATTCTCACTACTATAAAAGATTAAAGGTTAAATAGAGAGACCCCCACATCACTCAACAGCTGTTACACTTTCGCAACTTTTTATGACCATGCAAGCAGAAAGGTTATCATAATTACATTACATACTCCTAATAAGTCATTTACAAATAGCATTCACTGAAAACATATTTAGTTTTCAGCAGAAATTCTATTGGTACAACATGCATCAAGTCAAAAAAATCAAAACTAATTTTGATAGCTTAAAATATGGGAGGAATATCTAAAAAAAAGCTATGAAAGCAATTCTGGAAAAGCTTCTCAGCATAAAATTCAAGAAAATAATTCCCGGGAATCGAGAGTAAGAAATATTGAGCAGGAATTCTGTTCCAAAACTCGAATTACACTATCATTATATATAGACATTCCTTACAGAGGAGGATATAACATACTAGTAGAAGGAGCTTGCATACTGCAAGCATTTCATTTCACCTTGAAAGAACATTAATTTTTCAGAGAGATATTTCATCATGAGAAATTTTTCTTTAATTCTAAAGATTTCTCCTCTGGGCGGGTTTTAGTTTTTTCATTATGGAACAATAATGGAGTAAAACAATCACTAATTTTTGCAATTTTCGAAATATTATACTTTTCCCACATTGAGTTAATAATGCCACACATTTCTGCCAAATTTTAAATTTATAGTACAATTAGAAGTGAAATAGCATTTATCTAATTGTTTAAATTTAAATAATTTTTAACGGACAAAATAACAATTTTATGAATAAAATGAAATGCTTAATCGTTTACATAGACTAACCTCTAAATAGTTTTAAAATTTCAGCTCCCTAACTTGCGGCATAGTTTCTAAGCATCTACCTATTTGTTTAAACTTGAAGAATTTTTAACTGCCAAACAAATTAAAATATCAAAATTTGTATAATCCCTATTTCGTTTTTTTTAAGAATTCTACTTATAAAAAAAATATCCACCCCATATGCCCCCCTTTCCTCCCATTAGTTTCCCTACGAACCCTAATGACTCCACTTACTCATCACCCAATCACCTTCCTCTTGGCCTAGATTTAAAAGTAACCTCCCTTCCTTCTTTGCCCCCCCCCCCCCCCATCCCTCATAATACTGTGTATATAAGCTCTTGATTTATCCTTTGTATTACTCCTGATGATGACACAAAGCATCTAAATCTAGGTAGTGTCTTAATAAAAGTATTGTAGGAATTTACCAAATTATTTTTATCACCGATTTATAATTTACTTTTTATCTACTTATCTGAATTATTTTTAGTTCAAGCACAACACTCTCTCTCTCTCTATTATATACTAGTAGAAGACGCTTGCATACTGCAAGCATTTCATCTCACCTTGAAAAAACATTAACTTTTTAGAGAGATATTTCATCATGGGAAATATTTCTTTAATTCAAAAGATTTCTCCTGGGGACCAATATTCTTTTTTTCCTCATAGAAAAATAAAAGAGTAAAATAATTGCTAATTTTTGCAATTTTATGAATATTAGAGATTTTCCACATTGGGTAAATAATGCCACACATTTATGCCAAATTTTAAATTTGTAGCACATTTAGAAGTGAAATAACATTTATCTAATTGTTTAAATTTAAATAATTTTTAACGGCCGTAATAAGAATTTCATGGATACATTGAAATATTTATTCGTTTATATAGACAAAACTCTAAATAACTTAAAATTTTCAGCTCTCTAACTCGCCCCCTTGTATCTAAACATTTACCTATTTGTTTAAATTTTAAGAATTTTTAACTGCCACACAAATTAAAATATCAAAATTTGTATAATCTCTATTTCGTTTTTTACAAATCCTACCCCTAAAAAAATTTCAACTCCGTAGCACATTCGGAAATACATAAACCTTGAAATTTTGTTTAAACAATTGCGAATTTTTAGCGGCCGCATTGCCGCACTTTTTCAAGATTTTCGTTTTTTCTAGTCGGTTTTTCACAAAATCCTACCTAAGAAAAAATTTCGAATCTCCAGCTCATCTGGAAGTGCCTAAACATTAGTATCCTCCTCCTCCTCCTCTGTAAGAAACGTCGATATATAATGATAACAGGAGGATACTAATGTTAAGTTACTTTCAGTATATATTTCATTGAATGAGTTTTCACTGTTTATACGCATTGATTGTATCACATTAATGATTAAATCAACGTGCTCACAACATTCTACTAAATCCACATTTACTTTCTGAAGACTTTTACATAAATTTACACTATAAGAAAATATCTTGTTTAATGTCAATAATGCAACTACAAATTCTGCACTAGTTATAGAAAATAATAATTGATAAGCCTGATCAGAGGTTTCTTTTGTTCCGGATTCTTCAAGTTGCTGCAGAGCTTCTACTATGGTAGAATACAATTCCACAAAACGGGATACGGAGTCATGTTTCTCAGACCGTCTCGTTTCGCATAAACCTAGAACTGTTTAGTTAGCCTTTTATTTTCTTTTGCTATTTTCTCTAGAATATTGTTTCTCTGAGAAGACAGACAAAAGTAATTCACAGCTGTTTTAATAACGCCAATACAATTTCTAATGACTGACAAATCGCAAGAATATGCAATAACTACATTTAAAGCATGGGCACTGCAATGCACAAATTGTGCTTTTGGGTATTTTTCTGATATTAATGTACGCACACCTCTGTACTTGCCACTCATGACAGCAGCCCCATCATAGCCTTGGCCAATCATGCTGTTCAGATTTACTCCAAACTGCGTCAATGTGGACAGGAGGATAGTAGCCAAACCCGAGACAGTTACATCAGTTACAGGAATGAAACAAAAAATCTTCTCGGATTAAGATTTCCTTACTATCAATATATCGAACACAAATTGCTAGCATTTCTTTCCTGGATATGTCTTGTGTCTCATCTGCCAATAACGAAAAACATTTAGCGTCGTTTATTCGAGAAACAATTGCATTTTGTATTATTTCTCCGCAAATTTCAACAATTTCATTCTGAATGGTTGGACTAATATACATACTTTTGGAGCCAGAGGATGTAGAAAGATGATTTAAAAGTGCATTATCTCCCGATTTAGCACAGTATCGTAAAAGAGCCCTAAAGTTACCGTCGTTATAGTCTGGTTCATGGAGAGAAATGGGACCTGAATCTTTCATACCTCTCAGAGCAAGTTCTTGGCGACCACATAAAATTATGGTTTCTACTATAGAATGTAACTTTTCTCTGTTTTCCTTGACCTGACGCTTTCTTTCGGAATCTAGCATGCATACTAGTCTCAATATGATATTTTGTTTTCTCATGTTTTCCAAAATATTCTTTCACATTCTTCCAGTTTAGATAGGGTGTTGTTACTAATGCTCCTAATGCTTCATCTCCTCTGCCTCCAACTTGGTGAGCAAACAATTATAATTTAAAAAGTTTTTAAATGAAATTTATTTGTTTTATTTTATTATTGAAAAATAATAAAAGTTAGGCCTACCTCATATGAATCAATGAGTTTAGAAGATGAACTTTTAGGAACAAATAAGTATTTTATCCTGCAGTTTTCCCTTGCGCGGAGCCGTGCTACGGCGCCCAAATACGGGATTCCTCTTGCGGGAAAAGTTGGAATACACTTCTGAGTACCGGATACTACTATCCCACCACAACTTCTGAAGACCTGCCCTTCAGGGTGTGAGCGGCGCTGCCTCGGCAGTGAATAAGGGTGGTGCGGGTTTGCAGGAGTAGTTTCGTGCCTCCTGCCTTACGCTGTGTTGCCATACCCCCGAATCATCTGAATCGTCACTCTTGCAAAAGCATATATGACTGACGCGCCAAATCTTCTAAAACTAGAAGTAGCAACGCCGCAGAGAAAACACGTTGACCGTGGTGGCAACGCGGCAAGGGGAATTTGGAGTCGAGACGAAAGTATTATTTTATGCGGCGTGGTCGGATATCACACGCAGTTGAACCGTGTTTTTCGGTTGGTAGGAGGTCTTAATGTCATCATGTAATTCTTACGAGTGTCACAGCTGTCTTTTAATATTAATATAATGTTTCAGAGCTAATTACTTGGAGGAGAGTTCTTGGTCCTCTCCGCAAACAGATTGAGACACTATCGCAGGAATTTGAAGAAACATCTGGCCTTGAGTTTATAGTTCCTCGAAAGCCAAGTAAATATATTTTAGATTAAAGAATACCTTAACTGGTGAGTGTATTATATTTTTGTGTCATATCTTTATTAAATTATATTCTGAGCAAGCTGCGCATAAAACTACAATCAGCCATCTTGAGGAGTATTGCGCATTAATCGCCATGCGTCAGGAAAAGGTACGTATTTCAGTTTGCATAATAGATACTAAGTAGAAAACTTTTCGGCAGTTTTTTATGGTAGTAAATGATTGGATTAATTTCAAATCAGTAGGTCGTTAAGGTTTCAATGAACTATTAATACGAAGTAACGAGTCGATGTTTGATTTGTTATAAGGTTATTATCGCCATTAGAGAACTTGGGACGATCTCCTATTAACATTGGACAACTTTGTAGCTATTACATTGTAGCTACACATCACTGTAGCGGTACAAATTTGTACCTATTACGTAGCTATATACACATCGCCGTAGCGGTGAATCTTCAATGTAATAACGTGTTCTGGTCATGTGGTCTTCTCGTGGTTTGTCAAGTTTTGTTTGATGTGACTAGGGTGCTGTTTAGTTATTGAAACATTTCAATGAAATGTTAGTAAAATATTGGATGTTACGTAGATATTTGAAATTCTACGTAGTTGGATAATTCGTTACTTTTGAAGATAACCATGTGTAATAAATTATATGCGTTTAGAAACCTACTTATAAAGTGTATTACTTCGGGAGTAGGTATTTATTTTTTCAAGGTAAAATTTCAGTCAACGCAGAAACTGGTATTTGTATTATTCTTATCGAAAATATGCGTTATATTAGGGAAACTAATATGTTGAACGTAACCTTTTATTTCGATTTATTTGCCCTGAATTAGTGTTGATTTAGTGTATTTTTTGCTGAGATTCATATCATTATAAACATTATATCGTGGTATTTAACTTTTTTGCTTGCTACACAAGTTAAACTGGTGGCTTGAATACAGGGATTGCTTATATGGCCACGTAAAGCACACGAAATATGTAGAATATTTCTGTAGTCTGCCTCAAACGATATATTTTATGGTTCATTATTGTTTTTGGTATATTACAAAGGAGAACTAATATGTCAAGATAACCTTGAATGTGATATAAATGTATCGATAAAATTTGATAGTTAACAAAATATATCGGAAAAAGGTATCCTACACTTGGGAACATTTTCCAACATTCATCATTTGAGTACTTTGATATTTTTTGCCTCCTATCATTGTGATTTATTTCAGTTTTTCTTTATTGCAGACGATCTCGTGAAAGACAAGGTTTAGAAATGAAAAGTTACACATTAGATTCATCCTATGTGGAAAATTAATCTCATTGAGAGTAGGTAAGTAGCTGCTATATTTCTATGTAATATTTTATTAAGTATATAGAGTTAGAATGTAGGCACTATATTTGTGTTATATGTATGGTGTGACTAATGTTAACAGATTTATGTAACCTTGATCCATAGTCTCATCCATATGACATTGTCTGAGTTTTAGAAAAGAAGTTGTCTGTGCTTGAATACCGTATGTGCTTAAAAAAATCTCCATACACCCTGATTTAAACTCTTAAATAAATCAACGTGATCCCCAGCGCAACAGCACTTAAGTCGTTTAGATCCTATATGTATTAGATGATAAATTCCGTGAGTTCTAGCAGATTATTTATAGTTTTTCGTGAAATGAAAGCAACTAGCCGTAATTTCCAAATTCTCTAGCAATCTGCTTTGTATTTCATTTTACTTGATTCATCGCCCTGCATGAGCAATAAAAATAATCATCATTAATACAATAACCTATACACTAAAATTATAGAGAAATTAGGATATTTTGCATTCAGATTATAGCAATATCTGCGCCTATAGCATGTATTCGGGTAAAAAATTGTGAAATAGGTATGATGGCATTATTTTTAACAATTGAAGAGAGTTAAAATTTCTCGCAAAACTACGAAACAACATTAAAATACTTTTCAGATTTTACTAAATTTTGTAAGTATAATGATGTCATCATAAGTTCACATCGTAGTTTAAAATCAATATCATAATAATATTTAAATTAAACAATTTTCATTTTCCGCAAAATTATTCATCATTCATTCATCATGCTTCTGTCCGAAGACAGGTTTTAACTGAATCGCTGCCTCCATTTCTCTCTCTCCCTAGAAGCCTCTTTTATATCTATAAGTATTATATCCCTGCTTTATATTATCTAATATTCCTATTCTTTTTCTCCCTCTTCCTCTTCTTCCACTAATTTTTCCTTCTAAAATCTTCCTTTGTAAACACTGTCTTTTCAATATGTGCCCTATCCAATTTGCTTTTCTTTTCCTGATTGTTTTTATTAGCATCCTATCTTCTCCCACCATTTCTAATACTTCTTCATTTCTCTTCCTCTCTGTCCATTTCACTTTCATCATTCTCCTCCATACCCACATCTCAAAACTTTCTAAATATTTTTCCTCCTTTATCCTTATCGTCCACCTCTCTGCACCATAAAGAGCTATGCTCCATATGTAGCATTTTGCTAATTTCTTCCTTGTTTCTAAATTTATTTTCTTGCTTGTGAGAAGCTCCTTCTTCTCGTTAAATGCTGCTTTTGCCATTGCAATCCTACTTCTGATGTCCTGTGTACTACTTCCATCCTGCGCTAAAATACTGCCAAGATATTTGAAACTACATACTTGTTCCAATTTTTGTCCATTTATCATTATATTTAATTCTTTATGTTCCTTTGAAACCACCATGACTTTCGTTTTTTCAGCATTGATCTCCATTCCATATTGTTGGCCAACCTCTACTAGTCTGTCTGTCATCCTCTGAAGCTCTTTCTCATCTTCTGCTATTAATCCCTGATCATCTGCATATTTAATGGTGGTAATACTTGCACCTCCTATCTTAAATCCTTTCTCTTCCATCAATACTTCTTCTGTTATTGTTTCTGCATAAATATTAAATATCGCTGGTGAAATAGGACATCCCTGCCTCACTCCCCTCCCTATTGAAGTACTTTCTGTTTCTTCTCCTTCAACCCTGACTCTAATCTTTTGATCAAAGTAAAGGTTTTTAAGCAGTCTTTTATCTTTCCAATCTATTCCTATTTTGTTTAAAATACCGAGCATCTTATCCCATTTCACTCGGTCAAAAGCTTTCTCCCAATCTACAAAACAAAAATACGTGACTTTATTTACTTCTAGCGCTCTTTCTATCATCATCCTCATACATCCTATAGCATCTCTAGTCCCTCTTCCTCTTCTGAAACCAAACTGATTATCTTGCAGCTCCTTTTCTATTTCACATTCAATTCTTTTGGTTATTATTCTGGTTAGAACTTTAGCTGTATGAGAAATTAAACTAATTGTTCTGTAATCCTTACAACATTTTGCATTGTTTTTTTTCTCCAGTGGTACCATAACATCATCTAAAAAATCTTCAGGCCATATGCCAGTATCATATACTTGGTTAAAAAATTTTGTTAGTTGCTTAACTGCTTTCGATCCCAAAACCTTAAGAACATCCACTGGTATATCATCACTCCCAACAGCCTTCCTTCTTTTCATGTCATCAATTGCTCTTTTAACTTCAGACTCGAGAATACTTGGTCCTAGCTGATCTTTTTCCACATCCTCTTTTTCATTTAATTCAATATTTCTTGGCTTTCCTTCTTTGCCATACAGCACCTCAATGTATTCTTTCCAAACATTCTTTACATTGTCTGGCTCCGAGATTATTTTACCACTTTTGTCCATGATTCCTTTACGTCCTATCTTTCTTGCCTTTTTCTTGAATAGTTCCCTTGCTTTGCTATACATGAGGCTGTTCTACAAATTATTTCACACTCGACAATCTCCTCGCATTTCTCATTTATCCACTGTTCTCTGGCTTTATCTGTTTCCCTTCTTAAAGCATTATTTAACTCCTTGTACTTTTTTGGCCTTCTTCAGTATTTATGTTCTTCCACTTTCTCCGCTCTTCCATTTTTTGCGGCATGGCTGCTGTGATCCAGGGTTTTTTGATTCTTTCACCTGTTACCTTTCCTACCTTCTTTTCCATTACATCTTTAATGTTGCTATGGATGTATCGCCACTCCTCATCTACATTGTTCCTATTTTCTTCAGCTCTCTCCCCCAATCTTTCCTCCAGTTCAGTCATGATAGCCTCCTTGTTCTTAAGGAGTTCCTCTAAGTTCCATTTCTTGTTAACTCTTAAGTTTCTCTTAACGCTCTTCAGTCTACATTGTATATTTCCCACCAAAAGGTTGTGGTCAGAATCAATATCTGCCCCGGGTAGTGTTTTCACATTTTTAATGCTATTTCTAAATCTTTCATTGACTAGTATGTAATCTATCTGGTATCGTCTCTGGTCTCCTGGGCTTCTCCATGTGTAAAGTCTCCGCTGGTGATGCTTAAACCATATATTAGTTACAATTAATCTATTTCTATGGCAGAATTCCACAAGTTTATCCCCTCTTTCATTTCTCTTCCCTGCTTTCCTATTAATGTTACATTTCCTCTGTGCATCCCCTAGGGTAGTCCCCACCCGGAGATCCGACTGGGGGACTATTTTACCTCCGAAATATTTTACCCCAGAGAGATCTATAGAGGTATTTGCAGCTTTTCAGCCTATCATGGGATATATAATGAGGTAGTTTCCCCTTGCTTTCCTCATCGCAGTTTCACAGAGTTATTACCCATCTGTAGCTGTTCAGATCCACATGATCACCACCTACAGAGGTACTGTGCAAGCTGCTGCCCTTGCACAGGGGGATCTAAAACCCCCAAGACTGCTTCTTAGTCTGACTCTTCCCCTCAGACCTTTCCGGCTTGGATGGTCCTACCAGGAGAATTATCTCCCGCCGGCATAGCTCTTTGGTTCATAAGAGTACACAAACCCTCCCACCTCTGTAAGGTTATGCAGTCCTTAGGGAGGGCCCGCAAAATTAAGGCATCTTGAATTTCTAAATTATCTTGTAATTGGCTTGCGTCGAACTTTTTGAGTTTTATGGCTCAGATTGCCTTGTTTAACCCGTCAGCGACGGGAGGTATTCAAATCCTACGGCATCGTAAACCGGCTGGTATTTAAACAATATCAGATTTTATAAGTACCATCTTTAAAAAAATATAAATTTTCATCTATATATGTTAGATGAATAAAATCTTTAAACCAACGGCTGTATAGTGTTCTGCATTTAGTATTAAATTTACAGTATAATATCTTAATATTCTTTTATGTTAATAACCTCTGAAGATGAAAGACCATGCCAATTGAAATGTGTTACAGATTCCTGAATGCAATTTTTTCGGAAATAGTCATCGATATATTCGACGTTTTGTGATATCACATGCTGAAGTTCTCTGTATAGTCTTAGCTTGCGCTTCTCTGGTCTACCCAATGGTCTACTGCGTTTGCTTCCTTGGCTTCTTGTAAACACTGACTCGTTGGAGCCTATGCCTGGTTATTAACTCTCACTCTCAGAGAGTGAGAGAGAGAATGTTATCGCATTTGGATGCATAACAAAGAGAAGTATTGTATTCCTATGGTCCATTCCATGACAACTTAGCTTAGCTCACAAAATGTTCACTGAAATTACTTCCTCGAGGTCTCACCTAGATGGCACCAATATACAATGATTTATTGTCTCTCGAGTTCGTTTAGTCTTGAGAATATGAAGTGTTTCTTCGAATGAGAGCACACACGATGAGATATGGGAAGATATATCATGAAGTAAACAGGGAGGGTCCCTTCCATCACTGAGAAAGAGACGCTCGAGAACGATCCTTTTTCATTTCGTCTCTTGCCTCTTTACGATACTATCCTACTCCAATGCAGCCCTTTTCCAAGAATATACACACGTTTATTTAGTTATTTGCATAATCTGTCTGTTTAGTTTTTACAAAGTACAGTTATATTTTAATATACTATATATTTTAAAGTATACAAAAAATTGGATGTTAAAATCATAACTTTTGAAATAACTTTTTATAATGTTAAGAGCCAGATGAACAAAAGAAATTGTTTAAATTCCTAAAAATATAAGAAATTATCCGTGTGATTATAAAAGAAAATTTACGAACTGATAAAGTAAAGAATAAAAAAGAGATGTGAGAGAGTTTTTTTGCAGTTTTCCATTCATGTACACTAAAAAAAATTATATAAGTCAATTTAAGAGTTCACAAAACGTATTCTATTTATAGAATTCAAATAATAAATCATTCCTCAGTGTTAAACAAAAATATCATTCTATAAGAAATGTTTATAATCGAAATACGGTAAATTAAAAGAGTCGCGGCAAGGGTCCGTACGAGGTACTGATCCCGGCGCCAAGGAAAGAAACCTAGGTCCGTACCACATACTGATCCTGTCGGTGAAAGGTTAAGAAATAACTATAATCATCATTGAGACAATAGCCTGTGCAAGGTTTCAAAAATGTGCTCGTCCGTCATGAGTGAAAATTTTTAGTTCAGTAAAAAATTCAATAGAGCACTGTCTGTACAATCTGCAATTATTTATACGTTATACCTATTGTTGACTTGAAATAATTTGGAAAAATAGCCAAGTTACTTAACCCTTCAAGCCGGTCGAAGCGTTCGCACACTCAAGTCCTATTCGCTGTAATAAATTTTGCGAAAATCACGGCTTTGAGCAACATCTTATATTATGATTTTTATCTGTCAAATGGTATTTAAATCTTACAAGAATTTACAGTTTTAAATAAAAATGGTTTATGTATGCAAAATATATTTTACTTACTTTTTATCCAAGTGTAATCCAATATAAATGCTCTTCAAATCATAGGGTTTCCTAAAAAATCTGTTCCGTATGGAAGACCTTGACACAACCTTCCAAACACAGGCCAACATTACACTCAGAGCACCAATACACCGTTTCTTTCTTTTTCCCTTTTGCAAATCACACAACAGATCTTCTTTGTGGTCTAGATTTTTTGCCTGTTGCCGATAGTTTTTCAATGTAGTGCCTCTCAAATAACCGTCGAGGTAACGAATTTAGCGATGGCCTTCCTGCGCTTGGCGATTCTGATACACTCCCATATTTTTCGAGAAGTTGTTGGATTAAAGTTAAACGAAAGCTCAGGTGGTCCATCTTATTTTGATAAGAATTATACATTATTAATGTATTATGTACCGAAACATTCAAAAGACGTCTAAACATACCATTTGCTACTTTTTTTTATGCTCTACGAGGTAAGGCTGAGGTTTTTGATCTTTCAGATCCACTCCCCCCATTGCTTTATTGTATTCTAAAATGCAAACCGGTTTAAATTATCATCCTTTTTCTGAAAATTATTGGAATGAAATGTTGATATAAATGCTACGTTCTTTTTATCCTTCCATTTCAATACCATAACCTTATTGCGTACTTTAGCTACGTGTTCTCCCTTCTTCAATTTGGCAGATTTTATTTCAGATGGTACATTTTTCCTATTCAAACGTCAAGTTCCAGCAACATTTGTTCCACGAATTAACAGAAATTTTGCCAAATCTGGTGAATTATAGTAATTGTCCATCCATAACATATAACCTTTTTTAAATAAAGGTTCAAACAATTTGATAACTATTGCTGATGTTTTCAGTCCATCTGGTGTTTCTGAAAACGAATTTGTGGAATCCGAGCCGGAGTAAACAATAAAACTCCAAAGATATCCGGTTTCAGATTCACCAAGTTTCGAATGTTTTTATTCCAAATTTTGAGGATTTCAAAGGAATATACTGCTTGAAAGACAAACGACCTTTCCAAAGTGTAAGAGATTCGTCTACAGCAGTTTTCCTTTGGCAAGTAGATACTCTGAAATTTACAATTTAAATAATCAATAATAGGCTGAATTTTGAATTATCAACAAAATGGAAAAATTTTGAGATGCTTTTAAAACTATCTTGAGACATGGTTTTAGGAAAAATAGTTGTTTCCAAAAGTGGATTTTTAGAAAAGTAAGAACGAAGAGTAGGCTTTTGTACAATACCCTTCAACATAATTAGTCCCAAATAAACATATTTCTCATGAAGAAACAGGTTCCCATTTATTTAGTCGAGATCTAGAAGGCAGCTTTTTATTTTTTAAATAATTTTCAGCATACCTATTAGTCTCCAAAACTATAATCTCAATCAGGTGTGCATCAAAAATGTTTGTGAAAGACTGAAGAAGATTAGCAATAGGAACAGTAGGACCAAATTCACCAACAAAGGGATACTTTTGCGGAAAATTACCTTCATCTGACCAAATCCAAGAAGTTGGGTAAACTTCAGCCTCACTCAATGGATGACCATCACCTTCACTTTCTGACTGCTGAGGTAGGTCACAAGATGTAAAGTCCAACTCGATCTTACTGGATTTATCACTGTGGGAATCATTAGAAAATTTATCTTCTTCATTTTCAACAAGAAATTTTATTACTTCTTCATCCAGAAAATGTTCACTACTATGAGAAGCCATACCTTTTGAAATAGGGCTAAGAAAGAGAGAATTTTTCGTACTTCCACTCTGGAAAGAATGCTTTCGACTGAGGACTATAATGGCTGGCTCTACAAGAAGAAATGCTGATCCAGTATTTCATTAAGAGTGAGATGAAACAGATGGGAAGCAAGCATAAACAGCTTCGAAATGAATGCCAAGCGTAAACACCCCGAGTGGGAGTGGAGTCCAAATGCTGAGTCGAAAGACTAGCTTGAGGAGTGATAAGATAAAGATTTTTTTTAATGCTCTGAGTGCAAAATCATGTAACCAAAGTAGTTTATAAAGCCGAAACCTTCTAGAAGACAAAGGTTGCCATTGTATCTCACATAACCGAAGGAAAGAGGCCCAGAAAATGTTTTAATAGGATAGGGCACTGGTCAGTAGGTGGTACTGACTCCTGCGAATAGGGGCATCAGCCATGTCGGTCGGTACCATACCAGCCTAGGGGTTAATTTAGTGAATGATGTGGCCACTAGGAAGTAGCTAACTATGGCCACTTCTACAAACATCCAGATGATTTCCCTATGCTGTGCGTACCTTTAAACCTGATAAGGCCATAGACAAGTGGTATTTTAGTGCAAAAACTGGAAGACATGTTCAAGGTCATGAATGCCATGCCTCTGGAAGTGGTGTTGACACCTAAGAATATATGAATACTAAGTTTCATCAAAGTATTTCTTGCTCATTGTGTTGTGTCACTGATAATAGTATGAGTTTTTTATATTAATTGTCATGTAGACTGATGTACATACAAATATATCTTGTGTAATGTACTTGGTTGAATATTGATAGTTGTATCTTGCAAAAATGAAAATGAAGATATAGGTCAACGAAAGTGTAAATAATTAACATTTCATTTTTGGCACAGAGGGTGTTTTTTTTGCTCGCCAGCCTTGGGATCTCTGGGGTGCTGGCAATTTTCAGCTGACGAGTGAGATATTTGCCTGACTGGAGAGCCAGCATGAAATTTTTCAAGCCCTGCCCATATGTTACACTAACATTTATGTAAAAATTAGGATATGTATTTTTTGTGTTAGGATTATGGTGACAATTGCCTTTTAGTGTGTATTCAGATAAAAAAATTAATTTAAAATTTTCATTGTATGTATGCATCATAGGATGAAATCTAGTTGAATAATGTAGTCTAAGCATTAAACTAATTCACTTGAAATATGGAAAATATTTGCCATTGAAAGGGATTGGAGTCGTTGCAATGGTAGTTAATATCGTTAATGTTGATATTGTTGAAAACCGAAAAAGTTTTCATAATTCTATGATGAAAATCAAAGTTTTACACAAATTCAGCATGGATTTGAATGCCTTCAAGAAAAATAAACATTCTTTATCTCCAGTACGGTGCATGTTCCGACTATCTTAATTGTAACTAATTTAAAGCATACTTAATGCCCTGCACCATTTTTGGTGCTTTTCTTATGGGTGTTTAAAATTGGACATAGGGGTCAAAAGTACCCCTTAAATGTAAGGTTTTCTGGAATTTCTTATTTTTTGAAGAGTTTGTCACAGAGTGTGCTATTGTTTCCTGATTTGTTTTGGCAAGTTGCTTCGTGCAGATGAGGTAGGCTCTGGATGGCATATCTGGGTCAATTTCCCAACAACCAAGTTGGCCATGTATCTGCTGAGAGCGTCAGTGATTTCGTTGACTGATATCCAAATATGTGAATCTCCAATGTCCTCCCGTATCCTGCGCATTTCGTCATCGTACGTGGGTTGCACGTAATTCTTGCCTAGCGTTGACTCGGAAGGTACCGACTAATGGCAGTATCGTTCTAGGAACCCCATGAATGTTGGATTTTCTAGTGTTCTGAATGGAATGTTGGCTGCCACAATTGCATGACACAAATCTGCATTCTTCTTGCTGGATCCCTCAGAAGTTTTTGTTAAAAGCGTTTGTTTCATCTTCGATTTGCGTTCAACATTTGCCTTATGTAGCACTCCTTGGGCATGCTGAGTTAGGTGGGTTTTTTTATAACTCAATACCTATAAAGAAAAATTATGAAGAAATAATAAACCTTAAAAATATGGAAATAATCTAATAAATATGGAAATGGGACAAAAATATAAAATTTACTTTAGAGCTTCGAAGGTCCGCAGCTGGATTGCTTGACATTTTGAATAACCACGTCTATAGTTACCCTAAAATGGCTCGTATAAACAAAAAATGTAGATGACAAGCAATTCACGGCCAATAATTCATTGCAAGCCAGCATTATAATGTACTTATCTCCTTGTTGCATGCTTGACAGAAGATAATTTTTCCATCCGTTGTGAAGTACGGAAACTCTTGTAGCCACTGAGGTATTAAATAAGCTTTCGAACTTGCTACTTTATGCATTGCACTTTCACAATTTTCACACTTCTCACCTTCACCCTCTGCGGTCTGGAGATGGACTGCAGGGTTATTCTCGTTTTCCCGTGTCACACGATATGACAATGTAATGACGAGAAATTAACGCAACATCAGATTAAACCCATTGTTACATTGTCGCATCGTGCGACACAAGGAAACAGAATAGCACCGCCGGATGCATGACAGGTTCGCTGGTGTTCGCCACCTGATCATGACCATGGTGTGAAAGACATTTCCCAACCCTCAACTAAACATTTTACAGTCAGTTTAAAAAATACGACTAGTACCAAAATCTGCTTTTATTGTCGATTTTTTCTACAAAATTAGCCTTTTTTAGGCTTTTTTGCATGAAAATGGCAAAAATAAGCATTAACGTCGAAATAGGCATTTTTAGATATTAATGTGCCAAAATAGGCATTTTTTGGCGCTATAAAATATACATTTTCGGGGTTAATTATTCATGAAACGTATATATACAATTGTATATTCAGATATCTACTCAGGAAATAAATAGGTTTTTACCTAAAGATCCGCGGTCTACATATAACATATAACAGGAGGATACTAATGTCCAGCCCAAACTACAAGAGATAGAGAGCTGGAAGTTTTAGTTTTTGTAGATATGATGGAGAAACTTACAGATAAAATGAGACTTCCTACCTAAGTGTCATGAGTTCGACTCCAGAAATTCCGAAAGTTGCGTTTTTCCCATAAGAGAAGCATTCTTTTAATTCTAAAGATTTCACCTCCACAGCGATTTTCGTTTTTCCCACGTAAAAATAATAGTTTAAAACAATCCGCAAATGTTGCAATTTTAAAATTTTTACACTTTCTTCATTATGGGGTACTAATGCTACACATTTTAGCCAAATTTTAAAATTGTAGCAGTTCTAGAAGTAAAATAATATTTTTCTAATTGTTTAAATTTAAATAATTTTTAACGGCCGCCGCAATTAATATATGGTAAAATTGAAATGTAAATTTGTGCAAATTCACTACCTTGTAAACAATTTGAAAATTCCAGCTTCCTAGCTCATCCCGTAGTACCTAACAGTTCTCTATTTGTTTAAACTTGAAGAATTTTTAACTGCCAAACAAATTAAAATATCAAAATTTGTATAATCCCTATTTCGTTTTTTTTCAAGAATTCTACTTATTAAAAAAATTTCAACTCCGTGGCACATTCGGAAATGCCTGAACCTTGAAAATTTGTTTAAACAATTGCGAATTTTTAGCGGCCGCATTGCTGCACTTTTTCAAGATTTTCGGTTTTTCTAGTCTGTTTTGTACAAAATCCCACCTAAGAAAAAAATTTCGAATCTCCAGCACATCTGGAAGTGCCTAAACACAATGGGAGAGGATCTTGTATTACCAGAAGCAATAAAATGGTGTGAAATTGTACATGGCGATACAATTGCTGAGACTTTAGGGTCTTTAGGCTCTTTCAATGATACTATTAACCCCTCAAGCCCGGAGGAGATTTATTAAATCCCACCTGTACGGCCGGATGAGTTTTTTAAATTTTCACGATTGCGTTGCAAAAACATTCGAGAAAATTTTAAAATATCATAACTTGACAAGTTTTCCCTCGATTTTTCTGATTTTTTGTGGATTTACAAAAAACATGATATTTTTAAATATCTATTTTTCATATCATATTTTACAAACAAACATTGTTGCAGTAGAAGCGAATGTACACCAATCGCTAATTTTCCGGCCCGAGTTCGCAATTTATATATATAACATTCAGCACCGGGAAATCTATGAAAGATATTGATGTACCATCTTAATAAATGAATATTCTAAATTAATAACTAATTTATTCTACAAATCTACTCATCTAAACCAATTAGGTGAAAAGTGTTACGTATCTTTTTCATGTCTTGACTGGAAATTTTTAGGTAAATGTAGTATTACTGATTTATTATAAGATGATTTATTTATAATATAAACGTTTTAGTTATATAGTCATTATTCTTGGTCATTACAAAGGTCTCATAGAAGAAATGATTACATTTCGTTCATTGGAAATGGAGATATGACGATGTATCCATCAGAAATGAATGTTGATGCAAACCACGGAAAACTTTCAAAAGTTAAACTAGCTTATGAGTCCTTTCCAAATATTTTTAGAAAATTTACACATGCGTATTTGGATTCAGCAAAAATGCCTTATAGTTTAGTAAACACCTCTAGTAAAATAATGTGTAAATATATGGAAGAGCTTCGCTGTTCATGATTTTTGATGACGTGCCTCTTCTTGCTCACTCGCTGCTTTGGTCCCACTAGATAGCACAACAGAGAAAGCGCTTATCTGAAGAGGAAAACAAACCCTACTTCCTCTTTCAGATGACAAAGAAAAGGAACCTAATTTTGTGGGTTCCCTTTCCTCAGATATTTATGTGTCAACTTTATAAACCGAAAGTCCATAGGTCAGTGGTAATAACTAAAATTCTATCACAAAACTAAACATATATTATATGTAAACATAGATATACACAATTTCTCACAATTCCTCTCCGAAAAGAACCAAGGCTCCTTCTCAACTAACTTGCTTTGGGGATGCAAAAAACCTTAGTAATCCCAACTGCCTCGAAGAGGGTGAAACAGATTTTGGTTGGTCCTGGCACTCTCCTATGCAGCGAGGAACAAGGGATCGTGCGGTCATGAAAGCGAATGTTTACCAATATGATTTTACTCACCCCAATTCCATTCTTCATGAATTGCATCGTAAACATTTCTAATAAGACGATTTCCTTTATTTTTTTACATTCCGACGTAGACCTTTGTCGCATGACATAAGCAAAATGGCTCCACCAGGAAAAAAAGAGGAGAAAAATTGTGCTCTCCTTGGAAAAGATACACAATTGCTACATTGCATTTCAAACACCAAGGAAAGGTTCCTTGCCACTTTTAAAAGCAATTTTTATACGGAAAAACAGGCATATCGTAGCAAAATTGAAAATTCCATCGCAAAATTCAACATTGATTATATATTTTTAAAAACAGGAAAAAAATACAGGACACGCATAGATAGTACATAGAAGTACAAAGCTTCCTCTTTCAAAATATATAAAGGTTATTTCGTTTTAAAGAAGTCTCGAGTGTCAAAAGATAAAAGAAATTATGGCTGACGCAGGACGTAATAGTACGTCTGGCGGCCGATTGGACAGTTTTCGCAGGATGTGATAGTACCTCTGACGGATTTACGGGTTAAAAGAAGAATAGATTGTATTGGGGACAATATCAAGTCTAAACTGTTATCTCGTATCAAACAGAGTAACACATTTGCAATTCAACTTAATGAATCTACAAATGTTACAAACTATGCTCAGTTAATGGTTTTTGTGAGATACCAATACAATTTCCAAATTCATGAGGACTTACTATTTTGCCAGACTCTTGCCGAGACAACAAAAGGAATAGATATATTTTAAAAAGTACAAATTCTTTTCAGAGAATGAGCTTGAATGGCCAAAATGCATGTATGGACAGATGGTGCAGCAGCCATGATTGCAGAAGTGAAAAAATTATGTGCAAATGCGAAATATGTTCATTGCATTATACACAGAGAACATTTAGTTTTTCGAAAAATTGGTTGTTAACTCATTGAAGTGTTGAGTGCAGTTATAACTATAGTTAATTTTGTTAAAAGCCGAGCTCTCAATTCGAGGCTATTTAATACTTTATGCAAAGAGATGGGTCTGTTCATGAAACTTCACTATATCACACCGAAGTAAGATGGCTTTCTTGTGGCAAAGTATTGAAAAGAATTGTAGAACTCAGTGATGAACTTCGAATCTTTCTTCATGATAAGAAACCAGATCTAGCTGCTCATTTTAGCGATCAAAAGTGGATGTGTTTTATTTCATATTTGGCAGATTTCTTCGAGAAAGTAAATGAACTCTATCTTTCTCTTCAGGGGAAAAGTACTAACATTTTGATCCTGAATAGCAAACTTCAGGCTTTTCAACAGAAGCTCTTGTCATGGTCAAAAGGTTTTGAGCGAGAATGCACTGATATGTTTACATGCCTTAATGATTTTCTTACAGAAAATAATATATCGCTCTCAACATCAATCAAGAACGTTATATGTGATCACCTTGCCAAATCACAATTTTTTTTTCAAAAATATTTTCCTGATTTAAATGAGAACAAAGAATACGATTGGATAAGAACACCATTTGTTTCTTCTTTAAAATATGACCATATTACGTGGGTGGCTCAAGGAGAATTGATTGAAATAAGATCAGATTCATCCCTTAAAACAGAATTCAATGAACGAGAACTAGCAGATTTTCGGATAAGACAACAGCAAGAATATCCCTCAATCGCAAAAGCTGCATTAAATATCATAGTCCCCTTCGCTTCAACATATCTTTGCGAAACTGCATTTTCATCGCTTTTGGTAATTAAAAACAAGCACAGATCATGCCTATCAACACAAGCTTTGGAGGCAAATCTTAGAATTGTCATTTCAAATATTACACCCGATATTGAATTATTTTGTCAAAATATGCGATCACATCCATTTCATTAGCTAGTACATAATTTGGGAAGGTAGTAATACATTTTAAGTTTGCTTTGATTATTTTTATTGTATTTTTCCACGTAAAACAATTAGATTTTTAGAAATATAGTAGAAAATGTATATGTAATAAACTTTATCAAAAATATTTAATTCATTTATTTTTTTCAATAAAAAATATTATTATTTAGTATAAAATTTTTATTATTAAGTCAGGGGAGCCTTGACTTTTTTAAATCGAATTTGGGGGGCCCTGGAGTCAATACATTTGGGAAGCACTGCTTTAAAGGGCTGAATTTAAATAACCTGGTAAATTCGTCCGGCTGGATTTTTTTGGCATTTAAACTTACGTTAGGACATGGCTTTGTGTTATTCTTCTTATCAGACAAACCAATAATGATAAAAGCACAAAACAAAAACTATCTTATAGATAACATTTGATATTAACCCTAATATTTGAATTAATTATTGGTAAGCGAAACTTCTTTGTAAAAAATAGTAAATACCTTGAATTTTGGATAATATTTACTCCAAAATCGGGAAGATCTTCAATTACTGCTGTTTATAGTCTCAGTTGAACTTTTGTGTGGTAAATTCAGAAACATGGTGAAAGACACAATTCTACCTCGCACTCACCACACTTCACTTGCACAGTGTGGCGAATCCCATTTTCCAAGCATAGAGTGCATCGTCGTCTTCTGCCTTGATCAGGCCAATGGCAACTATGTCAATATTCCAATCGAGTCAACTGTTAATTGTGAGTGCTTGGATGTCCCTATGTATAGGTGGTAAAGTGGGTTCTTCTGTTGCCTGCTTTACTAATTCACGAATAAGTTTTTCCCGAAATTGTTTATGCAACACAGTATCACCACACACAGAACGGTAAAGAATGAATGCATTCAGCACTCAAATCCAACAAATGAAAAAATAATTTCGTTGTCCACTTCCATGTTTTCCTCGCTATGGAATAACTGTTTACCAATCGGTCGCTATGATCAACGTAGTCCATGTTGCGGTTATAGTCTTGGACAATCTGAGGTTTTACAGCATTTCCTCTTTCGTCGGTGTAGTTTCCAGCTGCAGGAATGCAATGCATGTTGCTTAGAAGGAACGCTTCTCTTTTATCTTTACACATGGCAGCAACTAAAAATCCTCTTTCTTGAGTTCGTATATCCCCCTTTTTCAATTTTATCTTTCGCCTGTCCCAATTCGAAGGCATTCCTTTTCTATTAGGTCTTCCATTTCCACATGCACATATTTTTTTTGTGTAGATCGATGAAAAGATCGGGAGAAGAAAAATAGCTAACCATATAAACTGTTTTTCGCAATTATCAGCATCAGTTCTGTTGAGCCATTCAGTTGGAGGTTCACTATATTCCTCTTCTTCCTTTAAATCTTCAATCTCAGACTCAGCCTCTGAGTCATCGTTGAGAAAAACTTGGCACTCATTTTAGGGTACACAAAGACAGCACTCAAATAACAAAGAAGTGACTCGCTCAAACACTCTAAAGAAACTGACCTCATGATATAATGAAACCAAAGCCTTCGGCCGAAATCCTCACCCCCTTTCCCAAACACGCCTAGGGTTGCATATGTATGTCAACACATATACCTACCTCTACTCAGGCATGGTCATCTGCTTCTTATCTCACACACTTCCAAGACCTAATAGCTGAGAAAGAAACAGCCTAGAAAGAGCTTACGTGGCTGAAAAAATTCATTGTCAACCATAAATAACAAAAATTCCATCCCAAGCTCTAACCTAGGGGCAATAGTTGGATGAATATGTGGAGGGAAGTGTTCTATCACAGATCAGAACTAAAGAAGCCTTTTTATAGTGAAACGTAAAAAAAAATATTTCGAGCAAAGGAACTTTTCACGCATATGCTGCATACTTTATCGTAGCTAATTTATTTGGGTTCCCTCAAACCCTTACCTTTACATGGTTTCCTCGTCAGTTCAACAGCACCTTATTTCACCTCTTGCTGCCATCTTCAGTTTCCCTGGTCCCTGATCCGTTAAATTGCATCACAAAAGAGCTTACCTAATTTTTGACTTCCCCTTCGATTCAAGTGTAATCTGTCCCACCCCAAATCATGTTCCTTCAACCAACAATTTGGATCCACAAAATACACACCCTGCTTGTTGCAAACCCAGTCAATGCCCTCGTTAATATAGTCTATTTTCCAGTTGGGCACATCTCTCCTTCTCACTGTACCACTTATTATCACTCTCGCTTTCTTGAACTTCTTCTTCGCTGCTGAACACAAGTACCATACATTACCGACAACGTGATCTTCATTTCTAGCCCCTTTCACATTATTGGTTCCCACATGTAGTAGCCCTACACTTTCCTGTCGATCATTGTTCATACCTTCTATCCTCCTTTCCAACTTCCGTTTTAATTCCCGGTAAACACTCAACGATACCTCCCTGTCGCATGCATTGCTCCCCACTGAACCTCACCATAGAGTCACCCATCAATAAGATGTTCGACGAATTTTTATTCATATTTCTTTTCTTCACTCCACCTTTTATTCTAGCCCTTGTTTTTAGCTCCCCATTTTCACTCTGTAGGGTTTTAATTTTGGCGTTTGCCTCCTCCAGCTCCTTCTTCAGCTCAGCGATCTCCAATTCCTTTTCCTCCAATATATTTAAAACCTTCCCCTTATTGCACTTAGTACACTCCCAATCATCCTTTACACACTCCTCTATCTTACTTTTACTGCAACTAAAATGGAACCAGCCCTTACATTTCCCCATTCTTGAGCCTCCTCTTACAGACGTTGCACTTAATAACCAAATTGTAAAATAGTTTATAGTCATCACCACTTCCCCCCTTGAGTTCTAATGCATTCCACAATATTTGAAGGGATTTATTTTGGGAAATTACATTTCTTACACTAAATTTGGTTTTGGAATCCTATATTTGATAACAATAAGCGACTGATAACAAAAACCAGTGATAATATTAAGCGGAACCTTGAGTATAAAGAAAATGTATTCAAGATTGTAATACACGGTTGATAACACCATAAGTACATCTGGAAATTTCAGAAAAATGTTTTATTTTCAAATGGACTTTTGTATTGTCAGGTTGTGAGGACTAGTGAAGAATGCATTGGTATGGCAGACTTGTGCAGAAATAATCACAACAAAACTTAAGTACTCGTTGAAATTTAATTCACAGTAAGACTTCACGGAATTCGATGATAAAAATACTATTGTTTTTAGAAAATTGTAAAAGATGTTTAGAAAAACAACATTAAATTCATAATTTGATAAATTGAAGTATCTTGAAAATGTATTCGAGAAATTTTTGCGTTTGAATCAAGATCAAGTAATTGTTTTTTCTCGTATCGAACCTTTGATGGATCTGGAATACTCGACTCTCGCACATGCCTAATGAATGTAGCTTGTGTGAATTGGGCCATTTAAAATAGTGTTTTCCATTTTAGACAACAAAGTGCAGCGCTACTAAAGTCATTTGTGAATAGGATCTTACTCCATACATATCCCTATTCCTGGGAGTACTTGCACTCTACTATATCACTGTAATAGTTCAAGCTTTACTTATTATGTGCACATTATGTATTTTGTATATAACATAACGCTCTCTGTTTAACTTGGTTTAATTTTGTGTCTGGATTATAGGAATTACTTTGCATTTTTACTTGAAGATTTGCTAATCAGTTATTGTGTCCAGAAAGAGCACTTTGTTATATCATGCATTGACTTGTAATGCTACAAAGTAAAATGATGCTTTTTCTCATTCATCTTTGACAGTAATATCAAATGTTTAAGATTACTCTTATTTTGGGTTCCCGGCGATATTTTTTTCCTGGGAAACAGGAATTCGATTTTCAAATATCTGAGAAAGATTTTGCATTTTTAATATTTAATACACAATTTTTCATTTAACATGATATTTTTTATACAATGTAAATAACAAGTCATGTGATACATTATTTGCAACAAATTGTTAGCAGATTCAATATTGAGATGCACTTTCACTTGCACAACTGATCTTTCTTCGATGTTGACAATGTGGAGATAATAATAGACCAACTGCAAACATATCCTATGTTGCAATTCCCTTTAAAGTTAAATCTGAGGGCAAAAAATCTATGAAAGAGATTTATAAACAATCTAAAATCTATAAAAAGCCTCCTCCTGTTCCTTTGTGGCTCCCTCTGTCATGCTATAAAAAGGCAAATAACTAAATAAAGTATTGAGATACATTTTTGATATTTGGCAAGAATGCTCGATTTACATACTTGAAGAAGATGAAGAAAAATCTCGAAAAAAATCCTGGGTTCGATTCCAAGGAAGACATTTCCAGTTCCAATAACGTAACACCTAAACGTCAACTTTTCAACATGCAGTCTTTTATTCTTTTTGTGATCTAAATTAGAAAGAATTAACGTACGATCTTTGATTCAAATCATTTGAAAGAAAAAAGATAGTATTTCTTATTCTGTTCATCTTTTTCTGCCTACAGTTCGAAATTCCTCATGTTAAACGTTTAATTCACATATTTAGGGGTAATGTTGCCCTTTTAACGGGATGTTGCCTTGCCAACCAATTACATCTCAAAATCCTTTTGTAATTTCATGGGTATAAGCATGCTTTAAATGCTTTTAATATGAGAGAGAAGGAAGGAGAGGGAAGTGATTTTCATAGCAACCAATGTAAACAACATTCGTTGCATTATATGCGAGAAGGGGTACATTTGAATGTAGATCATTAATCATTCGCATATTAAAATCACAGAATCATTGTAGGAATTCGAGACATGAAACAACGTACGCCTGAAAGTACGAAAGTATTTCCTGCCATCAATTTTGGGATAGGTGTCGAATCAATCAACAGATCCGTTTTTAATGTGAGAATTTTATGCATTCTTAGTGGGAAACTGATGGAATGAAGCGATCCGAAGATCCTATGCAGACAGGCATAAGCTGTAATGTTGGGAATAATTTTGAAATGAGAAAAATGTCTGCTATGACCAGGAATCAAACTCGGGTCTTCCACTTGCCGGGCGGATATTTTACCACTTCTCAAGTACATTGTAATATGTATCCCTGATGTGTTCACAATGTAACAAGTATCACTTAAAAAAGGGCAGAATGTACAGTCAATTTTTGAAACATGATTTTACGATCTTTTAATATTACTATTACTGGAATATAACTTGGAGGCTACTTATAAAATTTCATTTTTTGGAAAAAACATTGCCTTATATTTGGGACAATAAGGTAATTTACATTACTACAAATTACAAATTAGTTAAAATTTAATTGCAAACTGTGGGAGCCAAGGGGCAGGATTTGAGTGGAAAGGTTTAAAACCTGATAGCACAAAACTTGAACATCTTTTCAATAGCATTCATACTTGGATCAAATAGTATTCCCATATCTAGGTGTGCTGTTTATGCTTGGCTAGTGTGATTTACGTATGAGGTTTTGATGTTTTCACCCAAAAGAGTTCATATTTCCGTCTCTAATTACTCGGTTCCTGAGTAGCAACTGTTGAAGCAAGTGCTGTTTCTGCCTCTAGGGGTGCTGTTCCTACTCTGCCGCCATTTTTTAAATCTTCGCCCAAAAGAATTCGAATTTTTTGGCCAAGCTAAGCTGAAAAATGTTTAAAACTCCTGGGAATCGCATGCTACATTCTTTAAAAAAAATCGGAAATTCTAATTTAAATGGGCGCAAATAGCGGGAAAACTTAAAATGAAATAGTGTAAATACAGGGATTTACTTACATTGGAATCATAGGAAAATTGACAGGACCGAAATAAAATGTTGGAAGTAGCAGGAAACCGTACATTCCGATAATGTAAATTGGGGTTTTACTGTATATGTTTTGAACCATGTCTAATCTGAAAAAAAGCCAACGTTGCTTGTGGGGTTCGAATCCCTCGCCTCACCATCGCGTAAGACGCGTGATTTAGTCACCTTGGCCACCAGATCCTTGCTTTGGCACTGCGATCAATGTGTATTTGAATTCGCGTAGGAAGTTAGACAAGCGTCCATATTAGCAACAAGGTTAAACAAACCATTGTCATTGTTCTGGTGTAATAGAAGTCTCTTTATTTTAATGTGAATTTGTATTGATACGGACATTCCTGCATTTTTTGAGAGGATATTTCTGCTAATAATTGCATGAAATAATGTAAAGAATGTTAATTTGGAGAAATTTAAATAAAACATTTTAAAATGTTGTGTTGTAGCTGAGCAATTCTTTGGCTAGCTATACTTATACAGTGGTTTTATATGGATGGTTGATGTGATGTTAGGATAAGAACAATTTATTATTTTTGTCATTTAAGTTAGGTGACTAAAATATGAAATATTCAACAATTTCACTCCTGGTAGTATCTAAAGCTAAATTTCTCTGAACTAGCGGTGTATTTTTGTTGATTTTAAGCAATATGAATGGATGTCAGTATTTTCATTAATGAAACAAAAGATACTAGCAAACTTCTTACTACTTATATACCAAACATTATTACATTGGTCACTGTCACTTCTGTCTGCCATTCTCTCAACTGTAAAAAGATTAAAGGTTTAATAGAGAGACCCCACATCACTCAACAGCTGTTAGACACTTTTGCAACTTTTTATGCCCATGCAAGCAGAAAGGTTATCATAATTACATTACATACTACTAATAACTCAGTTACTAAATAGCATTCACTGAAAACATATTTAGTTATACAATAGAGAGAGAGAGTTGATCTTTAACTAAAAATAATTCAGACAGATAAGTAGATAAAGAAATTATAAATCAGAGATAAAAATAACTTGGTAATTCCTACAATACTTTTATTAAGACACTAGATTTCGATGCTTTGTGTCATCATCAGTAGTAATACAAAGCATAAACCAAGAGCTTATATACACAGTATTATGAGGGATGGGGGGCAAAGAAGGTGATTGGGTGATAAGTGGAGTCATTAGGGTTCGTTGGGAAACTAATGGGAGGAAAGGGGAGCATATGGAGTGGATATCAAGGAGGGGGCAGTGGGAAGGGTACAAAAAATCGTTAACAATGTGGCCTCTTTTAACAGCAGAAAAAATTTCAATAATTTCCAATGCATTAAGCCTGGGACCCTTATTTTCACAATGTAACATGTTTGAGTAAGTCCGAAAAATGTTCATGATCAAGAATGTGTTTAGTCTTTTAGTTCCAGTCTGACTGATATATATAGCTTGACAATTACCCCATTTCATTTTGTAAACCACATTTATCACTGGGAGTCACTTGGACTTGATACCCTGTGGGTATCACTAGCGAACAACTTGTTCAATCTGTGGGATAAGGGTCCAAAAAAGGTCAAAATGCTCCATTTTTGGGGGGTGGGTTCTATCGAGAAGCTGTTTCATGAAAATCTTGTTGAGAGTGATGTTCTTTTGTTTTTCCGGAGAATGTGTTCTATTCATTTTTCTGGATATCCATTACTTTAGGCTATTGTTTTTGTGGTTTGTAATTCAGTAGTAAAGGCGTTCTTTTTTTAAGATAGTTTAATACTGTAAATACCTGCATATAATGCGCTTTTTTTCCGAAATATTTAAGTTAAAAATTAGGATGTGTTATACGAGGGTACATAATCTTCCTATTTTCATTTGACCTCATATTTCCACAATTTTGGCACATTAATTACTTCCCGGGTATCCTCATAATTTTATTGGTGATTTTTATGAAAAGTAAGATAGATTATAGTAAAAATTTATTAACTAATTCTATAAACATACATTAATTAGATATGGAAAGAATCACTTCAGTATTTATTAATTTTAAAAGCCAAGAAATTCTTTGTCACTTGACCATTCTTCTCAATGTTGTTATCGGAATCGTCATCTTACATACTGTGTCTTCTGAAGGTGGAACTGGAGACTCACTTCAGGGAAGTCTACAGGGTTGCACAGCAATGGCCTCCAGATGCATCCCTCCCCGGGAGGATACACAGACCGACCTTCAAGGAGGAACATAAGGCACTCCTGAGGATGATCATGCCTGGGGAGACGTGCACAAGGCTGAGGAGGATGAAGAACATCATGCCGGGACCGGATCTCATCACCTATGGAGACCTGCCACTTCGACCCAAAGAGCAAAATAATGGTAATATACAATCGTTGGCTGGAGGCCAGAACACCAGCCTCCTGGAAGATGTCTAGGACAGTCCTCATCCATAAGAAGGGGACCCAGGACATGGTGAGCAACTGGAGACCACAAGCGCTTGGCAGGATCTCCAGCATCCAGAAAGGGTTCCGGCAGTATGAGGGCTGCCACAAACACAAGTTCATCCTCCAGACAGCAATTGATGAGACAAGATAGAAAAGAAGAGAGGCATGCTTCGCGGTTGGACTTGACTAATGCCTTCAGGTCCATTCCCCACAGGAACATTCGGTGCATCCTGAGAAGCATGGACCTCCTGGAAAAGATGCTGAAGGTGGTGGACCAACACCACACGGTCTTATGGCTAAGATCAATGTGTAGTATCTGTTCTTCGCTTTTCCCTTCTCCCGGGCGCGTTCGCCGCCGTTTTTCCTTCTTTTCTTCCCTTCTCTTTCCTTTTTCTTCCGCGATGCCCCGAGGAAGGGATTCCTCCCCGCCCCCGCCGCGCCTCACGAGGAGGGCGGGAGCGCGGAGGGTCTCTCTGACGGGATCGCCCCTCGCCTCGATTGCGGAGGGGGAGAGGGGGCGGCCCGCGCGTCCGTCGATTCGGCGGAGCGCGCGCCGTCCCCGATCCCGCTCTCCAGCCGGGGCAGAGGATAAATCTGTTTCTGCACCGGCGGGTGCCCCTTCGCCCCGCTCGGTACTTTCTCTATCGCTATCGATTCCTCCTACTGTCTCCTTCCCCGCTCCCGTTCCTTCTTCTCCCCGCTCCCCGCCGGCGGGAATTTCCGACTCCCGGCCGATACTTTATCCCACTTCTCCTTCTCCTTTTCCGCGATCACCATCTCCTCCCCGGTCTCCTCCGAGGGAGGAGACACCATCATCTGAGGCAGACCATCGCCAACGAAGACGGACGATGGTGAGGCGCGAGGGAGAGCGTCTCGTGGTGGAGTTCCCCATTCCAGACCACCTGGAGTGCACGGAAGACGGCTGCAGCACCAAGTTCCGGGCCAAGTTGTGGACGGCCATGAAGCGTTCGCTCGAGCGGCATCTGGGCGCCATCCACGGTGTGGGGAAGCTCACCACCGTGAATTGGTGCTCCATCTGCGAAGAGCGAATCGGCGGAAAGCCGTCCGCACACAGGTGCCTCAGGACAAGGAACGTGAGGGAGCTGCAGACGACCGTGCACCAATTCCACTGCGGGACGTGCGAGTTCTCGTGCCCCACCAAGCGTGGACTCTCCAACCACGAGTCCACGCATCGCCAGCCGGATGAAATCGTCATCCCTGACCCCTACCAAGACCCTCCCCTTTCCGATCCTGACGACCCTACCCCCGATCCCGACCCAGCACCCGCTCCCCCTTCCCCGATCCCACACACCGATGACGATCCTCCGGCTGGCGATGAACCGGAAGAAGACGGACGGCTGCCAGCGACGCCCGCCGCCCCGGACATCGAGGGAGAAGCCGCCGACGGAGCCGCGGACCCTCGCCTCAGTGACACCGAGCGCAGATGGATCCGGGCCCTCGACGAGACCGTCGGACGGCCCTGGAGCGAGTTCGAGGCGGTCATGGAGGAGCTGACGGCGGCGATCCCGCTCGGAGGAGTCAGGACGACGAGGAGGAACATCCCGGAGGAGAGGACGAGACCGGCGCCAAGACCGAAGCCCGCGAGAGAGGACCCCGGCTTTTATTCATTATTTTTCAATAAATGACGCTAATTTTTTTATTTAGCAAATCAAACCTTTTTACGAATAACGTAACCAGAGGAGTAATGGGTGAGAATAGAAAGAATAATAATTTAAATTTAAATAGTTTTATTGCAGAAGAAATATTGTACATATTTACATATAACAGATATTAAATGGAATTGAACCACATAGATCAATTATTGTTCAATAAATATAGGAAACATGCACACATTGAAAAAATAATACAGTAGAATGTTTGTAACAGACGAAAGAATAATTAACATATGAAAGCTGCAGAAGCCAGCCACCAGACAAACATCATAACAATAATAAAGAAACAAGTCATGACAAAGTATGAACAGAAGTGACTTTTGCCAGTCTCAATGAATCAATAAGCATAGGAACCCATTCTCGGCACCTGGAATGATAACATTACAGAATTATTAACACTTCAACATATGCATCAAATACAACTTTGCTCCTAAAGAGCCTAAAGTGAAGATATGCATCACATGAAAACAAGCCATAGTGAAGTATCTCGTTAAATGGTTACTAATATTAAAGTTGAAAATGCTGAGATACATATCTAACTACAGTAATAACTCGATATGCGAATAATCTGTACACTAAATAAGTGACCTTTTTACTACAGGTAGTCCACGATATACTCGCCGTATCTCGAAACGAGATGTTTCAAGTTAAAAATTGCAATCCCATAACAATAATAATTGTTATTCATCCCAGGACATATACATATATGTATAGGATGTCAAATTGGCTGTACTTATTATGCAATAGATATAAGGCCACAGCCTTCCTTAGGAATAAACAAACACATTCGAGAGAAGGTTCTCAGTCACTTATTAAAGGATCAAAAATAACAACTAAGCTGAGTTGGGCGGTAGAACAAGGTTCGTGTGTTCCAAATTGCAATCTGGATATAATTTCACATACGTAAACACAACCATAGTAAGATTAATCTCAAAAAAGAAACGTAACTCATTCTTTATTTTTCTCGGTACGTAATATTATTACACAATATGTAGTACTGTAGGTAATAAAATACAGAAGTACATTAATTAATCGATATATTGTTTCAATACTCGAAAGCAACTCACGGAGCGCTTCTACTTCGTATATCGAGGTATTACTGCATATAATTCTGTCGACTTACAAAAATATTTTTACAAATATGGCTACTAGTACTTACGTAGATTCCGTGCGAGGAAACGAATGTAATTTCAACTTTAGATCTCCGGTCGTTCCCCTCGTATGCTTGCAGTTTAGTGCGTAGCACTTACGTGAACGCACCATCTTCTCTGGTTGATTCATTTTTGCAAGCTAGTGGAAACGTTGCAACGTACAGAAAATAACTTAATTAACACACACAGAGAGTCACATGTATCACCAGCATATATGAAGTTGTTAACCATTCATTCATATACTCCTCTATAGTCAAAACATCCTTACCTGTACTAAAAAATAACACTTTCCCAAGATTTCCCGTAATGGCGGATAAACTCTCAGTTACGCAGTTACCTAGTTCAACAGTCACTTCTCAACATGATCACATGATTACTTCAAATTCGGCTTGGCGCTCACTCATTGGCTGTCTTACCATTCAAATTAGATCGACGACAGCGCTCAACCTTTCGCTTTCACGGTGCCATCACCAACTTGATGTATCTGACGAGAACCAAATCGCCCCATAAGAGTTCCCTCCCCCTGCTGCAGGTCTGCAGGCGCGACCACTGGAGACACCTACAGGTATTCGGAAAAAGGTCGAAGCTGCGTTTCCTAATCTCATTCTTCCATGGAAGGGATACGCCACGGGGCCACGGTGAGAGCAGCCAACCAGCCAATGAGTGAGCGGCAACGCGCAAGACAAATTTGAAGTCGAGACGATAGCATCATAGCATTCTTGTACGCGGCGTGGTCGCGTGGTCGGACATCGCACGCAGTTGAACCGGGTTTTTCGGTAGGTAGGAGGTCTTAATGCCATCATGTAATTCTTACGAGTGTCACAGCTGTCTTTTAATATTAATATACTGTTTCAGAGCTAATTACTTGGAGGAGAGTTCTTGGTCCTCTCCGCAAACAGCTTGAGTCACTATCGCAGGAATTTGAAGAAACATCTGGCCTTGAGTTCATAGTTCCTCGAAAGCCAAGGAAATATATTTTAGATTAAAGAATACCTTAACTGGTGAGTGTATTGTATTTTTGTGCAATATCTTTATTTAATTCTATTCTGAACAAGATGCGCATAAAACTACAATCAGCCATCTTGAGGAGTATTGCGCATTAATCGCCATGCGCCAGGAAAACGTACGTATTTCAGTTTGCATAGTAGATACTAAGTAGGAAACTTTTAGGCAGTTTTTATGGTAGTTAATGATTGGATTAATTTCAAATCAGTAGGTCGTTAAGGTTTCAATGAACTATTAATACGAAGTAACGAGCCGATGTTTGATTTGTTATAAGCTTATCATCGCCTTTAGAGAACTTGGGACGATCTCCTATTAACATTGGACAACTTTGTAGCTATTACATTGTAGCTACACATCACTGTAGCGGTACAAATTTGTACCTATTACGTAGCTATATACACATCGCCGTACCGGTGAATCTTCAATGTAATAACGTGTTCTGGTCATGTGGTCTTCTCGTGGTTTGTCAAGTTTTGTTTGATGTGACTAGGGTGCTGTTTAGTTGTTGAAACATTTCAATGAAATTTTAGTAAAATATTGGATGTTACGTAGATATTTGAAATTCTACGTAGTTGGATAATTCGTTACTTTTGAAGATAACCATGTGTAATAAATTATATGCGTTTAAAAACCTACTTATAAAGTGTATTACTTCGGGAGTAGGTATTTATTTTTTCAAGGTAAAATTTCAGTCAACGCAGAAACTGGTATTTGTATTATTCTTATCGAAAATATGCGTTATATTAGGGAAACTAATATGTTGAACGTAACGTTTTATTTCGATTTATTTGCCCAGAATTAGTGTTGATTTAGTGTATTTTTTGCTGAGATTCATCATTATAAACATTATATCGTGGTATTTAACTTTTTTGCTTGCTACACAAGTTACACTGGTGGCTTGAATACAGGGATTGCTTATATGGCCACGTAAAGCACACGAAATATGTAGAATATTTCTGTAGTCTGCCTCAAACGATATATTTTATGGTTCATTATTGTTTTTGGTATATTACAAAGGAGAACTAATATGTCAAGATAACCTTGAATGTGATATAAATATATCGATAAAATTTGATAGTTAACAAAATATATCGGAAAAATCCTACACTTGGGAACATTTTCCAACATTCATCATTTGAGTAATTTGATATTATTTGCCTCCTATCATTGTGATTTATTTCAGTTTTTCTTTATTGCAGACGATTTCGTGAAAGACCAGGTTTAGAAATGAAAAGTTACACATTAGATTCATCCTATGTGGAAAATTAATCTCATTGAGAGTAGGTAAGTAGCTGCTATATTTCTATGTAATATTTTATTAAGTATATAGAGTTGGAATGTAGGCACTATATTTGTGTTATATGTATGGTGTGACTAATGTTAACAGATTTATGTTTTAGAAAAGAAGTTGTCTGTGCTTGAATACCGTATGCGCTTAAAAAAATCACCATACACCCTGATTTAAACTCTTAAATAAATCAACGTGATCCCCAGCGCAACAGCACTTAAGTCGTTTAGATCCTATATGTATTAGATGATAAATTCCGTGAGTTCTAGCAGATTATTTATAGTTTTTCGTGAAATAAAAGCAACTAGCCATAATTTCCAAATTCTCTAGCAATCTGCTTGTGCCCAAGCTTTGTAATTCATTTTACTTGATTCATCGCCCTGCATGAGCAATAAAAATAATCATCATTAATACAATAACCTATACACTAAAATTCTAGGAAAATTAAGATATTTTGCATTCAGATTACAGCAACATCTGCGCCTATAGCATGTATTCGGGTAAAAAATTGTGAAATGGGTATAATGGCATTATTTTTAACAATTGAAGAGAGTTCAAATTTCTCGCAAAACTACGAAACAGCATTAAAATACTTTACAGATTTCTGTTTTTTATATTAATTGTCATGTAGACCGATGTACATACAAATATATTTTGTGTGATGTACTTGTTTGAATATTGATAGTTGTATCTTGCAAAAAAAATTTTTAATGCTCTGAGTGCAAAAGCATGTAACCAAAGTAGTTGATAAAGCCGGAACCTGCTAGAAGACAAAGGTTGCCATTGTATCTCACATAACCGAAGGAAAGAGGCCCAGAAAATGTTTTAATAGGATAGGGCACTGGTCAGTAGGTGGTACTGATTCCTGCAAATAGGGGCGTCAGGCATGTCGTCGGTACCACAGTACCATACCAGCCTAGGGGTTAATTTAGTGAATGTTGTGGCCACTAGGAAGTAGCTAACTATGGCCACTTCTACAAACATCCAGATGATTTACCTATGCTGTGCGTACCTTTAAACCTGATTAGGCCATAGACAAGTGGTATTTTAGTGCAAAAACTGGAAGACATGTTCAAGGTCATGAATGCCATGCCTCTGGAAGTGGTGTTGACACCTAAGAATATGTGAATACTAAGTTTCATCAAAGTATTTCTTGCTCATTGTGTTGTGTCACTGATAATAGTATGAGTTTTTTATATTAATTGTCATGTAGACTGATGTACATACAAATATATCTTTTGTAATGTACTTGGTTGAATATTGATAGTTGTATCTTGCAAAAATGAAGATATAGGTCAACGAAAGTGTAAATAATTAACATTTCATTTTTGGCACTGAGGGTGTTTTTTTGCTCACCAGCCTTGGGATCTCTGGGGTGCTGGAAATTTTCAGCTGACGAGTGAGATATTTGCCTGACTGGAGAGCCAGCATGAAATTTTTCAAGCCCTGCCCATATGTTTACACTAAAATTTATGTAAAAATTAGGATATGTATTTTTTGTGTTAGGATTATGGTGACAATCTGTGCCTTTTAGTGTGTATTCAGCTGAAAAAATTAATTTAAAATTTTCATTGTATGTATAATAACAAGGAATAATGTAGGTATAGTAGGTCTTAGTGAAGTTTGGTGGGAAGGAGAAGGCAAGATAAATTCAGACGAATTTAAGATTATTTACTTGGGAGGGGAGAAAAAGGAAAGGGGAGTAGGGAATTATAATGAGAAAAGAGATAGCTGAAAGAATTAGCAAGGTAGTGACAGTTAATGATAGATTAATAGCTTCAGATGGAGGCAGTGGAAATGCTTATAATTCAAGTGTATATGCCAACGACTAATGTTGGCGACGACGAAGTAGATGAAATCTATGAACAGATTATGGAGATATTGGAGGAGAGAAAAGGAAGGATCACCACCATAGTAATGGGAGATTGGAACAGTGTAGTAGGAGAGGGACAGGAAGATAACATAGTGGGAAAATATGGACTAGGGAAGAGAAATGAAAGAGGGGATAAACTTGTGGAATTCTGCCATAGAAATAGATTAATTGTAACTAATATATGGTTTAAGCATCACCAGCGGAGACTTGACACATGGAGAAGCCCAGGAGACCAAAGACGATACCAGATAGATTACATACTAGTCAATGAAAGATTTAGAAATAGCATTAAAAATGTGAAAACACTACCAGGGGCAGCTATCGATTCCGACCACAACCTTTTGGTGGCAAATACACAATGTAGACTGAAGAGCGTTAAGAGAAACATAAGAGTTAACAAGAAATGGAACTTAGAGGAACTCCTTAAAAACAAGGATGCTATCATGACTGAGCTGGAGGAAAGGATGGGGGAGAGAGCTGAAGAAAATAGGAAGAATGTAGATGAGGAGTGGAGATACATCCATAGCAACATTAAAGATGTAATGGAAAAGAAGGTAGGATAGATAACGGGTCAAAGAAACAAAAAACCCTGGATCACAGCAGCCATGCTGCAAAAAATGGAAGAGCGGAGAAAGTGGAAGAACATAAACACTGAAGAAGGCCAAAGAAAGTACAAGGAGATAATAAATTAAGAAGGGAAACAGATAAAGCCAGAGAACAGTGGATAAATGAGAAATGCGAGGAGATTGTCGAATGTGAAAGAATTTGTAGAACAGACCTCATGTATAGCAAAGCAAGGGAACTATTCAAGAAAAAAGCAAGAAAGATACGTAAAGGAATCATGAACAAAAGTGGTAAAATAGTATCGGAGCCAGACAATGTAAAGAATGTCTGGAAAGAATACATTGAGGTTCTGTATGACAAGGAAGGAAAGCCAAGAAATATTGAATTAAATGAAAAAGAGGATGTGGAAGAAGATCATCTAGGACCAAGTATTCTCGAGTCTGAAGTTAAAAGAGCAATTGATGACATGAAAAGAAGGAAGGCTGTTGGGAGTGATGATATACCAGTGGATGTTCTTAAGGTTTTGGGATCGAAAGCAGTTAAGCAACTAACAAAATTTTTTAGCCAAGTATATGATACTGGCATATGGCCTGAAGATTTTTTAGATGATGTTATGGTACCACTGGAGAAAAAAAACAATGCAAAATGTTGTAAGGATTACAGAACAATTAGTTTAATTTCTCATACAGCTAAAGTTCTAACCAGAATAATAACCAAAAGAATTGAATGTGAAATAGAAAAGGAGCTGCAAGATAATCAGTTTGGTTTCAGAAGAGGAAGAGGGACTAGAGATGCTATAGGATGTATGAGGATGATGATAGAAAGAGCGCTAGAAGTAAATAAAGTCACGTATTTTTGTTTTGTAGATTGGGAGAAAGCTTTTGACCGAGTGAAATGGGATAAGATGCTCGGTATTTTAAACAAATAGGAATAGATTGGAAAGATAAAAGACTACTTAAAAACCTTTACTTTGATCAAAAGATTAGAGCCAGGGTTGAAGGAGAAGAAACAGAAAGTACTTCAATAGGGAGGGGAGTGAGGCAGGGTTTTCCTATTTCACCAGCGATATTCAATATTTATGCAGAAACAATAACAGAAGAAGCGTTGATGGAAGAGAAAGGATTTAAGATAGGAGGTGAAAGTATTACCACCATTAAATACGCAGATGATCAGGGCTTAATAGCAGAAGGCGAGAAAGAGCTTCAGAGGATGACAGACAGACTAGTTGAGGTTGGCCAACAATATGGAATGAAGATCAATACAGAAAAAACGAAAGTCATGGTGGTTTCAAAGGAACATAAAGAATTAAATATGATGGTGAATGGCCAAAAATTGGAACAAGTAAGTAGTTTCAAATATCTCGGCAGTATTTTAGCACAGGATGGAAGTAGTACACAGGACATCAGAAGTAGGATTGCAATGGCAAAAGCAGCATTTAACGAGAAGAAGGAGCTTCTCACAAGCAAGAAAATAAATTGAGAAACAAGGAAGAAATTAGCAAAATGCTACATATGGAGCATAGCTCTTTATGGTGCAGAGACGTGGACGGTAAGGAGAAAGGAGGAAAAATATTTAGAAAGTTTTGAGATGTGGGTATGGAGAAGAATGATGAAAGTGAAATGGACAGAGAGGAAGAGAAACGAAGAAGTATTAGAAATGGTGGGAGAAGAAAGGACGCTAAATAAAAACGATCAGGAAAAGAAAAGCAAATTGGATAGGGCACATATTGAGAAGACAGTGTTTACAAAGGACGATCTTAGAAGGAAAAATTAGTGGAGGAAGAGGGAGAAAAAGAATAGGAATATTAGATAATATAAAGCAGGGATATGATACTTGTAGAGTTATAGAAGAGGCTTCTAGGGAGAGAGAAATGGAGGCAGCGATTCAGTTAAAACCTGTCTTCGGACAGAAGCATGATGATGATGATTGTATGTATACATCATAGGATGAAATCTAGTTGAATAATGTAGTAGTAGCATTAAACTAATTCACTTGAAATTTGGAAAATATTTACCATTGAAAGGGATTGGATGGGAGTTGAGAAATACGAGATGTTGAAGAGAATGGCAGAGGACAGGAGTTCATGGTTGCAGCGACAAGGCTTAGCCATTAGATGAAGAAGAAGAAGGGATTGGAGTCGTTGCAATGGTAGTTAATATCGTTAATGTTGATATTGTTGAAAACCGAAAAAGTTTTCATAATTCTATGATGAAAATCAAAGTTTTACACAAATTCAGCATGGATTTGAATGCCTTCAAGAAAAATAAACATTCTTTATCTCCAGTATGGTGCATGTTCCGACTATCTTAATTGTAACTAATTTAAAGCATACTTAATGCCCTTTACCATTTTTGGTGCTTTTCTTATGGGTGTTTAAAATTGGACATAGGGGTCAAAAGTACCCCTTAAATGTAAGGTTTTCTGGAATTTCTTATTTTTTGAAGAGTTTGTACCCAATGACCTATCTTCATGCCAAATTTCTGCTCTGTAGCACTTCTAGAAGTACCTTAGGTTTTACATGATATATCCTATATATATGCAAGAAGCGGCTATTTATAATGATATTAAACTACTATATTTACTCAATTCTAAGTTGACCTAGAATCTTAGACAACCTCCCACTTTCAAGACTATAGAGAAAACCTATTTCTGATCAAAGTACCTTGTTTCTACAAATATTCTCAAGGTTGATATTCCAATCGAGTCAACTGTTGATTGTGAGCGCTTGGATGTCCCCTACGTATAGGTGGTAAAGTGGGTTCTTCTGTTGCCTGCATTATCACGAATAAGTTTTTTCCAAAATTTTATGTGCGACAAAGTATCACCACACAGAATGGTCAAGGATGGATGCATTCAGCACTGTCAACTCCAACAAAGGAAAAAATAATTTCTTTGTTCACTCGCTTCCATGTTTTCCTCGATATGGAATGACTGTTTACCAATTGGTTGCTAAGATCAACGTAGCTCATGTTGCGGTTATAGTCTTGGACAATCTGAGGTTTTATAGCATTTCCTCTTTCATCGGTGTAGTTTCCATCTGCAGGATTGCAATGCATGTTGCACACAGTGGTAACTAAAAATTTTCTTGAGCTCGTATATCCCCCTTTTTCAATTTTATGTTTCGCCTGTCCCATTTCGAAGGCATTCCTTTTCTATTAGGACTTCCAGTTCCACATGCACTTATTTTTTTGTGTAGATCGATGAAAAGTTTGGGAGAAGAAAAATAGCTATCCATATCATTATATATAGGCGTTTCTTACAGAGGAGGAGGATATAACATACTAGTAGTTAGTGCTTGCATGCTGCAAGCATTTCATATCGCCTTGAAAAAACATCCATTTTTCAGACAGACATTTCATCATTACCATTATTCTTTCATTTCTAAAGATTTCGCCTTCGCAGCGATTTTCGTTTTTCCCACATGTAAAAATTATAGTTTAGCACGTTCACCCCGGCGTGACTCACGAGTGAGTCACGCCAAGTTTTCTTATTTCAGAAATGGGCATGTAGTAGTCATTTTTTTCTAACTTTTTACTTTGTAAATGGGGAAAGTAAAAGTAAATATTTTCAAGGAAATATACCATTTTATTTTTTATTATGTATAAATTCGCATAAATAACAAGTATAATATTTTTGTTGGAATTTTTTTAATTATTATTGGAAATTATAATAGGTAGAAAAATATCCCTAGGAATGAATCTTTTCAAAACAATTTAGGCATAATGGTGGCTCTCCTTCACAACTAGGACAATATGTCCTTTATTTTTTTTACATTTTTGATTGCATATTCACAACCATTTTCCTGAGACATACATTTGTAACACTCTCTACACCTTTTCCTTGTATTTTTTGCAGGCCCTTCATAGTTTTTGAGAAAGTGGAGCTTCTTTCTTGATGGTGTAACATCTCTCATTTCAGTTGTTTTATTTAGAAGCTCTTCAATAATTGCTTCGCGAAACTGCAATATGCTCATTTTTCTTTTATTGCTCCATTTACGGTGAATTAACCAGGCATTTACGAGCATTGTCCCACAAATTAACTCCATTACGATTTTCCTATACCACTTTATGGTTTTTTGCAGGGAGGAATAATAGGACGACATTTGGTCTGAATAGTCAACTCCTTTCTTCGTGGTGTTGTAGTTGTCAACAGCATCAGGTTTCAGTCGTTTGTTTCGGGTGTCTCCTTTCTCAACCAAAACACACTTTTGTTTTTTGCATGTAGTTAGCATTTGTACTGGTCTTTCGTCAGTCCATTTTATGAATTTTATGCCATCCTTATTTTCAAGGCTTATAATTTCACCCCTTTTTTGTTTTTTGTTTTTGCTTCCAATGGCAAATTCTTCCTGTTGCTGCGGACCACACAAAAACAGTCTTTTTCCAGTAGTTCTTGCGCTAAACACGCACTGGTATAAAAATTGTCCGTATATACAATACGACCTTCATATAGAAGACCAGTCATTAGTCTCATAAAAACGGTGCAGGCATGTCCTTTGTTGAATTTCCAGTTTTTCCAGAATACACCTCCATATTGTATGTATAACCTTCTGGAAGACAGAGTATATAATTTTATGCCATACTTATGACGTCTGCCTGGTATGTATGGACGAAATACAAGACGTCCACGCCATGGCACCATGCTCTCATCTATTACTACTTCTTTTCCAGGTTTTACAATATTCTGATAACTTATTTTTATTTTTTCTAATATAGCTTTTATTTTGTCCAGGCAGTTTTCTGCCACAGCTTGGGTGTTGTCAGAAAAGTGCCAATTCCTAAGTATGTTCAGAAATCGGTCACGGCTCATACTTTTTTTTTATAAGTATATTTGTGTACATGGGATTATTTGACCAGTAGAGATGAATTTCTGGCACATGCACAACACCCACAGCAATATGCCAATAAATTTGTTCATTTCGTCATGGGTAACTGGTACCCAGGCCTGTTGATGTTTCTTGGAGGTTTGTGCTGTGATTCCTTTTACAGTCGACTCACACTGCTCAGCGTACTTCTTGGTTTCCATAATCATTAGATTGATTATGTCATCGGTGAGGAATAATTTGTACAATTGAAATGTGTTGCTGCATTCTGTACCTACAGGTAAAAACTTCATGTCTTCAGCATATTCATCTATTGGTAAACACTTTTATCCTACTGGACCCCATTCTGAGCTGCACTTTTGACTATCCAAATTTTCCTCATCACTCGAAGTGACACGCGTGTCTGTAGAAGAAGCAATCTGGTTAGTAGGATATACATATTCAGAATCAGCTTCTGAGTCATATTCCTCCGATTTGGAAGAACAACAAACTGATCTCTTTCGTTTATTTGTGTTCGATGATGCACCCGATATGCTAGGTCGATCCATTGAATCTTCTGACACCATGGAAAGAAGATAAATTGTTTTAGTATAATTGGAAGATTTCTCCACATTTATGATATTATTGTACAGTTATAGTAAAAAACTGGATAATTTTGGTTATAATGCATACACTTCATGACCCCCACGTTTCAGAGACCCTAAGTTCACTCACTTTTTAGGATGGGTTTCATAGAAATGGTTAGGACAGTTGAGTACGATGAAGCTGCCTTCCCGCAGGACCGTGGTTCTGCCTTCCTCTGGTGATAGCAGCAGTCATTCAGGTTTCAAGGTCGTACCTGTGACGCTTCGGGCTATGCATGCCTTATAGCCGAAAATATAGAAAACCGTAACAAATACTGACTAATACTAATGACTATTGCAAAAAATAATCACAACGTATTATATAATAAACTAGTTACCGTAATAAACCAGATGAATACAAACGCCTTCACAGAATATTATATCAGGAAATAGTTCACAAAACCTGACGATAAAGAGGACAGAATAAGACGATAGACAGCTGATCGTTGACTGAGATACAAATGTTCAGTTCGCATGCACCTGGTTACACCTGGGGGAATGAATCATGTGAAATTCAGGCAGCCAACCCAAAAAAATATGCCCGCCTGATCAAACATATCTAAAATAAGCCCCCGGGGTGAACGTGTTAAAACAATCCCCAAGTATGACATTTTTAAAAATTTTACACTTTCTTCATTATAAGGTACTAATGCTACAAATTTTATCCAAAATTTAAAGGTGTAGCACTTCTACAAGTTAAATAATTTTTAACAGCCGCCGCAATTCATATATGGTGAAATTGGAATGTTTACTTGTACAAATTTACTGCTCTGTAAATAATTTGGAAATTTGAGCTTCCTCGCTCATCCCATAGTACCTAAACAGTTCTCTATTTGCTTGAACTTGAAGAACTTTTAACTGCCAAACAAATTAAAATATCAAAATTTGCATAATCCCTATTTCGTTTTTTTTTTAAGAATTCTACTTAAAAAAAACTTTCAACTCCGTGGCACATTCGGAAATGCCTGAACCTTGAAAATTTGTTTAAACGATTGCGAATTTTTAGCGGCCGCATTGGTGAACTTTTTCAAGATTTTCGTTTTTTCTAGTCGGTTTTTCACAAAATCCTACCTAAGAAAAAAAATTCGAATCTCCAGCTCATCTGGAAGTGCCTAAACATTAGTATCCTCCTATATCATTATATAGCGACGACTCTTACAGAGGAGGAGGATATGACATACTAGTAGTTGGTGCTTGCATTCTGCAAGCATATCATCTCAACATAAAAAAACTTTCATACTTCATCGTTACAAATATTTTTTTTAAATCTAAATATTTAACCTGCTTAGTGATTCTCGTTTCTCCCTGATGTAAAAATAATAGATTTAAACAATCCCAAAACTTTGCAATTTTAAGAATTTTATACTTTCTTCATTATGGGGTACTAATGGTACACATTTCTGCCAATTTTTAAAGTTGTATTACTTTAAGAAGCGAAATAATATTTTTCCAATTGTTTTAATTTTAAACATTTTTGACGACCGCCGCAATATGTTTATGGAGAGATTCAAATGTTTATTCGTGCAAATGCAATACTCTGTACATAACCTGAAAATTTCAGCTTCCTAGCTCATCCCGTAATGTCTAAACAGTTATCTATTTGTATAATCCCTATTTCGTTTTTTTCCTAATCCTACCTCTAAAAAAATTTCATCTCCGTAGCACATTCGGAAGTGCATAAACTTGGAAAATTTGTTTATACAATTGCGAATTATTAGTGGTCGAATTTTTTTGCTTTGTCAAAATTTCAATTTTTTATATGTATAATTTTATGCAGAATGCTTACAAAAACTCGAACCTACAGCATGTAGTTTTCATGAAAAAAATTATCAAATTTTAATGTTCAAACGGCGTTAAAACGACCCCTAAAAATTAACTATTTTTGATTTTTATAGTTGGTTATGAATAAAGTTTTATAATCTTGCAAAATTTAAGCTTCCTTATTAGATTGGTCTACATAATGGGTTAACTTTTTCCTATGCTAACTTATGGATGATATTCCTGGATCTCTGGAGTCAAACCCAAGACACTAAGCAGAAGTGACAATAATTCCTAGTAGATATTGCGGCCATCTAGCAACACTGAAAATATCATTTTTATAGCTTGCCGGCAAGTGCCCATAATTAATTTACAGAAATGCCGCAATGCTTTTCTTATGGAAAAAAATGCAACTTTCGCAATTTCTGTAGTCGAACTCATGTCACTTAGGTAAGAAGTCTCATTTTATCTGAAGGTTTCTCCATCATATCTACAAAACCTAAAACTTTAAGCTCTCTAGCTCTTGTAGTTTGGGCTGGCCATTAGTATCCTCCTTTATGTTATATATATCATTATACTAGTAGTTGGGGCTTGCATGCTGCAAGCATTTCATCTCGCATTAAAAGAACATTCATTATTCAGACAGAAATTTCAACATTACAAATAGTCTTTTAATTCTAAAGATTTCATTTCTGCAGCGATTTTCGTTTTTCCCACATGTAAGAATAATAGTGTAAAACAATCTCCAAATGTCGCAATTTTAAAAATTTTACTCTTTCTTCATTATAAGGTTCCAATGCTACACATTTTAGCCAAATTTTAAAGTTGTAGCACTTCTAGAAGTAAAATAATACTTTTCTAATTGTTTAAAATTAAATAATTTTTATCGGCCGCCGCAATACATATATGGTAAAATTGAAATGTTTATTTTGCAAATTTACTATGCTGTAAATAATTTGAAAATTTCAGCTTCTTAGCTAATCCCATAGTACCTAAACAGCTATCTATTTGTTTAAACATGAAGAATATTTAACTGCCAAACAAGTTAAAATATCAAAATTTGCATAATCCCTATTTCTTTTTTTTTTTTAAGAATTCTACTTTTAAAAAAAAATTTCAACTCCGTGGCACATCCGGAAATGCCTGAACCTTGAAAATTTGTTTAAACGATTGCGAATTTTAGCGGCCGCATTGGTGAACTTTTTCAAGATTTTCGTTTTTTCTAGTCGTTTTTTCACAAAATCCTACCTAAGAAAAAAAATTCGAATCTCCAGCTCATCTGGAAGTGCCTAAACATTAGTATCCTCCTATATCATTATATAGCGACGACTCTTACAGAGGAGGAGGATATGACATACTATTAGTTGGTGCTTGCATTCTGCAAGTATATCATCTCAACATAAAAAAACTTTCATACTTCATCGTTACAAATATTTTTTTTAAATCTAAATATTTAACCTGCTTAGTGATTCTCGTTTCTCCCTGATGTAAAAATAATAGATTTAAACAATCCCAAAACTTTGCAATTTTAAGAATTTTATACTTTCTTCATTATGGGGTACTAATGGTACACATTTCTGCCAATTTTTAAAGTTGTATTACTTTAAGAAGCGAAATAATATTTTTCCAATTGTTTTAATTTTAAACATTTTTGACGACCGCCGCAATATGTTTATGGAGAGATTCAAATGTTTATTCGTGGAAATGCAATACTCTGTACATAACCTGAAAATTTCAGCTTCCTAGCTCATCCCGTAATGTCTAAACAGTTATCTATTTGTATAATCCCTATTTCGTTTTTTCCTAATCCTACCTATAAAAAAATTTCAGCTCCGTAGCACATTCGGAAGTGCATAAACCTCGAAAATTTGTTTATACAATTGCGAATTATTAGTGGTCGAATTTATTTGCTTTGTCAAAATTTCAATTTTTTATATGTATAATTTTATGCAAAATGCTTACAAAAACTCGAACCTACAGCATGTAGTTTTCATGAAAAAAATTATCAAATTTTAATGTTCAAACGGCGTTAAAACGACCCCTAAAAATTAACTATTTTTGATTTTTATAGTTGGTTATGAATAAAGTTTTATAATCTTGCAAAATTTAAGCTTCCTTATTAGATTGGTCTACACAGTGGGTTAACTTTTTCCTATGCTAACTTATGGATGATATTCCTGGATCTCTGGAGTCAAACCCAAGACACTAAGCAAAAGTGACAATAATTCCTAGCAGATATTGCGGCCATCTAGCAACACTGAAAATATCATTTTTATAGCTTGCCGGCAAGTGCCCATAATTAATTTACAGAAATGCCGCATTGCTTTTCTTATGGAAAAAAATGCAACTTTCGCAATTTCTGTAGTCGAACTCATGTCACTTAGGTAAGAAGTCTCATTTTATCTGAAGGTTTCTCCATCATATCTACAAAACCTAAAACTTTAAGCTCTCTAGCTCTTGTAGTTTGGGCTGGACATTAGTATCCTCCTTTATGTTATATATATCATTATACTAGTAGTTGGGGCTTGCATGCTGCAAGCATTTCATCTCGCATTAAAAGAACATTCATTATTCAGACAGAAATTTCAACATTACAAATAGTCTTTTAATTCTAAAGATTTCATTTCTGCAGCGAATTTCTGTTTTTCCCACATGTAAGAATAATAGTTTAAAACAATCTCCAAATGTCGCAATTTTAAAAATTTTACTCTTTCTTCATTATAAGGTTCCAATGCTACACATTTTAGCCAAATTTTAAAGTTGTAGCACTTCTAGAAGTAAAATAATACTTTTCTAATTATTTAAATTTAAATAATTTTTAACGGCCGCCGGGTAAATTGGTAAAATTGGTAAAATTGAAATGTTTATTTTGCAAATTTACTATGCTGTAAATAATTTGAAAATTTCAGCTTCTTAGCTAATCCCATAGTACCTAAACAGCTATCTATTTGTTTAAACATGAAGAATATTTAACTGCCAAACAAATTAAAATATCAAAATTTGCATAATCCCTATTTCGTTTTTTTTTTTAGAATTCTACTTATAAAAAAAATTTCAACTCCGTGGCACATCCGGAAATGCCTGAACCTTGAAAATTTGTTTAAACAATTGCGAATTTTAGCGGCCGCATTGGTGAACTTTTTCAAGATTTTCGTTTTTTCTAGTCGTTTTTTCACAAAATCCTACCTAAGAAAAAAAATTCGAATCTCCAGCTCATCTGGAAGTGCCTAAACATTAGTATCCTCCTATATCATTATATAGCGACGACTCTTACAGAGGAGGAGGATATGACATACTAGTAGTTGGTGCTTGCATTCTGCAAGCATATCATCTCAACATAAAAAAACTTTCATACTTCATCGTTACAAATATTTTTTTTAAATCTAAATATTTAACCTGCTTAGTGATTCTCGTTTCTCCCTGATGTAAAAATAATAGATTTAAACAATCCCAAAACTTTGCAATTTTAAGAATTTTATACTTTCTTCATTATGGGGTACTAATGGTACACATTTCTGCCAATTTTTAAAGTTGTATTACTTTAAGAAGCGAAATAATATTTTTCCAATTGTTTTAATTTTAAACATTTTTGACGACCGCCGCAATATGTTTATGGAGAGATTCAAATGTTTATTCGTGGAAATGCAATACTCTGTACATAACCTGAAAATTTCAGCTTCCTAGCTCATCCCGTAATGTCTAAACAGTTATCTATTTGTATAATCCCTATTTCGTTTTTTTCCTAATCCTACCTTTAAAAAAATTTCAGCTCCTTAGCACATTCGGAAGTGCATAAACCTCGAAAATTTGTTTATACAATTGCGAATTATTAGTGGTCGAATTTATTTGCTTTGTCAAAATTTCAATTTTTTATATGTATATTTTTATGCAAAATGCTTACAAAAACTCGAACCTACAGCATGTAGTTTTCATGAAAAAAATTATCAAATTTTAATGTTCAAACGGCGTTAAAACGACCCCTAAAAATTAACTATTTTTGATTTTTATGGTTGGTTATGAATAAAGTTTTATAATCTTGCAAAATTTAAGCTTCCTTATTAGATTGGTCTACACAATGGGTTAACTTTTTCCTATGCTAACTTATGGATGATATTCCTGGATCTCTGGAGTCAAACCCAAGACACTAAGCAAAAGTGACAATAATTCCTAGCAGATATTGCGGCCATCTAGCAACACTGAAAATATCATTTTTATAGCTTGCCGGCAAGTGCCCATAATTAATTTACAGAAATGCCGCATTGCTTTTCTTATGGAAAAAAATGCAACTTTCGCAATTTCTGTAGTCGAACTCATGTCACTTAGGTAAGAAGTCTCATTTTATCTGAAGGTTTCTCCATCATATCTACAAAACCTAAAACTTGAAGCTCTCTAGCTCTTGTAGTTTGGGCTGGACATTAGTATCCTCCTTTATGTTATATATATCATTATACTAGTAGTTGGGGCTTGCATGCTGCAAGCATTTCATCTCGCATTAAAAGAACATTCATTATTCAGACAGAAATTTCAACATTACAAATAGTCTTTTAATTCTAAAGATTTCATTTCTGCAGCGAATTTCTGTTTTTCCCACATGTAAGAATAATAGTTTAAAACAATCTCCAAATGTCGCAATTTTAAAAATTTTACTCTTTCTTCATTATAAGGTTCCAATGCTACACATTTTAGCCAAATTTTAAAGTTGTAGCACTTCTAGAAGTAAAATAATACTTTTCTAATTGTTTAAAATTAAATAATTTTTATCGGCCGCCGCAATACATATATGGTAAAATTGAAATGTTTATTTTGCAAATTTACTATGCTGTAAATAATTTGAAAATTTCAGCTTCTTAGCTAATCCCATAGTACCTAAACAGCTATCTATTTGTTTAAACATGAAGAATATTTAACTGCCAAACAAGTTAAAATATCAAAATTTGCATAATCCCTATTTCTTTTTTTTTTAAGAATTCTACTTTTTAAAAAAAATTTCAACTCCGTGGCACATCCGGAAATGCCTGAACCTTGAAAATTTGTTTAAACGATTGCGAATTTTAATGGCCGCATTGGTGAACTTTTTCAAGATTTTCGTTTTTTCTAGTCGTTTTTTCACAAAATCCTACCTAAGAAAAAAAATTCGAATCTCCAGCTCATCTGGAAGTGCCTAAACATTAGTATCCTCCTATATCATTATATAGCGACGACTCTTACAGAGGAGGAGGATATGACATACTAGTAGTTGGTGCTTGCATTCTGCAAGTATATCATCTCAACATAAAAAAACTTTCATACTTCATCGTTACAAATATTTTTTTTAAATCTAAATATTTAACCTGCTTAGTGATTCTCGTTTCTCCCTGATGTAAAAATAATAGATTTAAACAATCCCAAAACTTTGCAATTTTAAGAATTTTATACTTTCTTCATTATGGGGTACTAATGGTACACATTTCTGCCAATTTTTAAAGTTGTATTACTTTAAGAAGCGAAATAATATTTTTCCAATTGTTTTAATTTTAAACATTTTTGACGACCGCCGCAATATGTTTATGGAGAGATTCAAATGTTTATTCGTGGAAATGCAATACTCTGTACATAACCTGAAAATTTCAGCTTCCTAGCTCATCCCGTAATGTCTAAACAGTTATCTATTTGTATAATCCCTATTTCGTTTTTTTCCTAATCCTACCTTTAAAATAATTTCAGCTCCTTAGCACATTCGGAAGTGCATAAACCTCGAAAATTTGTTTATACAATTGCGAATTATTAGTGGTCGAATTTATTTGCTTTGTCAAAATTTCAATTTTTTATATGTATATTTTTATGCAAAATGCTTACAAAAACTCGAACCTACAGCATGTAGTTTTCATGAAAAAAATTATCAAATTTTAATGTTCAAACGGCGTTAAAACGACCCCTAAAAATTAACTATTTTTGATTTTTATGGTTGGTTATGAATAAAGTTTTATAATCTTGCAAAATTTAAGCTTCCTTATTAGATTGGTCTACACAATGGGTTAACTTTTTCCTATGCTAACTTATGGATGATATTCCTGGATCTCTGGAGTCAAACCCAAGACACTAAGCAGAAGTGACAATAATTCCTAGCAGATATTGCGGCCATCTAGCAACACTGAAAATATCATTTTTATAGCTTGCCGGCAAGTGCCCATAATTAATTTACAGAAATGCCGCATTGCTTTTCTTATGGAAAAAAATGCAACTTTCGCAATTTCTGTAGTCGAACTCATGTCACTTAGGTAAGAAGTCTCATTTTATCTGAAGGTTTCTCCATCATATCTACAAAACCTAAAACTTGAAGCTCTCTAGCTCTTGTAGTTTGGGCTGGACATTAGTATCCTCCTTTATGTTATATATATCATTATACTAGTAGTTGGGGCTTGCATGCTGCAAGCATTTCATCTCGCATTAAAAGAACATTCATTATTCAGACAGAAATTTCAACATTACAAATAGTCTTTTAATTCTAAAGATTTCATTTCTGCAGCGAATTTCTGTTTTTTCCCACATGTAAGAATAATAGTTTAAAACAATCTCCAAATGTCGCAATTTTAAAAATTTTACTCTTTCTTCATTATAAGGTTCCAATGCTACACATTTTAGCCAAATTTTAAAGTTGTAGCACTTCTAGAAGTAAAATAATACTTTTCTAATTATTTAAATTTAAATAATTTTTAACGGCCGCCGGGTAAATTGGTAAAATTGGTAAAATTGAAATGTTTATTTTGCAAATTTACTATGCTGTAAATAATTTGAAAATTTCAGCTTCTTAGCTAATCCCATAGTACCTAAACAGCTATCTATTTGTTTAAACATGAAGAATATTTAACTGCCAAACAAATTAAAATATCAAAATTTGCATAATCCCTATTTCGTTTTTTTTTTTTAGAATTCTACTTATAAAAAAAATTTCAACTCCGTGGCACATCCGGAAATGCCTGAACCTTGAAAATTTGTTTAAACAATTGCGAATTTTAGCGGCCGCATTGGTGAACTTTTTCAAGATTTTCGTTTTTTCTAGTCGTTTTTTCACAAAATCCTACCTAAGAAAAAAAATTCGAATCTCCAGCTCATCTGGAAGTGCCTAAACATTAGTATCCTCCTATATCATTATATAGCGACGACTCTTACAGAGGAGGAGGATATGACATACTAGTAGTTGGTGCTTGCATTCTGCAAGCATATCATCTCAACATAAAAAAACTTTCATACTTCATCGTTACAAATATTTTTTTTAAATCTAAATATTTAACCTGCTTAGTGATTCTCGTTTCTCCCTGATGTAAAAATAATAGATTTAAACAATCCCAAAACTTTGCAATTTTAAGAATTTTATACTTTCTTCATTATGGGGTACTAATGGTACACATTTCTGCCAATTTTTAAAGTTGTATTACTTTAAGAAGCGAAATAATATTTTTCCAATTGTTTTAATTTTAAACATTTTTGACGACCGCCGCAATATGTTTATGGAGAGATTCAAATGTTTATTCGTGGAAATGCAATACTCTGTACATAACCTGAAAATTTCAGCTTCCTAGCTCATCCCGTAATGTCTAAACAGTTATCTATTTGTATAATCCCTATTTCGTTTTTTTCCTAATCCTACCTTTAAAAAAATTTCATCTCCTTAGCACATTCGGAAGTGCATAAACCTCGAAAATTTGTTTATACAATTGCGAATTATTAGTGGTCGAATTTATTTGCTTTGTCAAAATTTCAATTTTTTATATGTATATTTTTATGCAAAATGCTTACAAAAACTCGAACCTACAGCATGTAGTTTTCATGAAAAAAATTATCAAATTTTAATGTTCAAACGGCGTTAAAACGACCCCTAAAAATTAACTATTTTTGATTTTTATGGTTGGTTATGAATAAAGTTTTATAATCTTGCAAAATTTAAGCTTCCTTATTAGATTGGTCTACACAATGGGTTAACTTTTTCCTATGCTAACTTATGGATGATATTCCTGGATCTCTGGAGTCAAACCCAAGACACTAAGCAAAAGTGACAATAATTCCTAGCAGATATTGCGGCCATCTAGCAACACTGAAAATATCATTTTTATAGCTTGCCGGCAAGTGCCCATAATTAATTTACAGAAATGCCGCATTGCTTTTCTTATGGAAAAAAATGCAACTTTCGCAATTTCTGTAGTCGAACTCATGTCACTTAGGTAAGAAGTCTCATTTTATCTGAAGGTTTCTCCATCATATCTACAAAACCTAAAACTTGAAGCTCTCTAGCTCTTGTAGTTTGGGCTGGACATTAGTATCCTCCTTTATGTTATATATATCATTATACTAGTAGTTGGGGCTTGCATGCTGCAAGCATTTCATCTCGCATTAAAAGAACATTCATTATTCAGACAGAAATTTCAACATTACAAATAGTCTTTTAATTCTAAAGATTTCATTTCTGCAGCGAATTTCTGTTTTTCCCACATGTAAGAATAATAGTTTAAAACAATCTCCAAATGTCGCAATTTTAAAAATTTTACTCTTTCTTCATTATAAGGTTCCAATGCTACACATTTTAGCCAAATTTTAAAGTTGTAGCACTTCTAGAAGTAAAATAATACTTTTCTAATTGTTTAAAATTAAATAATTTTTATCGGCCGCCGCAATACATATATGGTAAAATTGAAATGTTTATTTTGCAAATTTACTATGCTGTAAATAATTTGAAAATTTCAGCTTCTTAGCTAATCCCATAGTACCTAAACAGCTATCTATTTGTTTAAACATGAAGAATATTTAACTGCCAAACAAGTTAAAATATCAAAATTTGCATAATCCCTATTTCTTTTTTTTTAAGAATTCTACTTTTAAAAAAAAATTTCAACTCCGTGGCACATCCGGAAATGCCTGAACCTTGAAAATTTGTTTAAACAATTGCGAATTTTAGCGGCCGCATTGGTGAACTTTTTCAAGATTTTCGTTTTTTCTAGTCGTTTTTTCACAAAATCCTACCTAAGAAAAAAAATTCGAATCTCCAGCTCATCTGGAAGTGCCTAAACATTAGTATCCTCCTATATCATTATATAGCGACGACTCTTACAGAGGAGGAGGATATGACATACTAGTAGTTGGTGCTTGCATTCTGCAAGTATATCATCTCAACATAAAAAAACTTTCATACTTCATCGTTACAAATATTTTTTTTAAATCTAAATATTTAACCTGCTTAGTGATTCTCGTTTCTCCCTGATGTAAAAATAATAGATTTAAACAATCCCAAAACTTTGCAATTTTAAGAATTTTATACTTTCTTCATTATGGGGTACTAATGGTACACATTTCTGCCAATTTTTAAAGTTGTATTACTTTAAGAAGCGAAATAATATTTTTCCAATTGTTTTAATTTTAAACATTTTTGACGACCGCCGCAATATGTTTATGGAGAGATTCAAATGTTTATTCGTGGAAATGCAATACTCTGTACATAACCTGAAAATTTCAGCTTCCTAGCTCATCCCGTAATGTCTAAACAGTTATCTATTTGTATAATCCCTATTTCGTTTTTTTCCTAATCCTACCTTTAAAAAAATTTCAGCTCCTTAGCACATTCGGAAGTGCATAAACCTCGAAAATTTGTTTATACAATTGCGAATTATTAGTGGTCGAATTTATTTGCTTTGTCAAAATTTCAATTTTTTATATGTATATTTTTATGCAAAATGCTTACAAAAACTCGAACCTACAGCATGTAGTTTTCATGAAAAAAATTATCAAATTTTAATGTTCAAACGGCGTTAAAACGACCCCTAAAAATTAACTATTTTTGATTTTTATGGTTGGTTATGAATAAAGTTTTATAATCTTGCAAAATTTAAGCTTCCTTATTAGATTGGTCTACACAATGGGTTAACTTTTTCCTATGCTAACTTATGGATGATATTCCTGGATCTCTGGAGTCAAACCCAAGACACTAAGCAGAAGTGACAATAATTCCTAGCAGATATTGCGGCCATCTAGCAACACTGAAAATATCATTTTTATAGCTTGCCGGCAAGTGCCCATAATTAATTTACAGAAATGCCGCATTGCTTTTCTTATGGAAAAAAATGCAACTTTCGCAATTTCTGTAGTCGAACTCATGTCACTTAGGTAAGAAGTCTCATTTTATCTGAAGGTTTCTCCATCATATCTACAAAACCTAAAACTTGAAGCTCTCTAGCTCTTGTAGTTTGGGCTGGACATTAGTATCCTCCTTTATGTTATATATATCATTATACTAGTAGTTGGGGCTTGCATGCTGCAAGCATTTCATCTCGCATTAAAAGAACATTCATTATTCAGACAGAAATTTCAACATTACAAATAGTCTTTTAATTCTAAAGATTTCATTTCTGCAGCGAATTTCTGTTTTTCCCACATGTAAGAATAATAGTTTAAAACAATCTCCAAATGTCGCAATTTTAAAAATTTTACTCTTTCTTCATTATAAGGTTCCAATGCTACACATTTTAGCCAAATTTTAAAGTTGTAGCACTTCTAGAAGTAAAATAATACTTTTCTAATTGTTTAAATTTAAATAATTTTTAACGGCCGCCGCAATACATATATGGTAAAATTGAAATGTTTATTTGTGCAAATTTACTATGCTGTAAATAATTTGAAAATTTCAGCTTCTTAGCTAATCCCATAGTACCTAAACAGCTATCTATTTGTTTAAACATGAAGAATATTTAACTGCCAAACAAGTTAAAATATCAAAATTTGCATAATCCCTATTTCTTTTTTTTTAAGAATTCTACTTTTAAAAAAAAATTTCAACTCCGTGGCACATCCGGAAATGCCTGAACCTTGAAAATTTGTTTAAACAATTGCGAATTTTAGCGGCCGCATTGGTGAACTTTTTCAAGATTTTCGTTTTTTCTAGTCGTTTTTTCACAAAATCCTACCTAAGAAAAAAAATTCGAATCTCCAGCTCATCTGGAAGTGCCTAAACATTAGTATCCTCCTATATCATTATATAGCGACGACTCTTACAGAGGAGGAGGATATGACATACTAGTAGTTGGTGCTTGCATTCTGCAAGTATATCATCTCAACATAAAAAAACTTTCATACTTCATCGTTACAAATATTTTTTTTAAATCTAAATATTTAACCTGCTTAGTGATTCTCGTTTCTCCCTGATGTAAAAATAATAGATTTAAACAATCCCAAAACTTTGCAATTTTAAGAATTTTATACTTTCTTCATTATGGGGTACTAATGGTACACATTTCTGCCAATTTTTAAAGTTGTATTACTTTAAGAAGCGAAATAATATTTTTCCAATTGTTTTAATTTTAAACATTTTTGACGACCGCCGCAATATGTTTATGGAGAGATTCAAATGTTTATTCGTGCAAATGCAATACTCTGTACATAACCTGAAAATTTCAGCTTCCTAGCTCATCCCGTAATGTCTAAACAGTTATCTATTTGTATAATCCCTATTTCGTTTTTTTCCTAATCCTACCTCTAAAAAAATTTCATCTCCGTAGCACATTCGGAAGTGCATAAACTTGGAAAATTTGTTTATACAATTGCGAATTATTAGTGGTCGAATTTTTTTGCTTTGTCAAAATTTCAATTTTTTATATGTATAATTTTATGCAGAATGCTTACAAAAACTCGAACCTACAGCATGTAGTTTTCATGAAAAAAATTATCAAATTTTAATGTTCAAACGGCGTTAAAACGACCCCTAAAAATTAACTATTTTTGATTTTTATAGTTGGTTATGAATAAAGTTTTATAATCTTGCAAAATTTAAGCTTCCTTATTAGATTGGTCTACATAATGGGTTAACTTTTTCCTATGCTAACTTATGGATGATATTCCTGGATCTCTGGAGTCAAACCCAAGACACTAAGCAAAAGTGACAATAATTCCTAGTAGATATTGCGGCCATCTAGCAACACTGAAAATATCATTTTTATAGCTTGCCGGCAAGTGCCCATAATTAATTTACAGAAATGCCGCAATGCTTTTCTTATGGAAAAAAATGCAACTTTCGCAATTTCTGTAGTCGAACTCATGTCACTTAGGTAAGAAATCTCATTTTATCTGAAGGTTTCTCCATCATATCTACAAAACCTAAAACTTGAAGCTCTCTAGCTCTTGTAGTTTGGGCTGGACATTAGTATCCTCCTTTATGTTATATATATCATTATACTAGTAGTTGGGGCTTGCATGCTGCAAGCATTTCATCTCGCATTAAAAGAACATTCATTATTCAGACAGAAATTTCAACATTACAAATAGTCTTTTAATTCTAAAGATTTCATTTCTGCAGCGATTTTCGTTTTTCCCACATGTAAGAATAATAGTGTAAAACAATCTCCAAATGTCGCAATTTTTAAAATTTTACTCTTTCTTCATTATAAGGTTCCAATGCTACACATTTTAGCCAAATTTTAAAGTTGTAGCACTTCTAGAAGTAAAATAATACTTTTCTAATTGTTTAAAATTAAATAATTTTTATCGGCCGCCGCAATACATATATGGTAAAATTGAAATGTTTATTTTGCAAATTTACTATGCTGTAAATAATTTGAAAATTTCAGCTTCTTAGCTAATCCCATAGTACCTAAACAGCTATCTATTTGTTTAAACATGAAGAATATTTAACTGCCAAACAAGTTAAAATATCAAAATTTGCATAATCCCTATTTCTTTTTTTTTTTTAAGAATTCTACTTTTAAAAAAAAATTTCAACTCCGTGGCACATCCGGAAATGCCTGAACCTTGAAAATTTGTTTAAACGATTGCGAATTTTAGCAGCCGCATTGGTGAACTTTTTCAAGATTTTCGTTTTTTCTAGTCGTTTTTTCACAAAATCCTACCTAAGAAAAAAAATTCGAATCTCCAGCTCATCTGGAAGTGCCTAAACATTAGTATCCTCCTATATCATTATATAGCGACGACTCTTACAGAGGAGGAGGATATGACATACTAGTAGTTGGTGCTTGCATTCTGCAAGTATATCATCTCAACATAAAAAAACTTTCATACTTCATCGTTACAAATATTTTTTTTAAATCTAAATATTTAACCTGCTTAGTGATTCTCGTTTCTCCCTGATGTAAAAATAATAGATTTAAACAATCCCAAAACTTTGCAATTTTAAGAATTTTATACTTTCTTCATTATGGGGTACTAATGGTACACATTTCTGCCAATTTTTAAAGTTGTATTACTTTAAGAAGCGAAATAATATTTTTCCAATTGTTTTAATTTTAAACATTTTTGACGACCGCCGCAATATGTTTATGGAGAGATTCAAATGTTTATTCGTGCAAATGCAATACTCTGTACATAACCTGAAAATTTCAGCTTCCTAGCTCATCCCGTAATGTCTAAACAGTTATCTATTTGTATAATCCCTATTTCGTTTTTTTCCTAATCCTACCTCTAAAAAAATTTCATCTCCGTAGCACATTCGGAAGTGCATAAACTTGGAAAATTTGTTTATACAATTGCGAATTATTAGTGGTCGAATTTTTTTGCTTTGTCAAAATTTCAATTTTTTATATGTATAATTTTATGCAGAATGCTTACAAAAACTCGAACCTACAGCATGTAGTTTTCATGAAAAAAATTATCAAATTTTAATGTTCAAACGGCGTTAAAACGACCCCTAAAAATTAACTATTTTTGATTTTTATAGTTGGTTATGAATAAAGTTTTATAATCTTGCAAAATTTAAGCTTCCTTATTAGATTGGTCTACATAATGGGTTAACTTTTTCCTATGCTAACTTATGGATGATATTCCTGGATCTCTGGAGTCAAACCCAAGACACTAAGCAAAAGTGACAATAATTCCTAGTAGATATTGCGGCCATCTAGCAACACTGAAAATATCATTTTTATAGCTTGCCGGCAAGTGCCCATAATTAATTTACAGAAATGCCGCAATGCTTTTCTTATGGAAAAAAATGCAACTTTCGCAATTTCTGTAGTCGAACTCATGTCACTTAGGTAAGAAGTCTCATTTTATCTGAAGGTTTCTCCATCATATCTACAAAACCTAAAACTTGAAGCTCTCTAGCTCTTGTAGTTTGGGCTGGACATTAGTATCCTCCTTTATGTTATATATATCATTATACTAGTAGTTGGGGCTTGCATGCTGCAAGCATTTCATCTCGCATTAAAAGAACATTCATTATTCAGACAGAAATTTCAACATTACAAATAGTCTTTTAATTCTAAAGATTTCATTTCTGCAGCGATTTTCGTTTTTCCCACATGTAAGAATAATAGTGTAAAACAATCTCCAAATGTCGCAATTTTTAAAATTTTACTCTTTCTTCATTATAAGGTTCCAATGCTACACATTTTAGCCAAATTTTAAAGTTGTAGCACTTCTAGAAGTAAAATAATACTTTTCTAATTGTTTAAAATTAAATAATTTTTATCGGCCGCCGCAATACATATATGGTAAAATTGAAATGTTTATTTTGCAAATTTACTATGCTGTAAATAATTTGAAAATTTCAGCTTCTTAGCTAATCCCATAGTACCTAAACAGCTATCTATTTGTTTAAACATGAAGAATATTTAACTGCCAAACAAGTTAAAATATCAAAATTTGCATAATCCCTATTTCTTTTTTTTTTTAAGAATTCTACTTTTAAAAAAAAATTTCAACTCCGTGGCACATCCGGAAATGCCTGAACCTTGAAAATTTGTTTAAACGATTGCGAATTTTAGCAGCCGCATTGGTGAACTTTTTCAAGATTTTCGTTTTTTCTAGTCGTTTTTTCACAAAATCCTACCTAAGAAAAAAAATTCGAATCTCCAGCTCATCTGGAAGTGCCTAAACATTAGTATCCTCCTATATCATTATATAGCGACGACTCTTACAGAGGAGGAGGATATGACATACTAGTAGTTGGTGCTTGCATTCTGCAAGTATATCATCTCAACATAAAAAAACTTTCATACTTCATCGTTACAAATATTTTTTTTAAATCTAAATATTTAACCTGCTTAGTGATTCTCGTTTCTCCCTGATGTAAAAATAATAGATTTAAACAATCCCAAAACTTTGCAATTTTAAGAATTTTATACTTTCTTCATTATGGGGTACTAATGGTACACATTTCTGCCAATTTTTAAAGTTGTATTACTTTAAGAAGCGAAATAATATTTTTCCAATTGTTTTAATTTTAAACATTTTTGACGACCGCCGCAATATGTTTATGGAGAGATTCAAATGTTTATTCGTGCAAATGCAATACTCTGTACATAACCTGAAAATTTCAGCTTCCTAGCTCATCCCGTAATGTCTAAACAGTTATCTATTTGTATAATCCCTATTTCGTTTTTTTCCTAATCCTACCTCTAAAAAAATTTCAGCTCCGTAGCACATTCGGAAGTGCATAAACCTCGAAAATTTGTTTATACAATTGCGAATTATTAGTGGTCGAATTTATTTGCTTTGTCAAAATTTCAATTTTTTATATGTATAATTTTATGCAAAATGCTTACAAAAACTCGAACCTACAGCATGTAGTTTTCATGAAAAAAATTATCAAATTTTAATGTTCAAACGGCGTTAAAACGACCCCTAAAAATTAACTATTTTTGATTTTTATAGTTGGTTATGAATAAAGTTTTATAATCTTGCAAAATTTAAGCTTCCTTATTAGATTGGTCTACACAGTGGGTTAACTTTTTCCTATGCTAACTTATGGATGATATTCCTGGATCTCTGGAGTCAAACCCAAGACACTAAGCAAAAGTGACAATAATTCCTAGTAGATATTGCGGCCATCTAGCAACACTGAAAATATCATTTTTATAGCTTGCCGGCAAGTGCCCATAATTAATTTACAGAAATGCCGCATTGCTTTTCTTATGGAAAAAAATGCAACTTTCGCAATTTCTGTAGTCGAACTCATGTCACTTAGGTAAGAAGTCTCATTTTATCTGAAGGTTTCTCCATCATATCTACAAAACCTAAAACTTTAAGCTCTCTAGCTCTTGTAGTTTGGGCTGGACATTAGTATCCTCCTTTATGTTATATATATCATTATACTAGTAGTTGGGGCTTGCATGCTGCAAGCATTTCATCTCGCATTAAAAGAACATTCATTATTCAGACAGAAATTTCAACATTACAAATAGTCTTTTAATTCTAAAGATTTCATTTCTGCAGCGAATTTCTGTTTTTCCCACATGTAAGAATAATAGTTTAAAACAATCTCCAAATGTCGCAATTTTAAAAATTTTACTCTTTCTTCATTATAAGGTTCCAATGCTACACATTTTAGCCAAATTTTAAAGTTGTAGCACTTCTAGAAGTAAAATAATACTTTTCTAATTATTTAAATTTAAATAATTTTTAACAGCCGCCGCAATACATATATGGTAAAATTGAAATGTTTATTTTGCAAATTTACTATGCTGTAAATAATTTGAAAATTTCAGCTTCTTAGCTAATCCCATAGTACCTAAACAGCTATCTATTTGTTTAAACATGAAGAATATTTAACTGCCAAACAAATTAAAATATCAAAATTTGCATAATCCCTATTTCGTTTTTTTTTTAGAATTCTACTTATAAAAAAAATTTCAACTCCGTGGCACATCCGGAAATGCCTGAACCTTGAAAATTTGTTTAAACAATTGCGAATTTTAGCGGCCGCATTGGTGAACTTTTTCAAGATTTTCGTTTTTTCTAGTCGTTTTTTCACAAAATCCTACCTAAGAAAAAAAATTCGAATCTCCAGCTCATCTGGAAGTGCCTAAACATTAGTATCCTCCTATATCATTATATAGCGACGACTCTTACAGAGGAGGAGGATATGACATACTAGTAGTTGGTGCTTGCATTCTGCAAGCATATCATCTCAACATAAAAAAACTTTCATACTTCATCGTTACAAATATTTTTTTTAAATCTAAATATTTAACCTGCTTAGTGATTCTCGTTTCTCCCTGATGTAAAAATAATAGATTTAAACAATCCCAAAACTTTGCAATTTTAAGAATTTTATACTTTCTTCATTATGGGGTACTAATGGTACACATTTCTGCCAATTTTTAAAGTTGTATTACTTTAAGAAGCGAAATAATATTTTTCCAATTGTTTTAATTTTAAACATTTTTGACGACCGCCGCAATATGTTTATGGAGAAATTCAAATGTTTATTCGTGGAAATGCAATACTCTGTACATAACCTGAAAATTTCAGCTTCCTAGCTCATCCCGTAATGTCTAAACAGTTATCTATTTGTATAATCCCTATTTCGTTTTTTTCCTAATCCTACCTCTAAAAAAATTTCATCTCCGTAGCACATTCGGAAGTGCATAAACTTGGAAAATTTGTTTATACAATTGCGAATTATTAGTGGTCGAATTTATTTGCTTTGTCAAAATTTCAATTTTTTATATGTATATTTTTATGCAAAATGCTTACAAAAACTCGAACCTACAGCATGTAGTTTTAATGAAAAAAATTATCAAATTTTAATGTTCAAACGGCGTTAAAACGACCCCTAAAAATTAACTATTTTTGATTTTTATAGTTGGTTATGAATAAAGTTTTATAATCTTGCAAAATTTAAGCTTCCTTATTAGATTGGTCTACACAATGGGTTAACTTTTTCCTATGCTAACTTATGGATGATATTCCTGGATCTCTGGAGTCACACCCAAGACACTAAGCAAAAGTGACAATAATTCCTAGCAGATATTGCGGCCATCTAGCAACACTGAAAATATCATTTTTATAGCTTGCCGGCAAGTGCCCATAATTAATTTACAGAAATGCCGCAATGCTTTTCTTATGGAAAAAAATGCAACTTTCGCAATTTCTGTAGTCGAACTCATGTCACTTAGGTAAGAAGTCTCATTTTATCTGAAGGTTTCTCCATCATATCTACAAAACCTAAAACTTGAAGCTCTCTAGCTCTTGTAGTTTGGGCTGGACATTAGTATCCTCCTTTATGTTATATATATCATTATACTAGTAGTTGGGGCTTGCATGCTGCAAGCATTTCATCTCGCATTAAAAGAACATTCATTATTCAGACAGAAATTTCAACATTACAAATAGTCTTTTAATTCTAAAGATTTCATTTCTGCAGCGATTTTTGTTTTTCCCACATGTAAGAATAATAGTGTAAAACAATCTCCAAATGTCGCAATTTTTAAAATTTTACTCTTTCTTCATTATAAGGTTCCAATGCTACACATTTTAGCCAAATTTTAAAGTTGTAGCACTTCTAGAAGTAAAATAATACTTTTCTAATTGTTTAAAATTAAATAATTTTTATCGGCCGCCGCAATACATATATGGTAAAATTGAAATGTTTATTTTGCAAATTTACTATGCTGTAAATAATTTGAAATTTTCAGCTTCTTAGCTAATCCCATAGTACCTAAACAGCTATCTATTTGTTTAAACATGAAGAATATTTAACTGCCAAACAAGTTAAAATATCAAAATTTGCATAATCCCTATTTCTTTTTTTTTTTTAAGAATTCTACTTTTAAAAAAAAATTTCAACTCCGTGGCACATCCGGAAATGCCTGAACCTTGAAAATTTGTTTAAACGATTGCGAATTTTAGCAGCCGCATTGGTGAACTTTTTCAAGATTTTCGTTTTTTCTAGTCGTTTTTTCACAAAATCCTACCTAAGAAAAAAAATTCGAATCTCCAGCTCATCTGGAAGTGCCTAAACATTAGTATCCTCCTATATCATTATATAGCGACGACTCTTACAGAGGAGGAGGATATGACATACTAGTAGTTGGTGCTTGCATTCTGCAAGTATATCATCTCAACATAAAAAAACTTTCATACTTCATCGTTACAAATATTTTTTTTAAATCTAAATATTTAACCTGCTTAGTGATTCTCGTTTCTCCCTGATGTAAAAATAATAGATTTAAACAATCCCAAAACTTTGCAATTTTAAGAATTTTATACTTTCTTCATTATGGGGTACTAATGGTACACATTTCTGCCAATTTTTAAAGTTGTATTACTTTAAGAAGCGAAATAATATTTTTCCAATTGTTTTAATTTTAAACATTTTTGACGACCGCCGCAATATGTTTATGGAGAGATTCAAATGTTTATTCGTGGAAATGCAATACTCTGTACATAACCTGAAAATTTCAGCTTCCTAGCTCATCCCGTAATGTCTAAACAGTTATCTATTTGTATAATCCCTATTTCGTTTTTTTCCTAATCCTACCTCTAAAAAAATTTCAGCTCCGTAGCACATTCGGAAGTGCATAAACCTCGAAAATTTGTTTATACAATTGCGAATTATTAGTGGTCGAATTTATTTGCTTTGTCAAAATTTCAATTTTTTATATGTATAATTTTATGCAAAATGCTTACAAAAACTCGAACCTACAGCATGTAGTTTTCATGAAAAAAATTATCAAATTTTAATGTTCAAACGGCGTTAAAACGACCCCTAAAAATTAACTATTTTTGATTTTTATAGTTGGTTATGAATAAAGTTTTATAATCTTGCAAAATTTAAGCTTCCTTATTAGATTGGTCTACACAGTGGGTTAACTTTTTCCTATGCTAACTTATGGATGATATTCCTGGATCTCTGGAGTCAAACCCAAGACACTAAGCAAAAGTGACAATAATTCCTAGTAGATATTGCGGCCATCTAGCAACACTGAAAATATCATTTTTATAGCTTGCCGGCAAGTGCCCATAATTAATTTACAGAAATGCCGCATTGCTTTTCTTATGGAAAAAAATGCAACTTTCGCAATTTCTGTAGTCGAACTCATGTCACTTAGGTAAGAAGTCTCATTTTATCTGAAGGTTTCTCCATCATATCTACAAAACCTAAAACTTTAAGCTCTCTAGCTCTTGTAGTTTGGGCTGGACATTAGTATCCTCCTTTATGTTATATATATCATTATACTAGTAGTTGGGGCTTGCATGCTGCAAGCATTTCATCTCGCATTAAAAGAACATTCATTATTCAGACAGAAATTTCAACATTACAAATAGTCTTTTAATTCTAAAGATTTCATTTCTGCAGCGAATTTCTGTTTTTCCCACATGTAAGAATAATAGTTTAAAACAATCTCCAAATGTCGCAATTTTAAAAATTTTACTCTTTCTTCATTATAAGGTTCCAATGCTACACATTTTAGCCAAATTTTAAAGTTGTAGCACTTCTAGAAGTAAAATAATACTTTTCTAATTATTTAAATTTAAATAATTTTTAACAGCCGCCGCAATACATATATGGTAAAATTGAAATGTTTATTTTGCAAATTTACTATGCTGTAAATAATTTGAAAATTTCAGCTTCTTAGCTAATCCCATAGTACCTAAACAGCTATCTATTTGTTTAAACATGAAGAATATTTAACTGCCAAACAAATTAAAATATCAAAATTTGCATAATCCCTATTTCGTTTTTTTTTTAGAATTCTACTTATAAAAAAAATTTCAACTCCGTGGCACATCCGGAAATGCCTGAACCTTGAAAATTTGTTTAAACAATTGCGAATTTTAGCGGCCGCATTGGTGAACTTTTTCAAGATTTTCGTTTTTTCTAGTCGTTTTTTCACAAAATCCTACCTAAGAAAAAAAATTCGAATCTCCAGCTCATCTGGAAGTGCCTAAACATTAGTATCCTCCTATATCATTATATAGCGACGACTCTTACAGAGGAGGAGGATATGACATACTAGTAGTTGGTGCTTGCATTCTGCAAGCATATCATCTCAACATAAAAAAACTTTCATACTTCATCGTTACAAATATTTTTTTTAAATCTAAATATTTAACCTGCTTAGTGATTCTCGTTTCTCCCTGATGTAAAAATAATAGATTTAAACAATCCCAAAACTTTGCAATTTTAAGAATTTTATACTTTCTTCATTATGGGGTACTAATGGTACACATTTCTGCCAATTTTTAAAGTTGTATTACTTTAAGAAGCGAAATAATATTTTTCCAATTGTTTTAATTTTAAACATTTTTGACGACCGCCGCAATATGTTTATGGAGAAATTCAAATGTTTATTCGTGGAAATGCAATACTCTGTACATAACCTGAAAATTTCAGCTTCCTAGCTCATCCCGTAATGTCTAAACAGTTATCTATTTGTATAATCCCTATTTCGTTTTTTTCCTAATCCTACCTCTAAAAAAATTTCATCTCCGTAGCACATTCGGAAGTGCATAAACTTGGAAAATTTGTTTATACAATTGCGAATTATTAGTGGTCGAATTTATTTGCTTTGTCAAAATTTCAATTTTTTATATGTATATTTTTATGCAAAATGCTTACAAAAACTCGAACCTACAGCATGTAGTTTTAATGAAAAAAATTATCAAATTTTAATGTTCAAACGGCGTTAAAACGACCCCTAAAAATTAACTATTTTTGATTTTTATAGTTGGTTATGAATAAAGTTTTATAATCTTGCAAAATTTAAGCTTCCTTATTAGATTGGTCTACACAATGGGTTAACTTTTTCCTATGCTAACTTATGGATGATATTCCTGGATCTCTGGAGTCACACCCAAGACACTAAGCAAAAGTGACAATAATTCCTAGCAGATATTGCGGCCATCTAGCAACACTGAAAATATCATTTTTATAGCTTGCCGGCAAGTGCCCATAATTAATTTACAGAAATGCCGCAATGCTTTTCTTATGGAAAAAAATGCAACTTTCGCAATTTCTGTAGTCGAACTCATGTCACTTAGGTAAGAAGTCTCATTTTATCTGAAGGTTTCTCCATCATATCTACAAAACCTAAAACTTGAAGCTCTCTAGCTCTTGTAGTTTGGGCTGGACATTAGTATCCTCCTTTATGTTATATATATCATTATACTAGTAGTTGGGGCTTGCATGCTGCAAGCATTTCATCTCGCATTAAAAGAACATTCATTATTCAGACAGAAATTTCAACATTACAAATAGTCTTTTAATTCTAAAGATTTCATTTCTGCAGCGATTTTTGTTTTTCCCACATGTAAGAATAATAGTGTAAAACAATCTCCAAATGTCGCAATTTTTAAAATTTTACTCTTTCTTCATTATAAGGTTCCAATGCTACACATTTTAGCCAAATTTTAAAGTTGTAGCACTTCTAGAAGTAAAATAATACTTTTCTAATTGTTTAAAATTAAATAATTTTTATCGGCCGCCGCAATACATATATGGTAAAATTGAAATGTTTATTTTGCAAATTTACTATGCTGTAAATAATTTGAAATTTTCAGCTTCTTAGCTAATCCCATAGTACCTAAACAGCTATCTATTTGTTTAAACATGAAGAATATTTAACTGCCAAACAAGTTAAAATATCAAAATTTGCATAATCCCTATTTCTTTTTTTTTTTTAAGAATTCTACTTTTAAAAAAAAATTTCAACTCCGTGGCACATCCGGAAATGCCTGAACCTTGAAAATTTGTTTAAACGATTGCGAATTTTAGCAGCCGCATTGGTGAACTTTTTCAAGATTTTCGTTTTTTCTAGTCGTTTTTTCACAAAATCCTACCTAAGAAAAAAAATTCGAATCTCCAGCTCATCTGGAAGTGCCTAAACATTAGTATCCTCCTATATCATTATATAGCGACGACTCTTACAGAGGAGGAGGATATGACATACTAGTAGTTGGTGCTTGCATTCTGCAAGTATATCATCTCAACATAAAAAAACCTTCATACTTCATCGTTACAAATATTTTTTTTAAATCTAAATATTTAACCTGCTTAGTGATTCTCGTTTCTCCCTGATGTAAAAATAATAGATTTAAACAATCCCAAAACTTTGCAATTTTAAGAATTGTATACTTTCTTCATTATGGGGTACTAATGGTACACATTTCTGCCAATTTTTAAAGTTGTATTACTTTAAGAAGCGAAATAATATTTTTCCAATTGTTTTAATTTTAAACATTTTTGACGACCGCCGCAATATGTTTATGGAGAGATTCAAATGTTTATTCGTGCAAATGCAATACTCTGTACATAACCTGAAAATTTCAGCTTCCTAGCTCATCCCGTAATGTCTAAACAGTTATCTATTTGTATAATCCCTATTTCGTTTTTTTCCTAATCCTACCTCTAAAAAAATTTCATCTCCGTAGCACATTCGGAAGTGCATAAACTTGAAAAATTTGTTTATACAATTGCGAATTATTAGTGGTCGAATTTTTTTGCTTTGTCAAAATTTCAATTTTTTATATGTATAATTTTATGCAGAATGCTTACAAAAACTCGAACCTACAGCATGTAGTTTTCATGAAAAAAATTATCAAATTTTAATGTTCAAACGGCGTTAAAACGACCCCTAAAAATTAACTATTTTTGATTTTTATAGTTGGTTATGAATAAAGTTTTATAATCTTGCAAAATTTAAGCTTCCTTATTAGATTGGTCTACATAATGGGTTAACTTTTTCCTATGCTAACTTATGGATGATATTCCTGGATCTCTGGAGTCAAACCCAAGACACTAAGCAAAAGTGACAATAATTCCTAGTAGATATTGCGGCCATCTAGCAACACTGAAAATATCATTTTTATAGCTTGCCGGCAAGTGCCCATAATTAATTTACAGAAATGCCGCAATGCTTTTCTTATGGAAAAAAATGCAACTTTCGCAATTTCTGTAGTCGAACTCATGTCACTTAGGTAAGAAGTCTCATTTTATCTGAAGGTTTCTCCATCATATCTACAAAACCTAAAACTTGAAGCTCTCTAGCTCTTGTAGTTTGGGCTGGACATTAGTATCCTCCTTTATGTTATATATATCATTATACTAGTAGTTGGGGCTTGCATGCTGCAAGCATTTCATCTCGCATTAAAAGAACATTCATTATTCAGACAGAAATTTCAACATTACAAATAGTCTTTTAATTCTAAAGATTTCATTTCTGCAGCGATTTTCGTTTTTCCCACATGTAAGAATAATAGTGTAAAACAATCTCCAAATGTCGCAATTTTTAAAATTTTACTCTTTCTTCATTATAAGGTTCCAATGCTACACATTTTAGCCAAATTTTAAAGTTGTAGCACTTCTAGAAGTAAAATAATACTTTTCTAATTGTTTAAAATTAAATAATTTTTATCGGCCGCCGCAATACATATATGGTAAAATTGAAATGTTTATTTTGCAAATTTACTATGCTGTAAATAATTTGAAAATTTCAGCTTCTTAGCTAATCCCATAGTACCTAAACAGCTATCTATTTGTTTAAACATGAAGAATATTTAACTGCCAAACAAGTTAAAATATCAAAATTTGCATAATCCCTATTTCTTTTTTTTTTTTAAGAATTCTACTTTTAAAAAAAAAATTTCAACTCCGTGGCACATCCGGAAATGCCTGAACCTTGAAAATTTGTTTAAACGATTGCGAATTTTAGCAGCCGCATTGGTGAACTTTTTCAAGATTTTCGTTTTTTCTAGTCGTTTTTTCACAAAATCCTACCTAAGAAAAAAAATTCGAATCTCCAGCTCATCTGGAAGTGCCTAAACATTAGTATCCTCCTATATCATTATATAGCGACGACTCTTACAGAGGAGGAGGATATGACATACTAGTAGTTGGTGCTTGCATTCTGCAAGTATATCATCTCAACATAAAAAAACTTTCATACTTCATCGTTACAAATATTTTTTTTAAATCTAAATATTTAACCTGCTTAGTGATTCTCGTTTCTCCCTGATGTAAAAATAATAGATTTAAACAATCCCAAAACTTTGCAATTTTAAGAATTTTATACTTTCTTCATTATGGGGTACTAATGGTACACATTTCTGCCAATTTTTAAAGTTGTATTACTTTAAGAAGCGAAATAATATTTTTCCAATTGTTTTAATTTTAAACATTTTTGACGACCGCCGCAATATGTTTATGGAGAGATTCAAATGTTTATTCGTGGAAATGCAATACTCTGTACATAACCTGAAAATTTCAGCTTCCTAGCTCATCCCGTAATGTCTAAACAGTTATCTATTTGTATAATCCCTATTTCGTTTTTTTCCTAATCCTACCTCTAAAAAAATTTCAGCTCCGTAGCACATTCGGAAGTGCATAAACCTCGAAAATTTGTTTATACAATTGCGAATTATTAGTGGTCGAATTTATTTGCTTTGTCAAAATTTCAATTTTTTATATGTATAATTTTATGCAAAATGCTTACAAAAACTCGAACCTACAGCATGTAGTTTTCATGAAAAAAATTATCAAATTTTAATGTTCAAACGGCGTTAAAACGACCCCTAAAAATTAACTATTTTTGATTTTTATAGTTGGTTATGAATAAAGTTTTATAATCTTGCAAAATTTAAGCTTCCTTATTAGATTGGTCTACACAGTGGGTTAACTTTTTCCTATGCTAACTTATGGATGATATTCCTGGATCTCTGGAGTCAAACCCAAGACACTAAGCAAAAGTGACAATAATTCCTAGTAGATATTGCGGCCATCTAGCAACACTGAAAATATCATTTTTATAGCTTGCCGGCAAGTGCCCATAATTAATTTACAGAAATGCCGCATTGCTTTTCTTATGGAAAAAAATGCAACTTTCGCAATTTCTGTAGTCGAACTCATGTCACTTAGGTAAGAAGTCTCATTTTATCTGAAGGTTTCTCCATCATATCTACAAAACCTAAAACTTTAAGCTCTCTAGCTCTTGTAGTTTGGGCTGGACATTAGTATCCTCCTTTATGTTATATATATCATTATACTAGTAGTTGGGGCTTGCATGCTGCAAGCATTTCATCTCGCATTAAAAGAACATTCATTATTCAGACAGAAATTTCAACATTACAAATAGTCTTTTAATTCTAAAGATTTCATTTCTGCAGCGAATTTCTGTTTTTCCCACATGTAAGAATAATAGTTTAAAACAATCTCCAAATGTCGCAATTTTAAAAATTTTACTCTTTCTTCATTATAAGGTTCCAATGCTACACATTTTAGCCAAATTTTAAAGTTGTAGCACTTCTAGAAGTAAAATAATACTTTTCTAATTATTTAAATTTAAATAATTTTTAACAGCCGCCGCAATACATATATGGTAAAATTGAAATGTTTATTTTGCAAATTTACTATGCTGTAAATAATTTGAAAATTTCAGCTTCTTAGCTAATCCCATAGTACCTAAACAGCTATCTATTTGTTTAAACATGAAGAATATTTAACTGCCAAACAAATTAAAATATCAAAATTTGCATAATCCCTATTTCGTTTTTTTTTTAGAATTCTACTTATAAAAAAAATTTCAACTCCGTGGCACATCCGGAAATGCCTGAACCTTGAAAATTTGTTTAAACAATTGCGAATTTTAGCGGCCGCATTGGTGAACTTTTTCAAGATTTTCGTTTTTTCTAGTCGTTTTTTCACAAAATCCTACCTAAGAAAAAAAATTCGAATCTCCAGCTCATCTGGAAGTGCCTAAACATTAGTATCCTCCTATATCATTATATAGCGACGACTCTTACAGAGGAGGAGGATATGACATACTAGTAGTTGGTGCTTGCATTCTGCAAGCATATCATCTCAACATAAAAAAACTTTCATACTTCATCGTTACAAATATTTTTTTAAATCTAAATATTTAACCTGCTTAGTGATTCTCGTTTCTCCCTGATGTAAAAATAATAGATTTAAACAATCCCAAAACTTTGCAATTTTAAGAATTTTATACTTTCTTCATTATGGGGTACTAATGGTACACATTTCTGCCAATTTTTAAAGTTGTATTACTTTAAGAAGCGAAATAATATTTTTCCAATTGTTTTAATTTTAAACATTTTTGACGACCGCCGCAATATGTTTATGGAGAAATTCAAATGTTTATTCGTGGAAATGCAATACTCTGTACATAACCTGAAAATTTCAGCTTCCTAGCTCATCCCGTAATGTCTAAACAGTTATCTATTTGTATAATCCCTATTTCGTTTTTTTCCTAATCCTACCTTTAAAAAAATTTCAGCTCCTTAGCACATTCGGAAGTGCATAAACCTCGAAAATTTGTTTATACAATTGCGAATTATTAGTGGTCGAATTTATTTGCTTTGTCAAAATTTCAATTTTTTATATGTATATTTTTATGCAAAATGCTTACAAAAACTCGAACCTACAGCATGTAGTTTTCATGAAAAAAATTATCAAATTTTAATGTTCAAACGGCGTTAAAACGACCCCTAAAAATTAACTATTTTTGATTTTTATAGTTGGTTATGAATAAAGTTTTATAATCTTGCAAAATTTAAGCTTCCTTATTAGATTGGTCTACACAATGGGTTAACTTTTTCCTATGCTAACTTATGGATGATATTCCTGGATCTCTGGAGTCACACCCAAGACACTAAGCAAAAGTGACAATAATTCCTAGCAGATATTGCGGCCATCTAGCAACACTGAAAATATCATTTTTATAGCTTGCCGGCAAGTGCCCATAATTAATTTACAGAAATGCCGCATTGCTTTTCTTATGGAAAAAAATGCAACTTTCGCAATTTCTGTAGTCGAACTCATGTCACTTAGGTAAGAAGTCTCATTTTATCTGAAGGTTTCTCCATCATATCTACAAAACCTAAAACTTGAAGCTCTCTAGCTCTTGTAGTTTGGGCTGGACATTAGTATCCTCCTTTATGTTATATATATCATTATACTAGTAGTTGGGGCTTGCATGCTGCAAGCATTTCATCTCGCATTAAAAGAACATTCATTATTCAGACAGAAATTTCAACATTACAAATAGTCTTTTAATTCTAAAGATTTCATTTCTGCAGCGAATTTCTGTTTTTCCCACATGTAAGAATAATAGTTTAAAACAATCTCCAAATGTCGCAATTTTAAAAATTTTACTCTTTCTTCATTATAAGGTTCCAATGCTACACATTTTAGCCAAATTTTAAAGTTGTAGCACTTCTAGAAGTAAAATAATACTTTTCTAATTGTTTAAATTTAAATAATTTTTAACGGCCGCCGCAATACATATATGGTAAAATTGAAATGTTTATTTTGCAAATTTACTATGCTGTAAATAATTTGAAAATTTCAGCTTCTTAGCTAATCCCATAGTACCTAAACAGCTATCTATTTGTTTAAACATGAAGAATATTTAACTGCCAAACAAATTAAAATATCAAAATTTGCATAATCCCTATTTCGTTTTTTTTTTTAGAATTCTACTTAAAAAAAACTTTCAACTCCGTGGCACATTCGGAAATGCCTGAACCTTGAAAATTTGTTTAAACGATTGCGAATTTTTAGCGCCCGCATTGGTGAACTTTTTCAAGATTTTCGTTTTTTCTAGTCGGTTTTTCACAAAATCCTACCTAAGAAAAAAAATTCGAATCTCCAGCTCATCTGGAAGTGCCTAAACATTAGTATCCTCCTATATCATTATATAGCGACGACTCTTACAGAGGAGGAGGATATGACATACTAGTAGTTGGTGCTTGCATTCTGCAAGCATATCATCTCAACATAAAAAAACTTTCATACTTCATCGTTACAAATATTTTTTTTAAATCTAAATATTTAACCTGCTTAGTGATTCTCGTTTCTCCCTGATGTAAAAATAATAGATTTAAACAATCCCAAAACTTTGCAATTTTAAGAATTTTATACTTTCTTCATTATGGGGTACTAATGGTACACATTTCTGCCAATTTTTAAAGTTGTATTACTTTAAGAAGCGAAATAATATTTTTCCAATTGTTTTAATTTTAAACATTTTTGACGACCGCCGCAATATGTTTATGGAGAGATTCAAATGTTTATTCGTGCAAATGCAATACTCTGTACATAACCTGAAATTTTCAGCTTCCTAGCTCATCCCGTAATGTCTAAACAGTTATCTATTTGTATAATCCCTATTTCGTTTTTTTCCTAATCCTACCTCTAAAAAAATTTCGTCTCCGTAGCACATTCGGAAGTGCATAAACTTGGAAAATTTGTTTATACAATTGCGAATTATTAGTGGTCGAATTTTTTTGCTTTGTCAAAATTTCAATTTTTTATATGTATAATTTTATGCAGAATGCTTACAAAAACTCGAACCTACAGCATGTAGTTTTCATGAAAAAAATTATCAAATTTTAATGTTCAAACGGCGTTAAAACGACCCCTAAAAATTAACTATTTTTGATTTTTATAGTTGGTTATGAATAAAGTTTTATAATCTTGCAAAATTTAAGCTTCCTTATTAGATTGGTCTACATAATGGGTTAACTTTTTCCTATGCTAACTTATGGATGATATTCCTGGATCTCTGGAGTCAAACCCAAGACACTAAGCAAAAGTGACAATAATTCCTAGTAGATATTGCGGCCATCTAGCAACACTGAAAATATCATTTTTATAGCTTGCCGGCAAGTGCCCATAATTAATTTACAGAAATGCCGCAATGCTTTTCTTATGGAAAAAAATGCAACTTTCGCAATTTCTGTAGTCGAACTCATGTCACTTAGGTAAGAAGTCTCATTTTATCTGAAGGTTTCTCCATCATATCTACAAAACCTAAAACTTGAAGCTCTCTAGCTCTTGTAGTTTGGGCTGGACATTAGTATCCTCCTTTATGTTATATATATCATTATACTAGTAGTTGGGGCTTGCATGCTGCAAGCATTTCATCTCGCATTAAAAGAACATTCATTATTCAGACAGAAATTTCAACATTACAAATAGTCTTTTAATTCTAAAGATTTCATTTCTGCAGCGATTTTCGTTTTTCCCACATGTAAGAATAATAGTGTAAAACAATCTCCAAATGTCGCAATTTTAAAAATTTTACTCTTTCTTCATTATAAGGTTCCAATGCTACACATTTTAGCCAAATTTTAAAGTTGTAGCACTTCTAGAAGTAAAATAATACTTTTCTAATTGTTTAAAATTAAATAATTTTTATCGGCCGCCGCAATACATATATGGTAAAATTGAAATGTTTATTTTGCAAATTTACTATGCTGTAAATAATTTGAAAATTTCAGCTTCTTAGCTAATCCCATAGTACCTAAACAGCTATCTATTTGTTTAAACATGAAGAATATTTAACTGCCAAACAAGTTAAAATATCAAAATTTGCATAATCCCTATTTCTTTTTTTTTTAAGAATTCTACTTTTAAAAAAAAATTTCAACTCCGTGGCACATCCGGAAATGCCTGAACCTTGAAAATTTGTTTAAACGATTGCGAATTTTAGCGGCCGCATTGGTGAACTTTTTCAAGATTTTCGTTTTTTCTAGTCGTTTTTTCACAAAATCCTACCTAAGAAAAAAAATTCGAATCTCCAGCTCATCTGGAAGTGCCTAAACATTAGTATCCTCCTATATCATTATATAGCGACGACTCTTACAGAGGAGGAGGATATGACATACTAGTAGTTGGTGCTTGCATTCTGCAAGCATATCATCTCAACATAAAAAAACTTTCATACTTCATCGTTACAAATATTTTTTTTAAATCTAAATATTTAACCTGCTTAGTGATTCTCGTTTCTCCCTGATGTAAAAATAATAGATTTAAACAATCCCAAAACTTTGCAATTTTAAGAATTTTATACTTTCTTCATTATGGGGTACTAATGGTACACATTTCTGCCAATTTTTAAAGTTGTATTACTTTAAGAAGCGAAATAATATTTTTCCAATTGTTTTAATTTTAAACATTTTTGACGACTGCCGCAATATGTTTATGGAGAGATTCAAATGTTTATTCGTGCAAATGCAATACTCTGTACATAACCTGAAAATTTCAGCTTCCTAGCTCATCCCGTAATGTCTAAACAGTTATCTATTTGTATAATCCCTATTTCGTTTTTTTCCTAATCCTACCTCTAAAAAAATTTCAGCTCCGTAGCACATTCGGAAGTGCATAAACCTCGAAAATTTGTTTATACAATTGCGAATTATTAGTGGTCGAATTTATTTGCTTTGTCAAAATTTCAATTTTTTATATGTATAATTTTATGCAAAATGCTTACAAAAACTCGAACCTACAGCATGTAGTTTTCATGAAAAAAATTATCAAATTTTAATGTTCAAACGGCGTTAAAACGACCCCTAAAAATTAACTATTTTTGATTTTTATAGTTGGTTATGAATAAAGTTTTATAATCTTGCAAAATTTAAGCTTCCTTATTAGATTGGTCTACACAGTGGGTTAACTTTTTCCTATGCTAACTTATGGATGATATTCCTGGATCTCTGGAGTCAAACCCAAGACACTAAGCAAAAGTGACAATAATTCCTAGTAGATATTGCGGCCATCTAGCAACACTGAAAATATCATTTTTATAGCTTGCCGGCAAGTGCCCATAATTAATTTACAGAAATGCCGCATTGCTTTTCTTATGGAAAAAAATGCAACTTTCGCAATTTCTGTAGTCGAACTCATGTCACTTAGGTAAGAAGTCTCATTTTATCTGAAGGTTTCTCCATCATATCTACAAAACCTAAAACTTTAAGCTCTCTAGCTCTTGTAGTTTGGGCTGGACATTAGTATCCTCCTTTATGTTATATATATCATTATACTAGTAGTTGGGGCTTGCATGCTGCAAGCATTTCATCTCGCATTAAAAGAACATTCATTATTCAGACAGAAATTTCAACATTACAAATAGTCTTTTAATTCTAAAGATTTCATTTCTGCAGCGAATTTCTGTTTTTCCCACATGTAAGAATAATAGTTTAAAACAATCTCCAAATGTCGCAATTTTAAAAATTTTACTCTTTCTTCATTATAAGGTTCCAATGCTACACATTTTAGCCAAATTTTAAAGTTGTAGCACTTCTAGAAGTAAAATAATACTTTTCTAATTATTTAAATTTAAATAATTTTTAACGGCCGCCGCAATACATATATGGTAAAATTGAAATGTTTATTTTGCAAATTTACTATGCTGTAAATAATTTGAAAATTTCAGCTTCTTAGCTAATCCCATAGTACCTAAACAGCTATCTATTTGTTTAAACATGAAGAATATTTAACTGCCAAACAAATTAAAATATCAAAATTTGCATAATCCCTATTTCGTTTTTTTTTTTAGAATTCTACTTATAAAAAAAATTTCAACTCCGTGGCACATCCGGAAATGCCTGAACCTTGAAAATTTGTTTAAACAATTGCGAATTTTAGCGGCCGCATTGGTGAACTTTTTCAAGATTTTCGTTTTTTCTAGTCGTTTTTTCACAAAATCCTACCTAAGAAAAAAAATTCGAATCTCCAGCTCATCTGGAAGTGCCTAAACATTAGTATCCTCCTATATCATTATGTAGCGACGACTCTTACAGAGGAGGAGGATATGACATACTAGTAGTTGGTGCTTGCATTCTGCAAGCATATCATCTCAACATAAAAAAACTTTCATACTTCATCGTTACAAATATTTTTTTTAAATCTAAATATTTAACCTGCTTAGTGATTCTCGTTTCTCCCTGATGTAAAAATAATAGATTTAAACAATCCCAAAACTTTGCAATTTTAAGAATTTTATACTTTCTTCATTATGGGGTACTAATGGTACACATTTCTGCCAATTTTTAAAGTTGTATTACTTTAAGAAGCGAAATAATATTTTTCCAATTGTTTTAATTTTAAACATTTTTGACGACCGCCGCAATATGTTTATGGAGAGATTCAAATGTTTATTCGTGCAAATGCAATACTCTGTACATAACCTGAAATTTTCAGCTTCCTAGCTCATCCCGTAATGTCTAAACAGTTATCTATTTGTATAATCCCTATTTCGTTTTTTTCCTAATCCTACCTCTAAAAAAATTTCGTCTCCGTAGCACATTCGGAAGTGCATAAACTTGGAAAATTTGTTTATACAATTGCGAATTATTAGTGGTCGAATTTTTTTGCTTTGTCAAAATTTCAATTTTTTATATGTATATTTTTATGCAAAATGCTTACAAAAACTCGAACCTACAGCATGTAGTTTTCATGAAAAAAATTATCAAATTTTAATGTTCAAACGGCGTTAAAACGACCCCTAAAAATTAACTATTTTTGATTTTTATAGTTGGTTATGAATAAAGTTTTATAATCTTGCAAAATTTAAGCTTCCTTATTAGATTGGTCTACACAATGGGTTAACTTTTTCCTATGCTAACTTATGGATGATATTCCTGGATCTCTGGAGTCAAACCCAAGACACTAAGCAAAAGTGACAATAATTCCTAGCAGATATTGCGGCCATCTAGCAACACTGAAAATATCATTTTTATAGCTTGCCGGCAAGTGCCCATAATTAATTTACAGAAATGCCGCATTGCTTTTCTTATGGAAAAAAATGCAACTTTCGCAATTTCTGTAGTCGAACTCATGTCACTTAGGTAAGAAGTCTCATTTTATCTGAAGGTTTCTCCATCATATCTACAAAACCTAAAACTTGAAGCTCTCTAGCTCTTGTAGTTTGGGCTGGACATTAGTATCCTCCTTTATGTTATATATATCATTATACTAGTAGTTGGGGCTTGCATGCTGCAAGCATTTCATCTCGCATTAAAAGAACATTCATTATTCAGACAGAAATTTCAACATTACAAATAGTCTTTTAATTCTAAAGATTTCATTTCTGCAGCGAATTTCTGTTTTTCCCACATGTAAGAATAATAGTTTAAAACAATCTCCAAATGTCGCAATTTTAAAAATTTTACTCTTTCTTCATTATAAGGTTCCAATGCTACACATTTTAGCCAAATTTTAAAGTTGTAGCACTTCTAGAAGTAAAATAATACTTTTCTAATTGTTTAAATTTAAATAATTTTTAACGGCCGCCGCAATACATATATGGTAAAATTGAAATGTTTATTTGTGCAAATTTACTATGCTGTAAATAATTTGAAAATTTCAGCTTCTTAGCTAATCCCATAGTACCTAAACAGCTATCTATTTGTTTAAACATGAAGAATATTTAACTGCCAAACAAGTTAAAATATCAAAATTTGCATAATCCCTATTTCTTTTTTTTTTAAGAATTCTACTTTTAAAAAAAAATTTCAACTCCGTGGCACATCCGGAAATGCCTGAACCTTGAAAATTTGTTTAAACGATTGCGAATTTTAGCGGCCGCATTGGTGAACTTTTTCAAGATTTTCGTTTTTTCTAGTCGTTTTTTCACAAAATCCTACCTAAGAAAAAAAATTCGAATCTCCAGCTCATCTGGAAGTGCCTAAACATTAGTATCCTCCTATATCATTATATAGCGACGACTCTTACAGAGGAGGAGGATATGACATACTAGTAGTTGGTGCTTGCATTCTGCAAGTATATCATCTCAACATAAAAAAACTTTCATACTTCATCGTTACAAATATTTTTTTTAAATCTAAATATTTAACCTGCTTAGTGATTCTCGTTTCTCCCTGATGTAAAAATAATAGATTTAAACAATCCCAAAACTTTGCAATTTTAAGAATTGTATACTTTCTTCATTATGGGGTACTAATGGTACACATTTCTGCCAATTTTTAAAGTTGTATTACTTTAAGAAGCGAAATAATATTTTTCCAATTGTTTTAATTTTAAACATTTTTGACGACCGCCGCAATATGTTTATGGAGAGATTCAAATGTTTATTCGTGCAAATGCAATACTCTGTACATAACCTGAAAATTTCAGCTTCCTAGCTCATCCCGTAATGTCTAAACAGTTATCTATTTGTATAATCCCTATTTCGTTTTTTTCCTAATCCTACCTCTAAAAAAATTTCATCTCCGTAGCACATTCGGAAGTGCATAAACTTGGAAAATTTGTTTATACAATTGCGAATTATTAGTGGTCGAATTTTTTTGCTTTGTCAAAATTTCAATTTTTTATATGTATAATTTTATGCAGAATGCTTACAAAAACTCGAACCTACAGCATGTAGTTTTCATGAAAAAAATTATCAAATTTTAATGTTCAAACGGCGTTAAAACGACCCCTAAAAATTAACTATTTTTGATTTTTATAGTTGGTTATGAATAAAGTTTTATAATCTTGCAAAATTTAAGCTTCCTTATTAGATTGGTCTACATAATGGGTTAACTTTTTCCTATGCTAACTTATGGATGATATTCCTGGATCTCTGGAGTCAAACCCAAGACACTAAGCAAAAGTGACAATAATTCCTAGTAGATATTGCGGCCATCTAGCAACACTGAAAATATCATTTTTATAGCTTGCCGGCAAGTGCCCATAATTAATTTACAGAAATGCCGCAATGCTTTTCTTATGGAAAAAAATGCAACTTTCGCAATTTCTGTAGTCGAACTCATGTCACTTAGGTAAGAAGTCTCATTTTATCTGAAGGTTTCTCCATCATATCTACAAAACCTAAAACTTGAAGCTCTCTAGCTCTTGTAGTTTGGGCTGGACATTAGTATCCTCCTTTATGTTATATATATCATTATACTAGTAGTTGGGGCTTGCATGCTGCAAGCATTTCATCTCGCATTAAAAGAACATTCATTATTCAGACAGAAATTTCAACATTACAAATAGTCTTTTAATTCTAAAGATTTCATTTCTGCAGCGATTTTCGTTTTTCCCACATGTAAGAATAATAGTGTAAAACAATCTCCAAATGTCGCAATTTTTAAAATTTTACTCTTTCTTCATTATAAGGTTCCAATGCTACACATTTTAGCCAAATTTTAAAGTTGTAGCACTTCTAGAAGTAAAATAATACTTTTCTAATTGTTTAAAATTAAATAATTTTTATCGGCCGCCGCAATACATATATGGTAAAATTGAAATGTTTATTTTGCAAATTTACTATGCTGTAAATAATTTGAAAATTTCAGCTTCTTAGCTAATCCCATAGTACCTAAACAGCTATCTATTTGTTTAAACATGAAGAATATTTAACTGCCAAACAAATTAAAATATCAAAATTTGCATAATCCCTATTTCGTTTTTTTTTTAGAATTCTACTTATAAAAAAAATTTCAACTCCGTGGCACATCCGGAAATGCCTGAACCTTGAAAATTTGTTTAAACAATTGCGAATTTTAGCGGCCGCATTGGTGAACTTTTTCAAGATTTTCGTTTTTTCTAGTCGGTTTTTCACAAAATCCTACCTAAGAAAAAAAATTCGAATCTCCAGCTCATCTGGAAGTGCCTAAACATTAGTATCCTCCTATATCATTATATAGCGACGACTCTTACAGAGGAGGAGGATATGACATACTAGTAGTTGGTGCTTGCATTCTGCAAGTATATCATCTCAACATAAAAAAACTTTCATACTTCATCGTTACAAATATTTTTTTTAAATCTAAATATTTAACCTGCTTAGTGATTCTCGTTTCTCCCTGATGTAAAAATAATAGATTTAAAAAATCCCAAAACTTTGCAATTTTAAGAATTGTATACTTTCTTCATTATGGGGTACTAATGGTACACATTTCTGCCAATTTTTAAAGTTGTATTACTTTAAGAAGCGAAATAATATTTTTCCAATTGTTTTAATTTTAAACATTTTTGACGACCACCGCAATATGTTTATGGAGAGATTCAAATGTTTATTCGTGGAAATGCAATACTCTGTACATAACCTGAAAATTTCAGCTTCCTAGCTCATCCCGTAATGTCTAAACAGTTATCTATTTGTATAATCCCTATTTCGTTTTTTTCCTAATCCTACCTCTAAAAAAATTTCAGCTCCGTAGCACATTCGGAAGTGCATAAACCTCGAAAATTTGTTTATACAATTGCGAATTATTAGTGGTCGAATTTATTTGCTTTGTCAAAATTTCAATTTTTTATATGTATAATTTTATGCAAAATGCTTACAAAAACTCGAACCTACAGCATGTAGTTTTCATGAAAAAAATTATCAAATTTTAATGTTCAAACGGCGTTAAAACGACCCCTAAAAATTAACTATTTTTGATTTTTATAGTTGGTTATGAATAAAGTTTTATAATCTTGCAAAATTTAAGCTTCCTTATTAGATTGGTCTACACAATGGGTTAACTTTTTCCTATGCTAACTTATGGATGATATTCCTGGATCTCTGGAGTCAAACCCAAGACACTAAGCAAAAGTGACAATAATTCCTAGTAGATATTGCGGCCATCTAGCAACACTGAAAATATCATTTTTATAGCTTGCCAGCAAGTGCCCATAATTAATTTACAGAAATGCCGCATTGCTTTTCTTATGGAAAAAAATGCAACTTTCGCAATTTCTGTAGTCGAACTCATGTCACTTAGGTAAGAAGTCTCATTTTATCTGAAGGTTTCTCCATCATATCTACAAAACCTAAAACTTTAAGCTCTCTAGCTCTTGTAGTTTGGGCTGGACATTAGTATCCTCCTTTATGTTATATATATCATTATACTAGTAGTTGGGGCTTGCATGCTGCAAGCATTTCATCTCGCATTAAAAGAACATTCATTATTCAGACAGAAATTTCAACATTACAAATAGTCTTTTAATTCTAAAGATTTCATTTCTGCAGCGAATTTCTGTTTTTCCCACATGTAAGAATAATAGTTTAAAACAATCTCCAAATGTCGCAATTTTAAAAATTTTACTCTTTCTTCATTATAAGGTTCCAATGCTACACATTTTAGCCAAATTTTAAAGTTGTAGCACTTCTAGAAGTAAAATAATACTTTTCTAATTATTTAAATTTAAATAATTTTTAACGGCCGCCGCAATACATATATGGTAAAATTGAAATGTTTATTTTGCAAATTTACTATGCTGTAAATAATTTGAAAATTTCAGCTTCTTAGCTAATCCCATAGTACCTAAACAGCTATCTATTTGTTTAAACATGAAGAATATTTAACTGCCAAACAAATTAAAATATCAAAATTTGCATAATCCCTATTTCGTTTTTTTTTTTAGAATTCTACTTATAAAAAAAATTTCAACTCCGTGGCACATCCGGAAATGCCTGAACCTTGAAAATTTGTTTAAACAATTGCGAATTTTAGCGGCCGCATTGGTGAACTTTTTCAAGATTTTCGTTTTTTCTAGTCGTTTTTTCACAAAATCCTACCTAAGAAAAAAAATTCGAATCTCCAGCTCATCTGGAAGTGCCTAAACATTAGTATCCTCCTATATCATTATATAGCGACGACTCTTACAGAGGAGGAGGATATGACATACTAGTAGTTGGTGCTTGCATTCTGCAAGCATATCATCTCAACATAAAAAAACTTTCATACTTCATCGTTACAAATATTTTTTTTAAATCTAAATATTTAACCTGCTTAGTAATTCTCGTTTCTCCCTGATGTAAAAATAATAGATTTAAACAATCCCAAAACTTTGCAATTTTAAGAATTTTATACTTTCTTCATTATGGGGTACTAATGGTACACATTTCTGCCAATTTTTAAAGTTGTATTACTTTAAGAAGCGAAATAATATTTTTCCAATTGTTTTAATTTTAAACATTTTTGACGACCGCCGCAATATGTTTATGGAGAAATTCAAATGTTTATTCGTGGAAATGCAATACTCTGTACATAACCTGAAAATTTCAGCTTCCTAGCTCATCCCGTAATGTCTAAACAGTTATCTATTTGTATAATCCCTATTTCGTTTTTTTCCTAATCCTACCTTTAAAAAAATTTCAGCTCCTTAGCACATTCGGAAGTGCATAAACCTCGAAAATTTGTTTATACAATTGCGAATTATTAGTGGTCGAATTTATTTGCTTTGTCAAAATTTCAATTTTTTATATGTATATTTTTATGCAAAATGCTTACAAAAACTCGAACCTACAGCATGTAGTTTTCATGAAAAAAATTATCAAATTTTAATGTTCAAATGGCGTTAAAACGACCCCTAAAAATTAACTATTTTTGATTTTTATAGTTGGTTATGAATAAAGTTTTATAATCTTGCAAAATTTAAGCTTCCTTATTAGATTGGTCTACACAATGGGTTAACTTTTTCCTATGCTAACTTATGGATGATATTCCTGGATCTCTGGAGTCACACCCAAGACACTAAGCAAAAGTGACAATAATTCCTAGCAGATATTGCGGCCATCTAGCAACACTGAAAATATCATTTTTATAGCTTGCCGGCAAGTGCCCATAATTAATTTACAGAAATGCCGCATTGCTTTTCTTATGGAAAAAAATGCAACTTTCGCAATTTCTGTAGTCGAACTCATGTCACTTAGGTAAGAAGTCTCATTTTATCTGAAGGTTTCTCCATCATATCTACAAAACCTAAAACTTGAAGCTCTCTAGCTCTTGTAGTTTGGGCTGGACATTAGTATCCTCCTTTATGTTATATATATCATTATACTAGTAGTTGGGGCTTGCATGCTGCAAGCATTTCATCTCGCATTAAAAGAACATTCATTATTCAGACAGAAATTTCAACATTACAAATAGTCTTTTAATTCTAAAGATTTCATTTCTGCAGCGAATTTCTGTTTTTCCCACATGTAAGAATAATAGTTTAAAACAATCTCCAAATGTCGCAATTTTAAAAATTTTACTCTTTCTTCATTATAAGGTTCCAATGCTACACATTTTAGCCAAATTTTAAAGTTGTAGCACTTCTAGAAGTAAAATAATACTTTTCTAATTGTTTAAATTTAAATAATTTTTAACGGCCGCCGCAATACATATATGGTAAAATTGAAATGTTTATTTTGCAAATTTACTATGCTGTAAATAAGTTGAAAATTTCAGCTTCTTAGCTAATCCCATAGTACCTAAACAGCTATCTATTTGTTTAAACATGAAGAATATTTAACTGCCAAACAAATTAAAATATCAAAATTTGCATAATCCCTATTTCGTTTTTTTTTTAGAATTCTACTTATAAAAAAAATTTCAACTCCGTGGCACATCCGGAAATGCCTGAACCTTGAAAATTTGTTTAAACAATTGCGAATTTTAGCGGCCGCATTGGTGAACTTTTTCAAGATTTTCGTTTTTTCTAGTCGTTTTTTCACAAAATCCTACCTAAGAAAAAAAATTCGAATCTCCAGCTCATCTGGAAGTGCCTAAACATTAGTATCCTCCTATATCATTATATAGCGACGACTCTTACAGAGGAGGAGGATATGACATACTAGTAGTTGGTGCTTGCATTCTGCAAGCATATCATCTCAACATAAAAAAACTTTCATACTTCATCGTTACAAATATTTTTTTTAAATCTAAATATTTAACCTGCTTAGTGATTCTCGTTTCTCCCTGATGTAAAAATAATAGATTTAAACAATCCCAAAACTTTGCAATTTTAAGAATTTTATACTTTCTTCATTATGGGGTACTAATGGTACACATTTCTGCCAATTTTTAAAGTTGTATTACTTTAAGAAGCGAAATAATATTTTTCCAATTGTTTTAATTTTAAACATTTTTGACGACCGCCGCAATATGTTTATGGAGAGATTCAAATGTTTATTCGTGGAAATGCAATACTCTGTACATAACCTGAAAATTTCAGCTTCCTAGCTCATCCCGTAATGTCTAAACAGTTATCTATTTGTATAATCCCTATTTCGTTTGTTTCCTAATCCTACCTTCTAAAAAAATTTCAGCTCCTTAGCACATTCGGAAGTGCATAAACCTCGAAAATTTGTTTATACAATTGCGAATTATTAGTGGTCGAATTTATTTGCTTTGTCAAAATTTCAATTTTTTATATGTATATTTTTATGCAAAATGCTTACAAAAACTCGAACCTACAGCATGTAGTTTTCATGAAAAAAATTATCAAATTTTAATGTTCAAACGGCGTTAAAACGACCCCTAAAAATTAACTATTTTTGATTTTTATGGTTGGTTATGAATAAAGTTTTATAATCTTGCAAAATTTAAGCTTCCTTATTAGATTGGTCTACACAATGGGTTAACTTTTTCCTATGCTAACTTATGGATGATATTCCTGGATCTCTGGAGTCAAACCCAAGACACTAAGCAAAAGTGACAATAATTCCTAGTAGATATTGCGGCCATCTAGCAACACTGAAAATATCATTTTTATAGCTTGCCGGCAAGTGCCCATAATTAATTTACAGAAATGCCGCAATGCTTTTCTTATGGAAAAAAATTCAACTTTCGCAATTTCTGTAGTCGAACTCATGTCACTTAGGTAAGAAGTCTCATTTTATCTGAAGGTTTCTCCATCATATCCACAAAACCTAAAACTTGAAGCTCTCTAGCTCTTGTAGTTTGGGCTGGACATTAGTATCCTCCTTTATGTTATATATATCATTATACTAGTAGTTGGGGCTTGCATGCTGCAAGCATTTCATCTCGCATTAAAAGAACATTCATTATTCAGACAGAAATTTCAACATTACAAATAGTCTTTTAATTCTAAAGATTTCATTTCTGCAGCGATTTTCGTTTTTCCCACATGTAAGAATAATAGTTGAAAACAATCTCCAAATGTCGCAATTTTTAAAATTTTACACTTTCTTCTTTATAAGGTTCCAATGCTACACATTTTAGCCTAATTTTAAAGTTGTAGCACTTCTAGAAGTAAAATAATACTTTTCTAATTATTTAAATTTAAATAATTTTTAACGGCCGCCGCAATACATATATGGTAAAATTGAAATGTTTATTTGTGCAAATTTACTATGCTGTAAATAATTTAAAAATTTCAGCTTCTTAGCTAATCCCATAGTACCTAAACAGCTATCTATTTGTTTAAACATGAAGAATATTTAACTGCCAAACAAATTAAAATATCAAAATTTGCATAATCCCTATTTCGTTTTTTTTTTTAGAATTCTACTTATAAAAAAAATTTCAACTCCGTGGCACATCCGGAAATGCCTGAACCTTGAAAATTTGTTTAAACAATTGCGAATTTTAGCGGCCGCATTGGTGATCTTTTTCAAGATTTTCGTTTTTTCTAGTGGGTTTTTCACAAAATCCTACCTAAGAAAAAAAATCGAATCTCCAGCTCATCTGGAAGTGCCTAAACATTAGTATCCTCCTATATCATTATATAGCGACGACTCTTACAGAGGAGGAGGATATGACATACTAGTAGTTGGTGCTTGCATTCTGCAAGCATATCATCTCAACATAAAAAAACTTTCATACTTCATCGTTACAAATATTTTTTTTAAATCTAAATATTTAACCTGCTTAGTGATTCTCGTTTCTCCCTGATGTAAAAATAATAGATTTAAACAATCCCAAAACTTTGCAATTTTAAGAATTGTATACTTTCTTCATTATGGGGTACTAATGGTACACATTTCTGCCAATTTTTAAAGTTGTATTACTTTAAGAAGCGAAATAATATTTTTCCAATTGTTTTAATTTTAAACATTTTTGACGACCGCCGCAATATGTTTATGGAGAGATTCAAATGTTTATTCGTGCAAATGCAATACTCTGTACATAACCTGAAAATTTCAGCTTCCTAGCTCATCCCGTAATGTCTAAACAGTTATCTATTTGTATAATCCCTATTTCGTTTTTTTCCTAATCCTACCTCTAAAAAAATTTCAGCTCCTTAGCACATTCGGAAGTGCATAAACCTCGAAAATTTGTTTATACAATTGTGAATTATTAGTGGTCGAATTTATTTGCTTTGTCAAAATTTCAATTTTTTATATGTATAATTTTATGCAAAATGCTTACAAAAACTCGAACCTACAGCATGTAGTTTTCATGAAAAAAATTATCAAATTTTAATGTTCAAACGGCGTTAAAACGACCCCTAAAAATTAACTATTTTTGATTTTTATAGTTGGTTATGAATAAAGTTTTATAATCTTGCAAAATTTAAGCTTCCTTATTAGATTGGTCTACACAATGGGTTAACTTTTTCCTATGCTAACTTATGGATGATATTCCTGGATCTCTGGAGTCAAACCCAAGACACTAAGCAAAAGTGACAATAATTCCTAGTAGATATTGCGGCCATCTAGCAACACTGAAAATATCATTTTTATAGCTTGCCGGCAAGTGCCCATAATTAATTTACAGAAATGCCGCAATGCTTTTCTTATGGAAAAAAATGCAACTTTCGCAATTTCTGTAGTCGAACTCATGTCACTTAGGTAAGAAGTCTCATTTTATCTGAAGGTTTCTCCATCATATCTACAAAACCTAAAACTTGAAGCTCTCTAGCTCTTGTAGTTTGGGCTGGACATTAGTATCCTCCTTTATGTTATATATATCATTATACTAGTAGTTGGGGCTTGCATGCTGCAAGCATTTCATCTCGCATTAAAAGAACATTCATTATTCAGACAGAAATTTCAACATTACAAATAGTCTTTTAATTCTAAAGATTTCATTTCTGCAGCGATTTTCGTTTTTCCCACATGTAAGAATAATAGTTGAAAACAATCTCCAAATGTCGCAATTTTTAAAATTTTACACTTTCTTCTTTATAAGGTTCCAATGCTACACATTTTAGCCAAATTTTAAAGTTGTAGCACTTCTAGAAGTAAAATAATACTTTTCTAATTATTTAAATTTAAATAATTTTTAACGGCCGCCGCAATACATATATGGTAAAATTGAAATGTTTATTTGTGCAAATTTATTATGCTGTAAATAATTTAAAAATTTCAGCTTCTTAGCTAATCCCATAGTACCTAAACAGCTATCTATTTGTTTAAACATGAAGAATATTTAACTGCCAAACAAATTAAAATATCAAAATTTGCATAATCCCTATTTCGTTTTTTTTTTAGAATTCTACTTTTAAAAAAAAATTTCAACTCCGTGGCACATCCGGAAATGCCTGAACCTTGAAAATTTGTTTAAACAATTGCGAATTTTAGCGGCCGCATTGGTGAACTTTTTCAAGATTTTCGTTTTTTCTAGTGGGTTTTTCACAAAATCCTACCTAAGAAAAAAAATCGAATCTCCAGCTCATCTGGAAGTGCCTAAACATTAGTATCCTCCTATATCATTATATAGCGACGACTCTTACAGAGGAGGAGGATATGACATACTAGTAGTTGGTGCTTGCATTCTGCAAGCATATCATCTCAACATAAAAAAACTTTCATACTTCATCGTTACAAATATTTTTTTAAAATCTAAATATTTAACCTGCTTAGTGATTCTCGTTTCTCCCTGATGTAAAAATAATAGATTTAAACAATCCCAAAACTTTGCAATTTTAAGAATTTTATACTTTCTTCATTATGGGGTACTAATGGTACACATTTCTGCCAATTTTTAAAGTTGTATTACTTTAAGAAGCGAAATAATATTTTTCCAATTGTTTTAATTTTAAACATTTTTGACGACCGCCGCAATATGTTTATGGAGAGATTCAAATGTTTATTCGTGCAAATGCAATACTCTGTACATAACCTGAAAATTTCAGCTTCCTAGCTCATCCCGTAATGTCTAAACAGTTATCTATTTGTATAATCCCTATTTCGTTTTTTTTCCTAATCCTACCTCTAAAAAAATTTCAGCTCCGTAGCACATTCGGAAGTGCATAAACCTCGAAAATTTGTTTATACAATTGCGAATTATTAGTGGTCGAATTTATTTGCTTTGTCAAAATTTCAATTTTTTATATGTATAATTTTATGCAAAATGCTTACAAAAACTCGAACCTACAGCATGTAGTTTTCATGAAAAAAATTATCAAATTTTAATGTTCAAACGGCGTTAAAACGACCCCTAAAAATTAACTATTTTTGATTTTTATAGTTGGTTATGAATAAAGTTTTATAATCTTGCAAAATTTAAGCTTCCTTATTAGATTGGTCTACACAATGGGTTAACTTTTTCCTATGCTAACTTATGGATGATATTCCTGGATCTCTGGAGTCAAACCCAAGACACTAAGCAAAAGTGACAATAATTCCTAGTAGATATTGCGGCCATCTAGCAACACTGAAAATATCATTTTTATAGCTTGCCGGCAAGTGCCCATAATTAATTTACAGAAATGCCGCAATGCTTTTCTTATGGAAAAAAATTCAACTTTCGCAATTTCTGTAGTCGAACTCATGTCACTTAGGTAAGAAGTCTCATTTTATCTGAAGGTTTCTCCATCATATCTACAAAACCTAAAACTTGAAGCTCTCTAGCTCTTGTAGTTTGGGCTGGACATTAGTATCCTCCTTTATGTTATATATATCATTATACTAGTAGTTGGGGCTTGCATGCTGCAAGCATTTCATCTCGCATTAAAAGAACATTCATTATTCAGACAGAAATTTCAACATTACAAATAGTCTTTTAATTCTAAAGATTTCATTTCTGCAGCGAATTTCTGTTTTTCCCACATGTAAGAATAATAGTTTAAAACAATCTCCAAATGTCGCAATTTTAAAAATTTTACTCTTTCTTCATTATAAGGTTCCAATGCTACACATTTTAGCCAAATTTTAAAGTTGTAGCACTTCTAGAAGTAAAATAATACTTTTCTAATTGTTGAAAATTAAATAATTTTTATCGGCCGCCGCAATACATATATGGTAAAATTGAAATGTTTATTTTGCAAATTTACTATGCTGTAAATAATTTGAAAATTTCAGCTTCTTAGCTAATCCCATAGTACCTAAACAGCTATCTATTTGTTTAAACATGAAGAATATTTAACTGCCAAACAAATTAAAATATCAAAATTTGCATAATCCCTATTTCGTTTTTTTTTAGAATTCTACTTATAAAAAAAATTTCAACTCCGTGGCACATCCGGAAATGCCTGAACCTTGAAAATTTGTTTAAACAATTGCGAATTTTAGCGGCCGCATTGGTGAACTTTTTCAAGATTTTCGTTTTTTCTAGTCGGTTTTTCACAAAATCCTACCTAAGAAAAAAAATTCGAATCTCCAGCTCATCTGGAAGTGCCTAAACATTAGTATCCTCCTATATCATTATATAGCGACGACTCTTACAGAGGAGGAGGATATGACATACTAGTAGTTGGTGCTTGCATTCTGCAAGCATATCATCTCAACATAAAAAAACTTTCATACTTCATCGTTACAAATATTTTTTTTAAATCTAAATATTTAACCTGCTTAGTGATTCTCGTTTCTCCCTGATGTAAAAATAATAGATTTAAACAATCCCAAAACTTTGCAATTTTAAGAATTTTATACTTTCTTCATTATGGGGTACTAATGGTACACATTTCTGCCAATTTTTAAAGTTGTATTACTTTAAGAAGCGAAATAATATTTTTCCAATTGTTTTAATTTTAAACATTTTTGACGACCGCCGCAATATGTTTATGGAGAGATTCAAATGTTTATTCGTGCAAATGCAATACTCTGTACATAACCTGAAAATTTCAGCTTCCTAGCTCATCCCGTAATGTCTAAACAGTTATCTATTTGTATAATCCCTATTTCGTTTTTTTTCCTAATCCTACCTCTAAAAAAATTTCAGCTCCGTAGCACATTCGGAAGTGCATAAACCTCGAAAATTTGTTTATACAATTGCGAATTATTAGTGGTCGAATTTATTTGCTTTGTCAAAATTTCAATTTTTTATATGTATAATTTTATGCAAAATGCTTACAAAAACTCGAACCTACAGCATGTAGTTTTCATGAAAAAAATTATCAAATTTTAATGTTCAAACGGCGTTAAAACGACCCCTAAAAATTAACTATTTTTGATTTTTATAGTTGGTTATGAATAAAGTTTTATAATCTTGCAAAATTTAAGCTTCCTTATTAGATTGGTCTACACAATGGGTTAACTTTTTCCTATGCTAACTTATGGATGATATTCCTGGATCTCTGGAGTCAAACCCAAGACACTAAGCAAAAGTGACAATAATTCCTAGTAGATATTGCGGCCATCTAGCAACACTGAAAATATCATTTTTATAGCTTGCCGGCAAGTGCCCATAATTAATTTACAGAAATGCCGCAATGCTTTTCTTATGGAAAAAAATTCAACTTTCGCAATTTCTGTAGTCGAACTCATGTCACTTAGGTAAGAAGTCTCATTTTATCTGAAGGTTTCTCCATCATATCCACAAAACCTAAAACTTGAAGCTCTCTAGCTCTTGTAGTTTGGGCTGGACATTAGTATCCTCCTTTATGTTATATATATCATTATACTAGTAGTTGGGGCTTGCATGCTGCAAGCATTTCATCTCGCATTAAAAGAACATTCATTATTCAGACAGAAATTTCAACATTACAAATAGTCTTTTAATTCTAAAGATTTCATTTCTGCAGCGAATTTCTGTTTTTCCCACATGTAAGAATAATAGTTTAAAACAATCTCCAAATGTCGCAATTTTAAAAATTTTACTCTTTCTTCATTATAAGGTTCCAATGCTACACATTTTAGCCAAATTTTAAAGTTGTAGCACTTCTAGAAGTAAAATAATACTTTTCTAATTGTTGAAAATTAAATAATTTTTATCGGCCGCCGCAATACATATATGGTAAAATTGAAATGTTTATTTTGCAAATTTACTATGCTGTAAATAATTTGAAAATTTCAGCTTCTTAGCTAATCCCATAGTACCTAAACAGCTATCTATTTGTTTAAACATGAAGAATATTTAACTGCCAAACAAATTAAAATATCAAAATTTGCATAATCCCTATTTCGTTTTTTTTTAGAATTCTACTTATAAAAAAAATTTCAACTCCGTGGCACATCCGGAAATGCCTGAACCTTGAAAATTTGTTTAAACAATTGCGAATTTTAGCGGCCGCATTGGTGAACTTTTTCAAGATTTTCGTTTTTTCTAGTCGGTTTTTCACAAAATCCTACCTAAGAAAAAAAATTCGAATCTCCAGCTCATCTGGAAGTGCCTAAACATTAGTATCCTCCTATATCATTATATAGCGACGACTCTTACAGAGGAGGAGGATATGACATACTAGTAGTTGGTGCTTGCATTCTGCAAGCATATCATCTCAACATAAAAAACTTTTATACTTCATCGTTACAAATATTTTTTTTAAATCTAAATATTTAACCTCCTTAGTGATTCTCGTTTCTCCCTGATGTAAAAATAATAGATTTAAACAATCCCAAAACTTTGCAATTTTAAGAATTTTATACTTTCTTCATTATGGGGTACTAATGGTACACATTTCTGCCAATTTTTAAAGTTGTATTACTTTAAGAAGCGAAATAATATTTTTCCAATTGTTTTAATTTTAAACATTTTTGACGACTGCCGCAATATGTTTATGGAGAGATTCAAATGTTTATTCGTGCAAATGCAATACTCTGTACATAACCTGAAAATTTCAGCTTCCTAGCTCATCCCGTAATGTCTAAACAGTTATCTATTTGTATAATCCCTATTTCGTTTTTTTTCCTAATCCTACCTCTAAAAAAATTTCAGCTCCGTAGCACATTCGGAAGTGCATAAACCTCGAAAATTTGTTTATACAATTGCGAATTATTAGTGGTCGAATTTATTTGCTTTGTCAAAATTTCAATTTTTTATATGTATAATTTTATGCAAAATGCTTACAAAAACTCGAACCTACAGCATGTAGTTTTCATGAAAAAAATTATCAAATTTTAATGTTCAAACGGCGTTAAAACGACCCCTAAAAATTAACTATTTTTGATTTTTATAGTTGGTTATGAATAAAGTTTTATAATCTTGCAAAATTTAAGATTCCTTATTAGATTGGTCTACACAATGGGTTAACTTTTTCCTATGCTAACTTATGGATGATATTCCTGGATCTCTGGAGTCAAACCCAAGACACTAAGCAAAAGTGACAATAATTCCTAGTAGATATTGCGGCCATCTAGCAACACTGAAAATATCATTTTTATAGCTTGCCGGCAAGTGCCCATAATTAATTTACAGAAATGCCGCAATGCTTTTCTTATGGAAAAAAATTCAACTTTCGCAATTTCTGTAGTCGAACTCATGTCACTTAGGTAAGAAGTCTCATTTTATCTGAAGGTTTCTCCATCATATCCACAAAACCTAAAACTTGAAGCTCTCTAGCTCTTGTAGTTTGGGCTGGACATTAGTATCCTCCTTTATGTTATATATATCATTATACTAGTAGTTGGGGCTTGCATGCTGCAAGCATTTCATCTCGCATTAAAAGAACATTCATTATTCAGACAGAAATTTCAACATTACAAATAGTCTTTTAATTCTAAAGATTTCATTTCTGCAGCGATTTTCGTTTTTCCCACATGTAAGAATAATAGTTGAAAACAATCTCCAAATGTCGCAATTTTTAAAATTTTACACTTTCTTCTTTATAAGGTTCCAATGCTACACATTTTAGCCTAATTTTAAAGTTGTAGCACTTCTAGAAGTAAAATAATACTTTTCTAATTATTTAAATTTAAATAATTTTTAACGGCCGCCGCAATACATATATGGTAAAATTGAAATGTTTATTTGTGCAAATTTACTATGCTGTAAATAATTTAAAAATTTCAGCTTCTTAGCTAATCCCATAGTACCTAAACAGCTATCTATTTGTTTAAACATGAAGAATATTTAACTGCCAAACAAATTAAAATATCAAAATTTGCATAATCCCTATTTCGTTTTTTTTTTTAGAATTCTACTTATAAAAAAAATTTCAACTCCGTGGCACATCCGGAAATGCCTGAACCTTGAAAATTTGTTTAAACAATTGCGAATTTTAGCGGCCGCATTGGTGATCTTTTTCAAGATTTTCGTTTTTTCTAGTGGGTTTTTCACAAAATCCTACCTAAGAAAAAAAATCGAATCTCCAGCTCATCTGGAAGTGCCTAAACATTAGTATCCTCCTATATCATTATATAGCGACGACTCTTACAGAGGAGGAGGATATGACATACTAGTAGTTGGTGCTTGCATTCTGCAAGCATATCATCTCAACATAAAAAAACTTTCATACTTCATCGTTACAAATATTTTTTTTAAATCTAAATATTTAACCTGCTTAGTGATTCTCGTTTCTCCCTGATGTAAAAATAATAGATTTAAACAATCCCAAAACTTTGCAATTTTAAGAATTGTATACTTTCTTCATTATGGGGTACTAATGGTACACATTTCTGCCAATTTTTAAAGTTGTATTACTTTAAGAAGCGAAATAATATTTTTCCAATTGTTTTAATTTTAAACATTTTTGACGACCGCCGCAATATGTTTATGGAGAGATTCAAATGTTTATTCGTGCAAATGCAATACTCTGTACATAACCTGAAAATTTCAGCTTCCTAGCTCATCCCGTAATGTCTAAACAGTTATCTATTTGTATAATCCCTATTTCGTTTTTTTCCTAATCCTACCTCTAAAAAAATTTCAGCTCCTTAGCACATTCGGAAGTGCATAAACCTCGAAAATTTGTTTATACAATTGTGAATTATTAGTGGTCGAATTTATTTGCTTTGTCAAAATTTCAATTTTTTATATGTATAATTTTATGCAAAATGCTTACAAAAACTCGAACCTACAGCATGTAGTTTTCATGAAAAAAATTATCAAATTTTAATGTTCAAACGGCGTTAAAACGACCCCTAAAAATTAACTATTTTTGATTTTTATAGTTGGTTATGAATAAAGTTTTATAATCTTGCAAAATTTAAGCTTCCTTATTAGATTGGTCTACACAATGGGTTAACTTTTTCCTATGCTAACTTATGGATGATATTCCTGGATCTCTGGAGTCAAACCCAAGACACTAAGCAAAAGTGACAATAATTCCTAGTAGATATTGCGGCCATCTAGCAACACTGAAAATATCATTTTTATAGCTTGCCGGCAAGTGCCCATAATTAATTTACAGAAATGCCGCAATGCTTTTCTTATGGAAAAAAATGCAACTTTCGCAATTTCTGTAGTCGAACTCATGTCACTTAGGTAAGAAGTCTCATTTTATCTGAAGGTTTCTCCATCATATCTACAAAACCTAAAACTTGAAGCTCTCTAGCTCTTGTAGTTTGGGCTGGACATTAGTATCCTCCTTTATGTTATATATATCATTATACTAGTAGTTGGGGCTTGCATGCTGCAAGCATTTCATCTCGCATTAAAAGAACATTCATTATTCAGACAGAAATTTCAACATTACAAATAGTCTTTTAATTCTAAAGATTTCATTTCTGCAGCGATTTTCGTTTTTCCCACATGTAAGAATAATAGTTGAAAACAATCTCCAAATGTCGCAATTTTTAAAATTTTACACTTTCTTCTTTATAAGGTTCCAATGCTACACATTTTAGCCAAATTTTAAAGTTGTAGCACTTCTAGAAGTAAAATAATACTTTTCTAATTATTTAAATTTAAATAATTTTTAACGGCCGCCGCAATACATATATGGTAAAATTGAAATGTTTATTTGTGCAAATTTATTATGCTGTAAATAATTTAAAAATTTCAGCTTCTTAGCTAATCCCATAGTACCTAAACAGCTATCTATTTGTTTAAACATGAAGAATATTTAACTGCCAAACAAATTAAAATATCAAAATTTGCATAATCCCTATTTCGTTTTTTTTTTAGAATTCTACTTTTAAAAAAAAATTTCAACTCCGTGGCACATCCGGAAATGCCTGAACCTTGAAAATTTGTTTAAACAATTGCGAATTTTAGCGGCCGCATTGGTGAACTTTTTCAAGATTTTCGTTTTTTCTAGTGGGTTTTTCACAAAATCCTACCTAAGAAAAAAAATCGAATCTCCAGCTCATCTGGAAGTGCCTAAACATTAGTATCCTCCTATATCATTATATAGCGACGACTCTTACAGAGGAGGAGGATATGACATACTAGTAGTTGGTGCTTGCATTCTGCAAGCATATCATCTCAACATAAAAAAACTTTCATACTTCATCGTTACAAATATTTTTTTAAAATCTAAATATTTAACCTGCTTAGTGATTCTCGTTTCTCCCTGATGTAAAAATAATAGATTTAAACAATCCCAAAACTTTGCAATTTTAAGAATTTTATACTTTCTTCATTATGGGGTACTAATGGTACACATTTCTGCCAATTTTTAAAGTTGTATTACTTTAAGAAGCGAAATAATATTTTTCCAATTGTTTTAATTTTAAACATTTTTGACGACCGCCGCAATATGTTTATGGAGAGATTCAAATGTTTATTCGTGCAAATGCAATACTCTGTACATAACCTGAAAATTTCAGCTTCCTAGCTCATCCCGTAATGTCTAAACAGTTATCTATTTGTATAATCCCTATTTCGTTTTTTTTCCTAATCCTACCTCTAAAAAAATTTCAGCTCCGTAGCACATTCGGAAGTGCATAAACCTCGAAAATTTGTTTATACAATTGCGAATTATTAGTGGTCGAATTTATTTGCTTTGTCAAAATTTCAATTTTTTATATGTATAATTTTATGCAAAATGCTTACAAAAACTCGAACCTACAGCATGTAGTTTTCATGAAAAAAATTATCAAATTTTAATGTTCAAACGGCGTTAAAACGACCCCTAAAAATTAACTATTTTTGATTTTTATAGTTGGTTATGAATAAAGTTTTATAATCTTGCAAAATTTAAGCTTCCTTATTAGATTGGTCTACACAATGGGTTAACTTTTTCCTATGCTAACTTATGGATGATATTCCTGGATCTCTGGAGTCAAACCCAAGACACTAAGCAAAAGTGACAATAATTCCTAGTAGATATTGCGGCCATCTAGCAACACTGAAAATATCATTTTTATAGCTTGCCGGCAAGTGCCCATAATTAATTTACAGAAATGCCGCAATGCTTTTCTTATGGAAAAAAATTCAACTTTCGCAATTTCTGTAGTCGAACTCATGTCACTTAGGTAAGAAGTCTCATTTTATCTGAAGGTTTCTCCATCATATCTACAAAACCTAAAACTTGAAGCTCTCTAGCTCTTGTAGTTTGGGCTGGACATTAGTATCCTCCTTTATGTTATATATATCATTATACTAGTAGTTGGGGCTTGCATGCTGCAAGCATTTCATCTCGCATTAAAAGAACATTCATTATTCAGACAGAAATTTCAACATTACAAATAGTCTTTTAATTCTAAAGATTTCATTTCTGCAGCGAATTTCTGTTTTTCCCACATGTAAGAATAATAGTTTAAAACAATCTCCAAATGTCGCAATTTTAAAAATTTTACTCTTTCTTCATTATAAGGTTCCAATGCTACACATTTTAGCCAAATTTTAAAGTTGTAGCACTTCTAGAAGTAAAATAATACTTTTCTAATTGTTGAAAATTAAATAATTTTTATCGGCCGCCGCAATACATATATGGTAAAATTGAAATGTTTATTTTGCAAATTTACTATGCTGTAAATAATTTGAAAATTTCAGCTTCTTAGCTAATCCCATAGTACCTAAACAGCTATCTATTTGTTTAAACATGAAGAATATTTAACTGCCAAACAAATTAAAATATCAAAATTTGCATAATCCCTATTTCGTTTTTTTTTTAGAATTCTACTTATAAAAAAAATTTCAACTCCGTGGCACATCCGGAAATGCCTGAACCTTGAAAATTTGTTTAAACAATTGCGAATTTTAGCGGCCGCATTGGTGAACTTTTTCAAGATTTTCGTTTTTTCTAGTCGGTTTTTCACAAAATCCTACCTAAGAAAAAAAATTCGAATCTCCAGCTCATCTGGAAGTGCCTAAACATTAGTATCCTCCTATATCATTATATAGCGACGACTCTTACAGAGGAGGAGGATATGACATACTAGTAGTTGGTGCTTGCATTCTGCAAGCATATCATCTCAACATAAAAAAACTTTCATACTTCATCGTTACAAATATTTTTTTTAAATCTAAATATTTAACCTGCTTAGTGATTCTCGTTTCTCCCTGATGTAAAAATAATAGATTTAAACAATCCCAAAACTTTGCAATTTTAAGAATTTTATACTTTCTTCATTATGGGGTACTAATGGTACACATTTCTGCCAATTTTTAAAGTTGTATTACTTTAAGAAGCGAAATAATATTTTTCCAATTGTTTTAATTTTAAACATTTTTGACGACCGCCGCAATATGTTTATGGAGAGATTCAAATGTTTATTCGTGCAAATGCAATACTCTGTACATAACCTGAAAATTTCAGCTTCCTAGCTCATCCCGTAATGTCTAAACAGTTATCTATTTGTATAATCCCTATTTCGTTTTTTTTCCTAATCCTACCTCTAAAAAAATTTCAGCTCCGTAGCACATTCGGAAGTGCATAAACCTCGAAAATTTGTTTATACAATTGCGAATTATTAGTGGTCGAATTTATTTGCTTTGTCAAAATTTCAATTTTTTATATGTATAATTTTATGCAAAATGCTTACAAAAACTCGAACCTACAGCATGTAGTTTTCATGAAAAAAATTATCAAATTTTAATGTTCAAACGGCGTTAAAACGACCCCTAAAAATTAACTATTTTTGATTTTTATAGTTGGTTATGAATAAAGTTTTATAATCTTGCAAAATTTAAGCTTCCTTATTAGATTGGTCTACACAATGGGTTAACTTTTTCCTATGCTAACTTATGGATGATATTCCTGGATCTCTGGAGTCAAACCCAAGACACTAAGCAAAAGTGACAATAATTCCTAGTAGATATTGCGGCCATCTAGCAACACTGAAAATATCATTTTTATAGCTTGCCGGCAAGTGCCCATAATTAATTTACAGAAATGCCGCAATGCTTTTCTTATGGAAAAAAATTCAACTTTCGCAATTTCTGTAGTCGAACTCATGTCACTTAGGTAAGAAGTCTCATTTTATCTGAAGGTTTCTCCATCATATCCACAAAACCTAAAACTTGAAGCTCTCTAGCTCTTGTAGTTTGGGCTGGACATTAGTATCCTCCTTTATGTTATATATATCATTATACTAGTAGTTGGGGCTTGCATGCTGCAAGCATTTCATCTCGCATTAAAAGAACATTCATTATTCAGACAGAAATTTCAACATTACAAATAGTCTTTTAATTCTAAAGATTTCATTTCTGCAGCGAATTTCTGTTTTTCCCACATGTAAGAATAATAGTTTAAAACAATCTCCAAATGTCGCAATTTTAAAAATTTTACTCTTTCTTCATTATAAGGTTCCAATGCTACACATTTTAGCCAAATTTTAAAGTTGTAGCACTTCTAGAAGTAAAATAATACTTTTCTAATTGTTGAAAATTAAATAATTTTTATCGGCCGCCGCAATACATATATGGTAAAATTGAAATGTTTATTTTGCAAATTTACTATGCTGTAAATAATTTGAAAATTTCAGCTTCTTAGCTAATCCCATAGTACCTAAACAGCTATCTATTTGTTTAAACATGAAGAATATTTAACTGCCAAACAAATTAAAATATCAAAATTTGCATAATCCCTATTTCGTTTTTTTTTAGAATTCTACTTATAAAAAAAATTTCAACTCCGTGGCACATCCGGAAATGCCTGAACCTTGAAAATTTGTTTAAACAATTGCGAATTTTAGCGGCCGCATTGGTGAACTTTTTCAAGATTTTCGTTTTTTCTAGTCGGTTTTTCACAAAATCCTACCTAAGAAAAAAAATTCGAATCTCCAGCTCATCTGGAAGTGCCTAAACATTAGTATCCTCCTATATCATTATATAGCGACGACTCTTACAGAGGAGGAGGATATGACATACTAGTAGTTGGTGCTTGCATTCTGCAAGCATATCATCTCAACATAAAAAAACTTTCATACTTCATCGTTACAAATATTTTTTTTAAATCTAAATATTTAACCTGCTTAGTGATTCTCGTTTCTCCCTGATGTAAAAATAATAGATTTAAACAATCCCAAAACTTTGCAATTTTAAGAATTTTATACTTTCTTCATTATGGGGTACTAATGGTACACATTTCTGCCAATTTTTAAAGTTGTATTACTTTAAGAAGCGAAATAATATTTTTCCAATTGTTTTAATTTTAAACATTTTTGACGACTGCCGCAATATGTTTATGGAGAGATTCAAATGTTTATTCGTGGAAATGCAATACTCGGTACATAACCTGAAAATTTCAGCTTCCTAGCTCATCCCGTAATGTCTAAACAGTTATCTATTTGTATAATCCCTATTTCGTTTTTTTCCTAATCCTACCTCTAAAAAAATTTCAGCTCCTTAGCACATTCGGAAGTGCATAAACCTCGAAAATTTGTTTTTACAATTGCGAATTATTAGTGGTCGAATTTATTTGCTTTGTCAAAATTTCAATTTTTTATATGTATAATTTTATGCAAAATGCTTACAAAAACTCGAACCTACAGCATGTAGTTTTCATGAAAAAAATTATCAAATTTTAATGTTCAAACGGCGTTAAAACGACCCCTAAAAATTAACTATTTTTGATTTTTATAGTTGGTTATGAATAAAGTTTTATAATCTTGCAAAATTTAAGCTTCCTTATTAGATTGGTCTACACAATGGGTTAACTTTTTCCTATGCTAACTTATGGATGATATTCCTGGATCTCTGGAGTCAAACCCAAGACACTAAGCAAAAGTGACAATAATTCCTAGTAGATATTGCGGCCATCTAGCAACACTGAAAATATCATTTTTATAGCTTGCCGGCAAGTGCCCATAATTAATTTACAGAAATGCCGCAATGCTTTTCTTATGGAAAAAAATTCAACTTTCGCAATTTCTGTAGTCGAACTCATGTCACTTAGGTAAGAAGTCTCATTTTATCTGAAGGTTTCTCCATCATATCTACAAAACCTAAAACTTGAAGCTCTCTAGCTCTTGTAGTTTGGGCTGGACATTAGTATCCTCCTTTATGTTATATATATCATTATACTAGTAGTTGGGGCTTGCATGCTGCAAGCATTTCATCTCGCATTAAAAGAACATTCATTATTCAGACAGAAATTTCAACATTACAAATAGTCTTTTAATTCTAAAGATTTCATTTCTGCAGCGAATTTCTGTTTTTCCCACATGTAAGAATAATAGTTTAAAACAATCTCCAAATGTCGCAATTTTAAAAATTTTACTCTTTCTTCATTATAAGGTTCCAATGCTACACATTTTAGCCAAATTTTAAAGTTGTAGCACTTCTAGAAGTAAAATAATACTTTTCTAATTGTTGAAAATTAAATAATTTTTATCGGCCGCCGCAATACATATATGGTAAAATTGAAATGTTTATTTTGCAAATTTACTATGCTGTAAATAATTTGAAAATTTCAGCTTCTTAGCTAATCCCATAGTACCTAAACAGCTATCTATTTGTTTAAACATGAAGAATATTTAACTGCCAAACAAATTAAAATATCAAAATTTGCATAATCCCTATTTCGTTTTTTTTTTAGAATTCTACTTATAAAAAAAATTTCAACTCCGTGGCACATCCGGAAATGCCTGAACCTTGAAAATTTGTTTAAACAATTGCGAATTTTAGCGGCCGCATTGGTGAACTTTTTCAAGATTTTCGTTTTTTCTAGTCGGTTTTTCACAAAATCCTACCTAAGAAAAAAAATTCGAATCTCCAGCTCATCTGGAAGTGCCTAAACATTAGTATCCTCCTATATCATTATATAGCGACGACTCTTACAGAGGAGGAGGATATGACATACTAGTAGTTGGTGCTTGCATTCTGCAAGCATATCATCTCAACATAAAAAAACTTTCATACTTCATCGTTACAAATATTTTTTTTAAATCTAAATATTTAACCTGCTTAGTGATTCTCGTTTCTCCCTGATGTAAAAATAATAGATTTAAACAATCCCAAAACTTTGCAATTTTAAGAATTTTATACTTTCTTCATTATGGGGTACTAATGGTACACATTTCTGCCAATTTTTAAAGTTGTATTACTTTAAGAAGCGAAATAATATTTTTCCAATTGTTTTAATTTTAAACATTTTTGACGACCGCCGCAATATGTTTATGGAGAGATTCAAATGTTTATTCGTGCAAATGCAATACTCTGTACATAACCTGAAAATTTCAGCTTCCTAGCTCATCCCGTAATGTCTAAACAGTTATCTATTTGTATAATCCCTATTTCGTTTTTTTTCCTAATCCTACCTCTAAAAAAATTTCAGCTCCGTAGCACATTCGGAAGTGCATAAACCTCGAAAATTTGTTTATACAATTGCGAATTATTAGTGGTCGAATTTATTTGCTTTGTCAAAATTTCAATTTTTTATATGTATAATTTTATGCAAAATGCTTACAAAAACTCGAACCTACAGCATGTAGTTTTCATGAAAAAAATTATCAAATTTTAATGTTCAAACGGCGTTAAAACGACCCCTAAAAATTAACTATTTTTGATTTTTATAGTTGGTTATGAATAAAGTTTTATAATCTTGCAAAATTTAAGCTTCCTTATTAGATTGGTCTACACAATGGGTTAACTTTTTCCTATGCTAACTTATGGATGATATTCCTGGATCTCTGGAGTCAAACCCAAGACACTAAGCAAAAGTGACAATAATTCCTAGTAGATATTGCGGCCATCTAGCAACACTGAAAATATCATTTTTATAGCTTGCCGGCAAGTGCCCATAATTAATTTACAGAAATGCCGCAATGCTTTTCTTATGGAAAAAAATTCAACTTTCGCAATTTCTGTAGTCGAACTCATGTCACTTAGGTAAGAAGTCTCATTTTATCTGAAGGTTTCTCCATCATATCCACAAAACCTAAAACTTGAAGCTCTCTAGCTCTTGTAGTTTGGGCTGGACATTAGTATCCTCCTTTATGTTATATATATCATTATACTAGTAGTTGGGGCTTGCATGCTGCAAGCATTTCATCTCGCATTAAAAGAACATTCATTATTCAGACAGAAATTTCAACATTACAAATAGTCTTTTAATTCTAAAGATTTCATTTCTGCAGCGATTTTCGTTTTTCCCACATGTAAGAATAATAGTTGAAAACAATCTCCAAATGTCGCAATTTTTAAAATTTTACACTTTCTTCTTTATAAGGTTCCAATGCTACACATTTTAGCCTAATTTTAAAGTTGTAGCACTTCTAGAAGTAAAATAATACTTTTCTAATTATTTAAATTTAAATAATTTTTAACGGCCGCCGCAATACATATATGGTAAAATTGAAATGTTTATTTGTGCAAATTTACTATGCTGTAAATAATTTAAAAATTTCAGCTTCTTAGCTAATCCCATAGTACCTAAACAGCTATCTATTTGTTTAAACATGAAGAATATTTAACTGCCAAACAAATTAAAATATCAAAATTTGCATAATCCCTATTTCGTTTTTTTTTTTAGAATTCTACTTTTAAAAAAAAATTTCAACTCCGTGGCACATCCGGAAATGCCTGAACCTTGAAAATTTGTTTAAACAATTGCGAATTTTAGCGGCCGCATTGGTGAACTTTTTCAAGATTTTCGTTTTTTCTAGTGGGTTTTTCACAAAATCCTACCTAAGAAAAAAAATCGAATCTCCAGCTCATCTGGAAGTGCCTAAACATTAGTATCCTCCTATATCATTATATAGCGACGACTCTTACAGAGGAGGAGGATATGACATACTAGTAGTTGGTGCTTGCATTCTGCAAGCATATCATCTCAACATAAAAAAACTTTCATACTTCATCGTTACAAATATTTTTTTTAAATCTAAATATTTAACCTGCTTAGTGATTCTCGTTTCTCCCTGATGTAAAAATAATAGATTTAAACAATCCCAAAACTTTGCAATTTTAAGAATTTTATACTTTCTTCATTATGGGGTACTAATGGTACACATTTCTGCCAATTTTTAAAGTTGTATTACTTTAAGAAGCGAAATAATATTTTTCCAATTGTTTTAATTTTAAACATTTTTGACGACCGCCGCAATATGTTTATGGAGAGATTCAAATGTTTATTCGTGCAAATGCAATACTCTGTACATAACCTGAAAATTTCAGCTTCCTAGCTCATCCCGTAATGTCTAAACAGTTATCTATTTGTATAATCCCTATTTCGTTTTTTTCCTAATCCTACCTCTAAAAAAATTTCAGCTCCTTAGCACATTCGGAAGTGCATAAACCTCGAAAATTTGTTTATACAATTGTGAATTATTAGTGGTCGAATTTATTTGCTTTGTCAAAATTTCAATTTTTTATATGTATAATTTTATGCAAAATGCTTACAAAAACTCGAACCTACAGCATGTAGTTTTCATGAAAAAAATTATCAAATTTTAATGTTCAAACGGCGTTAAAACGACCCCTAAAAATTAACTATTTTTGATTTTTATAGTTGGTTATGAATAAAGTTTTATAATCTTGCAAAATTTAAGCTTCCTTATTAGATTGGTCTACACAATGGGTTAACTTTTTCCTATGCTAACTTATGGATGATATTCCTGGATCTCTGGAGTCAAACCCAAGACACTAAGCAAAAGTGACAATAATTCCTAGTAGATATTGCGGCCATCTAGCAACACTGAAAATATCATTTTTATAGCTTGCCGGCAAGTGCCCATAATTAATTTACAGAAATGCCGCAATGCTTTTCTTATGGAAAAAAATGCAACTTTCGCAATTTCTGTAGTCGAACTCATGTCACTTAGGTAAGAAGTCTCATTTTATCTGAAGGTTTCTCCATCATATCTACAAAACCTAAAACTTGAAGCTCTCTAGCTCTTGTAGTTTGGGCTGGACATTAGTATCCTCCTTTATGTTATATATATCATTATACTAGTAGTTGGGGCTTGCATGCTGCAAGCATTTCATCTCGCATTAAAAGAACATTCATTATTCAGACAGAAATTTCAACATTACAAATAGTCTTTTAATTCTAAAGATTTCATTTCTGCAGCGATTTTCGTTTTTCCCACATGTAAGAATAATAGTTGAAAACAATCTCCAAATGTCGCAATTTTTAAAATTTTACACTTTCTTCTTTATAAGGTTCCAATGCTACACATTTTAGCCTAATTTTAAAGTTGTAGCACTTCTAGAAGTAAAATAATACTTTTCTAATTATTTAAATTTAAATAATTTTTAACGGCCGCCGCAATACATATATGGTAAAATTGAAATGTTTATTTGTGCAAATTTACTATGCTGTAAATAATTTAAAAATTTCAGCTTCTTAGCTAATCCCATAGTACCTAAACAGCTATCTATTTGTTTAAACATGAAGAATATTTAACTGCCAAACAAATTAAAATATCAAAATTTGCATAATCCCTATTTCGTTTTTTTTTTTAGAATTCTACTTTTAAAAAAAAATTTCAACTCCGTGGCACATCCGGAAATGCCTGAACCTTGAAAATTTGTTTAAACAATTGCGAATTTTAGCGGCCGCATTGGTGAACTTTTTCAAGATTTTCGTTTTTTCTAGTGGGTTTTTCACAAAATCCTACCTAAGAAAAAAAATCGAATCTCCAGCTCATCTGGAAGTGCCTAAACATTAGTATCCTCCTATATCATTATATAGCGACGACTCTTACAGAGGAGGAGGATATGACATACTAGTAGTTGGTGCTTGCATTCTGCAAGCATATCATCTCAACATAAAAAAACTTTCATACTTCATCGTTACAAATATTTTTTTAAAATCTAAATATTTAACCTGCTTAGTGATTCTCGTTTCTCCCTGATGTAAAAATAATAGATTTAAACAATCCCAAAACTTTGCAATTTTAAGAATTTTATACTTTCTTCATTATGGGGTACTAATGGTACACATTTCTGCCAATTTTTAAAGTTGTATTACTTTAAGAAGCGAAATAATATTTTTCCAATTGTTTTAATTTTAAACATTTTTGACGACCGCCGCAATATGTTTATGGAGAGATTCAAATGTTTATTCGTGCAAATGCAATACTCTGTACATAACCTGAAAATTTCAGCTTCCTAGCTCATCCCGTAATGTCTAAACAGTTATCTATTTGTATAATCCCTATTTCGTTTTTTTTCCTAATCCTACCTCTAAAAAAATTTCAGCTCCGTAGCACATTCGGAAGTGCATAAACCTCGAAAATTTGTTTATACAATTGCGAATTATTAGTGGTCGAATTTATTTGCTTTGTCAAAATTTCAATTTTTTATATGTATAATTTTATGCAAAATGCTTACAAAAACTCGAACCTACAGCATGTAGTTTTCATGAAAAAAATTATCAAATTTTAATGTTCAAACGGCGTTAAAACGACCCCTAAAAATTAACTATTTTTGATTTTTATAGTTGGTTATGAATAAAGTTTTATAATCTTGCAAAATTTAAGCTTCCTTATTAGATTGGTCTACACAATGGGTTAACTTTTTCCTATGCTAACTTATGGATGATATTCCTGGATCTCTGGAGTCAAACCCAAGACACTAAGCAAAAGTGACAATAATTCCTAGTAGATATTGCGGCCATCTAGCAACACTGAAAATATCATTTTTATAGCTTGCCGGCAAGTGCCCATAATTAATTTACAGAAATGCCGCAATGCTTTTCTTATGGAAAAAAATTCAACTTTCGCAATTTCTGTAGTCGAACTCATGTCACTTAGGTAAGAAGTCTCATTTTATCTGAAGGTTTCTCCATCATATCTACAAAACCTAAAACTTGAAGCTCTCTAGCTCTTGTAGTTTGGGCTGGACATTAGTATCCTCCTTTATGTTATATATATCATTATACTAGTAGTTGGGGCTTGCATGCTGCAAGCATTTCATCTCGCATTAAAAGAACATTCATTATTCAGACAGAAATTTCAACATTACAAATAGTCTTTTAATTCTAAAGATTTCATTTCTGCAGCGAATTTCTGTTTTTCCCACATGTAAGAATAATAGTTTAAAACAATCTCCAAATGTCGCAATTTTAAAAATTTTACTCTTTCTTCATTATAAGGTTCCAATGCTACACATTTTAGCCAAATTTTAAAGTTGTAGCACTTCTAGAAGTAAAATAATACTTTTCTAATTGTTGAAAATTAAATAATTTTTATCGGCCGCCGCAATACATATATGGTAAAATTGAAATGTTTATTTTGCAAATTTACTATGCTGTAAATAATTTGAAAATTTCAGCTTCTTAGCTAATCCCATAGTACCTAAACAGCTATCTATTTGTTTAAACATGAAGAATATTTAACTGCCAAACAAATTAAAATATCAAAATTTGCATAATCCCTATTTCGTTTTTTTTTTAGAATTCTACTTATAAAAAAAATTTCAACTCCGTGGCACATCCGGAAATGCCTGAACCTTGAAAATTTGTTTAAACAATTGCGAATTTTAGCGGCCGCATTGGTGAACTTTTTCAAGATTTTCGTTTTTTCTAGTCGGTTTTTCACAAAATCCTACCTAAGAAAAAAAATTCGAATCTCCAGCTCATCTGGAAGTGCCTAAACATTAGTATCCTCCTATATCATTATATAGCGACGACTCTTACAGAGGAGGAGGATATGACATACTAGTAGTTGGTGCTTGCATTCTGCAAGCATATCATCTCAACATAAAAAAACTTTCATACTTCATCGTTACAAATATTTTTTTTAAATCTAAATATTTAACCTGCTTAGTGATTCTCGTTTCTCCCTGATGTAAAAATAATAGATTTAAACAATCCCAAAACTTTGCAATTTTAAGAATTTTATACTTTCTTCATTATGGGGTACTAATGGTACACATTTCTGCCAATTTTTAAAGTTGTATTACTTTAAGAAGCGAAATAATATTTTTCCAATTGTTTTAATTTTAAACATTTTTGACGACCGCCGCAATATGTTTATGGAGAGATTCAAATGTTTATTCGTGCAAATGCAATACTCTGTACATAACCTGAAAATTTCAGCTTCCTAGCTCATCCCGTAATGTCTAAACAGTTATCTATTTGTATAATCCCTATTTCGTTTTTTTTCCTAATCCTACCTCTAAAAAAATTTCAGCTCCGTAGCACATTCGGAAGTGCATAAACCTCGAAAATTTGTTTATACAATTGCGAATTATTAGTGGTCGAATTTATTTGCTTTGTCAAAATTTCAATTTTTTATATGTATAATTTTATGCAAAATGCTTACAAAAACTCGAACCTACAGCATGTAGTTTTCATGAAAAAAATTATCAAATTTTAATGTTCAAACGGCGTTAAAACGACCCCTAAAAATTAACTATTTTTGATTTTTATAGTTGGTTATGAATAAAGTTTTATAATCTTGCAAAATTTAAGCTTCCTTATTAGATTGGTCTACACAATGGGTTAACTTTTTCCTATGCTAACTTATGGATGATATTCCTGGATCTCTGGAGTCAAACCCAAGACACTAAGCAAAAGTGACAATAATTCCTAGTAGATATTGCGGCCATCTAGCAACACTGAAAATATCATTTTTATAGCTTGCCGGCAAGTGCCCATAATTAATTTACAGAAATGCCGCAATGCTTTTCTTATGGAAAAAAATTCAACTTTCGCAATTTCTGTAGTCGAACTCATGTCACTTAGGTAAGAAGTCTCATTTTATCTGAAGGTTTCTCCATCATATCCACAAAACCTAAAACTTGAAGCTCTCTAGCTCTTGTAGTTTGGGCTGGACATTAGTATCCTCCTTTATGTTATATATATCATTATACTAGTAGTTGGGGCTTGCATGCTGCAAGCATTTCATCTCGCATTAAAAGAACATTCATTATTCAGACAGAAATTTCAACATTACAAATAGTCTTTTAATTCTAAAGATTTCATTTCTGCAGCGAATTTCTGTTTTTCCCACATGTAAGAATAATAGTTTAAAACAATCTCCAAATGTCGCAATTTTAAAAATTTTACTCTTTCTTCATTATAAGGTTCCAATGCTACACATTTTAGCCAAATTTTAAAGTTGTAGCACTTCTAGAAGTAAAATAATACTTTTCTAATTGTTGAAAATTAAATAATTTTTATCGGCCGCCGCAATACATATATGGTAAAATTGAAATGTTTATTTTGCAAATTTACTATGCTGTAAATAATTTGAAAATTTCAGCTTCTTAGCTAATCCCATAGTACCTAAACAGCTATCTATTTGTTTAAACATGAAGAATATTTAACTGCCAAACAAATTAAAATATCAAAATTTGCATAATCCCTATTTCGTTTTTTTTTTTAGAATTCTACTTATAAAAAAAATTTCAACTCCGTGGCACATCCGGAAATGCCTGAACCTTGAAAATTTGTTTAAACAATTGCGAATTTTAGCGGCCGCATTGGTGATCTTTTTCAAGATTTTCGTTTTTTCTAGTCGGTTTTTCACAAAATCCTACCTAAGAAAAAAAATTCGAATCTCCAGCTCATCTGGAAGTGCCTAAACATTAGTATCCTCCTATATCATTATATAGCGACGACTCTTACAGAGGAGGAGGATATGACATACTAGTAGTTGGTGCTTGCATTCTGCAAGCATATCATCTCAACATAAAAAAACTTTCATACTTCATCGTTACAAATATTTTTTTTAAATCTAAATATTTAACCTGCTTAGTGATTCTCGTTTCTCCCTGATGTAAAAATAATAGATTTAAACAATCCCAAAACTTTGCAATTTTAAGAATTTTATACTTTCTTCATTATGGGGTACTAATGGTACACATTTCTGCCAATTTTTAAAGTTGTATTACTTTAAGAAGCGAAATAATATTTTTCCAATTGTTTTAATTTTAAACATTTTTGACGACCGCCGCAATATGTTTATGGAGAGATTCAAATGTTTATTCGTGCAAATGCAATACTCTGTACATAACCTGAAAATTTCAGCTTCCTAGCTCATCCCGTAATGTCTAAACAGTTATCTATTTGTATAATCCCTATTTCGTTTTTTTTCCTAATCCTACCTCTAAAAAAATTTCAGCTCCGTAGCACATTCGGAAGTGCATAAACCTCGAAAATTTGTTTATACAATTGCGAATTATTAGTGGTCGAATTTATTTGCTTTGTCAAAATTTCAATTTTTTATATGTATAATTTTATGCAAAATGCTTACAAAAACTCGAACCTACAGCATGTAGTTTTCATGAAAAAAATTATCAAATTTTAATGTTCAAACGGCGTTAAAACGACCCCTAAAAATTAACTATTTTTGATTTTTATAGTTGGTTATGAATAAAGTTTTATAATCTTGCAAAATTTAAGCTTCCTTATTAGATTGGTCTACACAATGGGTTAACTTTTTCCTATGCTAACTTATGGATGATATTCCTGGATCTCTGGAGTCAAACCCAAGACACTAAGCAAAAGTGACAATAATTCCTAGTAGATATTGCGGCCATCTAGCAACACTGAAAATATCATTTTTATAGCTTGCCGGCAAGTGCCCATAATTAATTTACAGAAATGCCGCAATGCTTTTCTTATGGAAAAAAATTCAACTTTCGCAATTTCTGTAGTCGAACTCATGTCACTTAGGTAAGAAGTCTCATTTTATCTGAAGGTTTCTCCATCATATCCACAAAACCTAAAACTTGAAGCTCTCTAGCTCTTGTAGTTTGGGCTGGACATTAGTATCCTCCTTTATGTTATATATATCATTATACTAGTAGTTGGGGCTTGCATGCTGCAAGCATTTCATCTCGCATTAAAAGAACATTCATTATTCAGACAGAAATTTCAACATTACAAATAGTCTTTTAATTCTAAAGATTTCATTTCTGCAGCGATTTTCGTTTTTCCCACATGTAAGAATAATAGTTGAAAACAATCTCCAAATGTCGCAATTTTTAAAATTTTACACTTTCTTCTTTATAAGGTTCCAATGCTACACATTTTAGCCAAATTTTAAAGTTGTAGCACTTCTAGAAGTAAAATAATACTTTTCTAATTATTTAAATTTAAATAATTTTTAACGGCCGCCGCAATACATATATGGTAAAATTGAAATGTTTATTTGTGCAAATTTACTATGCTGTAAATAATTTAAAAATTTCAGCTTCTTAGCTAATCCCATAGTACCTAAACAGCTATCTATTTGTTTAAACATGAAGAATATTTAACTGCCAAACAAATTAAAATATCAAAATTTGCATAATCCCTATTTCGTTTTTTTTTTAGAATTCTACTTTTAAAAAAAAATTTCAACTCCGTGGCACATCCGGAAATGCCTGAACCTTGAAAATTTGTTTAAACAATTGCGAATTTTAGCGGCCGCATTGGTGATCTTTTTCAAGATTTTCGTTTTTTCTAGTGGGTTTTTCACAAAATCCTACCTAAGAAAAAAAATCGAATCTCCAGCTCATCTGGAAGTGCCTAAACATTAGTATCCTCCTATATCATTATATAGCGACGACTCTTACAGAGGAGGAGGATATGACATACTAGTAGTTGGTGCTTGCATTCTGCAAGCATATCATCTCAACATAAAAAAACTTTCATACTTCATCGTTACAAATATTTTTTTTAAATCTAAATATTTAACCTGCTTAGTGATTCTCGTTTCTCCCTGATGTAAAAATAATAGATTTAAACAATCCCAAAACTTTGCAATTTTAAGAATTTTATACTTTCTTCATTATGGGGTACTAATGGTACACATTTCTGCCAATTTTTAAAGTTGTATTACTTTAAGAAGCGAAATAATATTTTTCCAATTGTTTTAATTTTAAACATTTTTGACGACCGCCGCAATATGTTTATGGAGAGATTCAAATGTTTATTCGTGGAAATGCAATACTCTGTACATAACCTGAAAATTTCAGCTTCCTAGCTCATCCCGTAATGTCTAAACAGTTATCTATTTGTATAATCCCTATTTCGTTTTTTTCCTAATCCTACCTCTAAAAAAATTTCAGCTCCTTAGCACATTCGGAAGTGCATAAACCTCGAAAATTTGTTTATACAATTGCGAATTATTAGTGGTCGAATTTATTTGCTTTGTCAAAATTTCAATTTTTTATATGTATATTTTTATGTAAAATGCTTACAAAAACTCGAACCTACAGCATGTAGTTTTCATGAAAAAAATTATCAAATTTTAATGTTCAAACGGCGTTAAAACGACCCCTAAAAATTAACTATTTTTGATTTTTATAGTTGGTTATGAATAAAGTTTTATAATCTTGCAAAATTTAAGCTTCCTTATTAGATTGGTCTACACAATGGGTTAACTTTTTCCTATGCTAACTTATGGATGATATTCCTGGATCTCTGGAGTCAAACCCAAGACACTAAGCAAAAGTGACAATAATTCCTAGTAGATATTGCGGCCATCTAGCAACACTGAAAATATCATTTTTATAGCTTGCCGGCAAGTGCCCATAATTAATTTACAGAAATGCCGCATTGCTTTTCTTATGGGAAAAATGCAACTTTCGCAATTTCTGTAGTCGAACTCATGTCACTTAGGTAAGAAGTCTCATTTTATCTGAAGGTTTCTCCATCATATCTACAAAACCTAAAACTTTAAGCTCTCTAGCTCTTGTAGTTTGGGCTGGACATTAGTATCCTCCTTTATGTTATATATATCATTATACTAGTAGTTGGGGCTTGCATGTTGCAAGCATTTCATCTCGCATTAAAAGAACATTCATTATTCAGACAGAAATTTCAACATTACAAATAGTCTTTTAATTCTAAAGATTTCATTTCTGCAGCGAATTTCTGTTTTTCCCACATGTAAGAATAATAGTTTAAAACAATCTCCAAATGTCGCAATTTTAAAAATTTTACTCTTTCTTCATTATAAGGTTCCAATGCTACACATTTTAGCCAAATTTTAAAGTTGTAGCACTTCTAGAAGTAAAATAATACTTTTCTAATTGTTTAAAATTAAATAATTTTTATCGGCCGCCGCAATACATATATGGTAAAATTGAAATGTTTATTTTGCAAATTTACTATGCTGTAAATAATTTGAAAATTTCAGCTTCTTAGCTAATCCCATAGTACCTAAACAGCTATCTATTTGTTTAAACATGAAGAATATTTAACTGCCAAACAAATTAAAATATCAAAATTTGCATAATCCCTATTTCGTTTTTTTTTTTAGAATTCTACTTATAAAAAAAATTTCAACTCCGTGGCACATCCGGAAATGCCTGAACCTTGAAAATTTGTTTAAACAATTGCGAATTTTAGCGGCCGCATTGGTGAACTTTTTCAAGATTTTCGTTTTTTCTAGTCGTTTTTTCACAAAATCCTACCTAAGAAAAAAAATGCGAATCTCCAGCTCATCTGGAAGTGCCTAAACATTAGTATCCTCCTATATCGTTATATAGCGACGACTCTTACAGAGGAGGAGGATATGACATACTAGTAGTTGGTGCTTGCATTCTGCAAGCATATCATCTCAACATAAAAAAACTTTCATACTTCATCGTTACAAATATTTTTTTTAAATCTAAATATTTAACCTGCTTAGTGATTCTCGTTTCTCCCTGATGTAAAAATAATAGATTTAAACAATCCCAAAACTTTGCAATTTTAAGAATTTTATACTTTCTTCATTATGGGGTACTAATGGTACACATTTCTGCCAATTTTTAAAGTTGTATTACTTTAAGAAGCGAAATATTATTTTTCCAATTGTTTTAATTTTAAACATTTTTGACGACCGCCGCAATATGTTTATGGAGAGATTCAAATGTTTATTCGTGGAAATGCAATACTCTGTACATAACCTGAAAATTTCAGCTTCCTAGCTCATCCCGTAATGTCTAAACAGTTATCTATTTGTATAATCCCTATTTCGTTTTTTTCCTAATCCTACCTTTAAAAAAATTTCAGCTCCTTAGCACATTCGGAAGTGCATAAACCTCGAAAATTTGTTTATACAATTGCGAATTATTAGTGGTCGAATTTATTTGCTTTGTCAAAATTTCAATTTTTTATATGTATATTTTTATGCAAAATGCTTACAAAAACTCGAACCTACAGCATGTAGTTTTCATGAAAAAAATTATCAAATTTTAATGTTCAAACGGCGTTAAAACGACCCCTAAAAATTAACTATTTTTGATTTTTATGGTTGGTTATGAATAAAGTTTTATAATCTTGCAAAATTTAAGCTTCCTTATTAGATTGGTCTACACAATGGGTTAACTTTTTCCTATGCTAACTTATGGATGATATTCCTGGATCTCTGGAGTCAAACCCAAGACACTAAGCAAAAGTGACAATAATTCCTAGCAGATATTGCGGCCATCTAGCAACACTGAAAATATCATTTTTATAGCTTGCCGGCAAGTGCCCATAATTAATTTACAGAAATGCCGCATTGCTTTTCTTATGGAAAAAAATGCAACTTTCGCAATTTCTGTAGTCGAACTCATGTCACTTAGGTAAGAAGTCTCATTTTATCTGAAGATTTCTCCATCATATCTACAAAACCTAAAACTTGAAGCTCTCTAGCTCTTGTAGTTTGGGCTGGACATTAGTATCCTCCTTTATGTTATATATATCATTATACTAGTAGTTGGGGCTTGCATGCTGCAAGCATTTCATCTCGCATTAAAAGAACATTCATTATTCAGACAGAAATTTCAACATTACAAATAGTCTTTTAATTCTAAAGATTTCATTTCTGCAGCGATTTTCGTTTTTCCCACATGTAAGAATAATAGTTTAAAACAATCTCCAAATGTCGCAATTTTAAAAATTTTACTCTTTCTTCATTATAAGGTTCCAATGCTACACATTTTAGCCAAATTTTAAAGTTGTAGCACTTCTAGAAGTAAAATAATACTTTTCTAATTGTTTAAAATTAAATAATTTTTATCGGCCGCCGCAATACATATATGGTAAAATTGAAATGTTTATTTTGCAAATTTACTATGCTGTAAATAATTTGAAAATTTCAGCTTCTTAGCTAATCCCATAGTACCTAAACAGCTATCTATTTGTTTAAACATGAAGAATATTTAACTGCCAAACAAATTAAAATATCAAAATTTGCATAATCCCTGTTTCGTTTTTTTTTTAAGAATTCTACTTTTAAAAAAAATTTCAACTCCGTGGAACATCCGGAAATGCCTGAACCTTGAAAATTTGTTTAAACAATTGCGAATTTTAGCGGCCGCATTGGTGAACTTTTTCAAGATTTTCGTTTTTTCTAGTCGTTTTTTCACAAAATCCTACCTAAGAAAAAAAATTCGAATCTCCAGCTCATCTGGAAGTGCCTAAACATTAGTATCCTCCTATATCATTATATAGCGACGACTCTTACAGAGGAGGAGGATATGACATACTAGTAGTTGGTGCTTGCATTCTGCAAGCATATCATCTCAACATAAAAAAACTTTCATACTTCATCGTTACAAATATTTTTTTTAAATCTAAATATTTAACCTGCTTAGTGATTCTCGTTTCTCCCTGATGTAAAAATAATAGATTTAAACAATCCCAAAACTTTGCAATTTTAAGAATTTTATACTTTCTTCATTATGGGGTACTAATGGTACACATTTCTGCCAATTTTTAAAGTTGTATTACTTTAAGAAGCGAAATAATATTTTTCCAATTGTTTTAATTTTAAACATTTTTGACGACTGCCGCAATATGTTTATGGAGAGATTCAAATGTTTATTCGTGCAAATGCAATACTCTGTACATAACCTGAAAATTTCAGCTTCCTAGCTCATCCCGTAATGTCTAAACAGTTATCTATTTGTATAATCCCTATTTCGTTTTTTTCCTAATCCTACCTCTAAAAAAATTTCAGCTCCGTAGCACATTCGGAAGTGCATAAACCTCGAAAATTTGTTTATACAATTGCGAATTATTAGTGGTCGAATTTATTTGCTTTGTCAAAATTTCAATTTTTTATATGTATAATTTTATGCAAAATGCTTACAAAAACTCGAACCTACAGCATGTAGTTTTCATGAAAAAAATTATCAAATTTTAATGTTCAAACGGCGTTAAAACGACCCCTAAAAATTAACTATTTTTGATTTTTATAGTTGGTTATGAATAAAGTTTTATAATCTTGCAAAATTTAAGCTTCCTTATTAGATTGGTCTACACAATGGGTTAACTTTTTCCTATGCTAACTTATGGATGATATTCCTGGATCTCTGGAGTCAAACCCAAGACACTAAGCAAAAGTGACAATAATTCCTAGTAGATATTGCGGCCATCTAGCAACACTGAAAATATCATTTTTATAGCTTGCCGGCAAGTGCCCATAATTAATTTACAGAAATGCCGCAATGCTTTTCTTATGGAAAAAAATGCAACTTTCGCAATTTCTGTAGTCGAACTCATGTCACTTAGGTAAGAAGTCTCATTTTATCTGAAGGTTTCTCCATCATATCTACAAAACCTAAAACTTGAAGCTCTCTAGCTCTTGTAGTTTGGGCTGGACATTAGTATCCTCCTTTATGTTATATATATCATTATACTAGTAGTTGGGGCTTGCATGCTGCAAGCATTTCATCTCGCATTAAAAGAACATTCATTATTCAGACAGAAATTTCAACATTACAAATAGTCTTTTAATTCTAAAGATTTCATTTCTGCAGCGATTTTCGTTTTTCCCACATGTAAGAATAATAGTTTAAAACAATCTCCAAATGTCGCAATTTTTAAAATTTTACACTTTCTTCTTTATAAGGTTCCAATGCTACACATTTTAGCCAAATTTTAAAGTTGTAGCACTTCTAGAAGTAAAATAATACTTTTCTAATTGTTTAAATTTAAATAATTTTTAACGGCCGCCGCAATACATATATGGTAAAATTGAAATGTTTATTTGTGCAAATTTACTATGCTGTAAATAATTTGAAAATTTCAGCTTCTTAGCTAATCCCATAGTACCTAAACAGCTATCTATTTGTTTAAACTTGAAGAATATTTAACTGCCAAACAAATTAAAATATCAAAATTTGCATAATCCCTATTTCTTTTTTTTTTAAGAATTCTACTTATAAAAAAAATTTCAATTCCGTGGCACATCCGGAAATGCCTGAACCTTGAAAATTTGTTTAAACAATTGCGAATTTTAGCGGCCGCATTGGTGAACTTTTTCAAGATTTTCGATTTTTCTAGTCGGTTTTTCACCAAGTCCTACCTAAGAAAAAAAATTCGAATCTCCAGCTCATCTGGAAGTGCCTAAACATTAGTATCCTCCTATATCATTATATAGCGACGACTCTTACAGAGGAGGAGGATATGACATACTAGTAGTTGGTGCTTGCATTCTGCAAGCATATCATCTCAACATAAAAAAACTTTCATACTTCATCGTTACAAATATTTTTTTTAAATCTAAATATTTAACCTGCTTAGTGATTCTCGTTTCTCCCTGATGTAAAAATAATAGATTTAAACAATCCCAAAACTTTGCAATTTTAAGAATTTTATACTTTCTTCATTATGGGGTACTAATGGTACACATTTCTGCCAATTTTTAAAGTTGTATTACTTTAAGAAGCGAAATAATATTTTTCCAATTGTTTTAATTTTAAACATTTTTGACGACCGCCGCAATATGTTTATGGAGAGATTCAAATGTTTATTCGTGGAAATGCAATACTCTGTACATAACCTGAAAATTTCAGCTTCCTAGCTCATCCCGTAATGTCTAAACAGTTATCTATTTGTATAATCCCTATTTCGTTTTTTTCCTAATCCTACCTCTAAAAAAATTTCAGCTCCTTAGCACATTCGGAAGTGCATAAACCTCGAAAATTTGTTTTTACAATTGAGAATTATTAGTGGTCGAATTTATTTGCTTTGTCAAAATTTCAATTTTTTATATGTATAATTTTATGCAAAATGCTTACAAAAACTCGAACCTACAGCATGTAGTTTTCATGAAAAAAATTATCAAATTTTAATGTTCAAACGGCGTTAAAACGACCCCTAAAAATTAACTATTTTTGATTTTTATAGTTGGTTATGAATAAAGTTTTATAATCTTGCAAAATTTAAGCTTCCTTATTAGATTGGTCTACACAATGGGTTAACTTTTTCCTATGCTAACTTATGGATGATATTCCTGGATCTCTGGAGTCAAACCCAAGACACTAAGCAAAAGTGACAATAATTCCTAGTAGATATTGCGGCCATCTAGCAACACTGAAAATATCATTTTTATAGCTTGCCGGCAAGTGCCCATAATTAATTTACAGAAATGCCGCAATGCTTTTCTTATGGAAAAAAATGCAACTTTCGCAATTTCTGTAGTCGAACTCATGTCACTTAGGTAAGAAGTCTCATTTTATCTGAAGGTTTCTCCATCATATCTACAAAACCTAAAACTTGAAGCTCTCTAGCTCTTGTAGTTTGGGCTGGACATTAGTATCCTCCTTTATGTTATATATATCATTATACTAGTAGTTGGTGCTTGCATGCAGCAAGCATTTCATCTCGCATTAAAAGAACATTCATTATTCAGACAGAAATTTCAACATTACAAATAGTCTTTTAATTCTAAAGATTTCATTTCTGCAGCGATTTTCGTTTTTCCCACATGTAAGAATAATAGTTTAAAACAATCTCCAAATGTCGCAATTTTAAAAATTTTACTCTTTCTTCATTATAAGGTTCCAATGCTACACATTTTAGCCAAATTTTAAAGTTGTAGCACTTCTAGAAGTAAAATAATACTTTTCTAATTGTTTAAAATTAAATAATTTTTATCGGCCGCCGCAATACATATATGGTAAAATTGAAATGTTTATTTGTGCAAATTTACTATGCTGTAAATAATTTGAAAATTTCAGCTTCTTAGCTAATCCCATAGTACCTAAACAGCTGTCTATTTGTTTAAACATGAAGAATATTTAACTGCCAAACAAATTAAAATATCAAAATTTGCATAATCCCTGTTTCGTTTTTTTTTAAGAATTCTACTTATAAAAAAAATTTCAACTCCGTGGCACATCCGGAAATGCCTGAACCTTGAAAATTTGTTTAAACAATTGCGAATTTTAGCGGCCGCATTGGTGAACTTTTTCAAGATTTTCGTTTTTTCTAGTCGTTTTTTCACAAAATCCTACCTAAGAAAAAAAATTCGAATCTCCAGCTCATCTGGAAGTGCCTAAACATTAGTATCCTCCTATATCATTATATAGCGACGACTCTTACAGAGGAGGAGGATATGACATACTAGTAGTTGGTGCTTGCATTCTGCAAGCATATCATCTCAACATAAAAAACTTTCATACTTCATCGTTACAAATATTTTTTTAAAATCTAAATATTTAACCTGCTTAGTGATTCTCGTTTCTCCCTGATGTAAAAATAATAGATTTAAACAATCCCAAAACTTTGCAATTTTAAGAATTTTATACTTTCTTCATTATGGGGTACTAATGGTACACATTTCTGCCAATTTTTAAAGTTGTATTACTTTAAGAAGCGAAATAATATTTTTCCAATTGTTTTAATTTTAAACATTTTTGACGACCGCCGCAATATGTTTATGGAGAGATTCAAATGTTTATTCGTGGAAATGCAATACTCTGTACATAACCTGAAAATTTCAGCTTCCTAGCTCATCCCGTAATGTCTAAACAGTTATCTATTTGTATAATCCCTATTTCGTTTTTTTCCTAATCCTACCTCTAAAAAAATTTCAGCTCCGTAGCACATTCGGAAGTGCATAAACCTCGAAAATTTGTTTATACAATTGCGAATTATTAGTGGTCGAATTTATTTGCTTTGTCAAAATTTCAATTTTTTATATGTATAATTTTATGCAAAATGCTTACAAAAACTCGAACCTACAGCATGTAGTTTTCATGAAAAAAATTATCAAATTTTAATGTTCAAACGGCGTTAAAACGACCCCTAAAAATTAACTATTTTTGATTTTTATAGTTGGTTATGAATAAAGTTTTATAATCTTGCAAAATTTAAGCTTCCTTATTAGATTGGTCTACACAATGGGTTAACTTTTTCCTATGCTAACTTATGGATGATATTCCTGGATCTCTGGAGTCAAACCCAAGACACTAAGCAAAAGTGACAATAATTCCTAGTAGATATTGCGGCCATCTAGCAACACTGAAAATATCATTTTTATAGCTTGCCGGCAAGTGCCCATAATTAATTTACAGAAATGCCGCATTGCTTTTCTTATGGAAAAAAATGCAACTTTCGCAATTTCTGTAGTCGAACTCATGTCACTTAGGTAAGAAGTCTCATTTTATCTGAAGATTTCTCCATCATATCTACAAAACCTAAAACTTTAAGCTCTCTAGCTCTTGTAGTTTGGGCTGGACATTAGTATCCTCCTTTATGTTATATATATCATTATACTAGTAGTTGGGGCTTGCATGCTGCAAGCATTTCATCTCGCATTAAAAGAACATTCATTATTCAGACAGAAATTTCAACATTACAAATAGTCTTTTAATTCTAAAGATTTCATTTCTGCAGCGATTTTCGTTTTTCCCACATGTAAGAATAATAGTTTAAAACAATCTCCAAATGTCGCAATTTTAAAAATTTTACTCTTTCTTCATTATAAGGTTCCAATGCTACACATTTTAGCCAAATTTTAAAGTTGTAGCACTTCTAGAAGTAAAATAATACTTTTCTAATTGTTTAAATTTAAATAATTTTTAACGGCCGCCGCAATACATATATGGTAAAATTGAAATGTTTATTTGTGCAAATTTACTATGCTGTAAATAATTTGAAAATTTCAGCTTCTTAGCTAATCCCATAGTACCTAAACAGCTATCTATTTGTTTAAACTTGAAGAATATTTAACTGCCAAACAAATTAAAATATCAAAATTTGCATAATCCCTATTCTTTTTTTTTTAAGAATTCTACTTTTAAAAAAAATTTCAACTCCGTGGCACATCCGGAAATGCCTGAACCTTGAAAATTTGTTTAAACAATTGCGAATTTTAGCGGCCGCATTGGTGAACTTTTTCAAGATTTTCGTTTTTTCTAGTCGTTTTTTCACAAAATCCTACCTAAGAAAAAAAATTCGAATCTCCAGCTCATCTGGAAGTGCCTAAACATTAGTATCCTCCTATATCATTATATAGCGACGACTCTTACAGAGGAGGAGGATATGACATACTAGTAGTTGGTGCTTGCATTCTGCAAGCATATCATCTCAACATAAAAAAACTTTCATACTTCATCGTTACAAATATTTTTTTTAAATCTAAATATTTAACCTGCTTAGTGATTCTCGTTTCTCCCTGATGTAAAAATAATAGATTTAAACAATCCCAAAACTTTGCAATTTTAAGAATTTTATACTTTCTTCATTATGGGGTACTAATGGTACACATTTCTGCCAATTTTTAAAGTTGTATTACTTTAAGAAGCGAAATAATATTTTTCCAATTGTTTTAATTTTAAACATTTTTGACGACAGCCGCAATATGTTTATGGAGAGATTCAAATGTTTATTCGTGCAAATGCAATACTCTGTACATAACCTGAAAATTTCAGCTTCCTAGCTCATCCCGTAATGTCTAAACAGTTATCTATTTGTATAATCCCTATTTCGTTTTTTTCCTAATCCTACCTCTAAAAAAATTTCAGCTCCGTAGCACATTCGGAAGTGCATAAACCTCGAAAATTTGTTTATACAATTGTGAATTATTAGTGGTCGAATTTATTTGCTTTGTCAAAATTTCAATTTTTTATATGTATAATTTTATGCAAAATGCTTACAAAAACTCGAACCTACAGCATGTAGTTTTCATGAAAAAAATTATCAAATTTTAATGTTCAAACGGCGTTAAAACGACCCCTAAAAATTAACTATTTTTGATTTTTATAGTTGGTTATGAATAAAGTTTTATAATCTTGCAAAATTTAAGCTTCCTTATTAGATTGGTCTACACAATGGGTTAACTTTTTCCTATGCTAACTTATGGATGATATTCCTGGATCTCTGGAGTCAAACCCAAGACACTAAGCAAAAGTGACAATAATTCCTAGTAGATATTGCGGCCATCTAGCAACACTGAAAATATCATTTTTATAGCTTGCCGGCAAGTGCCCATAATTAATTTACAGAAATGCCGCAATGCTTTTCTTATGGAAAAAAATGCAACTTTCGCAATTTCTGTAGTCGAACTCATGTCACTTAGGTAAGAAGTCTCATTTTATCTGAAGGTTTCTCCATCATATCTACAAAACCTAAAACTTGAAGCTCTCTAGCTCTTGTAGTTTGGGCTGGACATTAGTATCCTCCTTTATGTTATATATATCATTATACTAGTAGTTGGGGCTTGCATGCTGCAAGCATTTCATCTCGCATTAAAAGAACATTCATTATTCAGGCAGAAATTTCAACATTACAAATAGTCTTTTAATTCTAAAGATTTCATTTCTGCAGCGATTTTCGTTTTTCCCACATGTAAGAATAATAGTTGAAAACAATCTCCAAATGTCGCAATTTTTAAAATTTTACACTTTCTTCTTTATAAGGTTCCAATGCTACACATTTTAGCCAAATTTTAAAGTTGTAGCACTTCTAGAAGTAAAATAATACTTTTCTAATTGTTTAAATTTAAATAATTTTTAACGGCCGCCGCAATACATATATGGTAAAATTGAAATGTTTATTTGTGCAAATTTACTATGCTGTAAATAATTTGAAAATTTCAGCTTCTTAGCTAATCCCATAGTACCTAAACAGCTATCTATTTGTTTAAACTTGAAGAATATTTAACTGCCAAACAAATTAAAATATCAAAATTTGCATAATCCCTATTTCTTTTTTTTTAAGAATTCTACTTATAAAAAAAATTTCAATTCCGTGGCACATCCGGAAATGCCTGAACCTTGAAAATTTGTTTAAACAATTGCGAATTTTAGCGGCCGCATTGGTGAACTTTTTCAAGATTTTCGATTTTTCTAGTCGGTTTTTCACCAAGTCCTACCTAAGAAAAAAAATTCGAATCTCCAGCTCATCTGGAAGTGCCTAAACATTAGTATCCTCCTATATCATTATATAGCGACGACTCTTACAGAGGAGGAGGATATGACATACTAGTAGTTGGTGCTTGCATTCTGCAAGCATATCATCTCAACATAAAAAAACTTTCATACTTCATCGTTACAAATATTTTTTTTAAATCTAAATATTTAACCTGCTTAGTGATTCTCGTTTCTCCCTGATGTAAAAATAATAGATTTAAACAATCCCAAAACTTTGCAATTTTAAGAATTTTATACTTTCTTCATTATGGGGTACTAATGGTACACATTTCTGCCAATTTTTAAAGTTGTATTACTTGAAGAAGCGAAATAATATTTTTCCAATTGTTTTAATTTTAAACATTTTTGACGACTGCCGCAATATGTTTATGGAGAGATTCAAATGTTTATTCGTGGAAATGCAATACTCGGTACATAACCTGAAAATTTCAGCTTCCTAGCTCATCCCGTAATGTCTAAACAGTTATCTATTTGTATAATCCCTATTTCGTTTTTTTCCTAATCCTACCTCTAAAAAAATTTCAGCTCCTTAGCACATTCGGAAGTGCATAAACCTCGAAAATTTGTTTTTACAATTGCGAATTATTAGTGGTCGAATTTATTTGCTTTGTCAAAATTTCAATTTTTTATATGTATAATTTTATGCAAAATGCTTACAAAAACTCGAACCTACAGCATGTAGTTTTCATGAAAAAAATTATCAAATTTTAATGTTCAAACGGCGTTAAAACGACCCCTAAAAATTAACTATTTTTGATTTTTATAGTTGGTTATGAATAAAGTTTTATAATCTTGCAAAATTTAAGCTTCCTTATTAGATTGGTCTACACAATGGGTTAACTTTTTCCTATGCTAACTTATGGATGATATTCCTGGATCTCTGGAGTCAAACCCAAGACACTAAGCAAAAGTGACAATAATTCCTAGTAGATATTGCGGCCATCTAGCAACACTGAAAATATCATTTTTATAGCTTGCCGGCAAGTGCCCATAATTAATTTACAGAAATGCCGCATTGCTTTTCTTATGGAAAAAAATGCAACTTTCGCAATTTCTGTAGTCGAACTCATGTCACTTAGGTAAGAAGTCTCATTTTATCTGAAGATTTCTCCATCATATCTACAAAACCTAAAACTTTAAGCTCTCTAGCTCTTGTAGTTTGGGCTGGACATTAGTATCCTCCTTTATGTTATATATATCATTATACTAGTAGTTGGGGCTTGCATGCTGCAAGCATTTCATCTCGCATTAAAAGAACATTCATTATTCAGACAGAAATTTCAACATTACAAATAGTCTTTTAATTCTAAAGATTTCATTTCTGCAGCGATTTTCGTTTTTCCCACATGTAAGAATAATAGTTTAAAACAATCTCCAAATGTCGCAATTTTAAAAATTTTACTCTTTCTTCATTATAAGGTTCCAATGCTACACATTTTAGCCAAATTTTAAAGTTGTAGCACTTCTAGAAGTAAAATAATACTTTTCTAATTGTTTAAAATTAAATAATTTTTATCGGCCGCCGCAATACATATATGGTAAAATTGAAATGTTTATTTGTGCAAATTTACTATGCTGTAAATAATTTGAAAATTTCAGCTTCTTAGCTAATCCCATAGTACCTAAACAGCTATCTATTTGTTTAAACATGAAGAATATTTAACTGCCAAACAAATTAAAATATCAAAATTTGCATAATCCCTGTTTCGTTTTTTTTTAAGAATTCTACTTATAAAAAAAATTTCAACTCCGTGGCACATCCGGAAATGCCTGAACCTTGAAAATTTGTTTAAACAATTGCGAATTTTAGCGGCCGCATTGGTGAACTTTTTCAAGATTTTCGTTTTTTCTAGTCGTTTTTTCACAAAATCCTACCTAAGAAAAAAAATTCGAATCTCCAGCTCATCTGGAAGTGCCTAAACATTAGTATCCTCCTATATCATTATATAGCGACGACTCTTACAGAGGAGGAGGATATGACATACTAGTAGTTGGTGCTTGCATTCTGCAAGCATATCATCTCAACATAAAAAACTTTCATACTTCATCGTTACAAATATTTTTTTTAAATCTAAATATTTAACCTGCTTAGTGATTCTCGTTTCTCCCTGATGTAAAAATAATAGATTTAAACAATCCCAAAACTTTGCAATTTTAAGAATTTTATACTTTCTTCATTATGGGGTACTAATGGTACACATTTCTGCCAATTTTTAAAGTTGTATTACTTTAAGAAGCGAAATAATATTTTTCCAATTGTTTTAATTTTAAACATTTTTGACGACCGCCGCAATATGTTTATGGAGAGATTCAAATGTTTATTCGTGCAAATGCAATACTCTGTACATAACCTGAAAATTTCAGCTTCCTAGCTCATCCCGTAATGTCTAAACAGTTATCTATTTGTATAATCCCTATTTCGTTTTTTTCCTAATCCTACCTCTAAAAAAATTTCAGCTCCGTAGCACATTCGGAAGTGCATAAACCTCGAAAATTTGTTTATACAATTGCGAATTATTAGTGGTCGAATTTATTTGCTTTGTCAAAATTTCAATTTTTTATATGTATAATTTTATGCAAAATGCTTACAAAAACTCGAACCTACAGCATGTAGTTTTCATGAAAAAAATTATCAAATTTTAATGTTCAAACGGCGTTAAAACGACCCCTAAAAATTAACTATTTTTGATTTTTATAGTTGGTTATGAATAAAGTTTTATAATCTTGCAAAATTTAAGCTTCCTTATTAGATTGGTCTACACAATGGGTTAACTTTTTCCTATGCTAACTTATGGATGATATTCCTGGATCTCTGGAGTCAAACCCAAGACACTAAGCAAAAGTGACAATAATTCCTAGTAGATATTGCGGCCATCTAGCAACACTGAAAATATCATTTTTATAGCTTGCCGGCAAGTGCCCATAATTAATTTACAGAAATGCCGCATTGCTTTTCTTATGGAAAAAAATGCAACTTTCGCAATTTCTGTAGTCGAACTCATGTCACTTAGGTAAGAAGTCTCATTTTATCTGAAGATTTCTCCATCATATCTACAAAACCTAAAACTTGAAGCTCTCTAGCTCTTGTAGTTTGGGCTGGACATTAGTATCCTCCTTTATGTTATATATATCATTATACTAGTAGTTGGGGCTTGCATGCTGCAAGCATTTCATCTCGCATTAAAAGAACATTCATTATTCAGACAGAAATTTCAACATTACAAATAGTCTTTTAATTCTAAAGATTTCATTTCTGCAGCGATTTTCGTTTTTCCCACATGTAAGAATAATAGTTTAAAACAATCTCCAAATGTCGCAATTTTAAAAATTTTACTCTTTCTTCATTATAAGGTTCCAATGCTACACATTTTAGCCAAATTTTAAAGTTGTAGCACTTCTAGAAGTAAAATAATACTTTTCTAATTGTTTAAATTTAAATAATTTTTAACGGCCGCCGCAATACATATATGGTAAAATTGAAATGTTTATTTGTGCAAATTTACTATGCTGTAAATAATTTGAAAATTTCAGCTTCTTAGCTAATCCCATAGTACCTAAACAGCTATCTATTTGTTTAAACTTGAAGAATATTTAACTGCCAAACAAATTAAAATATCAAAATTTGCATAATCCCTATTCTTTTTTTTTTAAGAATTCTACTTTTAAAAAAAATTTCAACTCCGTGGCACATCCGGAAATGCCTGAACCTTGAAAATTTGTTTAAACAATTGCGAATTTTAGCGGCCGCATTGGTGAACTTTTTCAAGATTTTCGTTTTTTCTAGTGGGTTTTTCACAAAATCCTACCTAAGAAAAAAAATTCGATTCTCCAGCTCATCTGGAAGTGCCTAAACATTAGTATCCTCCTATATCATTATATAGCGACGACTCTTACAGAGGAGGAGGATATGACATACTAGTAGTTGGTGCTTGCATTCTGCAAGCATATCATCTCAACATAAAAAAACTTTCATACTTCATCGTTACAAATATTTTTTTTAATTCTAAATATTTAACCTGCTTAGTGATTCTCGTTTCTCCCTGATGTAAAAATAATAGATTTAAACAATCCCAAAACTTTGCAATTTTAAGAATTTTATACTTTCTTCATTATGGGGTACTAATGGTACACATTTCTGCCAATTTTTAAAGTTGTATTACTTTAAGAAGCGAAATAATATTTTTCCAATTGTTTTAATTTTAAACATTTTTGACGACCGCCGCAATATGTTTATGGAGAGATTCAAATGTTTATTCGTGCAAATGCAATACTCTGTACATAACCTGAAAATTTCAGCTTCCTAGCTCATCCCGTAATGTCTAAACAGTTATCTATTTGTATAATCCCTATTTCGTTTTTTTTTCCTAATCCTACCTCTAAAAAATTTCAGCTCCGTAGCACATTCGGAAGTGCATAAACCTTGAAAATTTGTTTATACAATTGCGAATTATTAGTGGTCGAATTTATTTGCTTTGTCAAAATTTCAATTTTTTATATGTATAATTTTATGCAAAATGCTTACAAAAACTCGAACCTACAGCATGTAGTTTTCATGAAAAAAATTATCAAATTTTAATGTTCTAACGGCGTTAAAACGACCCCTAAAAATTAACTATTTTTGATTTTTATAGTTGGTTATGAATAAAGTTTTATAATCTTACAAAATTTAAGCTTCCTTATTAGATTGGTCTACACAATGGGTTAACTTTTTCCTATGCTAACTTTGGATGATATTCCTGGATCTCTGGAGTCAAACCCAAGACACTAAGCAAAAGTGACAATAATTCCTAGTACATATTGCGGCCATCTAGCAACACTGAAAATATCATTTTTATAGCTTGCCGGCAAGTGCCCATAATTAATTTACAGAAATGCCGCAATGCTTTTCTTATGGAAAAAAATGCAACTTTCGCAATTTCTGTAGTCGAACTCATGTCACTTAGGTAAGAAGTATCATTTTATCTGAAGGTTTCTCCATCATATCTACAAAACCTAAAACTTGAAGCTCTCTAGCTCTTGTAGTTTGGGCTGGACATTAGTATCCTCCTTTATGTTATATATATCATTATACTAGTAGTTGGTGCTTGCATGCAGCAAGCATTTCATCTTGCATTAAAAGAACATTCATTATTCAGACAGAAATTTCAACATTACAAATAGTCTTTTAATTCTAAAGATTTCATTTCTGCAGCGATTTTCGTTTTTCCCACATGTAAGAATAATAGTTGAAAACAATCTCCAAATGTCGCAATTTTAAAAATTTTACTCTTTCTTCATTATAAGGTTCCAATGCTACACATTTTAGCCAAATTTTAAAGTTGTAGCACTTCTAGAAGTAAAATAATACTTTTCTAATTATTTAAATTTAAATAATTTTTAACGGCCGCCGCAATACATATATGGTAAAATTGAAATGTTTATTTGTGCAAATTTACTATGCTGTAAATAATTTGAAAATTTCAGCTTCTTAGCTAATCCCATAGTACCTAAACAGCTATCTATTTGTTTAAACATGAAGAATATTTAACTGCCAAACAAATTAAAATATCAAAATTTGCATAATCCCTATTTCGTTTTTTTTTTTTTAGAATTCTACTTATAAAAAAAATTTCAACTCCGTGGCACATCCGGAAATGCCTGAACCTTGAAAATTTGTTTAAACAATTGCGAATTTTAGCGGCCGCATTGGTGAACTTTTTCAAGATTTTCGTTTTTTCTAGTGGGTTTTTCACAAAATCCTACCTAAGAAAAAAAATCGAATCTCCAGCTCATCTGGAAGTGCCTAAACATTAGTATCCTCCTATATCATTATATAGCGACGACTCTTACAGAGGAGGAGGATATGACATACTAGTAGTTGGTGCTTGCATTCTGCAAGCATATCATCTCAACATAAAAAAACTTTCATACTTCATCGTTACAAATATTTTTTTAAAATCTAAATATTTAACCTGCTTAGTGATTCTCGTTTCTCCCTGATGTAAAAATAATAGATTTAAACAATCCCAAAACTTTGCAATTTTAAGAATTTTATACTTTCTTCATTATGGGGTACTAATGGTACACATTTCTGCCAATTTTTAAAGTTGTATTACTTTAAGAAGCGAAATAATATTTTTCCAATTGTTTTAATTTTAAACATTTTTGACGACCGCCGCAATATGTTTATGGAGAGATTCAAATGTTTATTCGTGCAAATGCAATACTCTGTACATAACCTGAAAATTTCAGCTTCCTAGCTCATCCCGTAATGTCTAAACAGTTATCTATTTGTATAATCCCTATTTCGTTTTTTTTCCTAATCCTACCTCTAAAAAAATTTCAGCTCCGTAGCACATTCGGAAGTGCATAAACCTTGAAAATTTGTTTATACAATTGCGAATTATTAGTGGTCGAATTTATTTGCTTTGTCAAAATTTCAATTTTTTATATGTATAATTTTATGCAAAATGCTTACAAAAACTCGAACCTACAGCATGTAGTTTTCATGAAAAAAATTATCAAATTTTAATGTTCAAACGGCGTTAAAACGACCCCAAAAAATTAACTATTTTTGATTTTTATAGTTGGTTATGAATAAAGTTTTATAATCTTGCAAAATTTAAGCTTCCTTATTAGATTGGTCTACACAATGGGTTAACTTTTTCCTATGCTAACTTATGGATGATATTCCTGGATCTCTGGAGTCAAACCCAAGACACTAAGCAAAAGTGACAATAATTCCTAGTACATATTGCGGCCATCTAGCAACACTGAAAATATCATTTTTATAGCTTGCCGGCAAGTGCCCATAATTAATTTACAGAAATGCCGCAATGCTTTTCTTATGGAAAAAAATGCAACTTTCGCAATTTCTGTAGTCGAACTCATGTCACTTAGGTAAGAAGTATCATTTTATCTGAAGGTTTCTCCATCATATCTACAAAACCTAAAACTTGAAGCTCTCTAGCTCTTGTAGTTTGGGCTGGACATTAGTATCCTCCTTTATGTTATATATATCATTATACTAGTAGTTGGTGCTTGCATGCAGCAAGCATTTCATCTCGCATTAAAAGAACATTCATTATTCAGACAGAAATTTCAACATTACAAATAGTCTTTTAATTCTAAAGATTTCATTTCTGCAGCGATTTTCGTTTTTCCTACATGTAAGAATAATAGTGTAAAACAATCTCCAAATGTCGCAATTTTAAAAATTTTACACTTTCTTCATTATAAGGTTCCAATGCTACACATTTTAGCCAAATTTTAAAGTTGTAGCACTTCTAGAAGTAAAATAATACTTTTCTAATTATTTAAATTTAAATAATTTTTAACGGCCGCCGCAATACATATATGGTAAAATTGAAATGTTTATTTGTGCAAATTTACTATGCTGTAAATAATTTGAAAATTTCAGCTTCTTAGCTAATCCCATAGTACCTAAACAGCTATCTATTTGTTTAAACTTGAAGAATATTTAACTGCCAAACAAATTAAAATATCAAAATTTGCATAATCCCTATTTCGTTTTTTTTTTAAGAATTCTACTTTTAAAAAAAATTTCAACTCCGTGGAACATCCGGAAATGCCTGAACCTTGAAAATTTGTTTAAACAATTGCGAATTTTAGCGGCCGCATTGGTGAACTTTTTCAAGATTTTCGTTTTTTCTAGTCGGTTTTTCACAAAATCCTACCTAAGAAAAAAAATTCGAATCTCCAGCTCATCTGGAAGTGCCTAAACATTAGTATCCTCCTATATCATTATATAGCGACGACTCTTACAGAGGAGGAGGATATGACATACTAGTAGTTGGTGCTTGCATTCTGCAAGCATATCATCTCAACATAAAAAAACTTTCATACTTCATCGTTACAAATATTTTTTTAATTCTAAATATTTAACTTGTTTAGTGATTCTCGTTTCTCCCTGATGTAAAAATAATAGATTTAAACAATCCCAAAACTTTGCAATTTTAAGAATTTTATACTTTCTTCATTATGGGGTACTAATGGTACACATTTCTGCCAATTTTTAAAGTTGTATTACTTTAAGAAGCGAAATAATATATTTCCTATTGTTTTAATTTTAAACATTTTTGACGACCGCCGCAATATGTTTATGGAGAGATTCAAATGTTTATTCGTGCAAATGCAATACTCTGTACATAACCTGAAAATTTCAGCTTCCTAGCTCATCCCGTAATGTTTAAACAGTTATCTATTTGTATAATCCCTATTTCGTTTTTTTTCCTAATCCTACCTCTAAAAAATTTCAGCTCCGTAGCACATTCGGAAGTGCATAAACCTTGAAAATTTGTTTATACAATTGCGAATTATTAGTGGTCGAATTTATTTGCTTTGTCAAAATTTCAATTTTTTATATGTATAATTTTATGCAAAATGCTTACAAAAACTCGAACCTACAGCATGTAGTTTTCATGAAAAAAATTATCAAATTTTAATGTTCAAACGGCGTTAAAACGACCCCAAAAAATTAACTATTTTTGATTTTTATAGTTGGTTATGAATAAAGTTTTATAATCTTGCAAAATTTAAGCTTCCTTATTAGATTGGTCTACACAATGGGTTAACTTTTTCCTATGCTAACTTATGGATGATATTCCTGGATCTCTGGAGTCAAACCCAAGACACTAAGCAAAAGTGACAATAATTCCTAGTACATATTGCGGCCATCTAGCAACACTGAAAATATCATTTTTATAGCTTGCCGGCAAGTGCCCATAATTAATTTACAGAAATGCCGCAATGCTTTTCTTATGGAAAAAAATGCAACTTTCGCAATTTCTGTAGTCGAACTCATGTCACTTAGGTAAGAAGTATCATTTTATCTGAAGGTTTCTCCATCATATCTACAAAACCTAAAACTTGAAGCTCTCTAGCTCTTGTAGTTTGGGCTGGACATTAGTATCCTCCTTTATGTTATATATATCATTATACTAGTAGTTGGTGCTTGCATGCAGCAAGCATTTCATCTCGCATTAAAAGAACATTCATTATTCAGACAGAAATTTCAACATTACAAATAGTCTTTTAATTCTAAAGATTTCATTTCTGCAGCGATTTTCGTTTTTCCCACATGTATGAATAATAGTGTAAAACAATCTCCAAACGTCGCAATTTTAAAAATTTTACACTTTCTTCATTATAAGGTTCCAATGCTACACATTTTAGCCAAATTTTAAAGTTGTAGCACTTCTAGAAGTAAAATAATACTTTTCTAATTATTTAAATTTAAATAATTTTTAACGGCCGCCGCAATACATATATGGTAAAATTGAAATGTTTATTTGTGCAAATTTACTATGCTGTAAATAATTTGAAAATTTCAGCTTCTTAGCTAATCCCATAGTACCTAAACAGCTATCTATTTGTTTAAACTTGAAGAATATTTAACTGCCAAACAAATTAAAATATCAAAATTTGCATAATCCCTGTTTCGTTTTTTTTTTTTAAATTCTACTTTTAAAAAAAATTTCAACTCCGTGGAACATCCGGAAATGCCTGAACCTTGAAAATTTGTTTAAACAATTGCGAATTTTAGCGGCCGCATTGGTGAACTTTTTCAAGATTTTCGTTTTTTCTAGTCGGTTTTTCACAAAATCCTACCTAAGAAAAAAAATTCGAATCTCCAGCTCATCTGGAAGTGCCTAAACATTAGTATCCTCCTATATCATTATATAGCGACGACTCTTACAGAGGAGAAGGATATGACATACTAGTAGTTGGTGCTTGCATTCTGCAAGCATATCATCTCAACATAAAAAAACTTTCCTATTTCATCGTTACAAATATTTTTTTTTAATCTAAATATTTAACCTCCTTAGTGATTCTCGTTTCTCCCTGATGTAAAAATAATAGATTTAAACAATCCCAAAACTTTGCGATTTTAAGAATTTTATACTTTCTTCATTATGGGGTACTAATGGTACACATTTCTGCCAATTTTTAAAGTTGTATTACTTTAAGAAGCGAAATAATATTTTTCCAATTGTTTTAATTTTAAACATTTTTGACGACCGCCGCAATATGTTTATGGAGAGATTCAAATGTTTATTCGTGCAAATGCAATACTCTGTACATAACCTGAAAATTTCAGCTTCCTAGCTCATACCGTAATGTCTAAACAGTTATCTATTTGTATAATCCCTATTTCGTTTTTTTTCCTAATCCTACCTCTAAAAAAATTTCAGCTCCGTAGCACATTCGGAAGTGCATAAACCTCGAAAATTTGTTTATACAATTGCGAATTATTAGTGGTCGAATTTATTTGCTTTGTCAAAATTTCAATTTTTTATATGTATAATTTTATGCAAAATGCTTACAAAAACTCGAACCTACAGCATGTAGTTTTCATGAAAAAAATTATCAAATTTTAATGTTCAAACGGCGTTAAAACGACCCCTAAAAATTAACTATTTTTGATTTTTATAGTTGGTTATGAATAAAGTTTTATAATCTTGCAAAATTTAAGCTTCCTTATTAGATTGGTCTACACAATGGGTTAACTTTTTCCTATGCTAACTTATGGATGATATTCCTGGATCTCTGGAGTCAAACCCAAGACACTAAGCAAAAGTGACAATAATTCCTAGTAGATATTGCGGCCATCTAGCAACACTGAAAATATCATTTTTATAGCTTGCCGGCAAGTGCCCATAATTAATTTACAGAAATGCCGCAATGCTTTTCTTATGGAAAAAAATGCAACTTTCGCAATTTCTGTAGTCGAACTCATGTCACTTAGGTAAGAAGTCTCATTTTATCTGAAGGTTTCTCCATCATATCTACAAAACCTAAAACTTGAAGCTCTCTAGCTCTTGTAGTTTGGGCTGGACATTAGTATCCTCCTTTATGTTATATATATCATTATACTAGTAGTTGGTGCTTGCATGCAGCAAGCATTTCATCTCGCATTAAAAGAACATTCATTATTCAGACAGAAATTTCAACATTACAAATAGTCTTTTAATTCTAAAGATTTCATTTCTGCAGCGATTTATGTTTTTCCCACATGTAAGAATAATAGTTGAAAACAATCTCCAAATGTCGCAATTTTAAAAATTTTACTCTTTCTTCATTATAAGGTTCCAATGCTACACATTTTAGCCAAATTTTAAAGTTGGAGCACTTCTAGAAGTAAAATAATACTTTTCTAATTGTTTAAAATTAAATAATTTTTATCTGCCGCCGCAATACATATATGGTAAAATTGAAATGTTTATTTTGCAAATTTACTATGCTGTAAATAATTTGAAAATTTCAGCTTCTTAGCTAATCCCATAGTACCTAAACAGCTATCTATTTGTTTAAACATGAAGAATATTTAACTGCCAAACAAATTAAAATATCAAAATTTGCATAATCCCTGTTTCGTTTTTTTTTTAAGAATTCTACTTAAAAAAAGAATTTCAACTCCGTGGCACCTTCGGAAATTCCTGAACCTTGAAAATTTGTTTAAACAATTGCGAATTTTTGCGGCCGCATTGGTGAACTTTTTCAAGATTTTCGTTTTTTCTAGTGGGTTTTTCACAAAATCCTACCTAAGAAAAAAAATCGAATCTCCAGCTCATCTGGAAGTGCCTAAACATTAGTATCCTCCTATATCATTATATAGCGACGACTCTTACAGAGGAGGAGGATATGACATACTAGTAGTTGGTGCTTGCATTCTGCAAGCATATCATCTCAACATAAAAAAACTTTCATACTTCATCGTTACAAATATTTTTTTAAAATCTAAATATTTAACCTGCTTAGTGATTCTCGTTTCTCCCTGATGTAAAAATAATAGATTTAAACAATCCCAAAACTTTGCGATTTTAAGAATTTTATACTTTCTTCATTATGGGGTACTAATGGTACACATTTCTGCCAATTTTTAAAGTTGTATTACTTTAAGAAGCGAAATAATATTTTTCCAATTGTTTTAATTTTAAACATTTTTGACGACCGCCGCAATATGTTTATGGAGACATTCAAATGTTTATTCGTGCAAATGCAATACTCTGTACATAACCTGAAAATTTCAGCTTCCTAGCTCATACCGTAATGTCTAAACAGTTATCTATTTGTATAATCCCTATTTCGTTTTTTTTCCTAATCCTACCTCTAAAAAAATTTCAGCTCCGTAGCACATTCGGAAGTGCATAAACCTCGAAAATTTGTTTATACAATTGCGAATTATTAGTGGTCGAATTTATTTGCTTTGTCAAAATTTCAATTTTTTATATGTATAATTTTATGCAAAATGCTTACAAAAACTCGAACCTACAGCATGTAGTTTTCATGAAAAAAATTATCAAATTTTAATGTTCAAACGGCGTTAAAACGACCCCTAAAAATTAACTATTTTTGATTTTTATAGTTGGTTATGAATAAAGTTTTATAATCTTGCAAAATTTAAGCTTCCTTATTAGATTGGTCTACACAATGGGTTAACTTTTTCCTATGCTAACTTATGGATGATATTCCTGGATCTCTGGAGTCAAACCCAAGACACTAAGCAAAAGTGACAATAATTCCTAGTAGATATTGCGGCCATCTAGCAACACTGAAAATATCATTTTTATAGCTTGCCGGCAAGTGCCCATAATTAATTTACAGAAATGCCGCAATGCTTTTCTTATGGAAAAAAATGCAACTTTCGCAATTTCTGTAGTCGAACTCATGTCACTTAGGTAAGAAGTCTCATTTTATCTGAAGGTTTCTCCATCATATCTACAAAACCTAAAACTTGAAGCTCTCTAGCTCTTGTAGTTTGGGCTGGACATTAGTATCCTCCTTTATGTTATATATATCATTATACTAGTAGTTGGTGCTTGCATGCAGCAAGCATTTCATCTCGCATTAAAAGAACATTCATTATTCAGACAGAAATTTCAACATTACAAATAGTCTTTTAATTCTAAAGATTTCATTTCTGCAGCGATTTATGTTTTTCCCACATGTAAGAATAATAGTTGAAAACAATCTCCAAATGTCGCAATTTTAAAAATTTTACTCTTTCTTCATTATAAGGTTCCAATGCTACACATTTTAGCCAAATTTTAAAGTTGGAGCACTTCTAGAAGTAAAATAATACTTTTCTAATTGTTTAAAATTAAATAATTTTTATCTGCCGCCGCAATACATATATGGTAAAATTGAAATGTTTATTTTGCAAATTTACTATGCTGTAAATAATTTGAAAATTTCAGCTTCTTAGCTAATCCCATAGTACCTAAACAGCTATCTATTTGTTTAAACATGAAGAATATTTAACTGCCAAACAAATTAAAATATCAAAATTTGCATAATCCCTGTTTCGTTTTTTTTTTAAGAATTCTACTTAAAAAAAGAATTTCAACTCCGTGGCACCTTCGGAAATTCCTGAACCTTGAAAATTTGTTTAAACAATTGCGAATTTTTGCGGCCGCATTGGTGAACTTTTTCAAGATTTTCGTTTTTTCTAGTGGGTTTTTCACAAAATCCTACCTAAGAAAAAAAATCGAATCTCCAGCTCATCTGGAAGTGCCTAAACATTAGTATCCTCCTATATCATTATATAGCGACGACTCTTACAGAGGAGGAGGATATGACATACTAGTAGTTGGTGCTTGCATTCTGCAAGCATATCATCTCAACATAAAAAAACTTTCATACTTCATCGTTACAAATATTTTTTTAAAATCTAAATATTTAACCTGCTTAGTGATTCTCGTTTCTCCCTGATGTAAAAATAATAGATTTAAACAATCCCAAAACTTTGCGATTTTAAGAATTTTATACTTTCTTCATTATGGGGTACTAATGGTACACATTTCTGCCAATTTTTAAAGTTGTATTACTTTAAGAAGCGAAATAATATTTTTCCAATTGTTTTAATTTTAAACATTTTTGACGACCGCCGCAATATGTTTATGGAGACATTCAAATGTTTATTCGTGCAAATGCAATACTCTGTACATAACCTGAAAATTTCAGCTTCCTAGCTCATACCGTAATGTCTAAACAGTTATCTATTTGTATAATCCCTATTTCGTTTTTTTTCCTAATCCTACCTCTAAAAAAATTTCAGCTCCGTAGCACATTCGGAAGTGCATAAACCTAGAATTTTTTTTATACAATTGCGAATTATTAGTGGTCGAATTTATTTGCTTTGTCAAAATTTCAATTTTTTATATGTATAATTTTATGCAAAATGCTTACAAAAACTCGAACCTACAGCATGTAGTTTTCATGAAAAAAATTATCAAATTTTAATGTTCAAACGGCGTTAAAACGACCCCTAAAAATTAACTATTTTTGATTTTTATAGTTGGTTATGAATAAAGTTTTATAATCTTGCAAAATTTAAGCTTCCTTATTAGATTGGTCTACACAATGGGTTAACTTTTTCCTATGCTAACTTATGGATGATATTCCTGGATCTCTGGAGTCAAACCCAAGACACTAAGCAAAAGTGACAATAATTCCTAGTAGATATTGCGGCCATCTAGCAACACTGAAAATATCATTTTTATAGCTTGCCGGCAAGTGCCCATAATTAATTTACAGAAATGCCGCAATGCTTTTCTTATGGAAAAAAATGCAACTTTCGCAATTTCTGTAGTCGAACTCATGTCACTTAGGTAAGAAGTCTCATTTTATCTGAAGGTTTCTCCATCATATCTACAAAACCTAAAACTTGAAGCTCTCTAGCTCTTGTAGTTTGGGCTGGACATTAGTATCCTCCTTTATGTTATATATATCATTATACTAGTAGTTGGTGCTTGCATGCAGCAAGCATTTCATCTCGCATTAAAAGAACATTCATTATTCAGACAGAAATTTCAACATTACAAATAGTCTTTTAATTCTAAAGATTTCATTTCTGCAGCGATTTTCGTTTTTCCCACATGTAAGAATAATAGTTGAAAACAATCTCCAAATGTCGCAATTTTAAAAATTTTACACTTTCTTCATTATAAGGTTCCAATGCTACACATTTTAGCCAAATTTTAAAGTTGTAGCACTTCTAGAAGTAAAATAATACTTTTCTAATTATTTAAATTTAAATAATTTTTAACGGCCGCCGCAATACATATATGGTAAAATTGAAATGTTTATTTGTGCAAATTTACTATGCTGTAAATAATTTGAAAATTTCAGCTTCTTAGCTAATCCCATAGTACCTAAACAGCTATCTATTTGTTTAAACTTGAAGAATATTTAACTGCCAAACAAATTAAAATATCAAAATTTGCATAATCCCTGTTTCGTTTTTTTTTTTTAAATTCTACTTTTAAAAAAAATTTCAACTCCGTGGAACATCCGGAAATGCCTGAACCTTGAAAATTTGTTTAAACAATTGCGAATTTTAGCGGCCGCATTGGTGAACTTTTTCAAGATTTTCGTTTTTTCTAGTCGGTTTTTCACAAAATCCTACCTAAGAAAAAAAATTCGAATCTCCAGCTCATCTGGAAGTGCCTAAACATTAGTATCCTCCTATATCATTATATAGCGACGACTCTTACAGAGGAGGAGGATATGACATACTAGTAGTTGGTGCTTGCATTCTGCAAGCATATCATCTCAACATAAAAAACTTTTATACTTCATCGTTACAAATATTTTTTTTAAATCTAAATATTTAACCTCCTTAGTGATTCTCGTTTCTCCCTGATGTAAAAATAATAGATTTAAACAATCCCAAAACTTTGCAATTTTAAGAATTTTATACTTTCTTCATTATGGGGTACTAATGGTACACATTTCTGCCAATTTTTAAAGTTGTATTACTTTAAGAAGCGAAATAATATTTTTCCAATTGTTTTAATTTTAAACATTTTTGACGACTGCCGCAATATGTTTATGGAGAGATTCAAATGTTTATTCGTGCAAATGCAATACTCTGTACATAACCTGAAAATTTCAGCTTCCTAGCTCATCCCGTAATGTCTAAACAGTTATCTATTTGTATAATCCCTATTTCGTTTTTTTTCCTAATCCTACCTCTAAAAAAATTTCAGCTCCGTAGCACATTCGGAAGTGCATAAACCTCGAAAATTTGTTTATACAATTGCGAATTATTAGTGGTCGAATTTATTTGCTTTGTCAAAATTTCAATTTTTTATATGTATAATTTTATGCAAAATGCTTACAAAAACTCGAACCTACAGCATGTAGTTTTCATGAAAAAAATTATCAAATTTTAATGTTCAAACGGCGTTAAAACGACCCCTAAAAATTAACTATTTTTGATTTTTATAGTTGGTTATGAATAAAGTTTTATAATCTTGCAAAATTTAAGATTCCTTATTAGATTGGTCTACACAATGGGTTAACTTTTTCCTATGCTAACTTATGGATGATATTCCTGGATCTCTGGAGTCAAACCCAAGACACTAAGCAAAAGTGACAATAATTCCTAGTAGATATTGCGGCCATCTAGCAACACTGAAAATATCATTTTTATAGCTTGCCGGCAAGTGCCCATAATTAATTTACAGAAATGCCGCAATGCTTTTCTTATGGAAAAAAATGCAACTTTCGCAATTTTTTAGTCGAACTCATGTCACTTAGGTAAGAAGTCTCATTTTATCTGAAGGTTTCTCCATCATATCTACAAAACCTAAAACTTGAAGCTCTCTAGCTCTTGTAGTTTGGGCTGGACATTAGTATCCTCCTTTATGTTATATATATCATTATACTAGTAGTTGGTGCTTGCATGCAGCAAGCATTTCATCTCGCATTAAAAGAACATTCATTATTCAGACAGAAATTTCAACATTACAAATAGTCTTTTAATTCTAAAGATTTCATTTCTGCAGCGATTTATGTTTTTCCCACATGTAAGAATAATAGTTGAAAACAATCTCCAAATGTCGCAATTTTAAAAATTTTACTCTTTCTTCATTATAAGGTTCCAATGCTACACATTTTAGCCAAATTTTAAAGTTGGAGCACTTCTAGAAGTAAAATAATACTTTTCTAATTGTTTAAAATTAAATAATTTTTATCGGCCGCCGCAATACATATATGGTAAAATTGAAATGTTTATTTTGCAAATTTACTATGCTGTAAATAATTTGAAAATTTCAGCTTCTTAGCTAATCCCATAGTACCTAAACAGCTATCTATTTGTTTAAACATGAAGAATATTTAACTGCCAAACAAATTAAAATATCAAAATTTGCATAATCCCTGTTTCGTTTTTTTTTTAAGAATTCTACTTAAAAAAAGAATTTCAACTCCGTGGCACCTTCGGAAATTCCTGAACCTTGAAAATTTGTTTAAACAATTGCGAATTTTTGCGGCCGCATTGGTGAACTTTTTCAAGATTTTCGTTTTTTCTAGTCGGTTTTTCACAAAATCCTACCTAAGAAAAAAAATTCGAATCTCCATCTCATCTGGAAGTGCCTAAACATTAGTATCCTCCTATATCATTATATAGCGACGACTCTTACAGAGGAGGAGGATATGACATACTAGTAGTTGGTGCTTGCATTCTGCAAGCATATCATCTCAACATAAAAAAACTTTTATACTTCATCGTTACAAATATTTTTTTTAAATCTAAATATTTAACCTCCTTAGTGATTCTCGTTTCTCCCTGATGTAAAAATAATAGATTTAAACAATCCCAAAACTTTGCGATTTTAAGAATTTTATACTTTCTTCATTATGGGGTACTAATGGTACACATTTCTGCCAATTTTTAAAGTTGTATTACTTTAAGAAGCGAAATAATATTTTTCCAATTGTTTTAATTTTAAACATTTTTGACGACCGCCGCAATATGTTTATGGAGACATTCAAATGTTTATTCGTGCAAATGCAATACTCTGTACATAACCTGAAAATTTCAGCTTCCTAGCTCATACCGTAATGTCTAAACAGTTATCTATTTGTATAATCCCTATTTCGTTTTTTTTCCTAATCCTACCTCTAAAAAAATTTCAGCTCCGTAGCACATTCGGAAGTGCATAAACCTAGAATTTTTTTTATACAATTGCGAATTATTAGTGGTCGAATTTATTTGCTTTGTCAAAATTTCAATTTTTTATATGTATAATTTTATGCAAAATGCTTACAAAAACTCGAACCTACAGCATGTAGTTTTCATGAAAAAAATTATCAAATTTTAATGTTCAAACGGCGTTAAAACGACCCCTAAAAATTAACTATTTTTGATTTTTATAGTTGGTTATGAATAAAGTTTTATAATCTTGCAAAATTTAAGCTTCCTTATTAGATTGGTCTACACAATGGGTTAACTTTTTCCTATGCTAACTTATGGATGATATTCCTGGATCTCTGGAGTCAAACCCAAGACACTAAGCAAAAGTGACAATAATTCCTAGTAGATATTGCGGCCATCTAGCAACACTGAAAATATCATTTTTATAGCTTGCCGGCAAGTGCCCATAATTAATTTACAGAAATGCCGCAATGCTTTTCTTATGGAAAAAAATGCAACTTTCGCAATTTCTGTAGTCGAACTCATGTCACTTAGGTAAGAAGTCTCATTTTATCTGAAGGTTTCTCCATCATATCTACAAAACCTAAAACTTGAAGCTCTCTAGCTCTTGTAGTTTGGGCTGGACATTAGTATCCTCCTTTATGTTATATATATCATTATACTAGTAGTTGGTGCTTGCATGCAGCAAGCATTTCATCTCGCATTAAAAGAACATTCATTATTCAGACAGAAATTTCAACATTACAAATAGTCTTTTAATTCTAAAGATTTCATTTCTGCAGCGATTTTCGTTTTTCCCACATGTAAGAATAATAGTTGAAAACAATCTCCAAATGTCGCAATTTTAAAAATTTTACACTTTCTTCATTATAAGGTTCCAATGCTACACATTTTAGCCAAATTTTAAAGTTGTAGCACTTCTAGAAGTAAAATAATACTTTTCTAATTATTTAAATTTAAATAATTTTTAACGGCCGCCGCAATACATATATGGTAAAATTGAAATGTTTATTTGTGCAAATTTACTATGCTGTAAATAATTTGAAAATTTCAGCTTCTTAGCTAATCCCATAGTACCTAAACAGCTATCTATTTGTTTAAACTTGAAGAATATTTAACTGCCAAACAAATTAAAATATCAAAATTTGCATAATCCCTATTTCGTTTTTTTTTTTAGAATTCTACTTTTAAAAAAAATTTCAACTCCGTGGAACATCCGGAAATGCCTGAACCATGAAAATTTGTTTAAACAATTGCGAATTTTAGTGGCCGCATTGGTTAACTTTTTCAAGATTTTCGTTTTTTCTAGTCGGTTTTTCACAAAATCCTACCTAAGAAAAAAAATTCGAATCTCCAGCTCATCTGGAAGTGCCTAAACATTAGTATCCTCCTATATCATTATATAGCGACGACTCTTACAGAGGAGGAGGATATGACATACTAGTAGTTGGTGCTTGCATTCTGCAAGCATATCATCTCAACATAAAAAACTTTTATACTTCATCGTTACAAATATTTTTTTTAAATCTAAATATTTAACCTCCTTAGTGATTCTCGTTTCTCCCTGATGTAAAAATAATAGATTTAAACAATCCCAAAACTTTGCAATTTTAAGAATTTTATACTTTCTTCATTATGGGGTACTAATGGTACACATTTCTGCCAATTTTTAAAGTTGTATTACTTTAAGAAGCGAAATAATATTTTTCCAATTGTTTTAATTTTAAACATTTTTGACGACTGCCGCAATATGTTTATGGAGAGATTCAAATGTTTATTCGTGCAAATGCAATACTCTGTACATAACCTGAAAATTTCAGCTTCCTAGCTCATCCCGTAATGTCTAAACAGTTATCTATTTGTATAATCCCTATTTCGTTTTTTTTCCTAATCCTACCTCTAAAAAAATTTCAGCTCCGTAGCACATTCGGAAGTGCATAAACCTCGAAAATTTGTTTATACAATTGCGAATTATTAGTGGTCGAATTTATTTGCTTTGTCAAAATTTCAATTTTTTATATGTATAATTTTATGCAAAATGCTTACAAAAACTCGAACCTACAGCATGTAGTTTTCATGAAAAAAATTATCAAATTTTAATGTTCAAACGGCGTTAAAACGACCCCTAAAAATTAACTATTTTTGATTTTTATAGTTGGTTATGAATAAAGTTTTATAATCTTGCAAAATTTAAGATTCCTTATTAGATTGGTCTACACAATGGGTTAACTTTTTCCTATGCTAACTTATGGATGATATTCCTGGATCTCTGGAGTCAAACCCAAGACACTAAGCAAAAGTGACAATAATTCCTAGTAGATATTGCGGCCATCTAGCAACACTGAAAATATCATTTTTATAGCTTGCCGGCAAGTGCACATAATTAATTTACAGAAATGCCGCAATGCTTTTCTTATGGAAAAAAATGCAACTTTCGCAATTTCTGTAGTCGAACTCATGTCACTTAGGTAAGAAGTATCATTTTATCTGAAGGTTTCTCCATCATATCTACAAAACCTAAAACTTGAAGCTCTCTAGCTCTTGTAGTTTGGGCTGGACATTAGTATCCTCCTTTATGTTATATATATCATTATACTAGTAGTTGGTGCTTGCATGCAGCAAGCATTTCATCTCGCATTAAAAGAACATTCATTATTCAGACAGAAATTTCAACATTACAAATAGTCTTTTAATTCTAAAGATTTCATTTCTGCAGCGATTTTCGTTTTTCCCAGATGTAAGAATAATAGTGTAAAACAATCTCCAAATGTCGCAATTTTAAAAATTTTACTCTTTCTTCATTATAAGGTTCCAATGCTACACATTTTAGCCAAATTTTAAAGTTGTAGCACTTCTAGAAGTAAAATAATACTTTTCTAATTGTTTAAAATTAAATAATTTTTATCGGCCGCCGCAATACATATATGGTAAAATTGAAATGTTTATTTTGCAAATTTACTATGCTGTAAATAATTTGAAAATTTCAGCTTCTTAGCTAATCCCATAGTACCTAAACAGCTATCTATTTGTTTAAACATGAAGAATATTTAACTGCCAAACAAATTAAAATATCAAAATTTGCATAATCCCTGTTTCGTTTTTTTTTAAGAATTCTACTTTTAAAAAAAATTTCAACTCCGTGGAACATCCGGAAATGCCTGAACCTTGAAAATTTGTTTAAACAATTGCGAATTTTAGCGGCCGCATTGGTGAACTTTTTCAAGATTTTCGTTTTTTCTAGTCGGTTTTTCACAAAATCCTACCTAAGAAAAAAAATTCGAATCTCCAGCTCATCTGGAAGTGCCTAAACATTAGTATCCTCCTATATCATTATATAGCGACGACTCTTACAGAGGAGGAGGATATGACATACTAGTAGTTGGTGCTTGCATTCTGCAAGCATATCATCTCAACATAAAAAAACTTTCATACTTCATCGTTACAAATATTTTTTTTAAATCTAAATATTTAACCTGCTTAGTGATTCTCGTTTCTCCCTGATGTAAAAATAATAGATTTAAACAATCCCAAAACTTTGCAATTTTAAGAATTTTATACTTTCTTCATTATGGGGTACTAATGGTACACATTTCTGCCAATTTTTAAAGTTGTATTACTTTAAGAAGCGAAATAATATTTTTCCAATTGTTTTAATTTTAAACATTTTTGACGACTGCCGCAATATGTTTATGGAGAGATTCAAATGTTTATTCGTGCAAATGCAATACTCTGTACATAACCTGAAAATTTCAGCTTCCTAGCTCATCCCGTAATGTCTAAACAGTTATCTATTTGTATAATCCCTATTTCGTTTTTTTTCCTAATCCTACCTCTAAAAAAATTTCAGCTCCGTAGCACATTCGGAAGTGCATAAACCTCGAAAATTTGTTTATACAATTGCGAATTATTAGTGGTCGAATTTATTTGCTTTGTCAAAATTTCAATTTTTTATATGTATAATTTTATGCAAAATGCTTACAAAAACTCGAACCTACAGCATGTAGTTTTCATGAAAAAAATTATCAAATTTTAATGTTCAAACGGCGTTAAAACGACCCCTAAAAATTAACTATTTTTGATTTTTATAGTTGGTTATGAATAAAGTTTTATAATCTTGCAAAATTTAAGCTTCCTTATTAGATTGGTCTACACAATGGGTTAACTTTTTCCTATGCTAACTTATGGATGATATTCCTGGATCTCTGGAGTCAAACCCAAGACACTAAGCAAAAGTGACAATAATTCCTAGTAGATATTGCTGCCATCTAACAACACTGAAAATATCATTTTTATAGCTTGCCGGCAAGTGCACATAATTAATTTACAGAAATGCCGCAATGCTTTTCTTATGGAAAAAAATGCAACTTTCGCAATTTCTGTAGTCGAACTCATGTCACTTAGGTAAGAAGTCTCATTTTATCTGAAGGTTTCTCCATCATATCTACAAAACCTAAAACTTGAAGCTCTCTAGCTCTTGTAGTTTGGGCTGGACATTAGTATCCTCCTTTATGTTATATATATCATTATACTAGTAGTTGGTGCTTGCATGCAGCAAGCATTTCATCTCGCATTAAAAGAACATTCATTATTCAGACAGAAATTTCAACATTACAAATAGTCTTTTAATTCTAAAGATTTCATTTCTGCAGCGATTTTCGTTTTTCCCACATGTATGAATAATAGTGTAAAACAATCTCCAAATGTCGCAATTTTAAAAATTTTACACTTTCTTCATTATAAGGTTCCAATGCTACACATTTTAGCCAAATTTTAAAGTTGTAGCACTTCTAGAAGTAAAATAATACTTTTCTAATTGTTTAAAATTAAATAATTTTTATCGGCCGCCGCAATACATATATGGTAAAATTGAAATGTTTATTTTGCAAATTTACTATGCTGTAAATAATTTGAAAATTTCAGCTTCTTAGCTAATCCCATAGTACCTAAACAGCTATCTATTTGTTTAAACATGAAGAATATTTAACTGCCAAACAAATTAAAATATCAAAATTTGCATAATCCCTGTTTCGTTTTTTTTTTAAGAATTCTACTTTTAAAAAAAATTTCAACTCCGTGGAACATCCGGAAATGCCTGAACCTTGAAAATTTGTTTAAACAATTGCGAATTTTAGCGGCCGCATTGGTGAACTTTTTCAAGATTTTCGTTTTTTCTAGTCGGTTTTTCACAAAATCCTACCTAAGAAAAAAAATTCGAATCTCCAGCTCATCTGGAAGTGCCTAAACATTAGTATCCTCCTATATCATTATATAGCGACGACTCTTACAGAGGAGGAGGATATGACATACTAGTAGTTGGTGCTTGCATTCTGCAAGCATATCATCTCAACATAAAAAAACTTTCATACTTCATCGTTACAAATATTTTTTTTAAATCTAAATATTTAACCTGCTTAGTGATTCTCGTTTCTCCCTGATGTAAAAATAATAGATTTAAACAATCCCAAAACTTTGCAATTTTAAGAATTTTATACTTTCTTCATTATGGGGTACTAATGGTACACATTTCTGCCAATTTTTAAAGTTGTATTACTTTAAGAAGCGAAATAATATTTTTCCAATTGTTTTAATTTTAAACATTTTTGACGACCGCCGCAATATGTTTATGGAGAGATTCAAATGTTTATTCGTGCAAATGCAATACTCTGTACATAACCTGAAAATTTCAGCTTCCTAGCTCATCCCGTAATGTCTAAACAGTTATCTATTTGTATAATCCCTATTTCGTTTTTTTTCCTAATCCTACCTCTAAAAAAATTTCAGCTCCGTAGCACATTCGGAAGTGCATAAACCTCGAAAATTTGTTTATACAATTGCGAATTATTAGTGGTCGAATTTATTTGCTTTGTCAAAATTTCAATTTTTTATATGTATAATTTTATGCAAAATGCTTACAAAAACTCGAACCTACAGCATGTAGTTTTCATGAAAAAAATTATCAAATTTTAATGTTCAAACGGCGTTAAAACGACCCCTAAAAATTAACTATTTTTGATTTTTATAGTTGGTTATGAATAAAGTTTTATAATCTTGCAAAATTTAAGCTTCCTTATTAGATTGGTCTACACAATGGGTTAACTTTTTCCTATGCTAACTTATGGATGATATTCCTGGATCTCTGGAGTCAAACCCAAGACACTAAGCAAAAGTGACAATAATTCCTAGTAGATATTGCTGCCATCTAGCAACACTGAAAATATCATTTTTATAGCTTGCCGGCAAGTGCCCATAATTAATTTACAGAAATGCCGCAATGCTTTTCTTATGGAAAAAAATGCAACTTTCGCAATTTCTGTAGTCGAACTCATGTCACTTAGGTAAGAAGTCTCATTTTATCTGAAGGTTTCTCCATCATATCTACAAAACCTAAAACTTGAAGCTCTCTAGCTCTTGTATTTTGGGCTGGACATTAGTATCCTCCTTTATGTTATATATATCATTATACTAGTAGTTGGGGCTTGCATGCAGCAAGCATTTCATCTCGCATTAAAAGAACATTCATTATTCAGACAGAAATTTCAACATTACAAATAGTCTTTTAATTCTAAAGATTTCATTTCTGCAGCGATTTATGTTTTTCCCACATGTAAGAATAATAGTGTAAAACAATCTCCAAATGTCGCAATTTTAAAAATTTTACTCTTTCTTCATTATAAGGTTCCAATGCTACACATTTTAGCCAAATTTTAACGTTGTAGCACTTCTAGAAGTAAAATAATACTTTTCTAATTGTTTAAAATTAAATAATTTTTATCGGCCGCCGCAATACATATATGGTAAAATTGAAATGTTTATTTTGCAAATTTACTATGCTGTAAATAATTTGAAAATTTCAGCTTCTTAGCTAATCCCATAGTACCTAAACAGCTATCTATTTGTTTAAACATGAAGAATATTTAACTGCCAAACAAATTAAAATATCAAAATTTGCATAATCCCTGTTTCGTTTTTTTTTAAGAATTCTACTTTTTAAAAAAAATTTCAACTCCGTGGAACATCCGGAAATGCCTGAACCTTGAAAATTTGTTTAAACAATTGCGAATTTTAGCGGCCGCATTGGTGAACTTTTTCAAGATTTTCGTTTTTTCTAGTCGGTTTTTCACAAAATCCTACCTAAGAAAAAAAATTCGAATCTCCAGCTCATCTGGAAGTGCCTAAACATTAGTATCCTCCTATATCATTATATAGCGACGACTCTTACAGAGGAGGAGGATATGACATACTAGTAGTTGGTGCTTGCATTCTGCAAGCATATCATCTCAACATAAAAAAACTTTCATACTTCATCGTTACAAATATTTTTTTTAAATCTAAATATTTAACCTGCTTAGTGATTCTCGTTTCTCCCTGATGTAAAAATAATAGATTTAAACAATCCCAAAACTTTGCAATTTTAAGAATTTTATACTTTCTTCATTATGGGGTACTAATGGTACACATTTCTGCCAATTTTTAAAGTTGTATTACTTTAAGAAGCGAAATAATATTTTTCCAATTGTTTTAATTTTAAACATTTTTGACGACCGCCGCAATATGTTTATGGAGAGATTCAAATGTTTATTCGTGCAAATGCAATACTCTGTACATAACCTGAAAATTTCAGCTTCCTAGCTCATCCCGTAATGTCTAAACAGTTATCTATTTGTATAATCCCTATTTCGTTTTTTTTCCTAATCCTACCTCTAAAAAAATTTCAGCTCCGTAGCACATTCGGAAGTGCATAAACCTCGAAAATTTGTTTATACAATTGCGAATTATTAGTGGTCGAATTTATTTGCTTTGTCAAAATTTCAATTTTTTATATGTATAATTTTATGCAAAATGCTTACAAAAACTCGAACCTACAGCATGTAGTTTTCATGAAAAAAATTATCAAATTTTAATGTTCAAACGGCGTTAAAACGACCCCTAAAAATTAACTATTTTTGATTTTTATAGTTGGTTATGAATAAAGTTTTATAATCTTGCAAAATTTAAGCTTCCTTATTAGATTGGTCTACACAATGGGTTAACTTTTTCCTATGCTAACTTATGGATGATATTCCTGGATCTCTGGAGTCAAACCCAAGACACTAAGCAAAAGTGACAATAATTCCTAGTAGATATTGCGGCCATCTAGCAACACTGAAAATATCATTTTTATAGCTTGCCGGCAAGTGCCCATAATTAATTTACAGAAATGCCGCAATGCTTTTCTTATGGAAAAAAATGCAACTTTCGCAATTTCTGTAGTCGAACTCATGTCACTTAGGTAAGAAGTCTCATTTTATCTGAAGGTTTCTCCATCATATCTACAAAACCTAAAACTTGAAGCTCTCTAGCTCTTGTATTTTGGGCTGGACATTAGTATCCTCCTTTATGTTATATATATCATTATACTAGTAGTTGGGGCTTGCATGCAGCAAGCATTTCATCTCGCATTAAAAGAACATTCATTATTCAGACAGAAATTTCAACATTACAAATAGTCTTTTAATTCTAAAGATTTCATTTCTGCAGCGATTTATGTTTTTCCCACATGTAAGAATAATAGTGTAAAACAATCTCCAAATGTCGCAATTTTAAAAATTTTACTCTTTCTTCATTATAAGGTTCCAATGCTACACATTTTAGCCAAATTTTAAAGTTGTAGCACTTCTAGAAGTAAAATAATACTTTTCTAATTATTTAAATTTAAATAATTTTTAACGGCCGCCGCAATACATATATGGTAAAATTGAAATGTTTATTTGTGCAAATTTACTATGCTGTAAATAATTTGAAAATTTCAGCTTCTTAGCTAATCCCATAGTACCTAAACAGCTATCTATTTGTTTAAACTTGAAGAATATTTAACTGCCAAACAAATTAAAATATCAAAATTTGCATAATCCCTGTTTCGTTTTTTTTTTAAGAATTCTACTTTTAAAAAAAATTTCAACTCCGTGGAACATCCGGAAATGCCTGAACCATGAAAATTTGTTTAAACAATTGCGAATTTTAGTGGCCGCATTGGTTAACTTTTTCAAGATTTTCGTTTTTTCTAGTCGGTTTTTCACAAAATCCTACCTAAGAAAAAAAATTCGAATCTCCAGCTCATCTGGAAGTGCCTAAACATTAGTATCCTCCTATATCATTATATAGCGACGACTCTTACAGAGGAGGAGGATATGACATACTAGTAGTTGGTGCTTGCATTCTGCAAGCATATCATCTCAACATAAAAAACTTTTATACTTCATCGTTACAAATATTTTTTTTAAATCTAAATATTTAACCTCCTTAGTGATTCTCGTTTCTCCCTGATGTAAAAATAATAGATTTAAACAATCCCAAAACTTTGCAATTTTAAGAATTTTATACTTTCTTCATTATGGGGTACTAATGGTACACATTTCTGCCAATTTTTAAAGTTGTATTACTTTAAGAAGCGAAATAATATTTTTCCAATTGTTTTAATTTTAAACATTTTTGACGACTGCCGCAATATGTTTATGGAGAGATTCAAATGTTTATTCGTGCAAATGCAATACTCTGTACATAACCTGAAAATTTCAGCTTCCTAGCTCATCCCGTAATGTCTAAACAGCTATCTATTTGTATAATCCCTATTTCGTTTTTTTTCCTAATCCTACCTCTAAAAAAATTTCAGCTCCGTAGCACATTCGGAAGTGCATAAACCTCGAAAATTTGTTTATACAATTGCGAATTATTAGTGGTCGAATTTATTTGCTTTGTCAAAATTTCAATTTTTTATATGTATAATTTTATGCAAAATGCTTACAAAAACTCGAACCTACAGCATGTAGTTTTCATGAAAAAAATTATCAAATTTTAATGTTCAAACGGCGTTAAAACGACCCCTAAAAATTAACTATTTTTGATTTTTATAGTTGGTTATGAATAAAGTTTTATAATCTTGCAAAATTTAAGATTCCTTATTAGATTGGTCTACACAATGGGTTAACTTTTTCCTATGCTAACTTATTGATGATATTCCTGGATCTCTGGAGTCAAACCCAAGACACTAAGCAAAAGTGACAATAATTCCTAGTAGATATTGCGGCCATCTAGCAACACTGAAAATATCATTTTTATAGCTTGCCGGCAAGTGCACATAATTAATTTACAGAAATGCCGCAATGCTTTTCTTATGGAAAAAAATGCAACTTTCGCAATTTCTGTAGTCGAACTCATGTCACTTAGGTAAGAAGTATCATTTTATCTGAAGGTTTCTCCATCATATCTACAAAACCTAAAACTTGAAGCTCTCTAGCTCTTGTAGTTTGGGCTGGACATTAGTATCCTCCTTTATGTTATATATATCATTATACTAGTAGTTGGTGCTTGCATGCAGCAAGCATTTCATCTCGCATTAAAAGAACATTCATTATTCAGACAGAAATTTCAACATTACAAATAGTCTTTTAATTCTAAAGATTTCATTTCTGCAGCGATTTTCGTTTTTCCCACATGTATGAATAATAGTGTAAAACAATCTCCAAATGTCGCAATTTTAAAAATTTTACACTTTCTTCATTATAAGGTTCCAATGCTACACATTTTAGCCAAATTTTAAAGTTGTAGCACTTCTAGAAGTAAAATAATACTTTTCTAATTGTTTAAAATTAAATAATTTTTATCGGCCGCCGCAATACATATATGGTAAAATTGAAATGTTTATTTTGCAAATTTACTATGCTGTAAATAATTTGAAAATTTCAGCTTCTTAGCTAATCCCATAGTACCTAAACAGCTATCTATTTGTTTAAACATGAAGAATATTTAACTGCCAAACAAATTAAAATATCAAAATTTGCATAATCCCTATTTCGTTTTTTTTTTTTTTTAAGAATTCTACTTATAAAAAAATTTCAACTCCGTGGCACATCCGGAAATGCCTGAACCTTGAAAATTTGTTTAAACAATTGCGAATTTTAGCGGCCGCATTGGTGAACTTTTTCAAGATTTTCGTTTTTTCTAGTCGGTTTTTCACAAAATCCTACCTAAGAAAAAAAATTCGAATCTCCAGCTCATCTGGAAGTGCCTAAACATTAGTATCCTCCTATATCATTATATAGCGACGACTCTTACAGAGGAGGAGGATATGACATACTAGTAGTTGGTGCTTGCATTCTGCAAGCATATCATCTCAACATAAAAAAACTTTCATACTTCATCGTTACAAATATTTTTTTTAAATCTAAATATTTAACCTGCTTAGTGATTCTCGTTTCTCCCTGATGTAAAAATAATAGATTTAAACAATCCCAAAACTTTGCAATTTTAAGAATTTTATACTTTCTTCATTATGGGGTACTAATGGTACACATTTCTGCCAATTTTTAAAGTTGTATTACTTTAAGAAGCGAAATAATATTTTTCCAATTGTTTTAATTTTAAACATTTTTGACGACCGCCGCAATATGTTTATGGAGAGATTCAAATGTTTATTCGTGCAAATGCAATACTCTGTACATAACCTGAAAATTTCAGCTTCCTAGCTCATCCCGTAATGTCTAAACAGTTATCTATTTGTATAATCCCTATTTCGTTTTTTTTCCTAATCCTACCTCTAAAAAAATTTCAGCTCCGTAGCACATTCGGAAGTGCATAAACCTCGAAAATTTGTTTATACAATTGCGAATTATTAGTGGTCGAATTTATTTGCTTTGTCAAAATTTCAATTTTTTATATGTATAATTTTATGCAAAATGCTTACAAAAACTCGAACCTACAGCATGTAGTTTTCATGAAAAAAATTATCAAATTTTAATGTTCAAACGGCGTTAAAACGACCCCTAAAAATTAACTATTTTTGATTTTTATAGTTGGTTATGAATAAAGTTTTATAATCTTGCAAAATTTAAGCTTCCTTATTAGATTGGTCTACACAATGGGTTAACTTTTTCCTATGCTAACTTATGGATGATATTCCTGGATCTCTGGAGTCAAACCCAAGACACTAAGCAAAAGTGACAATAATTCCTAGTAGATATTGCTGCCATCTAGCAACACTGAAAATATCATTTTTATAGCTTGCCGGCAAGTGCACATAATTAATTTACAGAAATGCCGCAATGCTTTTCTTATGGAAAAAAATGCAACTTTCGCAATTTCTGTAGTCGAACTCATGTCACTTAGGTAAGAAGTCTCATTTTATCTGAAGGTTTCTCCATCATATCTACAAAACCTAAAACTTGAAGCTCTCTAGCTCTTGTAGTTTGGGCTGGACATTAGTATCCTCCTTTATGTTATATATATCATTATACTAGTAGTTGGGGCTTGCATGCAGCAAGCATTTCATCTCGCATTAAAAGAACATTCATTATTCAGACAGAAATTTCAACATTACAAATAGTCTTTTAATTCTAAAGATTTCATTTCTGCAGCGATTTTCGTTTTTCCCACATGTATGAATAATAGTGTAAAACAATCTCCAAATGTCGCAATTTTAAAAATTTTACACTTTCTTCATTATAAGGTTCCAATGCTACACATTTTAGCCAAATTTTAAAGTTGTAGCACTTCTAGAAGTAAAATAATACTTTTCTAATTGTTTAAAATTAAATAATTTTTATCGGCCGCCGCAATACATATATGGTAAAATTGAAATGTTTATTTTGCAAATTTACTATGCTGTAAATAATTTGAAAATTTCAGCTTCTTAGCTAATCCCATAGTACCTAAACAGCTATCTATTTGTTTAAACATGAAGAATATTTAACTGCCAAACAAATTAAAATATCAAAATTTGCATAATCCCTGTTTCGTTTTTTTTTAAGAATTCTACTTTTAAAAAAAATTTCAACCTCCGTGGAACATCCGGAAATGCCTGAACCTTGAAAATTTGTTTAAACAATTGCGAATTTTAGCGGCCGCATTGGTGAACTTTTTCAAGATTTTCGTTTTTTCTAGTCGGTTTTTCACAAAATCCTACCTAAGAAAAAAAATTCGAATCTCCAGCTCATCTGGAAGTGCCTAAACATTAGTATCCTCCTATATCATTATATAGCGACGACTCTTACAGAGGAGGAGGATATGACATACTAGTAGTTGGTGCTTGCATTCTGCAAGCATATCATCTCAACATAAAAAAACTTTCATACTTCATCGTTACAAATATTTTTTTTAAATCTAAATATTTAACCTGCTTAGTGATTCTCGTTTCTCCCTGATGTAAAAATAATAGATTTAAACAATCCCAAAACTTTGCAATTTTAAGAATTTTATACTTTCTTCATTATGGGGTACTAATGGTACACATTTCTGCCAATTTTTAAAGTTGTATTACTTTAAGAAGCGAAATAATATTTTTCCAATTGTTTTAATTTTAAACATTTTTGACGACCGCCGCAATATGTTTATGGAGAGATTCAAATGTTTATTCGTGCAAATGCAATACTCTGTACATAACCTGAAAATTTCAGCTTCCTAGCTCATCCCGTAATGTCTAAACAGTTATCTATTTGTATAATCCCTATTTCGTTTTTTTTCCTAATCCTACCTCTAAAAAAATTTCAGCTCCGTAGCACATTCGGAAGTGCATAAACCTCGAAAATTTGTTTATACAATTGCGAATTATTAGTGGTCGAATTTATTTGCTTTGTCAAAATTTCAATTTTTTATATGTATAATTTTATGCAAAATGCTTACAAAAACTCGAACCTACAGCATGTAGTTTTCATGAAAAAAATTATCAAATTTTAATGTTCAAACGGCGTTAAAACGACCCCTAAAAATTAACTATTTTTGATTTTTATAGTTGGTTATGAATAAAGTTTTATAATCTTGCAAAATTTAAGCTTCCTTATTAGATTGGTCTACACAATGGGTTAACTTTTTCCTATGCTAACTTATGGATGATATTCCTGGATCTCTGGAGTCAAACCCAAGACACTAAGCAAAAGTGACAATAATTCCTAGTAGATATTGCTGCCATCTAGCAACACTGAAAATATCATTTTTATAGCTTGCCGGCAAGTGCCCATAATTAATTTACAGAAATGCCGCAATGCTTTTCTTATGGAAAAAAATGCAACTTTCGCAATTTCTGTAGTCGAACTCATGTCACTTAGGTAAGAAGTCTCATTTTATCTGAAGGTTTCTCCATCATATCTACAAAACCTAAAACTTGAAGCTCTCTAGCTCTTGTATTTTGGGCTGGACATTAGTATCCTCCTTTATGTTATATATATCATTATACTAGTAGTTGGGGCTTGCATGCAGCAAGCATTTCATCTCGCATTAAAAGAACATTCATTATTCAGACAGAAATTTCAACATTACAAATAGTCTTTTAATTCTAAAGATTTCATTTCTGCAGCGATTTATGTTTTTCCCACATGTAAGAATAATAGTGTAAAACAATCTCCAAATGTCGCAATTTTAAAAATTTTACTCTTTCTTCATTATAAGGTTCCAATGCTACACATTTTAGCCAAATTTTAACGTTGTAGCACTTCTAGAAGTAAAATAATACTTTTCTAATTGTTTAAAATTAAATAATTTTTATCGGCCGCCGCAATACATATATGGTAAAATTGAAATGTTTATTTTGCAAATTTACTATGCTGTAAATAATTTGAAAATTTCAGCTTCTTAGCTAATCCCATAGTACCTAAACAGCTATCTATTTGTTTAAACATGAAGAATATTTAACTGCCAAACAAATTAAAATATCAAAATTTGCATAATCCCTGTTTCGTTTTTTTTTTTAAGAATTCTACTTTTAAAAAAAATTTCAACTCCGTGGAACATCCGGAAATGCCTGAACCTTGAAAATTTGTTTAAACAATTGCGAATTTTAGCGGCCGCATTGGTGAACTTTTTCAAGATTTTCGTTTTTTCTAGTCGGTTTTTCACAAAATCCTACCTAAGAAAAAAAATTCGAATCTCCAGCTCATCTGGAAGTGCCTAAACATTAGTATCCTCCTATATCATTATATAGCGACGACTCTTACAGAGGAGGAGGATATGACATACTAGTAGTTGGTGCTTGCATTCTGCAAGCATATCATCTCAACATAAAAAAACTTTCATACTTCATCGTTACAAATATTTTTTTTAAATCTAAATATTTAACCTGCTTAGTGATTCTCGTTTCTCCCTGATGTAAAAATAATAGATTTAAACAATCCCAAAACTTTGCAATTTTAAGAATTTTATACTTTCTTCATTATGGGGTACTAATGGTACACATTTCTGCCAATTTTTAAAGTTGTATTACTTTAAGAAGCGAAATAATATTTTTCCAATTGTTTTAATTTTAAACATTTTTGACGACCGCCGCAATATGTTTATGGAGAGATTCAAATGTTTATTCGTGCAAATGCAATACTCTGTACATAACCTGAAAATTTCAGCTTCCTAGCTCATCCCGTAATGTCTAAACAGTTATCTATTTGTATAATCCCTATTTCGTTTTTTTTCCTAATCCTACATCTAAAAAAATTTCAGCTCCGTAGCACATTCGGAAGTGCATAAACCTCGAAAATTTGTTTATACAATTGCGAATTATTAGTGGTCGAATTTATTTGCTTTGTCAAAATTTCAATTTTTTATATGTATAATTTTATGCAAAATGCTTACAAAAACTCGAACCTACAGCATGTAGTTTTCATGAAAAAAATTATCAAATTTTAATGTTCAAACGGCGTTAAAACGACCCCTAAAAATTAACTATTTTTGATTTTTATAGTTGGTTATGAATAAAGTTTTATAATCTTGCAAAATTTAAGCTTCCTTATTAGATTGGTCTACACAATGGGTTAACTTTTTCCTATGCTAACTTATGGATGATATTCCTGGATCTCTGGAGTCAAACCCAAGACACTAAGCAAAAGTGACAATAATTCCTAGTAGATATTGCGGCCATCTAGCAACACTGAAAATATCATTTTTATAGCTTGCCGGCAAGTGCCCATAATTAATTTACAGAAATGCCGCAATGCTTTTCTTATGGAAAAAAATGCAACTTTCGCAATTTCTGTAGTCGAACTCATGTCACTTAGGTAAGAAGTCTCATTTTATCTGAAGGTTTCTCCATCATATCTACAAAACCTAAAACTTGAAGCTCTCTAGCTCTTGTATTTTGGGCTGGACATTAGTATCCTCCTTTATGTTATATATATCATTATACTAGTAGTTGGGGCTTGCATGCAGCAAGCATTTCATCTCGCATTAAAAGAACATTCATTATTCAGACAGAAATTTCAACATTACAAATAGTCTTTTAATTCTAAAGATTTCATTTCTGCAGCGATTTATGTTTTTCCCACATGTAAGAATAATAGTGTAAAACAATCTCCAAATGTCGCAATTTTAAAAATTTTACTCTTTCTTCATTATAAGGTTCCAATGCTACACATTTTAGCCAAATTTTAACGTTGTAGCACTTCTAGAAGTAAAATAATACTTTTCTAATTGTTTAAAATTAAATAATTTTTATCGGCCGCCGCAATACATATATGGTAAAATTGAAATGTTTATTTTGCAAATTTACTATGCTGTAAATAATTTGAAAATTTCAGCTTCTTAGCTAATCCCATAGTACCTAAACAGCTATCTATTTGTTTAAACATGAAGAATATTTAACTGCCAAACAAATTAAAATATCAAAATTTGCATAATCCCTGTTTCGTTTTTTTTTTTAAGAATTCTACTTTTAAAAAAAATTTCAACTCCGTGGAACATCCGGAAATGCCTGAACCTTGAAAATTTGTTTAAACAATTGCGAATTTTAGCGGCCGCATTGGTGAACTTTTTCAAGATTTTCGTTTTTTCTAGTCGGTTTTTCACAAAATCCTACCTAAGAAAAAAAATTCGAATCTCCAGCTCATCTGGAAGTGCCTAAACATTAGTATCCTCCTATATCATTATATAGCGACGACTCTTACAGAGGAGGAGGATATGACATACTATTAGTTGGTGCTTGCATTCTGCAAGCATATCATCTCAACATAAAAAAACTTTCATACTTCATCGTTACAAATATTTTTTTTAAATCTAAATATTTAACCTGCTTAGTGATTCTCGTTTCTCCCTGATGTAAAAATAATAGATTTAAACAATCCCAAAACTTTGCAATTTTAAGAATTTTATACTTTCTTCATTATGGGGTACTAATGGTACACATTTCTGCCAATTTTTAAAGTTGTATTACTTTAAGAAGCGAAATAATATTTTTCCAATTGTTTTAATTTTAAACATTTTTGACGACCGCCGCAATATGTTTATGGAGAGATTCAAATGTTTATTCGTGCAAATGCAATACTCTGTACATAACCTGAAAATTTCAGCTTCCTAGCTCATCCCGTAATGTCTAAACAGTTATCTATTTGTATAATCCCTATTTCGTTTTTTTTCCTAATCCTACCTCTAAAAAAATTTCAGCTCCGTAGCACATTCGGAAGTGCATAAACCTCGAAAATTTGTTTATACAATTGCGAATTATTAGTGGTCGAATTTATTTGCTTTGTCAAAATTTCAATTTTTTATATGTATAATTTTATGCAAAATGCTTACAAAAACTCGAACCTACAGCATGTAGTTTTCATGAAAAAAATTATCAAATTTTAATGTTCAAACGGCGTTAAAACGACCCCTAAAAATTAACTATTTTTGATTTTTATAGTTGGTTATGAATAAAGTTTTATAATCTTGCAAAATTTAAGATTCCTTATTAGATTGGTCTACACAATGGGTTAACTTTTTCCTATGCTAACTTATGGATGATATTCCTGGATCTCTGGAGTCAAACCCAAGACACTAAGCAAAAGTGACAATAATTCCTAGTACATATTGCGGCCATCTAGCAACACTGAAAATATCATTTTTATAGCTTGCCGGCAAGTGCACATAATTAATTTACAGAAATGCCGCAATGCTTTTCTTATGGAAAAAAATGCAACTTTCGCAATTTCTGTAGTCGAACTCATGTCACTTAGGTAAGAAGTCTCATTTTATCTGAAGGTTTCTCCATCATATCTACAAAACCTAAAACTTGAAGCTCTCTAGCTCTTGTAGTTTGGGCTGGACATTAGTATCCTCCTTTATGTTATATATATCATTATACTAGTAGTTGGTGCTTGCATGCAGCAAGCATTTCATCTCGCATTAAAAGAACATTCATTATTCAGACAGAAATTTCAACATTACAAATAGTCTTTTAATTCTAAAGATTTCATTTCTGCAGCGATTTTCGTTTTTCCCACATGTATGAATAATAGTGTAAAACAATCTCCAAATGTCGCAATTTTAAAAATTTTACACTTTCTTCATTATAAGGTTCCAATGCTACACATTTTAGCCAAATTTTAAAGTTTTAGCACTTCTAGAAGTAAAATAATACTTTTCTAATTGTTTAAAATTAAATAATTTTTATCGGCCGCCGCAATACATATATGGTAAAATTGAAATGTTTATTTTGCAAATTTACTATGCTGTAAATAATTTGAAAATTTCAGCTTCTTAGCTAATCCCATAGTACCTAAACAGCTATCTATTTGTTTAAACATGAAGAATATTTAACTGCCAAACAAATTAAAATATCAAAATTTGCATAATCCCTGTTTCGTTTTTTTTTAAGAATTCTACTTTTAAAAAAAATTTCAACTCCGTGGAACATCCGGAAATGCCTGAACCTTGAAAATTTGTTTAAACAATTGCGAATTTTAGCGGCCGCATTGGTGAACTTTTTCAAGATTTTCGTTTTTTCTAGTCGGTTTTTCACAAAATCCTACCTAAGAAAAAAAATTCGAATCTCCAGCTCATCTGGAAGTGCCTAAACATTAGTATCCTCCTATATCATTATATAGCGACGACTCTTACAGAGGAGGAGGATATGACATACTAGTAGTTGGTGCTTGCATTCTGCAAGCATATCATCTCAACATAAAAAAACTTTCATACTTCATCGTTACAAATATTTTTTTTAAATCTAAATATTTAACCTGCTTAGTGATTCTCGTTTCTCCCTGATGTAAAAATAATAGATTTAAACAATCCCAAAACTTTGCAATTTTAAGAATTTTATACTTTCTTCATTATGGGGTACTAATGGTACACATTTCTGCCAATTTTTAAAGTTGTATTACTTTAAGAAGCGAAATAATATTTTTCCAATTGTTTTAATTTTAAACATTTTTGACGACCGCCGCAATATGTTTATGGAGAGATTCAAATGTTTATTCGTGCAAATGCAATACTCTGTACATAACCTGAAAATTTCAGCTTCCTAGCTCATCCCGTAATGTCTAAACAGTTATCTATTTGTATAATCCCTATTTCGTTTTTTTTCCTAATCCTACCTCTAAAAAAATTTCAGCTCCGTAGCACATTCGGAAGTGCATAAACCTCGAAAATTTGTTTATACAATTGCGAATTATTAGTGGTCGAATTTATTTGCTTTGTCAAAATTTCAATTTTTTATATGTATAATTTTATGCAAAATGCTTACAAAAACTCGAACCTACAGCATGTAGTTTTCATGAAAAAAATTATCAAATTTTAATGTTCAAACGGCGTTAAAACGACCCCTAAAAATTAACTATTTTTGATTTTTATAGTTGGTTATGAATAAAGTTTTATAATCTTGCAAAATTTAAGCTTCCTTATTAGATTGGTCTACACAATGGGTTAACTTTTTCCTATGCTAACTTATGGATGATATTCCTGGATCTCTGGAGTCAAACCCAAGACACTAAGCAAAAGTGACAATAATTCCTAGTAGATATTGCTGCCATCTAGCAACACTGAAAATATCATTTTTATAGCTTGCCGGCAAGTGCCCATAATTAATTTACAGAAATGCCGCAATGCTTTTCTTATGGAAAAAAATGCAACTTTCGCAATTTCTGTAGTCGAACTCATGTCACTTAGGTAAGAAGTCTCATTTTATCTGAAGGTTTCTCCATCATATCTACAAAACCTAAAACTTGAAGCTCTCTAGCTCTTGTAGTTTGGGCTGGACATTAGTATCCTCCTTTATGTTATATATATCATTATACTAGTAGTTGGGGCTTGCATGCAGCAAGCATTTCATCTCGCATTAAAAGAACATTCATTATTCAGACAGAAATTTCAACATTACAAATAGTCTTTTAATTCTAAAGATTTCATTTCTGCAGCGATTTATGTTTTTCCCACATGTAAGAATAATAGTGTAAAACAATCTCCAAATGTCGCAATTTTAAAAATTTTACTCTTTCTTCATTATAAGGTTCCAATGCTACACATTTTAGCCAAATTTTAACGTTGTAGCACTTCTAGAAGTAAAATAATACTTTTCTAATTGTTTAAAATTAAATAATTTTTATCGGCCGCCGCAATACATATATGGTAAAATTGAAATGTTTATTTTGCAAATTTACTATGCTGTAAATAATTTGAAAATTTCAGCTTCTTAGCTAATCCCATAGTACCTAAACAGCTATCTATTTGTTTAAACATGAAGAATATTTAACTGCCAAACAAATTAAAATATCAAAATTTGCATAATCCCTGTTTCGTTTTTTTTTTTAAGAATTCTACTTTTAAAAAAAATTTCAACTCCGTGGAACATCCGGAAATGCCTGAACCTTGAAAATTTGTTTAAACAATTGCGAATTTTAGCGGCCGCATTGGTGAACTTTTTCAAGATTTTCGTTTTTTCTAGTCGGTTTTTCACAAAATCCTACCTAAGAAAAAAAATTCGAATCTCCAGCTCATCTGGAAGTGCCTAAACATTAGTATCCTCCTATATCATTATATAGCGACGACTCTTACAGAGGAGGAGGATATGACATACTAGTAGTTGGTGCTTGCATTCTGCAAGCATATCATCTCAACATAAAAAAACTTTCATACTTCATCGTTACAAATATTTTTTTTAAATCTAAATATTTAACCTGCTTAGTGATTCTCGTTTCTCCCTGATGTAAAAATAATAGATTTAAACAATCCCAAAACTTTGCAATTTTAAGAATTTTATACTTTCTTCATTATGGGGTACTAATGGTACACATTTCTGCCAATTTTTAAAGTTGTATTACTTTAAGAAGCGAAATAATATTTTTCCAATTGTTTTAATTTTAAACATTTTTGACGACCGCCGCAATATGTTTATGGAGAGATTCAAATGTTTATTCGTGCAAATGCAATACTCTGTACATAACCTGAAAATTTCAGCTTCCTAGCTCATCCCGTAATGTCTAAACAGTTATCTATTTGTATAATCCCTATTTCGTTTTTTTTCCTAATCCTACCTCTAAAAAAATTTCAGCTCCGTAGCACATTCGGAAGTGCATAAACCTCGAAAATTTGTTTATACAATTGCGAATTATTAGTGGTCGAATTTATTTGCTTTGTCAAAATTTCAATTTTTTATATGTATAATTTTATGCAAAATGCTTACAAAAACTCGAACCTACAGCATGTAGTTTTCATGAAAAAAATTATCAAATTTTAATGTTCAAACGGCGTTAAAACGACCCCTAAAAATTAACTATTTTTGATTTTTATAGTTGGTTATGAATAAAGTTTTATAATCTTGCAAAATTTAAGATTCCTTATTAGATTGGTCTACACAATGGGTTAACTTTTTCCTATGCTAACTTATGGATGATATTCCTGGATCTCTGGAGTCAAACCCAAGACACTAAGCAAAAGTGACAATAATTCCTAGTACATATTGCGGCCATCTAGCAACACTGAAAATATCATTTTTATAGCTTGCCGGCAAGTGCACATAATTAATTTACAGAAATGCCGCAATGCTTTTCTTATGGAAAAAAATGCAACTTTCGCAATTTCTGTAGTCGAACTCATGTCACTTAGGTAAGAAGTCTCATTTTATCTGAAGGTTTCTCCATCATATCTACAAAACCTAAAACTTGAAGCTCTCTAGCTCTTGTAGTTTGGGCTGGACATTAGTATCCTCCTTTATGTTATATATATCATTATACTAGTAGTTGGTGCTTGCATGCAGCAAGCATTTCATCTCGCATTAAAAGAACATTCATTATTCAGACAGAAATTTCAACATTACAAATAGTCTTTTAATTCTAAAGATTTCATTTCTGCAGCGATTTTCGTTTTTCCCACATGTATGAATAATAGTGTAAAACAATCTCCAAATGTCGCAATTTTAAAAATTTTACACTTTCTTCATTATAAGGTTCCAATGCTACACATTTTAGCCAAATTTTAAAGTTTTAGCACTTCTAGAAGTAAAATAATACTTTTCTAATTGTTTAAAATTAAATAATTTTTATCGGCCGCCGCAATACATATATGGTAAAATTGAAATGTTTATTTTGCAAATTTACTATGCTGTAAATAATTTGAAAATTTCAGCTTCTTAGCTAATCCCATAGTACCTAAACAGCTATCTATTTGTTTAAACATGAAGAATATTTAACTGCCAAACAAATTAAAATATCAAAATTTGCATAATCCCTGTTTCGTTTTTTTTTAAGAATTCTACTTTTAAAAAAAATTTCAACTCCGTGGAACATCCGGAAATGCCTGAACCTTGAAAATTTGTTTAAACAATTGCGAATTTTAGCGGCCGCATTGGTGAACTTTTTCAAGATTTTCGTTTTTTCTAGTCGGTTTTTCACAAAATCCTACCTAAGAAAAAAAATTCGAATCTCCAGCTCATCTGGAAGTGCCTAAACATTAGTATCCTCCTATATCATTATATAGCGACGACTCTTACAGAGGAGGAGGATATGACATACTAGTAGTTGGTGCTTGCATTCTGCAAGCATATCATCTCAACATAAAAAAACTTTCATACTTCATCGTTACAAATATTTTTTTTAAATCTAAATATTTAACCTGCTTAGTGATTCTCGTTTCTCCCTGATGTAAAAATAATAGATTTAAACAATCCCAAAACTTTGCAATTTTAAGAATTTTATACTTTCTTCATTATGGGGTACTAATGGTACACATTTCTGCCAATTTTTAAAGTTGTATTACTTTAAGAAGCGAAATAATATTTTTCCAATTGTTTTAATTTTAAACATTTTTGACGACCGCCGCAATATGTTTATGGAGAGATTCAAATGTTTATTCGTGCAAATGCAATACTCTGTACATAACCTGAAAATTTCAGCTTCCTAGCTCATCCCGTAATGTCTAAACAGTTATCTATTTGTATAATCCCTATTTCGTTTTTTTTCCTAATCCTACCTCTAAAAAAATTTCAGCTCCGTAGCACATTCGGAAGTGCATAAACCTCGAAAATTTGTTTATACAATTGCGAATTATTAGTGGTCGAATTTATTTGCTTTGTCAAAATTTCAATTTTTTATATGTATAATTTTATGCAAAATGCTTACAAAAACTCGAACCTACAGCATGTAGTTTTCATGAAAAAAATTATCAAATTTTAATGTTCAAACGGCGTTAAAACGACCCCTAAAAATTAACTATTTTTGATTTTTATAGTTGGTTATGAATAAAGTTTTATAATCTTGCAAAATTTAAGCTTCCTTATTAGATTGGTCTACACAATGGGTTAACTTTTTCCTATGCTAACTTATGGATGATATTCCTGGATCTCTGGAGTCAAACCCAAGACACTAAGCAAAAGTGACAATAATTCCTAGTAGATATTGCTGCCATCTAGCAACACTGAAAATATCATTTTTATAGCTTGCCGGCAAGTGCCCATAATTAATTTACAGAAATGCCGCAATGCTTTTCTTATGGAAAAAAATGCAACTTTCGCAATTTCTGTAGTCGAACTCATGTCACTTAGGTAAGAAGTCTCATTTTATCTGAAGGTTTCTCCATCATATCTACAAAACCTAAAACTTGAAGCTCTCTAGCTCTTGTATTTTGGGCTGGACATTAGTATCCTCCTTTATGTTATATATATCATTATACTAGTAGTTGGGGCTTGCATGCAGCAAGCATTTCATCTCGCATTAAAAGAACATTCATTATTCAGACAGAAATTTCAACATTACAAATAGTCTTTTAATTCTAAAGATTTCATTTCTGCAGCGATTTATGTTTTTCCCACATGTAAGAATAATAGTGTAAAACAATCTCCAAATGTCGCAATTTTAAAAATTTTACTCTTTCTTCATTATAAGGTTCCAATGCTACACATTTTAGCCAAATTTTAACGTTGTAGCACTTCTAGAAGTAAAATAATACTTTTCTAATTGTTTAAAATTAAATAATTTTTATCGGCCGCCGCAATACATATATGGTAAAATTGAAATGTTTATTTTGCAAATTTACTATGCTGTAAATAATTTGAAAATTTCAGCTTCTTAGCTAATCCCATAGTACCTAAACAGCTATCTATTTGTTTAAACATGAAGAATATTTAACTGCCAAACAAATTAAAATATCAAAATTTGCATAATCCCTGTTTCGTTTTTTTTTTTAAGAATTCTACTTTTAAAAAAAATTTCAACTCCGTGGAACATCCGGAAATGCCTGAACCTTGAAAATTTGTTTAAACAATTGCGAATTTTAGCGGCCGCATTGGTGAACTTTTTCAAGATTTTCGTTTTTTCTAGTCGGTTTTTCACAAAATCCTACCTAAGAAAAAAAATTCGAATCTCCAGCTCATCTGGAAGTGCCTAAACATTAGTATCCTCCTATATCATTATATAGCGACGACTCTTACAGAGGAGGAGGATATGACATACTAGTAGTTGGTGCTTGCATTCTGCAAGCATATCATCTCAACATAAAAAAACTTTCATACTTCATCGTTACAAATATTTTTTTTAAATCTAAATATTTAACCTGCTTAGTGATTCTCGTTTCTCCCTGATGTAAAAATAATAGATTTAAACAATCCCAAAACTTTGCAATTTTAAGAATTTTATACTTTCTTCATTATGGGGTACTAATGGTACACATTTCTGCCAATTTTTAAAGTTGTATTACTTTAAGAAGCGAAATAATATTTTTCCAATTGTTTTAATTTTAAACATTTTTGACGACCGCCGCAATATGTTTATGGAGAGATTCAAATGTTTATTCGTGCAAATGCAATACTCTGTACATAACCTGAAAATTTCAGCTTCCTAGCTCATCCCGTAATGTCTAAACAGTTATCTATTTGTATAATCCCTATTTCGTTTTTTTTCCTAATCCTACCTCTAAAAAAATTTCAGCTCCGTAGCACATTCGGAAGTGCATAAACCTCGAAAATTTGTTTATACAATTGCGAATTATTAGTGGTCGAATTTATTTGCTTTGTCAAAATTTCAATTTTTTATATGTATAATTTTATGCAAAATGCTTACAAAAACTCGAACCTACAGCATGTAGTTTTCATGAAAAAAATTATCAAATTTTAATGTTCAAACGGCGTTAAAACGACCCCTAAAAATTAACTATTTTTGATTTTTATAGTTGGTTATGAATAAAGTTTTATAATCTTGCAAAATTTAAGCTTCCTTATTAGATTGGTCTACACAATGGGTTAACTTTTTCCTATGCTAACTTATGGATGATATTCCTGGATCTCTGGAGTCAAACCCAAGACACTAAGCAAAAGTGACAATAATTCCTAGTAGATATTGCGGCCATCTAGCAACACTGAAAATATCATTTTTATAGCTTGCCGGCAAGTGCCCATAATTAATTTACAGAAATGCCGCAATGCTTTTCTTATGGAAAAAAATGCAACTTTCGCAATTTCTGTAGTCGAACTCATGTCACTTAGGTAAGAAGTCTCATTTTATCTGAAGGTTTCTCCATCATATCTACAAAACCTAAAACTTGAAGCTCTCTAGCTCTTGTATTTTGGGCTGGACATTAGTATCCTCCTTTATGTTATATATATCATTATACTAGTAGTTGGGGCTTGCATGCAGCAAGCATTTCATCTCGCATTAAAAGAACATTCATTATTCAGACAGAAATTTCAACATTACAAATAGTCTTTTAATTCTAAAGATTTCATTTCTGCAGCGATTTATGTTTTTCCCACATGTAAGAATAATAGTGTAAAACAATCTCCAAATGTCGCAATTTTAAAAATTTTACTCTTTCTTCATTATAAGGTTCCAATGCTACACATTTTAGCCAAATTTTAACGTTGTAGCACTTCTAGAAGTAAAATAATACTTTTCTAATTGTTTAAAATTAAATAATTTTTATCGGCCGCCGCAATACATATATGGTAAAATTGAAATGTTTATTTTGCAAATTTACTATGCTGTAAATAATTTGAAAATTTCAGCTTCTTAGCTAATCCCATAGTACCTAAACAGCTATCTATTTGTTTAAACATGAAGAATATTTAACTGCCAAACAAATTAAAATATCAAAATTTGCATAATCCCTGTTTCGTTTTTTTTTTTAAGAATTCTACTTTTAAAAAAAATTTCAACTCCGTGGAACATCCGGAAATGCCTGAACCTTGAAAATTTGTTTAAACAATTGCGAATTTTAGCGGCCGCATTGGTGAACTTTTTCAAGATTTTCGTTTTTTCTAGTCGGTTTTTCACAAAATCCTACCTAAGAAAAAAAATTCGAATCTCCAGCTCATCTGGAAGTGCCTAAACATTAGTATCCTCCTATATCATTATATAGCGACGACTCTTACAGAGGAGGAGGATATGACATACTATTAGTTGGTGCTTGCATTCTGCAAGCATATCATCTCAACATAAAAAAACTTTCATACTTCATCGTTACAAATATTTTTTTTAAATCTAAATATTTAACCTGCTTAGTGATTCTCGTTTCTCCCTGATGTAAAAATAATAGATTTAAACAATCCCAAAACTTTGCAATTTTAAGAATTTTATACTTTCTTCATTATGGGGTACTAATGGTACACATTTCTGCCAATTTTTAAAGTTGTATTACTTTAAGAAGCGAAATAATATTTTTCCAATTGTTTTAATTTTAAACATTTTTGACGACCGCCGCAATATGTTTATGGAGAGATTCAAATGTTTATTCGTGCAAATGCAATACTCTGTACATAACCTGAAAATTTCAGCTTCCTAGCTCATCCCGTAATGTCTAAACAGTTATCTATTTGTATAATCCCTATTTCGTTTTTTTTCCTAATCCTACCTCTAAAAAAATTTCAGCTCCGTAGCACATTCGGAAGTGCATAAACCTCGAAAATTTGTTTATACAATTGCGAATTATTAGTGGTCGAATTTATTTGCTTTGTCAAAATTTCAATTTTTTATATGTATAATTTTATGCAAAATGCTTACAAAAACTCGAACCTACAGCATGTAGTTTTCATGAAAAAAATTATCAAATTTTAATGTTCAAACGGCGTTAAAACGACCCCTAAAAATTAACTATTTTTGATTTTTATAGTTGGTTATGAATAAAGTTTTATAATCTTGCAAAATTTAAGCTTCCTTATTAGATTGGTCTACACAATGGGTTAACTTTTTCCTATGCTAACTTATGGATGATATTCCTGGATCTCTGGAGTCAAACCCAAGACACTAAGCAAAAGTGACAATAATTCCTAGTAGATATTGCTGCCATCTAGCAACACTGAAAATATCATTTTTATAGCTTGCCGGCAAGTGCACATAATTAATTTACAGAAATGCCGCAATGCTTTTCTTATGGAAAAAAATGCAACTTTCGCAATTTCTGTAGTCGAACTCATGTCACTTAGGTAAGAAGTCTCATTTTATCTGAAGGTTTCTCCATCATATCTACAAAACCTAAAACTTGAAGCTCTCTAGCTCTTGTAGTTTGGGCTGGACATTAGTATCCTCCTTTATGTTATATATATCATTATACTAGTAGTTGGGGCTTGCATGCAGCAAGCATTTCATCTCGCATTAAAAGAACATTCATTATTCAGACAGAAATTTCAACATTACAAATAGTCTTTTAATTCTAAAGATTTCATTTCTGCAGCGATTTTCGTTTTTCCCACATGTATGAATAATAGTGTAAAACAATCTCCAAATGTCGCAATTTTAAAAATTTTACACTTTCTTCATTATAAGGTTCCAATGCTACACATTTTAGCCAAATTTTAAAGTTGTAGCACTTCTAGAAGTAAAATAATACTTTTCTAATTGTTTAAAATTAAATAATTTTTATCGGCCGCCGCAATACATATATGGTAAAATTGAAATGTTTATTTTGCAAATTTACTATGCTGTAAATAATTTGAAAATTTCAGCTTCTTAGCTAATCCCATAGTACCTAAACAGCTATCTATTTGTTTAAACATGAAGAATATTTAACTGCCAAACAAATTAAAATATCAAAATTTGCATAATCCCTGTTTCGTTTTTTTTTTTTAAGAATTCTACTTTTAAAAAAAATTTCAACTCCGTGGAACATCCGGAAATGCCTGAACCTTGAAAATTTGTTTAAACAATTGCGAATTTTAGCGGCCGCATTGGTGAACTTTTTCAAGATTTTCGTTTTTTCTAGTCGGTTTTTCACAAAATCCTACCTAAGAAAAAAAATTCGAATCTCCAGCTCATCTGGAAGTGCCTAAACATTAGTATCCTCCTATATCATTATATAGCGACGACTCTTACAGAGGAGGAGGATATGACATACTATTAGTTGGTGCTTGCATTCTGCAAGCATATCATCTCAACATAAAAAAACTTTCATACTTCATCGTTACAAATATTTTTTTTAAATCTAAATATTTAACCTGCTTAGTGATTCTCGTTTCTCCCTGATGTAAAAATAATAGATTTAAACAATCCCAAAACTTTGCAATTTTAAGAATTTTATACTTTCTTCATTATGGGGTACTAATGGTACACATTTCTGCCAATTTTTAAAGTTGTATTACTTTAAGAAGCGAAATAATATTTTTCCAATTGTTTTAATTTTAAACATTTTTGACGACCGCCGCAATATGTTTATGGAGAGATTCAAATGTTTATTCGTGCAAATGCAATACTCTGTACATAACCTGAAAATTTCAGCTTCCTAGCTCATCCCGTAATGTCTAAACAGTTATCTATTTGTATAATCCCTATTTCGTTTTTTTTCCTAATCCTACCTCTAAAAAAATTTCAGCTCCGTAGCACATTCGGAAGTGCATAAACCTCGAAAATTTGTTTATACAATTGCGAATTATTAGTGGTCGAATTTATTTGCTTTGTCAAAATTTCAATTTTTTATATGTATAATTTTATGCAAAATGCTTACAAAAACTCGAACCTACAGCATGTAGTTTTCATGAAAAAAATTATCAAATTTTAATGTTCAAACGGCGTTAAAACGACCCCTAAAAATTAACTATTTTTGATTTTTATAGTTGGTTATGAATAAAGTTTTATAATCTTGCAAAATTTAAGCTTCCTTATTAGATTGGTCTACACAATGGGTTAACTTTTTCCTATGCTAACTTATGGATGATATTCCTGGATCTCTGGAGTCAAACCCAAGACACTAAGCAAAAGTGACAATAATTCCTAGTAGATATTGCGGCCATCTAGCAACACTGAAAATATCATTTTTATAGCTTGCCGGCAAGTGCCCATAATTAATTTACAGAAATGCCGCAATGCTTTTCTTATGGAAAAAAATGCAACTTTCGCAATTTCTGTAGTCGAACTCATGTCACTTAGGTAAGAAGTCTCATTTTATCTGAAGGTTTCTCCATCATATCTACAAAACCTAAAACTTGAAGCTCTCTAGCTCTTGTATTTTGGGCTGGACATTAGTATCCTCCTTTATGTTATATATATCATTATACTAGTAGTTGGGGCTTGCATGCAGCAAGCATTTCATCTCGCATTAAAAGAACATTCATTATTCAGACAGAAATTTCAACATTACAAATAGTCTTTTAATTCTAAAGATTTCATTTCTGCAGCGATTTATGTTTTTCCCACATGTAAGAATAATAGTGTAAAACAATCTCCAAATGTCGCAATTTTAAAAATTTTACTCTTTCTTCATTATAAGGTTCCAATGCTACACATTTTAGCCAAATTTTAACGTTGTAGCACTTCTAGAAGTAAAATAATACTTTTCTAATTGTTTAAAATTAAATAATTTTTATCGGCCGCCGCAATACATATATGGTAAAATTGAAATGTTTATTTTGCAAATTTACTATGCTGTAAATAATTTGAAAATTTCAGCTTCTTAGCTAATCCCATAGTACCTAAACAGCTATCTATTTGTTTAAACATGAAGAATATTTAACTGCCAAACAAATTAAAATATCAAAATTTGCATAATCCCTGTTTCGTTTTTTTTTTTTAAGAATTCTACTTTTAAAAAAAATTTCAACTCCGTGGAACATCCGGAAATGCCTGAACCTTGAAAATTTGTTTAAACAATTGCGAATTTTAGCGGCCGCATTGGTGAACTTTTTCAAGATTTTCGTTTTTTCTAGTCGGTTTTTCACAAAATCCTACCTAAGAAAAAAAATTCGAATCTCCAGCTCATCTGGAAGTGCCTAAACATTAGTATCCTCCTATATCATTATATAGCGACGACTCTTACAGAGGAGGAGGATATGACATACTATTAGTTGGTGCTTGCATTCTGCAAGCATATCATCTCAACATAAAAAAACTTTCATACTTCATCGTTACAAATATTTTTTTTAAATCTAAATATTTAACCTGCTTAGTGATTCTCGTTTCTCCCTGATGTAAAAATAATAGATTTAAACAATCCCAAAACTTTGCAATTTTAAGAATTTTATACTTTCTTCATTATGGGGTACTAATGGTACACATTTCTGCCAATTTTTAAAGTTGTATTACTTTAAGAAGCGAAATAATATTTTTCCAATTGTTTTAATTTTAAACATTTTTGACGACCGCCGCAATATGTTTATGGAGAGATTCAAATGTTTATTCGTGCAAATGCAATACTCTGTACATAACCTGAAAATTTCAGCTTCCTAGCTCATCCCGTAATGTCTAAACAGTTATCTATTTGTATAATCCCTATTTCGTTTTTTTTCCTAATCCTACATCTAAAAAAATTTCAGCTCCGTAGCACATTCGGAAGTGCATAAACCTCGAAAATTTGTTTATACAATTGCGAATTATTAGTGGTCGAATTTATTTGCTTTGTCAAAATTTCAATTTTTTATATGTATAATTTTATGCAAAATGCTTACAAAAACTCGAACCTACAGCATGTAGTTTTCATGAAAAAAATTATCAAATTTTAATGTTCAAACGGCGTTAAAACGACCCCTAAAAATTAACTATTTTTGATTTTTATAGTTGGTTATGAATAAAGTTTTATAATCTTGCAAAATTTAAGCTTCCTTATTAGATTGGTCTACACAATGGGTTAACTTTTTCCTATGCTAACTTATGGATGATATTCCTGGATCTCTGGAGTCAAACCCAAGACACTAAGCAAAAGTGACAATAATTCCTAGTAGATATTGCGGCCATCTAGCAACACTGAAAATATCATTTTTATAGCTTGCCGGCAAGTGCCCATAATTAATTTACAGAAATGCCGCAATGCTTTTCTTATGGAAAAAAATGCAACTTTCGCAATTTCTGTAGTCGAACTCATGTCACTTAGGTAAGAAGTCTCATTTTATCTGAAGGTTTCTCCATCATATCTACAAAACCTAAAACTTGAAGCTCTCTAGCTCTTGTATTTTGGGCTGGACATTAGTATCCTCCTTTATGTTATATATATCATTATACTAGTAGTTGGGGCTTGCATGCAGCAAGCATTTCATCTCGCATTAAAAGAACATTCATTATTCAGACAGAAATTTCAACATTACAAATAGTCTTTTAATTCTAAAGATTTCATTTCTGCAGCGATTTATGTTTTTCCCACATGTAAGAATAATAGTGTAAAACAATCTCCAAATGTCGCAATTTTAAAAATTTTACTCTTTCTTCATTATAAGGTTCCAATGCTACACATTTTAGCCAAATTTTAACGTTGTAGCACTTCTAGAAGTAAAATAATACTTTTCTAATTGTTTAAAATTAAATAATTTTTATCGGCCGCCGCAATACATATATGGTAAAATTGAAATGTTTATTTTGCAAATTTACTATGCTGTAAATAATTTGAAAATTTCAGCTTCTTAGCTAATCCCATAGTACCTAAACAGCTATCTATTTGTTTAAACATGAAGAATATTTAACTGCCAAACAAATTAAAATATCAAAATTTGCATAATCCCTGTTTCGTTTTTTTTTTTAAGAATTCTACTTTTAAAAAAAATTTCAACTCCGTGGAACATCCGGAAATGCCTGAACCTTGAAAATTTGTTTAAACAATTGCGAATTTTAGCGGCCGCATTGGTGAACTTTTTCAAGATTTTCGTTTTTTCTAGTCGGTTTTTCACAAAATCCTACCTAAGAAAAAAAATTCGAATCTCCAGCTCATCTGGAAGTGCCTAAACATTAGTATCCTCCTATATCATTATATAGCGACGACTCTTACAGAGGAGGAGGATATGACATACTATTAGTTGGTGCTTGCATTCTGCAAGCATATCATCTCAACATAAAAAAACTTTCATACTTCATCGTTACAAATATTTTTTTTAAATCTAAATATTTAACCTGCTTAGTGATTCTCGTTTCTCCCTGATGTAAAAATAATAGATTTAAACAATCCCAAAACTTTGCAATTTTAAGAATTTTATACTTTCTTCATTATGGGGTACTAATGGTACACATTTCTGCCAATTTTTAAAGTTGTATTACTTTAAGAAGCGAAATAATATTTTTCCAATTGTTTTAATTTTAAACATTTTTGACGACCGCCGCAATATGTTTATGGAGAGATTCAAATGTTTATTCGTGCAAATGCAATACTCTGTACATAACCTGAAAATTTCAGCTTCCTAGCTCATCCCGTAATGTCTAAACAGTTAACTATTTGTATAATCCCTATTTCGTTTTTTTTCCTAATCCTACCTCTAAAAAAATTTCAGCTCCGTAGCACATTCGGAAGTGCATAAACCTCGAAAATTTGTTTATACAATTGCGAATTATTAGTGGTCGAATTTATTTGCTTTGTCAAAATTTCAATTTTTTATATGTATAATTTTATGCAAAATGCTTACAAAAACTCGAACCTACAGCATGTAGTTTTCATGAAAAAAATTATCAAATTTTAATGTTCAAACGGCGTTAAAACGACCCCTAAAAATTAACTATTTTTGATTTTTATAGTTGGTTATGAATAAAGTTTTATAATCTTGCAAAATTTAAGCTTCCTTATTAGATTGGTCTACACAATGGGTTAACTTTTTCCTATGCTAACTTATGGATGATATTCCTGGATCTCTGGAGTCAAACCCAAGACACTAAGCAAAAGTGACAATAATTCCTAGTAGATATTGCTGCCATCTAGCAACACTGAAAATATCATTTTTATAGCTTGCCGGCAAGTGCACATAATTAATTTACAGAAATGCCGCAATGCTTTTCTTATGGAAAAAAATGCAACTTTCGCAATTTCTGTAGTCGAACTCATGTCACTTAGGTAAGAAGTCTCATTTTATCTGAAGGTTTCTCCATCATATCTACAAAACCTAAAACTTGAAGCTCTCTAGCTCTTGTAGTTTGGGCTGGACATTAGTATCCTCCTTTATGTTATATATATCATTATACTAGTAGTTGGGGCTTGCATGCAGCAAGCATTTCATCTCGCATTAAAAGAACATTCATTATTCAGACAGAAATTTCAACATTACAAATAGTCTTTTAATTCTAAAGATTTCATTTCTGCAGCGATTTTCGTTTTTCCCACATGTATGAATAATAGTGTAAAACAATCTCCAAATGTCGCAATTTTAAAAATTTTACACTTTCTTCATTATAAGGTTCCAATGCTACACATTTTAGCCAAATTTTAAAGTTGTAGCACTTCTAGAAGTAAAATAATACTTTTCTAATTGTTTAAAATTAAATAATTTTTATCGGCCGCCGCAATACATATATGGTAAAATTGAAATGTTTATTTTGCAAATTTACTATGCTGTAAATAATTTGAAAATTTCAGCTTCTTAGCTAATCCCATAGTACCTAAACAGCTATCTATTTGTTTAAACATGAAGAATATTTAACTGCCAAACAAATTAAAATATCAAAATTTGCATAATCCCTGTTTCGTTTTTTTTTAAGAATTCTACTTTTAAAAAAAATTTCAACTCCGTGGAACATCCGGAAATGCCTGAACCTTGAAAATTTGTTTAAACAATTGCGAATTTTAGCGGCCGCATTGGTGAACTTTTTCAAGATTTTCGTTTTTTCTAGTCGGTTTTTCACAAAATCCTACCTAAGAAAAAAAATTCGAATCTCCAGCTCATCTGGAAGTGCCTAAACATTAGTATCCTCCTATATCATTATATAGCGACGACTCTTACAGAGGAGGAGGATATGACATACTAGTAGTTGGTGCTTGCATTCTGCAAGCATATCATCTCAACATAAAAAAACTTTCATACTTCATCGTTACAAATATTTTTTTTAAATCTAAATATTTAACCTGCTTAGTGATTCTCGTTTCTCCCTGATGTAAAAATAATAGATTTAAACAATCCCAAAACTTTGCAATTTTAAGAATTTTATACTTTCTTCATTATGGGGTACTAATGGTACACATTTCTGCCAATTTTTAAAGTTGTATTACTTTAAGAAGCGAAATAATATTTTTCCAATTGTTTTAATTTTAAACATTTTTGACGACCGCCGCAATATGTTTATGGAGAGATTCAAATGTTTATTCGTGCAAATGCAATACTCTGTACATAACCTGAAAATTTCAGCTTCCTAGCTCATCCCGTAATGTCTAAACAGTTATCTATTTGTATAATCCCTATTTCGTTTTTTTTCCTAATCCTACATCTAAAAAAATTTCAGCTCCGTAGCACATTCGGAAGTGCATAAACCTCGAAAATTTGTTTATACAATTGCGAATTATTAGTGGTCGAATTTATTTGCTTTGTCAAAATTTCAATTTTTTATATGTATAATTTTATGCAAAATGCTTACAAAAACTCGAACCTACAGCATGTAGTTTTCATGAAAAAAATTATCAAATTTTAATGTTCAAACGGCGTTAAAACGACCCCTAAAAATTAACTATTTTTGATTTTTATAGTTGGTTATGAATAAAGTTTTATAATCTTGCAAAATTTAAGCTTCCTTATTAGATTGGTCTACACAATGGGTTAACTTTTTCCTATGCTAACTTATGGATGATATTCCTGGATCTCTGGAGTCAAACCCAAGACACTAAGCAAAAGTGACAATAATTCCTAGTAGATATTGCGGCCATCTAGCAACACTGAAAATATCATTTTTATAGCTTGCCGGCAAGTGCCCATAATTAATTTACAGAAATGCCGCAATGCTTTTCTTATGGAAAAAAATGCAACTTTCGCAATTTCTGTAGTCGAACTCATGTCACTTAGGTAAGAAGTCTCATTTTATCTGAAGGTTTCTCCATCATATCTACAAAACCTAAAACTTGAAGCTCTCTAGCTCTTGTATTTTGGGCTGGACATTAGTATCCTCCTTTATGTTATATATATCATTATACTAGTAGTTGGGGCTTGCATGCAGCAAGCATTTCATCTCGCATTAAAAGAACATTCATTATTCAGACAGAAATTTCAACATTACAAATAGTCTTTTAATTCTAAAGATTTCATTTCTGCAGCGATTTATGTTTTTCCCACATGTAAGAATAATAGTGTAAAACAATCTCCAAATGTCGCAATTTTAAAAATTTTACTCTTTCTTCATTATAAGGTTCCAATGCTACACATTTTAGCCAAATTTTAACGTTGTAGCACTTCTAGAAGTAAAATAATACTTTTCTAATTGTTTAAAATTAAATAATTTTTATCGGCCGCCGCAATACATATATGGTAAAATTGAAATGTTTATTTTGCAAATTTACTATGCTGTAAATAATTTGAAAATTTCAGCTTCTTAGCTAATCCCATAGTACCTAAACAGCTATCTATTTGTTTAAACATGAAGAATATTTAACTGCCAAACAAATTAAAATATCAAAATTTGCATAATCCCTGTTTCGTTTTTTTTTTTTAAGAATTCTACTTTTAAAAAAAATTTCAACTCCGTGGAACATCCGGAAATGCCTGAACCTTGAAAATTTGTTTAAACAATTGCGAATTTTAGCGGCCGCATTGGTGAACTTTTTCAAGATTTTCGTTTTTTCTAGTCGGTTTTTCACAAAATCCTACCTAAGAAGAAAAATTCGAATCTCCAGCTCATCTGGAAGTGCCTAAACATTAGTATCCTCCTATATCATTATATAGCGACGACTCTTACAGAGGAGGAGGATATGACATACTATTAGTTGGTGCTTGCATTCTGCAAGCATATCATCTCAACATAAAAAAACTTTCATACTTCATCGTTACAAATATTTTTTTTAAATCTAAATATTTAACCTGCTTAGTGATTCTCGTTTCTCCCTGATGTAAAAATAATAGATTTAAACAATCCCAAAACTTTGCAATTTTAAGAATTTTATACTTTCTTCATTATGGGGTACTAATGGTACACATTTCTGCCAATTTTTAAAGTTGTATTACTTTAAGAAGCGAAATAATATTTTTCCAATTGTTTTAATTTTAAACATTTTTGACGACCGCCGCAATATGTTTATGGAGAGATTCAAATGTTTATTCGTGCAAATGCAATACTCTGTACATAACCTGAAAATTTCAGCTTCCTAGCTCATCCCGTAATGTCTAAACAGTTATCTATTTGTATAATCCCTATTTCGTTTTTTTTCCTAATCCTACCTCTAAAAAAATTTCAGCTCCGTAGCACATTCGGAAGTGCATAAACCTCGAAAATTTGTTTATACAATTGCGAATTATTAGTGGTCGAATTTATTTGCTTTGTCAAAATTTCAATTTTTTATATGTATAATTTTATGCAAAATGCTTACAAAAACTCGAACCTACAGCATGTAGTTTTCATGAAAAAAATTATCAAATTTTAATGTTCAAACGGCGTTAAAACGACCCCTAAAAATTAACTATTTTTGATTTTTATAGTTGGTTATGAATAAAGTTTTATAATCTTGCAAAATTTAAGCTTCCTTATTAGATTGGTCTACACAATGGGTTAACTTTTTCCTATGCTAACTTATGGATGATATTCCTGGATCTCTGGAGTCAAACCCAAGACACTAAGCAAAAGTGACAATAATTCCTAGTAGATATTGCTGCCATCTAGCAACACTGAAAATATCATTTTTATAGCTTGCCGGCAAGTGCACATAATTAATTTACAGAAATGCCGCAATGCTTTTCTTATGGAAAAAAATGCAACTTTCGCAATTTCTGTAGTCGAACTCATGTCACTTAGGTAAGAAGTCTCATTTTATCTGAAGGTTTCTCCATCATATCTACAAAACCTAAAACTTGAAGCTCTCTAGCTCTTGTAGTTTGGGCTGGACATTAGTATCCTCCTTTATGTTATATATATCATTATACTAGTAGTTGGGGCTTGCATGCAGCAAGCATTTCATCTCGCATTAAAAGAACATTCATTATTCAGACAGAAATTTCAACATTACAAATAGTCTTTTAATTCTAAAGATTTCATTTCTGCAGCGATTTTCGTTTTTCCCACATGTATGAATAATAGTGTAAAACAATCTCCAAATGTCGCAATTTTAAAAATTTTACACTTTCTTCATTATAAGGTTCCAATGCTACACATTTTAGCCAAATTTTAAAGTTGTAGCACTTCTAGAAGTAAAATAATACTTTTCTAATTGTTTAAAATTAAATAATTTTTATCGGCCGCCGCAATACATATATGGTAAAATTGAAATGTTTATTTTGCAAATTTACTATGCTGTAAATAATTTGAAAATTTCAGCTTCTTAGCTAATCCCATAGTACCTAAACAGCTATCTATTTGTTTAAACATGAAGAATATTTAACTGCCAAACAAATTAAAATATCAAAATTTGCATAATCCCTGTTTCGTTTTTTTTTAAGAATTCTACTTTTAAAAAAAATTTCAACTCCGTGGAACATCCGGAAATGCCTGAACCTTGAAAATTTGTTTAAACAATTGCGAATTTTAGCGGCCGCATTGGTGAACTTTTTCAAGATTTTCGTTTTTTCTAGTCGGTTTTTCACAAAATCCTACCTAAGAAAAAAAATTCGAATCTCCAGCTCATCTGGAAGTGCCTAAACATTAGTATCCTCCTATATCATTATATAGCGACGACTCTTACAGAGGAGGAGGATATGACATACTAGTAGTTGGTGCTTGCATTCTGCAAGCATATCATCTCAACATAAAAAAACTTTCATACTTCATCGTTACAAATATTTTTTTTAAATCTAAATATTTAACCTGCTTAGTGATTCTCGTTTCTCCCTGATGTAAAAATAATAGATTTAAACAATCCCAAAACTTTGCAATTTTAAGAATTTTATACTTTCTTCATTATGGGGTACTAATGGTACACATTTCTGCCAATTTTTAAAGTTGTATTACTTTAAGAAGCGAAATAATATTTTTCCAATTGTTTTAATTTTAAACATTTTTGACGACCGCCGCAATATGTTTATGGAGAGATTCAAATGTTTATTCGTGCAAATGCAATACTCTGTACATAACCTGAAAATTTCAGCTTCCTAGCTCATCCCGTAATGTCTAAACAGTTATCTATTTGTATAATCCCTATTTCGTTTTTTTTCCTAATCCTACATCTAAAAAAATTTCAGCTCCGTAGCACATTCGGAAGTGCATAAACCTCGAAAATTTGTTTATACAATTGCGAATTATTAGTGGTCGAATTTATTTGCTTTGTCAAAATTTCAATTTTTTATATGTATAATTTTATGCAAAATGCTTACAAAAACTCGAACCTACAGCATGTAGTTTTCATGAAAAAAATTATCAAATTTTAATGTTCAAACGGCGTTAAAACGACCCCTAAAAATTAACTATTTTTGATTTTTATAGTTGGTTATGAATAAAGTTTTATAATCTTGCAAAATTTAAGCTTCCTTATTAGATTGGTCTACACAATGGGTTAACTTTTTCCTATGCTAACTTATGGATGATATTCCTGGATCTCTGGAGTCAAACCCAAGACACTAAGCAAAAGTGACAATAATTCCTAGTAGATATTGCGGCCATCTAGCAACACTGAAAATATCATTTTTATAGCTTGCCGGCAAGTGCCCATAATTAATTTACAGAAATGCCGCAATGCTTTTCTTATGGAAAAAAATGCAACTTTCGCAATTTCTGTAGTCGAACTCATGTCACTTAGGTAAGAAGTCTCATTTTATCTGAAGGTTTCTCCATCATATCTACAAAACCTAAAACTTGAAGCTCTCTAGCTCTTGTATTTTGGGCTGGACATTAGTATCCTCCTTTATGTTATATATATCATTATACTAGTAGTTGGGGCTTGCATGCAGCAAGCATTTCATCTCGCATTAAAAGAACATTCATTATTCAGACAGAAATTTCAACATTACAAATAGTCTTTTAATTCTAAAGATTTCATTTCTGCAGCGATTTATGTTTTTCCCACATGTAAGAATAATAGTGTAAAACAATCTCCAAATGTCGCAATTTTAAAAATTTTACTCTTTCTTCATTATAAGGTTCCAATGCTACACATTTTAGCCAAATTTTAACGTTGTAGCACTTCTAGAAGTAAAATAATACTTTTCTAATTGTTTAAAATTAAATAATTTTTATCGGCCGCCGCAATACATATATGGTAAAATTGAAATGTTTATTTTGCAAATTTACTATGCTGTAAATAATTTGAAAATTTCAGCTTCTTAGCTAATCCCATAGTACCTAAACAGCTATCTATTTGTTTAAACATGAAGAATATTTAACTGCCAAACAAATTAAAATATCAAAATTTGCATAATCCCTGTTTCGTTTTTTTTTTTTAAGAATTCTACTTTTAAAAAAAATTTCAACTCCGTGGAACATCCGGAAATGCCTGAACCTTGAAAATTTGTTTAAACAATTGCGAATTTTAGCGGCCGCATTGGTGAACTTTTTCAAGATTTTCGTTTTTTCTAGTCGGTTTTTCACAAAATCCTACCTAAGAAAAAAAATTCGAATCTCCAGCTCATCTGGAAGTGCCTAAACATTAGTATCCTCCTATATCATTATATAGCGACGACTCTTACAGAGGAGGAGGATATGACATACTATTAGTTGGTGCTTGCATTCTGCAAGCATATCATCTCAACATAAAAAAACTTTCATACTTCATCGTTACAAATATTTTTTTTAAATCTAAATATTTAACCTGCTTAGTGATTCTCGTTTCTCCCTGATGTAAAAATAATAGATTTAAACAATCCCAAAACTTTGCAATTTTAAGAATTTTATACTTTCTTCATTATGGGGTACTAATGGTACACATTTCTGCCAATTTTTAAAGTTGTATTACTTTAAGAAGCGAAATAATATTTTTCCAATTGTTTTAATTTTAAACATTTTTGACGACCGCCGCAATATGTTTATGGAGAGATTCAAATGTTTATTCGTGCAAATGCAATACTCTGTACATAACCTGAAAATTTCAGCTTCCTAGCTCATCCCGTAATGTCTAAACAGTTATCTATTTGTATAATCCCTATTTCGTTTTTTTTCCTAATCCTACCTCTAAAAAAATTTCAGCTCCGTAGCACATTCGGAAGTGCATAAACCTCGAAAATTTGTTTATACAATTGCGAATTATTAGTGGTCGAATTTATTTGCTTTGTCAAAATTTCAATTTTTTATATGTATAATTTTATGCAAAATGCTTACAAAAACTCGAACCTACAGCATGTAGTTTTCATGAAAAAAATTATCAAATTTTAATGTTCAAACGGCGTTAAAACGACCCCTAAAAATTAACTATTTTTGATTTTTATAGTTGGTTATGAATAAAGTTTTATAATCTTGCAAAATTTAAGCTTCCTTATTAGATTGGTCTACACAATGGGTTAACTTTTTCCTATGCTAACTTATGGATGATATTCCTGGATCTCTGGAGTCAAACCCAAGACACTAAGCAAAAGTGACAATAATTCCTAGTAGATATTGCGGCCATCTAGCAACACTGAAAATATCATTTTTATAGCTTGCCGGCAAGTGCCCATAATTAATTTACAGAAATGCCGCAATGCTTTTCTTATGGAAAAAAATGCAACTTTCGCAATTTCTGTAGTCGAACTCATGTCACTTAGGTAAGAAGTCTCATTTTATCTGAAGGTTTCTCCATCATATCTACAAAACCTAAAACTTGAAGCTCTCTAGCTCTTGTATTTTGGGCTGGACATTAGTATCCTCCTTTATGTTATATATATCATTATACTAGTAGTTGGGGCTTGCATGCAGCAAGCATTTCATCTCGCATTAAAAGAACATTCATTATTCAGACAGAAATTTCAACATTACAAATAGTCTTTTAATTCTAAAGATTTCATTTCTGCAGCGATTTATGTTTTTCCCACATGTAAGAATAATAGTGTAAAACAATCTCCAAATGTCGCAATTTTAAAAATTTTACTCTTTCTTCATTATAAGGTTCCAATGCTACACATTTTAGCCAAATTTTAACGTTGTAGCACTTCTAGAAGTAAAATAATACTTTTCTAATTGTTTAAAATTAAATAATTTTTATCGGCCGCCGCAATACATATATGGTAAAATTGAAATGTTTATTTTGCAAATTTACTATGCTGTAAATAATTTGAAAATTTCAGCTTCTTAGCTAATCCCATAGTACCTAAACAGCTATCTATTTGTTTAAACATGAAGAATATTTAACTGCCAAACAAATTAAAATATCAAAATTTGCATAATCCCTGTTTCGTTTTTTTTTTTAAGAATTCTACTTTTAAAAAAAATTTCAACTCCGTGGAACATCCGGAAATGCCTGAACCTTGAAAATTTGTTTAAACAATTGCGAATTTTAGCGGCCGCATTGGTGAACTTTTTCAAGATTTTCGTTTTTTCTAGTCGGTTTTTCACAAAATCCTACCTAAGAAAAAAAATTCGAATCTCCAGCTCATCTGGAAGTGCCTAAACATTAGTATCCTCCTATATCATTATATAGCGACGACTCTTACAGAGGAGGAGGATATGACATACTATTAGTTGGTGCTTGCATTCTGCAAGCATATCATCTCAACATAAAAAAACTTTCATACTTCATCGTTACAAATATTTTTTTTAAATCTAAATATTTAACCTGCTTAGTGATTCTCGTTTCTCCCTGATGTAAAAATAATAGATTTAAACAATCCCAAAACTTTGCAATTTTAAGAATTTTATACTTTCTTCATTATGGGGTACTAATGGTACACATTTCTGCCAATTTTTAAAGTTGTATTACTTTAAGAAGCGAAATAATATTTTTCCAATTGTTTTAATTTTAAACATTTTTGACGACCGCCGCAATATGTTTATGGAGAGATTCAAATGTTTATTCGTGCAAATGCAATACTCTGTACATAACCTGAAAATTTCAGCTTCCTAGCTCATCCCGTAATGTCTAAACAGTTATCTATTTGTATAATCCCTATTTCGTTTTTTTTCCTAATCCTACCTCTAAAAAAATTTCAGCTCCGTAGCACATTCGGAAGTGCATAAACCTCGAAAATTTGTTTATACAATTGCGAATTATTAGTGGTCGAATTTATTTGCTTTGTCAAAATTTCAATTTTTTATATGTATAATTTTATGCAAAATGCTTACAAAAACTCGAACCTACAGCATGTAGTTTTCATGAAAAAAATTATCAAATTTTAATGTTCAAACGGCGTTAAAACGACCCCTAAAAATTAACTATTTTTGATTTTTATAGTTGGTTATGAATAAAGTTTTATAATCTTGCAAAATTTAAGCTTCCTTATTAGATTGGTCTACACAATGGGTTAACTTTTTCCTATGCTAACTTATGGATGATATTCCTGGATCTCTGGAGTCAAACCCAAGACACTAAGCAAAAGTGACAATAATTCCTAGTAGATATTGCTGCCATCTAGCAACACTGAAAATATCATTTTTATAGCTTGCCGGCAAGTGCACATAATTAATTTACAGAAATGCCGCAATGCTTTTCTTATGGAAAAAAATGCAACTTTCGCAATTTCTGTAGTCGAACTCATGTCACTTAGGTAAGAAGTCTCATTTTATCTGAAGGTTTCTCCATCATATCTACAAAACCTAAAACTTGAAGCTCTCTAGCTCTTGTAGTTTGGGCTGGACATTAGTATCCTCCTTTATGTTATATATATCATTATACTAGTAGTTGGGGCTTGCATGCAGCAAGCATTTCATCTCGCATTAAAAGAACATTCATTATTCAGACAGAAATTTCAACATTACAAATAGTCTTTTAATTCTAAAGATTTCATTTCTGCAGCGATTTTCGTTTTTCCCACATGTATGAATAATAGTGTAAAACAATCTCCAAATGTCGCAATTTTAAAAATTTTACACTTTCTTCATTATAAGGTTCCAATGCTACACATTTTAGCCAAATTTTAAAGTTGTAGCACTTCTAGAAGTAAAATAATACTTTTCTAATTGTTTAAAATTAAATAATTTTTATCGGCCGCCGCAATACATATATGGTAAAATTGAAATGTTTATTTTGCAAATTTACTATGCTGTAAATAATTTGAAAATTTCAGCTTCTTAGCTAATCCCATAGTACCTAAACAGCTATCTATTTGTTTAAACATGAAGAATATTTAACTGCCAAACAAATTAAAATATCAAAATTTGCATAATCCCTGTTTCGTTTTTTTTTAAGAATTCTACTTTTAAAAAAAATTTCAACTCCGTGGAACATCCGGAAATGCCTGAACCTTGAAAATTTGTTTAAACAATTGCGAATTTTAGCGGCCGCATTGGTGAACTTTTTCAAGATTTTCGTTTTTTCTAGTCGGTTTTTCACAAAATCCTACCTAAGAAAAAAAATTCGAATCTCCAGCTCATCTGGAAGTGCCTAAACATTAGTATCCTCCTATATCATTATATAGCGACGACTCTTACAGAGGAGGAGGATATGACATACTAGTAGTTGGTGCTTGCATTCTGCAAGCATATCATCTCAACATAAAAAAACTTTCATACTTCATCGTTACAAATATTTTTTTTAAATCTAAATATTTAACCTGCTTAGTGATTCTCGTTTCTCCCTGATGTAAAAATAATAGATTTAAACAATCCCAAAACTTTGCAATTTTAAGAATTTTATACTTTCTTCATTATGGGGTACTAATGGTACACATTTCTGCCAATTTTTAAAGTTGTATTACTTTAAGAAGCGAAATAATATTTTTCCAATTGTTTTAATTTTAAACATTTTTGACGACCGCCGCAATATGTTTATGGAGAGATTCAAATGTTTATTCGTGCAAATGCAATACTCTGTACATAACCTGAAAATTTCAGCTTCCTAGCTCATCCCGTAATGTCTAAACAGTTATCTATTTGTATAATCCCTATTTCGTTTTTTTTCCTAATCCTACATCTAAAAAAATTTCAGCTCCGTAGCACATTCGGAAGTGCATAAACCTCGAAAATTTGTTTATACAATTGCGAATTATTAGTGGTCGAATTTATTTGCTTTGTCAAAATTTCAATTTTTTATATGTATAATTTTATGCAAAATGCTTACAAAAACTCGAACCTACAGCATGTAGTTTTCATGAAAAAAATTATCAAATTTTAATGTTCAAACGGCGTTAAAACGACCCCTAAAAATTAACTATTTTTGATTTTTATAGTTGGTTATGAATAAAGTTTTATAATCTTGCAAAATTTAAGCTTCCTTATTAGATTGGTCTACACAATGGGTTAACTTTTTCCTATGCTAACTTATGGATGATATTCCTGGATCTCTGGAGTCAAACCCAAGACACTAAGCAAAAGTGACAATAATTCCTAGTAGATATTGCGGCCATCTAGCAACACTGAAAATATCATTTTTATAGCTTGCCGGCAAGTGCCCATAATTAATTTACAGAAATGCCGCAATGCTTTTCTTATGGAAAAAAATGCAACTTTCGCAATTTCTGTAGTCGAACTCATGTCACTTAGGTAAGAAGTCTCATTTTATCTGAAGGTTTCTCCATCATATCTACAAAACCTAAAACTTGAAGCTCTCTAGCTCTTGTATTTTGGGCTGGACATTAGTATCCTCCTTTATGTTATATATATCATTATACTAGTAGTTGGGGCTTGCATGCAGCAAGCATTTCATCTCGCATTAAAAGAACATTCATTATTCAGACAGAAATTTCAACATTACAAATAGTCTTTTAATTCTAAAGATTTCATTTCTGCAGCGATTTATGTTTTTCCCACATGTAAGAATAATAGTGTAAAACAATCTCCAAATGTCGCAATTTTAAAAATTTTACTCTTTCTTCATTATAAGGTTCCAATGCTACACATTTTAGCCAAATTTTAACGTTGTAGCACTTCTAGAAGTAAAATAATACTTTTCTAATTGTTTAAAATTAAATAATTTTTATCGGCCGCCGCAATACATATATGGTAAAATTGAAATGTTTATTTTGCAAATTTACTATGCTGTAAATAATTTGAAAATTTCAGCTTCTTAGCTAATCCCATAGTACCTAAACAGCTATCTATTTGTTTAAACATGAAGAATATTTAACTGCCAAACAAATTAAAATATCAAAATTTGCATAATCCCTGTTTCGTTTTTTTTTTTAAGAATTCTACTTTTAAAAAAAATTTCAACTCCGTGGAACATCCGGAAATGCCTGAACCTTGAAAATTTGTTTAAACAATTGCGAATTTTAGCGGCCGCATTGGTGAACTTTTTCAAGATTTTCGTTTTTTCTAGTCGGTTTTTCACAAAATCCTACCTAAGAAAAAAAATTCGAATCTCCAGCTCATCTGGAAGTGCCTAAACATTAGTATCCTCCTATATCATTATATAGCGACGACTCTTACAGAGGAGGAGGATATGACATACTATTAGTTGGTGCTTGCATTCTGCAAGCATATCATCTCAACATAAAAAAACTTTCATACTTCATCGTTACAAATATTTTTTTTAAATCTAAATATTTAACCTGCTTAGTGATTCTCGTTTCTCCCTGATGTAAAAATAATAGATTTAAACAATCCCAAAACTTTGCAATTTTAAGAATTTTATACTTTCTTCATTATGGGGTACTAATGGTACACATTTCTGCCAATTTTTAAAGTTGTATTACTTTAAGAAGCGAAATAATATTTTTCCAATTGTTTTAATTTTAAACATTTTTGACGACCGCCGCAATATGTTTATGGAGAGATTCAAATGTTTATTCGTGCAAATGCAATACTCTGTACATAACCTGAAAATTTCAGCTTCCTAGCTCATCCCGTAATGTCTAAACAGTTATCTATTTGTATAATCCCTATTTCGTTTTTTTTCCTAATCCTACCTCTAAAAAAATTTCAGCTCCGTAGCACATTCGGAAGTGCATAAACCTCGAAAATTTGTTTATACAATTGCGAATTATTAGTGGTCGAATTTATTTGCTTTGTCAAAATTTCAATTTTTTATATGTATAATTTTATGCAAAATGCTTACAAAAACTCGAACCTACAGCATGTAGTTTTCATGAAAAAAATTATCAAATTTTAATGTTCAAACGGCGTTAAAACGACCCCTAAAAATTAACTATTTTTGATTTTTATAGTTGGTTATGAATAAAGTTTTATAATCTTGCAAAATTTAAGATTCCTTATTAGATTGGTCTACACAATGGGTTAACTTTTTCCTATGCTAACTTATGGATGATATTCCTGGATCTCTGGAGTCAAACCCAAGACACTAAGCAAAAGTGACAATAATTCCTAGTACATATTGCGGCCATCTAGCAACACTGAAAATATCATTTTTATAGCTTGCCGGCAAGTGCACATAATTAATTTACAGAAATGCCGCAATGCTTTTCTTATGGAAAAAAATGCAACTTTCGCAATTTCTGTAGTCGAACTCATGTCACTTAGGTAAGAAGTCTCATTTTATCTGAAGGTTTCTCCATCATATCTACAATACCTAAAACTTGAAGCTCTCTAGCTCTTGTAGTTTGGGCTGGACATTAGTATCCTCCTTTATGTTATATATATCATTATACTAGTAGTTGGTGCTTGCATGCAGCAAGCATTTCATCTCGCATTAAAAGAACATTCATTATTCAGACAGAAATTTCAACATTACAAATAGTCTTTTAATTCTAAAGATTTCATTTCTGCAGCGATTTTCGTTTTTCCCACATGTATGAATAATAGTGTAAAACAATCTCCAAATGTCGCAATTTTAAAAATTTTACACTTTCTTCATTATAAGGTTCCAATGCTACACATTTTAGCCAAATTTTAAAGTTTTAGCACTTCTAGAAGTAAAATAATACTTTTCTAATTGTTTAAAATTAAATAATTTTTATCGGCCGCCGCAATACATATATGGTAAAATTGAAATGTTTATTTTGCAAATTTACTATGCTGTAAATAATTTGAAAATTTCAGCTTCTTAGCTAATCCCATAGTACCTAAACAGCTATCTATTTGTTTAAACATGAAGAATATTTAACTGCCAAACAAATTAAAATATCAAAATTTGCATAATCCCTGTTTCGTTTTTTTTTAAGAATTCTACTTTTAAAAAAAATTTCAACTCCGTGGAACATCCGGAAATGCCTGAACCTTGAAAATTTGTTTAAACAATTGCGAATTTTAGCGGCCGCATTGGTGAACTTTTTCAAGATTTTCGTTTTTTCTAGTCGGTTTTTCACAAAATCCTACCTAAGAAAAAAAATTCGAATCTCCAGCTCATCTGGAAGTGCCTAAACATTAGTATCCTCCTATATCATTATATAGCGACGACTCTTACAGAGGAGGAGGATATGACATACTAGTAGTTGGTGCTTGCATTCTGCAAGCATATCATCTCAACATAAAAAAACTTTCATACTTCATCGTTACAAATATTTTTTTTAAATCTAAATATTTAACCTGCTTAGTGATTCTCGTTTCTCCCTGATGTAAAAATAATAGATTTAAACAATCCCAAAACTTTGCAATTTTAAGAATTTTATACTTTCTTCATTATGGGGTACTAATGGTACACATTTCTGCCAATTTTTAAAGTTGTATTACTTTAAGAAGCGAAATAATATTTTTCCAATTGTTTTAATTTTAAACATTTTTGACGACCGCCGCAATATGTTTATGGAGAGATTCAAATGTTTATTCGTGCAAATGCAATACTCTGTACATAACCTGAAAATTTCAGCTTCCTAGCTCATCCCGTAATGTCTAAACAGTTATCTATTTGTATAATCCCTATTTCGTTTTTTTTCCTAATCCTACCTCTAAAAAAATTTCAGCTCCGTAGCACATTCGGAAGTGCATAAACCTCGAAAATTTGTTTATACAATTGCGAATTATTAGTGGTCGAATTTATTTGCTTTGTCAAAATTTCAATTTTTTATATGTATAATTTTATGCAAAATGCTTACAAAAACTCGAACCTACAGCATGTAGTTTTCATGAAAAAAATTATCAAATTTTAATGTTCAAACGGCGTTAAAACGACCCCTAAAAATTAACTATTTTTGATTTTTATAGTTGGTTATGAATAAAGTTTTATAATCTTGCAAAATTTAAGCTTCCTTATTAGATTGGTCTACACAATGGGTTAACTTTTTCCTATGCTAACTTATGGATGATATTCCTGGATCTCTGGAGTCAAACCCAAGACACTAAGCAAAAGTGACAATAATTCCTAGTAGATATTGCTGCCATCTAGCAACACTGAAAATATCATTTTTATAGCTTGCCGGCAAGTGCCCATAATTAATTTACAGAAATGCCGCAATGCTTTTCTTATGGAAAAAAATGCAACTTTCGCAATTTCTGTAGTCGAACTCATGTCACTTAGGTAAGAAGTCTCATTTTATCTGAAGGTTTCTCCATCATATCTACAAAACCTAAAACTTGAAGCTCTCTAGCTCTTGTATTTTGGGCTGGACATTAGTATCCTCCTTTATGTTATATATATCATTATACTAGTAGTTGGGGCTTGCATGCAGCAAGCATTTCATCTCGCATTAAAAGAACATTCATTATTCAGACAGAAATTTCAACATTACAAATAGTCTTTTAATTCTAAAGATTTCATTTCTGCAGCGATTTATGTTTTTCCCACATGTAAGAATAATAGTGTAAAACAATCTCCAAATGTCGCAATTTTAAAAATTTTACTCTTTCTTCATTATAAGGTTCCAATGCTACACATTTTAGCCAAATTTTAACGTTGTAGCACTTCTAGAAGTAAAATAATACTTTTCTAATTGTTTAAAATTAAATAATTTTTATCGGCCGCCGCAATACATATATGGTAAAATTGAAATGTTTATTTTGCAAATTTACTATGCTGTAAATAATTTGAAAATTTCAGCTTCTTAGCTAATCCCATAGTACCTAAACAGCTATCTATTTGTTTAAACATGAAGAATATTTAACTGCCAAACAAATTAAAATATCAAAATTTGCATAATCCCTGTTTCGTTTTTTTTTTTAAGAATTCTACTTTTAAAAAAAATTTCAACTCCGTGGAACATCCGGAAATGCCTGAACCTTGAAAATTTGTTTAAACAATTGCGAATTTTAGCGGCCGCATTGGTGAACTTTTTCAAGATTTTCGTTTTTTCTAGTCGGTTTTTCACAAAATCCTACCTAAGAAAAAAAATTCGAATCTCCAGCTCATCTGGAAGTGCCTAAACATTAGTATCCTCCTATATCATTATATAGCGACGACTCTTACAGAGGAGGAGGATATGACATACTAGTAGTTGGTGCTTGCATTCTGCAAGCATATCATCTCAACATAAAAAAACTTTCATACTTCATCGTTACAAATATTTTTTTTAAATCTAAATATTTAACCTGCTTAGTGATTCTCGTTTCTCCCTGATGTAAAAATAATAGATTTAAACAATCCCAAAACTTTGCAATTTTAAGAATTTTATACTTTCTTCATTATGGGGTACTAATGGTACACATTTCTGCCAATTTTTAAAGTTGTATTACTTTAAGAAGCGAAATAATATTTTTCCAATTGTTTTAATTTTAAACATTTTTGACGACCGCCGCAATATGTTTATGGAGAGATTCAAATGTTTATTCGTGCAAATGCAATACTCTGTACATAACCTGAAAATTTCAGCTTCCTAGCTCATCCCGTAATGTCTAAACAGTTATCTATTTGTATAATCCCTATTTCGTTTTTTTTCCTAATCCTACCTCTAAAAAAATTTCAGCTCCGTAGCACATTCGGAAGTGCATAAACCTCGAAAATTTGTTTATACAATTGCGAATTATTAGTGGTCGAATTTATTTGCTTTGTCAAAATTTCAATTTTTTATATGTATAATTTTATGCAAAATGCTTACAAAAACTCGAACCTACAGCATGTAGTTTTCATGAAAAAAATTATCAAATTTTAATGTTCAAACGGCGTTAAAACGACCCCTAAAAATTAACTATTTTTGATTTTTATAGTTGGTTATGAATAAAGTTTTATAATCTTGCAAAATTTAAGCTTCCTTATTAGATTGGTCTACACAATGGGTTAACTTTTTCCTATGCTAACTTATGGATGATATTCCTGGATCTCTGGAGTCAAACCCAAGACACTAAGCAAAAGTGACAATAATTCCTAGTAGATATTGCGGCCATCTAGCAACACTGAAAATATCATTTTTATAGCTTGCCGGCAAGTGCCCATAATTAATTTACAGAAATGCCGCAATGCTTTTCTTATGGAAAAAAATGCAACTTTCGCAATTTCTGTAGTCGAACTCATGTCACTTAGGTAAGAAGTCTCATTTTATCTGAAGGTTTCTCCATCATATCTACAAAACCTAAAACTTGAAGCTCTCTAGCTCTTGTATTTTGGGCTGGACATTAGTATCCTCCTTTATGTTATATATATCATTATACTAGTAGTTGGGGCTTGCATGCAGCAAGCATTTCATCTCGCATTAAAAGAACATTCATTATTCAGACAGAAATTTCAACATTACAAATAGTCTTTTAATTCTAAAGATTTCATTTCTGCAGCGATTTATGTTTTTCCCACATGTAAGAATAATAGTGTAAAACAATCTCCAAATGTCGCAATTTTAAAAATTTTACTCTTTCTTCATTATAAGGTTCCAATGCTACACATTTTAGCCAAATTTTAACGTTGTAGCACTTCTAGAAGTAAAATAATACTTTTCTAATTGTTTAAAATTAAATAATTTTTATCGGCCGCCGCAATACATATATGGTAAAATTGAAATGTTTATTTTGCAAATTTACTATGCTGTAAATAATTTGAAAATTTCAGCTTCTTAGCTAATCCCATAGTACCTAAACAGCTATCTATTTGTTTAAACATGAAGAATATTTAACTGCCAAACAAATTAAAATATCAAAATTTGCATAATCCCTGTTTCGTTTTTTTTTTTTAAGAATTCTACTTTTAAAAAAAATTTCAACTCCGTGGAACATCCGGAAATGCCTGAACCTTGAAAATTTGTTTAAACAATTGCGAATTTTAGCGGCCGCATTGGTGAACTTTTTCAAGATTTTCGTTTTTTCTAGTCGGTTTTTCACAAAATCCTACCTAAGAAAAAAAATTCGAATCTCCAGCTCATCTGGAAGTGCCTAAACATTAGTATCCTCCTATATCATTATATAGCGACGACTCTTACAGAGGAGGAGGATATGACATACTATTAGTTGGTGCTTGCATTCTGCAAGCATATCATCTCAACATAAAAAAACTTTCATACTTCATCGTTACAAATATTTTTTTTAAATCTAAATATTTAACCTGCTTAGTGATTCTCGTTTCTCCCTGATGTAAAAATAATAGATTTAAACAATCCCAAAACTTTGCAATTTTAAGAATTTTATACTTTCTTCATTATGGGGTACTAATGGTACACATTTCTGCCAATTTTTAAAGTTGTATTACTTTAAGAAGCGAAATAATATTTTTCCAATTGTTTTAATTTTAAACATTTTTGACGACCGCCGCAATATGTTTATGGAGAGATTCAAATGTTTATTCGTGCAAATGCAATACTCTGTACATAACCTGAAAATTTCAGCTTCCTAGCTCATCCCGTAATGTCTAAACAGTTATCTATTTGTATAATCCCTATTTCGTTTTTTTTCCTAATCCTACCTCTAAAAAAATTTCAGCTCCGTAGCACATTCGGAAGTGCATAAACCTCGAAAATTTGTTTATACAATTGCGAATTATTAGTGGTCGAATTTATTTGCTTTGTCAAAATTTCAATTTTTTATATGTATAATTTTATGCAAAATGCTTACAAAAACTCGAACCTACAGCATGTAGTTTTCATGAAAAAAATTATCAAATTTTAATGTTCAAACGGCGTTAAAACGACCCCTAAAAATTAACTATTTTTGATTTTTATAGTTGGTTATGAATAAAGTTTTATAATCTTGCAAAATTTAAGATTCCTTATTAGATTGGTCTACACAATGGGTTAACTTTTTCCTATGCTAACTTATGGATGATATTCCTGGATCTCTGGAGTCAAACCCAAGACACTAAGCAAAAGTGACAATAATTCCTAGTACATATTGCGGCCATCTAGCAACACTGAAAATATCATTTTTATAGCTTGCCGGCAAGTGCACATAATTAATTTACAGAAATGCCGCAATGCTTTTCTTATGGAAAAAAATGCAACTTTCGCAATTTCTGTAGTCGAACTCATGTCACTTAGGTAAGAAGTCTCATTTTATCTGAAGGTTTCTCCATCATATCTACAAAACCTAAAACTTGAAGCTCTCTAGCTCTTGTAGTTTGGGCTGGACATTAGTATCCTCCTTTATGTTATATATATCATTATACTAGTAGTTGGTGCTTGCATGCAGCAAGCATTTCATCTCGCATTAAAAGAACATTCATTATTCAGACAGAAATTTCAACATTACAAATAGTCTTTTAATTCTAAAGATTTCATTTCTGCAGCGATTTTCGTTTTTCCCACATGTATGAATAATAGTGTAAAACAATCTCCAAATGTCGCAATTTTAAAAATTTTACACTTTCTTCATTATAAGGTTCCAATGCTACACATTTTAGCCAAATTTTAAAGTTTTAGCACTTCTAGAAGTAAAATAATACTTTTCTAATTGTTTAAAATTAAATAATTTTTATCGGCCGCCGCAATACATATATGGTAAAATTGAAATGTTTATTTTGCAAATTTACTATGCTGTAAATAATTTGAAAATTTCAGCTTCTTAGCTAATCCCATAGTACCTAAACAGCTATCTATTTGTTTAAACATGAAGAATATTTAACTGCCAAACAAATTAAAATATCAAAATTTGCATAATCCCTGTTTCGTTTTTTTTTTAAGAATTCTACTTTTAAAAAAAATTTCAACTCCGTGGAACATCCGGAAATGCCTGAACCTTGAAAATTTGTTTAAACAATTGCGAATTTTAGCGGCCGCATTGGTGAACTTTTTCAAGATTTTCGTTTTTTCTAGTCGGTTTTTCACAAAATCCTACCTAAGAAAAAAAATTCGAATCTCCAGCTCATCTGGAAGTGCCTAAACATTAGTATCCTCCTATATCATTATATAGCGACGACTCTTACAGAGGAGGAGGATATGACATACTAGTAGTTGGTGCTTGCATTCTGCAAGCATATCATCTCAACATAAAAAAACTTTCATACTTCATCGTTACAAATATTTTTTTTAAATCTAAATATTTAACCTGCTTAGTGATTCTCGTTTCTCCCTGATGTAAAAATAATAGATTTAAACAATCCCAAAACTTTGCAATTTTAAGAATTTTATACTTTCTTCATTATGGGGTACTAATGGTACACATTTCTGCCAATTTTTAAAGTTGTATTACTTTAAGAAGCGAAATAATATTTTTCCAATTGTTTTAATTTTAAACATTTTTGACGACCGCCGCAATATGTTTATGGAGAGATTCAAATGTTTATTCGTGCAAATGCAATACTCTGTACATAACCTGAAAATTTCAGCTTCCTAGCTCATCCCGTAATGTCTAAACAGTTATCTATTTGTATAATCCCTATTTCGTTTTTTTTCCTAATCCTACCTCTAAAAAAATTTCAGCTCCGTAGCACATTCGGAAGTGCATAAACCTCGAAAATTTGTTTATACAATTGCGAATTATTAGTGGTCGAATTTATTTGCTTTGTCAAAATTTCAATTTTTTATATGTATAATTTTATGCAAAATGCTTACAAAAACTCGAACCTACAGCATGTAGTTTTCATGAAAAAAATTATCAAATTTTAATGTTCAAACGGCGTTAAAACGACCCCTAAAAATTAACTATTTTTGATTTTTATAGTTGGTTATGAATAAAGTTTTATAATCTTGCAAAATTTAAGCTTCCTTATTAGATTGGTCTACACAATGGGTTAACTTTTTCCTATGCTAACTTATGGATGATATTCCTGGATCTCTGGAGTCAAACCCAAGACACTAAGCAAAAGTGACAATAATTCCTAGTAGATATTGCGGCCATCTAGCAACACTGAAAATATCATTTTTATAGCTTGCCGGCAAGTGCCCATAATTAATTTACAGAAATGCCGCAATGCTTTTCTTATGGAAAAAAATGCAACTTTCGCAATTTCTGTAGTCGAACTCATGTCACTTAGGTAAGAAGTCTCATTTTATCTGAAGGTTTCTCCATCATATCTACAAAACCTAAAACTTGAAGCTCTCTAGCTCTTGTATTTTGGGCTGGACATTAGTATCCTCCTTTATGTTATATATATCATTATACTAGTAGTTGGGGCTTGCATGCAGCAAGCATTTCATCTCGCATTAAAAGAACATTCATTATTCAGACAGAAATTTCAACATTACAAATAGTCTTTTAATTCTAAAGATTTCATTTCTGCAGCGATTTATGTTTTTCCCACATGTAAGAATAATAGTGTAAAACAATCTCCAAATGTCGCAATTTTAAAAATTTTACTCTTTCTTCATTATAAGGTTCCAATGCTACACATTTTAGCCAAATTTTAACGTTGTAGCACTTCTAGAAGTAAAATAATACTTTTCTAATTGTTTAAAATTAAATAATTTTTATCGGCCGCCGCAATACATATATGGTAAAATTGAAATGTTTATTTTGCAAATTTACTATGCTGTAAATAATTTGAAAATTTCAGCTTCTTAGCTAATCCCATAGTACCTAAACAGCTATCTATTTGTTTAAACATGAAGAATATTTAACTGCCAAACAAATTAAAATATCAAAATTTGCATAATCCCTGTTTCGTTTTTTTTTTTTTTAAGAATTCTACTTTTAAAAAAAATTTCAACTCCGTGGAACATCCGGAAATGCCTGAACCTTGAAAATTTGTTTAAACAATTGCGAATTTTAGCGGCCGCATTGGTGAACTTTTTCAAGATTTTCGTTTTTTCTAGTCGGTTTTTCACAAAATCCTACCTAAGAAAAAAAATTCGAATCTCCAGCTCATCTGGAAGTGCCTAAACATTAGTATCCTCCTATATCATTATATAGCGACGACTCTTACAGAGGAGGAGGATATGACATACTATTAGTTGGTGCTTGCATTCTGCAAGCATATCATCTCAACATAAAAAAACTTTCATACTTCATCGTTACAAATATTTTTTTTAAATCTAAATATTTAACCTGCTTAGTGATTCTCGTTTCTCCCTGATGTAAAAATAATAGATTTAAACAATCCCAAAACTTTGCAATTTTAAGAATTTTATACTTTCTTCATTATGGGGTACTAATGGTACACATTTCTGCCAATTTTTAAAGTTGTATTACTTTAAGAAGCGAAATAATATTTTTCCAATTGTTTTAATTTTAAACATTTTTGACGACCGCCGCAATATGTTTATGGAGAGATTCAAATGTTTATTCGTGCAAATGCAATACTCTGTACATAACCTGAAAATTTCAGCTTCCTAGCTCATCCCGTAATGTCTAAACAGTTATCTATTTGTATAATCCCTATTTCGTTTTTTTTCCTAATCCTACCTCTAAAAAAATTTCAGCTCCGTAGCACATTCGGAAGTGCATAAACCTCGAAAATTTGTTTATACAATTGCGAATTATTAGTGGTCGAATTTATTTGCTTTGTCAAAATTTCAATTTTTTATATGTATAATTTTATGCAAAATGCTTACAAAAACTCGAACCTACAGCATGTAGTTTTCATGAAAAAAATTATCAAATTTTAATGTTCAAACGGCGTTAAAACGACCCCTAAAAATTAACTATTTTTGATTTTTATAGTTGGTTATGAATAAAGTTTTATAATCTTGCAAAATTTAAGCTTCCTTATTAGATTGGTCTACACAATGGGTTAACTTTTTCCTATGCTAACTTATGGATGATATTCCTGGATCTCTGGAGTCAAACCCAAGACACTAAGCAAAAGTGACAATAATTCCTAGTAGATATTGCGGCCATCTAGCAACACTGAAAATATCATTTTTATAGCTTGCCGGCAAGTGCACATAATTAATTTACAGAAATGCCGCAATGCTTTTCTTATGGAAAAAAATGCAACTTTCGCAATTTCTGTAGTCGAACTCATGTCACTTAGGTAAGAAGTCTCATTTTATCTGAAGGTTTCTCCATCATATCTACAAAACCTAAAACTTGAAGCTCTCTAGCTCTTGTAGTTTGGGCTGGACATTAGTATCCTCCTTTATGTTATATATATCATTATACTAGTAGTTGGGGCTTGCATGCAGCAAGCATTTCATCTCGCATTAAAAGAACATTCATTATTCAGACAGAAATTTCAACATTACAAATAGTCTTTTAATTCTAAAGATTTCATTTCTGCAGCGATTTTCGTTTTTCCCACATGTATGAATAATAGTGTAAAACAATCTCCAAATGTCGCAATTTTAAAAATTTTACACTTTCTTCATTATAAGGTTCCAATGCTACACATTTTAGCCAAATTTTAAAGTTGTAGCACTTCTAGAAGTAAAATAATACTTTTCTAATTGTTTAAAATTAAATAATTTTTATCGGCCGCCGCAATACATATATGGTAAAATTGAAATGTTTATTTTGCAAATTTACTATGCTGTAAATAATTTGAAAATTTCAGCTTCTTAGCTAATCCCATAGTACCTAAACAGCTATCTATTTGTTTAAACATGAAGAATATTTAACTGCCAAACAAATTAAAATATCAAAATTTGCATAATCCCTGTTTCGTTTTTTTTTAAGAATTCTACTTTTAAAAAAAATTTCAACTCCGTGGAACATCCGGAAATGCCTGAACCTTGAAAATTTGTTTAAACAATTGCGAATTTTAGCGGCCGCATTGGTGAACTTTTTCAAGATTTTCGTTTTTTCTAGTCGGTTTTTCACAAAATCCTACCTAAGAAAAAAAATTCGAATCTCCAGCTCATCTGGAAGTGCCTAAACATTAGTATCCTCCTATATCATTATATAGCGACGACTCTTACAGAGGAGGAGGATATGACATACTAGTAGTTGGTGCTTGCATTCTGCAAGCATATCATCTCAACATAAAAAAACTTTCATACTTCATCGTTACAAATATTTTTTTTAAATCTAAATATTTAACCTGCTTAGTGATTCTCGTTTCTCCCTGATGTAAAAATAATAGATTTAAACAATCCCAAAACTTTGCAATTTTAAGAATTTTATACTTTCTTCATTATGGGGTACTAATGGTACACATTTCTGCCAATTTTTAAAGTTGTATTACTTTAAGAAGCGAAATAATATTTTTCCAATTGTTTTAATTTTAAACATTTTTGACGACCGCCGCAATATGTTTATGGAGAGATTCAAATGTTTATTCGTGCAAATGCAATACTCTGTACATAACCTGAAAATTTCAGCTTCCTAGCTCATCCCGTAATGTCTAAACAGTTATCTATTTGTATAATCCCTATTTCGTTTTTTTTCCTAATCCTACATCTAAAAAAATTTCAGCTCCGTAGCACATTCGGAAGTGCATAAACCTCGAAAATTTGTTTATACAATTGCGAATTATTAGTGGTCGAATTTATTTGCTTTGTCAAAATTTCAATTTTTTATATGTATAATTTTATGCAAAATGCTTACAAAAACTCGAACCTACAGCATGTAGTTTTCATGAAAAAAATTATCAAATTTTAATGTTCAAACGGCGTTAAAACGACCCCTAAAAATTAACTATTTTTGATTTTTATAGTTGGTTATGAATAAAGTTTTATAATCTTGCAAAATTTAAGCTTCCTTATTAGATTGGTCTACACAATGGGTTAACTTTTTCCTATGCTAACTTATGGATGATATTCCTGGATCTCTGGAGTCAAACCCAAGACACTAAGCAAAAGTGACAATAATTCCTAGTAGATATTGCGGCCATCTAGCAACACTGAAAATATCATTTTTATAGCTTGCCGGCAAGTGCCCATAATTAATTTACAGAAATGCCGCAATGCTTTTCTTATGGAAAAAAATGCAACTTTCGCAATTTCTGTAGTCGAACTCATGTCACTTAGGTAAGAAGTCTCATTTTATCTGAAGGTTTCTCCATCATATCTACAAAACCTAAAACTTGAAGCTCTCTAGCTCTTGTATTTTGGGCTGGACATTAGTATCCTCCTTTATGTTATATATATCATTATACTAGTAGTTGGGGCTTGCATGCAGCAAGCATTTCATCTCGCATTAAAAGAACATTCATTATTCAGACAGAAATTTCAACATTACAAATAGTCTTTTAATTCTAAAGATTTCATTTCTGCAGCGATTTATGTTTTTCCCACATGTAAGAATAATAGTGTAAAACAATCTCCAAATGTCGCAATTTTAAAAATTTTACTCTTTCTTCATTATAAGGTTCCAATGCTACACATTTTAGCCAAATTTTAACGTTGTAGCACTTCTAGAAGTAAAATAATACTTTTCTAATTGTTTAAAATTAAATAATTTTTATCGGCCGCCGCAATACATATATGGTAAAATTGAAATGTTTATTTTGCAAATTTACTATGCTGTAAATAATTTGAAAATTTCAGCTTCTTAGCTAATCCCATAGTACCTAAACAGCTATCTATTTGTTTAAACATGAAGAATATTTAACTGCCAAACAAATTAAAATATCAAAATTTGCATAATCCCTGTTTCGTTTTTTTTTTTAAGAATTCTACTTTTAAAAAAAATTTCAACTCCGTGGAACATCCGGAAATGCCTGAACCTTGAAAATTTGTTTAAACAATTGCGAATTTTAGCGGCCGCATTGGTGAACTTTTTCAAGATTTTCGTTTTTTCTAGTCGGTTTTTCACAAAATCCTACCTAAGAAAAAAAATTCGAATCTCCAGCTCATCTGGAAGTGCCTAAACATTAGTATCCTCCTATATCATTATATAGCGACGACTCTTACAGAGGAGGAGGATATGACATACTATTAGTTGGTGCTTGCATTCTGCAAGCATATCATCTCAACATAAAAAAACTTTCATACTTCATCGTTACAAATATTTTTTTTAAATCTAAATATTTAACCTGCTTAGTGATTCTCGTTTCTCCCTGATGTAAAAATAATAGATTTAAACAATCCCAAAACTTTGCAATTTTAAGAATTTTATACTTTCTTCATTATGGGGTACTAATGGTACACATTTCTGCCAATTTTTAAAGTTGTATTACTTTAAGAAGCGAAATAATATTTTTCCAATTGTTTTAATTTTAAACATTTTTGACGACCGCCGCAATATGTTTATGGAGAGATTCAAATGTTTATTCGTGCAAATGCAATACTCTGTACATAACCTGAAAATTTCAGCTTCCTAGCTCATCCCGTAATGTCTAAACAGTTATCTATTTGTATAATCCCTATTTCGTTTTTTTTCCTAATCCTACCTCTAAAAAAATTTCAGCTCCGTAGCACATTCGGAAGTGCATAAACCTCGAAAATTTGTTTATACAATTGCGAATTATTAGTGGTCGAATTTATTTGCTTTGTCAAAATTTCAATTTTTTATATGTATAATTTTATGCAAAATGCTTACAAAAACTCGAACCTACAGCATGTAGTTTTCATGAAAAAAATTATCAAATTTTAATGTTCAAACGGCGTTAAAACGACCCCTAAAAATTAACTATTTTTGATTTTTATAGTTGGTTATGAATAAAGTTTTATAATCTTGCAAAATTTAAGATTCCTTATTAGATTGGTCTACACAATGGGTTAACTTTTTCCTATGCTAACTTATGGATGATATTCCTGGATCTCTGGAGTCAAACCCAAGACACTAAGCAAAAGTGACAATAATTCCTAGTACATATTGCGGCCATCTAGCAACACTGAAAATATCATTTTTATAGCTTGCCGGCAAGTGCACATAATTAATTTACAGAAATGCCGCAATGCTTTTCTTATGGAAAAAAATGCAACTTTCGCAATTTCTGTAGTCGAACTCATGTCACTTAGGTAAGAAGTCTCATTTTATCTGAAGGTTTCTCCATCATATCTACAATACCTAAAACTTGAAGCTCTCTAGCTCTTGTAGTTTGGGCTGGACATTAGTATCCTCCTTTATGTTATATATATCATTATACTAGTAGTTGGTGCTTGCATGCAGCAAGCATTTCATCTCGCATTAAAAGAACATTCATTATTCAGACAGAAATTTCAACATTACAAATAGTCTTTTAATTCTAAAGATTTCATTTCTGCAGCGATTTTCGTTTTTCCCACATGTATGAATAATAGTGTAAAACAATCTCCAAATGTCGCAATTTTAAAAATTTTACACTTTCTTCATTATAAGGTTCCAATGCTACACATTTTAGCCAAATTTTAAAGTTTTAGCACTTCTAGAAGTAAAATAATACTTTTCTAATTGTTTAAAATTAAATAATTTTTATCGGCCGCCGCAATACATATATGGTAAAATTGAAATGTTTATTTTGCAAATTTACTATGCTGTAAATAATTTGAAAATTTCAGCTTCTTAGCTAATCCCATAGTACCTAAACAGCTATCTATTTGTTTAAACATGAAGAATATTTAACTGCCAAACAAATTAAAATATCAAAATTTGCATAATCCCTGTTTCGTTTTTTTTTAAGAATTCTACTTTTAAAAAAAATTTCAACTCCGTGGAACATCCGGAAATGCCTGAACCTTGAAAATTTGTTTAAACAATTGCGAATTTTAGCGGCCGCATTGGTGAACTTTTTCAAGATTTTCGTTTTTTCTAGTCGGTTTTTCACAAAATCCTACCTAAGAAAAAAAATTCGAATCTCCAGCTCATCTGGAAGTGCCTAAACATTAGTATCCTCCTATATCATTATATAGCGACGACTCTTACAGAGGAGGAGGATATGACATACTAGTAGTTGGTGCTTGCATTCTGCAAGCATATCATCTCAACATAAAAAAACTTTCATACTTCATCGTTACAAATATTTTTTTTAAATCTAAATATTTAACCTGCTTAGTGATTCTCGTTTCTCCCTGATGTAAAAATAATAGATTTAAACAATCCCAAAACTTTGCAATTTTAAGAATTTTATACTTTCTTCATTATGGGGTACTAATGGTACACATTTCTGCCAATTTTTAAAGTTGTATTACTTTAAGAAGCGAAATAATATTTTTCCAATTGTTTTAATTTTAAACATTTTTGACGACCGCCGCAATATGTTTATGGAGAGATTCAAATGTTTATTCGTGCAAATGCAATACTCTGTACATAACCTGAAAATTTCAGCTTCCTAGCTCATCCCGTAATGTCTAAACAGTTATCTATTTGTATAATCCCTATTTCGTTTTTTTTCCTAATCCTACCTCTAAAAAAATTTCAGCTCCGTAGCACATTCGGAAGTGCATAAACCTCGAAAATTTGTTTATACAATTGCGAATTATTAGTGGTCGAATTTATTTGCTTTGTCAAAATTTCAATTTTTTATATGTATAATTTTATGCAAAATGCTTACAAAAACTCGAACCTACAGCATGTAGTTTTCATGAAAAAAATTATCAAATTTTAATGTTCAAACGGCGTTAAAACGACCCCTAAAAATTAACTATTTTTGATTTTTATAGTTGGTTATGAATAAAGTTTTATAATCTTGCAAAATTTAAGCTTCCTTATTAGATTGGTCTACACAATGGGTTAACTTTTTCCTATGCTAACTTATGGATGATATTCCTGGATCTCTGGAGTCAAACCCAAGACACTAAGCAAAAGTGACAATAATTCCTAGTAGATATTGCTGCCATCTAGCAACACTGAAAATATCATTTTTATAGCTTGCCGGCAAGTGCCCATAATTAATTTACAGAAATGCCGCAATGCTTTTCTTATGGAAAAAAATGCAACTTTCGCAATTTCTGTAGTCGAACTCATGTCACTTAGGTAAGAAGTCTCATTTTATCTGAAGGTTTCTCCATCATATCTACAAAACCTAAAACTTGAAGCTCTCTAGCTCTTGTATTTTGGGCTGGACATTAGTATCCTCCTTTATGTTATATATATCATTATACTAGTAGTTGGGGCTTGCATGCAGCAAGCATTTCATCTCGCATTAAAAGAACATTCATTATTCAGACAGAAATTTCAACATTACAAATAGTCTTTTAATTCTAAAGATTTCATTTCTGCAGCGATTTATGTTTTTCCCACATGTAAGAATAATAGTGTAAAACAATCTCCAAATGTCGCAATTTTAAAAATTTTACTCTTTCTTCATTATAAGGTTCCAATGCTACACATTTTAGCCAAATTTTAACGTTGTAGCACTTCTAGAAGTAAAATAATACTTTTCTAATTGTTTAAAATTAAATAATTTTTATCGGCCGCCGCAATACATATATGGTAAAATTGAAATGTTTATTTTGCAAATTTACTATGCTGTAAATAATTTGAAAATTTCAGCTTCTTAGCTAATCCCATAGTACCTAAACAGCTATCTATTTGTTTAAACATGAAGAATATTTAACTGCCAAACAAATTAAAATATCAAAATTTGCATAATCCCTGTTTCGTTTTTTTTTTTAAGAATTCTACTTTTAAAAAAAATTTCAACTCCGTGGAACATCCGGAAATGCCTGAACCTTGAAAATTTGTTTAAACAATTGCGAATTTTAGCGGCCGCATTGGTGAACTTTTTCAAGATTTTCGTTTTTTCTAGTCGGTTTTTCACAAAATCCTACCTAAGAAAAAAAATTCGAATCTCCAGCTCATCTGGAAGTGCCTAAACATTAGTATCCTCCTATATCATTATATAGCGACGACTCTTACAGAGGAGGAGGATATGACATACTAGTAGTTGGTGCTTGCATTCTGCAAGCATATCATCTCAACATAAAAAAACTTTCATACTTCATCGTTACAAATATTTTTTTTAAATCTAAATATTTAACCTGCTTAGTGATTCTCGTTTCTCCCTGATGTAAAAATAATAGATTTAAACAATCCCAAAACTTTGCAATTTTAAGAATTTTATACTTTCTTCATTATGGGGTACTAATGGTACACATTTCTGCCAATTTTTAAAGTTGTATTACTTTAAGAAGCGAAATAATATTTTTCCAATTGTTTTAATTTTAAACATTTTTGACGACCGCCGCAATATGTTTATGGAGAGATTCAAATGTTTATTCGTGCAAATGCAATACTCTGTACATAACCTGAAAATTTCAGCTTCCTAGCTCATCCCGTAATGTCTAAACAGTTATCTATTTGTATAATCCCTATTTCGTTTTTTTTCCTAATCCTACCTCTAAAAAAATTTCAGCTCCGTAGCACATTCGGAAGTGCATAAACCTCGAAAATTTGTTTATACAATTGCGAATTATTAGTGGTCGAATTTATTTGCTTTGTCAAAATTTCAATTTTTTATATGTATAATTTTATGCAAAATGCTTACAAAAACTCGAACCTACAGCATGTAGTTTTCATGAAAAAAATTATCAAATTTTAATGTTCAAACGGCGTTAAAACGACCCCTAAAAATTAACTATTTTTGATTTTTATAGTTGGTTATGAATAAAGTTTTATAATCTTGCAAAATTTAAGCTTCCTTATTAGATTGGTCTACACAATGGGTTAACTTTTTCCTATGCTAACTTATGGATGATATTCCTGGATCTCTGGAGTCAAACCCAAGACACTAAGCAAAAGTGACAATAATTCCTAGTAGATATTGCGGCCATCTAGCAACACTGAAAATATCATTTTTATAGCTTGCCGGCAAGTGCCCATAATTAATTTACAGAAATGCCGCAATGCTTTTCTTATGGAAAAAAATGCAACTTTCGCAATTTCTGTAGTCGAACTCATGTCACTTAGGTAAGAAGTCTCATTTTATCTGAAGGTTTCTCCATCATATCTACAAAACCTAAAACTTGAAGCTCTCTAGCTCTTGTATTTTGGGCTGGACATTAGTATCCTCCTTTATGTTATATATATCATTATACTAGTAGTTGGGGCTTGCATGCAGCAAGCATTTCATCTCGCATTAAAAGAACATTCATTATTCAGACAGAAATTTCAACATTACAAATAGTCTTTTAATTCTAAAGATTTCATTTCTGCAGCGATTTATGTTTTTCCCACATGTAAGAATAATAGTGTAAAACAATCTCCAAATGTCGCAATTTTAAAAATTTTACTCTTTCTTCATTATAAGGTTCCAATGCTACACATTTTAGCCAAATTTTAACGTTGTAGCACTTCTAGAAGTAAAATAATACTTTTCTAATTGTTTAAAATTAAATAATTTTTATCGGCCGCCGCAATACATATATGGTAAAATTGAAATGTTTATTTTGCAAATTTACTATGCTGTAAATAATTTGAAAATTTCAGCTTCTTAGCTAATCCCATAGTACCTAAACAGCTATCTATTTGTTTAAACATGAAGAATATTTAACTGCCAAACAAATTAAAATATCAAAATTTGCATAATCCCTGTTTCGTTTTTTTTTTTTAAGAATTCTACTTTTAAAAAAAATTTCAACTCCGTGGAACATCCGGAAATGCCTGAACCTTGAAAATTTGTTTAAACAATTGCGAATTTTAGCGGCCGCATTGGTGAACTTTTTCAAGATTTTCGTTTTTTCTAGTCGGTTTTTCACAAAATCCTACCTAAGAAAAAAAATTCGAATCTCCAGCTCATCTGGAAGTGCCTAAACATTAGTATCCTCCTATATCATTATATAGCGACGACTCTTACAGAGGAGGAGGATATGACATACTATTAGTTGGTGCTTGCATTCTGCAAGCATATCATCTCAACATAAAAAAACTTTCATACTTCATCGTTACAAATATTTTTTTTAAATCTAAATATTTAACCTGCTTAGTGATTCTCGTTTCTCCCTGATGTAAAAATAATAGATTTAAACAATCCCAAAACTTTGCAATTTTAAGAATTTTATACTTTCTTCATTATGGGGTACTAATGGTACACATTTCTGCCAATTTTTAAAGTTGTATTACTTTAAGAAGCGAAATAATATTTTTCCAATTGTTTTAATTTTAAACATTTTTGACGACCGCCGCAATATGTTTATGGAGAGATTCAAATGTTTATTCGTGCAAATGCAATACTCTGTACATAACCTGAAAATTTCAGCTTCCTAGCTCATCCCGTAATGTCTAAACAGTTATCTATTTGTATAATCCCTATTTCGTTTTTTTTCCTAATCCTACCTCTAAAAAAATTTCAGCTCCGTAGCACATTCGGAAGTGCATAAACCTCGAAAATTTGTTTATACAATTGCGAATTATTAGTGGTCGAATTTATTTGCTTTGTCAAAATTTCAATTTTTTATATGTATAATTTTATGCAAAATGCTTACAAAAACTCGAACCTACAGCATGTAGTTTTCATGAAAAAAATTATCAAATTTTAATGTTCAAACGGCGTTAAAACGACCCCTAAAAATTAACTATTTTTGATTTTTATAGTTGGTTATGAATAAAGTTTTATAATCTTGCAAAATTTAAGATTCCTTATTAGATTGGTCTACACAATGGGTTAACTTTTTCCTATGCTAACTTATGGATGATATTCCTGGATCTCTGGAGTCAAACCCAAGACACTAAGCAAAAGTGACAATAATTCCTAGTACATATTGCGGCCATCTAGCAACACTGAAAATATCATTTTTATAGCTTGCCGGCAAGTGCACATAATTAATTTACAGAAATGCCGCAATGCTTTTCTTATGGAAAAAAATGCAACTTTCGCAATTTCTGTAGTCGAACTCATGTCACTTAGGTAAGAAGTCTCATTTTATCTGAAGGTTTCTCCATCATATCTACAAAACCTAAAACTTGAAGCTCTCTAGCTCTTGTAGTTTGGGCTGGACATTAGTATCCTCCTTTATGTTATATATATCATTATACTAGTAGTTGGTGCTTGCATGCAGCAAGCATTTCATCTCGCATTAAAAGAACATTCATTATTCAGACAGAAATTTCAACATTACAAATAGTCTTTTAATTCTAAAGATTTCATTTCTGCAGCGATTTTCGTTTTTCCCACATGTATGAATAATAGTGTAAAACAATCTCCAAATGTCGCAATTTTAAAAATTTTACACTTTCTTCATTATAAGGTTCCAATGCTACACATTTTAGCCAAATTTTAAAGTTTTAGCACTTCTAGAAGTAAAATAATACTTTTCTAATTGTTTAAAATTAAATAATTTTTATCGGCCGCCGCAATACATATATGGTAAAATTGAAATGTTTATTTTGCAAATTTACTATGCTGTAAATAATTTGAAAATTTCAGCTTCTTAGCTAATCCCATAGTACCTAAACAGCTATCTATTTGTTTAAACATGAAGAATATTTAACTGCCAAACAAATTAAAATATCAAAATTTGCATAATCCCTGTTTCGTTTTTTTTTTAAGAATTCTACTTTTAAAAAAAATTTCAACTCCGTGGAACATCCGGAAATGCCTGAACCTTGAAAATTTGTTTAAACAATTGCGAATTTTAGCGGCCGCATTGGTGAACTTTTTCAAGATTTTCGTTTTTTCTAGTCGGTTTTTCACAAAATCCTACCTAAGAAAAAAAATTCGAATCTCCAGCTCATCTGGAAGTGCCTAAACATTAGTATCCTCCTATATCATTATATAGCGACGACTCTTACAGAGGAGGAGGATATGACATACTAGTAGTTGGTGCTTGCATTCTGCAAGCATATCATCTCAACATAAAAAAACTTTCATACTTCATCGTTACAAATATTTTTTTTAAATCTAAATATTTAACCTGCTTAGTGATTCTCGTTTCTCCCTGATGTAAAAATAATAGATTTAAACAATCCCAAAACTTTGCAATTTTAAGAATTTTATACTTTCTTCATTATGGGGTACTAATGGTACACATTTCTGCCAATTTTTAAAGTTGTATTACTTTAAGAAGCGAAATAATATTTTTCCAATTGTTTTAATTTTAAACATTTTTGACGACCGCCGCAATATGTTTATGGAGAGATTCAAATGTTTATTCGTGCAAATGCAATACTCTGTACATAACCTGAAAATTTCAGCTTCCTAGCTCATCCCGTAATGTCTAAACAGTTATCTATTTGTATAATCCCTATTTCGTTTTTTTTCCTAATCCTACCTCTAAAAAAATTTCAGCTCCGTAGCACATTCGGAAGTGCATAAACCTCGAAAATTTGTTTATACAATTGCGAATTATTAGTGGTCGAATTTATTTGCTTTGTCAAAATTTCAATTTTTTATATGTATAATTTTATGCAAAATGCTTACAAAAACTCGAACCTACAGCATGTAGTTTTCATGAAAAAAATTATCAAATTTTAATGTTCAAACGGCGTTAAAACGACCCCTAAAAATTAACTATTTTTGATTTTTATAGTTGGTTATGAATAAAGTTTTATAATCTTGCAAAATTTAAGCTTCCTTATTAGATTGGTCTACACAATGGGTTAACTTTTTCCTATGCTAACTTATGGATGATATTCCTGGATCTCTGGAGTCAAACCCAAGACACTAAGCAAAAGTGACAATAATTCCTAGTAGATATTGCGGCCATCTAGCAACACTGAAAATATCATTTTTATAGCTTGCCGGCAAGTGCCCATAATTAATTTACAGAAATGCCGCAATGCTTTTCTTATGGAAAAAAATGCAACTTTCGCAATTTCTGTAGTCGAACTCATGTCACTTAGGTAAGAAGTCTCATTTTATCTGAAGGTTTCTCCATCATATCTACAAAACCTAAAACTTGAAGCTCTCTAGCTCTTGTATTTTGGGCTGGACATTAGTATCCTCCTTTATGTTATATATATCATTATACTAGTAGTTGGGGCTTGCATGCAGCAAGCATTTCATCTCGCATTAAAAGAACATTCATTATTCAGACAGAAATTTCAACATTACAAATAGTCTTTTAATTCTAAAGATTTCATTTCTGCAGCGATTTATGTTTTTCCCACATGTAAGAATAATAGTGTAAAACAATCTCCAAATGTCGCAATTTTAAAAATTTTACTCTTTCTTCATTATAAGGTTCCAATGCTACACATTTTAGCCAAATTTTAACGTTGTAGCACTTCTAGAAGTAAAATAATACTTTTCTAATTGTTTAAAATTAAATAATTTTTATCGGCCGCCGCAATACATATATGGTAAAATTGAAATGTTTATTTTGCAAATTTACTATGCTGTAAATAATTTGAAAATTTCAGCTTCTTAGCTAATCCCATAGTACCTAAACAGCTATCTATTTGTTTAAACATGAAGAATATTTAACTGCCAAACAAATTAAAATATCAAAATTTGCATAATCCCTGTTTCGTTTTTTTTTTTTTTAAGAATTCTACTTTTAAAAAAAATTTCAACTCCGTGGAACATCCGGAAATGCCTGAACCTTGAAAATTTGTTTAAACAATTGCGAATTTTAGCGGCCGCATTGGTGAACTTTTTCAAGATTTTCGTTTTTTCTAGTCGGTTTTTCACAAAATCCTACCTAAGAAAAAAAATTCGAATCTCCAGCTCATCTGGAAGTGCCTAAACATTAGTATCCTCCTATATCATTATATAGCGACGACTCTTACAGAGGAGGAGGATATGACATACTATTAGTTGGTGCTTGCATTCTGCAAGCATATCATCTCAACATAAAAAAACTTTCATACTTCATCGTTACAAATATTTTTTTTAAATCTAAATATTTAACCTGCTTAGTGATTCTCGTTTCTCCCTGATGTAAAAATAATAGATTTAAACAATCCCAAAACTTTGCAATTTTAAGAATTTTATACTTTCTTCATTATGGGGTACTAATGGTACACATTTCTGCCAATTTTTAAAGTTGTATTACTTTAAGAAGCGAAATAATATTTTTCCAATTGTTTTAATTTTAAACATTTTTGACGACCGCCGCAATATGTTTATGGAGAGATTCAAATGTTTATTCGTGCAAATGCAATACTCTGTACATAACCTGAAAATTTCAGCTTCCTAGCTCATCCCGTAATGTCTAAACAGTTATCTATTTGTATAATCCCTATTTCGTTTTTTTTCCTAATCCTACCTCTAAAAAAATTTCAGCTCCGTAGCACATTCGGAAGTGCATAAACCTCGAAAATTTGTTTATACAATTGCGAATTATTAGTGGTCGAATTTATTTGCTTTGTCAAAATTTCAATTTTTTATATGTATAATTTTATGCAAAATGCTTACAAAAACTCGAACCTACAGCATGTAGTTTTCATGAAAAAAATTATCAAATTTTAATGTTCAAACGGCGTTAAAACGACCCCTAAAAATTAACTATTTTTGATTTTTATAGTTGGTTATGAATAAAGTTTTATAATCTTGCAAAATTTAAGATTCCTTATTAGATTGGTCTACACAATGGGTTAACTTTTTCCTATGCTAACTTATGGATGATATTCCTGGATCTCTGGAGTCAAACCCAAGACACTAAGCAAAAGTGACAATAATTCCTAGTACATATTGCGGCCATCTAGCAACACTGAAAATATCATTTTTATAGCTTGCCGGCAAGTGCACATAATTAATTTACAGAAATGCCGCAATGCTTTTCTTATGGAAAAAAATGCAACTTTCGCAATTTCTGTAGTCGAACTCATGTCACTTAGGTAAGAAGTCTCATTTTATCTGAAGGTTTCTCCATCATATCTACAAAACCTAAAACTTGAAGCTCTCTAGCTCTTGTAGTTTGGGCTGGACATTAGTATCCTCCTTTATGTTATATATATCATTATACTAGTAGTTGGTGCTTGCATGCAGCAAGCATTTCATCTCGCATTAAAAGAACATTCATTATTCAGACAGAAATTTCAACATTACAAATAGTCTTTTAATTCTAAAGATTTCATTTCTGCAGCGATTTTCGTTTTTCCCACATGTATGAATAATAGTGTAAAACAATCTCCAAATGTCGCAATTTTAAAAATTTTACACTTTCTTCATTATAAGGTTCCAATGCTACACATTTTAGCCAAATTTTAAAGTTTTAGCACTTCTAGAAGTAAAATAATACTTTTCTAATTGTTTAAAATTAAATAATTTTTATCGGCCGCCGCAATACATATATGGTAAAATTGAAATGTTTATTTTGCAAATTTACTATGCTGTAAATAATTTGAAAATTTCAGCTTCTTAGCTAATCCCATAGTACCTAAACAGCTATCTATTTGTTTAAACATGAAGAATATTTAACTGCCAAACAAATTAAAATATCAAAATTTGCATAATCCCTGTTTCGTTTTTTTTTAAGAATTCTACTTTTAAAAAAAATTTCAACTCCGTGGAACATCCGGAAATGCCTGAACCTTGAAAATTTGTTTAAACAATTGCGAATTTTAGCGGCCGCATTGGTGAACTTTTTCAAGATTTTCGTTTTTTCTAGTCGGTTTTTCACAAAATCCTACCTAAGAAAAAAAATTCGAATCTCCAGCTCATCTGGAAGTGCCTAAACATTAGTATCCTCCTATATCATTATATAGCGACGACTCTTACAGAGGAGGAGGATATGACATACTAGTAGTTGGTGCTTGCATTCTGCAAGCATATCATCTCAACATAAAAAAACTTTCATACTTCATCGTTACAAATATTTTTTTTAAATCTAAATATTTAACCTGCTTAGTGATTCTCGTTTCTCCCTGATGTAAAAATAATAGATTTAAACAATCCCAAAACTTTGCAATTTTAAGAATTTTATACTTTCTTCATTATGGGGTACTAATGGTACACATTTCTGCCAATTTTTAAAGTTGTATTACTTTAAGAAGCGAAATAATATTTTTCCAATTGTTTTAATTTTAAACATTTTTGACGACCGCCGCAATATGTTTATGGAGAGATTCAAATGTTTATTCGTGCAAATGCAATACTCTGTACATAACCTGAAAATTTCAGCTTCCTAGCTCATCCCGTAATGTCTAAACAGTTATCTATTTGTATAATCCCTATTTCGTTTTTTTTCCTAATCCTACCTCTAAAAAAATTTCAGCTCCGTAGCACATTCGGAAGTGCATAAACCTCGAAAATTTGTTTATACAATTGCGAATTATTAGTGGTCGAATTTATTTGCTTTGTCAAAATTTCAATTTTTTATATGTATAATTTTATGCAAAATGCTTACAAAAACTCGAACCTACAGCATGTAGTTTTCATGAAAAAAATTATCAAATTTTAATGTTCAAACGGCGTTAAAACGACCCCTAAAAATTAACTATTTTTGATTTTTATAGTTGGTTATGAATAAAGTTTTATAATCTTGCAAAATTTAAGCTTCCTTATTAGATTGGTCTACACAATGGGTTAACTTTTTCCTATGCTAACTTATGGATGATATTCCTGGATCTCTGGAGTCAAACCCAAGACACTAAGCAAAAGTGACAATAATTCCTAGTAGATATTGCGGCCATCTAGCAACACTGAAAATATCATTTTTATAGCTTGCCGACAAGTGCCCATAATTAATTTACAGAAATGCCGCAATGCTTTTCTTATGGAAAAAAATGCAACTTTCGCAATTTCTGTAGTCGAACTCATGTCACTTAGGTAAGAAGTCTCATTTTATCTGAAGGTTTCTCCATCATATCTACAAAACCTAAAACTTGAAGCTCTCTAGCTCTTGTATTTTGGGCTGGACATTAGTATCCTCCTTTATGTTATATATATCATTATACTAGTAGTTGGGGCTTGCATGCAGCAAGCATTTCATCTCGCATTAAAAGAACATTCATTATTCAGACAGAAATTTCAACATTACAAATAGTCTTTTAATTCTAAAGATTTCATTTCTGCAGCGATTTATGTTTTTCCCACATGTAAGAATAATAGTGTAAAACAATCTCCAAATGTCGCAATTTTAAAAATTTTACTCTTTCTTCATTATAAGGTTCCAATGCTACACATTTTAGCCAAATTTTAACGTTGTAGCACTTCTAGAAGTAAAATAATACTTTTCTAATTGTTTAAAATTAAATAATTTTTATCGGCCGCCGCAATACATATATGGTAAAATTGAAATGTTTATTTTGCAAATTTACTATGCTGTAAATAATTTGAAAATTTCAGCTTCTTAGCTAATCCCATAGTACCTAAACAGCTATCTATTTGTTTAAACATGAAGAATATTTAACTGCCAAACAAATTAAAATATCAAAATTTGCATAATCCCTGTTTCGTTTTTTTTTTTTTAAGAATTCTACTTTTAAAAAAAATTTCAACTCCGTGGAACATCCGGAAATGCCTGAACCTTGAAAATTTGTTTAAACAATTGCGAATTTTAGCGGCCGCATTGGTGAACTTTTTCAAGATTTTCGTTTTTTCTAGTCGGTTTTTCACAAAATCCTACCTAAGAAAAAAAATTCGAATCTCCAGCTCATCTGGAAGTGCCTAAACATTAGTATCCTCCTATATCATTATATAGCGACGACTCTTACAGAGGAGGAGGATATGACATACTATTAGTTGGTGCTTGCATTCTGCAAGCATATCATCTCAACATAAAAAAACTTTCATACTTCATCGTTACAAATATTTTTTTTAAATCTAAATATTTAACCTGCTTAGTGATTCTCGTTTCTCCCTGATGTAAAAATAATAGATTTAAACAATCCCAAAACTTTGCAATTTTAAGAATTTTATACTTTCTTCATTATGGGGTACTAATGGTACACATTTCTGCCAATTTTTAAAGTTGTATTACTTTAAGAAGCGAAATAATATTTTTCCAATTGTTTTAATTTTAAACATTTTTGACGACCGCCGCAATATGTTTATGGAGAGATTCAAATGTTTATTCGTGCAAATGCAATACTCTGTACATAACCTGAAAATTTCAGCTTCCTAGCTCATCCCGTAATGTCTAAACAGTTATCTATTTGTATAATCCCTATTTCGTTTTTTTTCCTAATCCTACCTCTAAAAAAATTTCAGCTCCGTAGCACATTCGGAAGTGCATAAACCTCGAAAATTTGTTTATACAATTGCGAATTATTAGTGGTCGAATTTATTTGCTTTGTCAAAATTTCAATTTTTTATATGTATAATTTTATGCAAAATGCTTACAAAAACTCGAACCTACAGCATGTAGTTTTCATGAAAAAAATTATCAAATTTTAATGTTCAAACGGCGTTAAAACGACCCCTAAAAATTAACTATTTTTGATTTTTATAGTTGGTTATGAATAAAGTTTTATAATCTTGCAAAATTTAAGATTCCTTATTAGATTGGTCTACACAATGGGTTAACTTTTTCCTATGCTAACTTATGGATGATATTCCTGGATCTCTGGAGTCAAACCCAAGACACTAAGCAAAAGTGACAATAATTCCTAGTACATATTGCGGCCATCTAGCAACACTGAAAATATCATTTTTATAGCTTGCCGGCAAGTGCACATAATTAATTTACAGAAATGCCGCAATGCTTTTCTTATGGAAAAAAATGCAACTTTCGCAATTTCTGTAGTCGAACTCATGTCACTTAGGTAAGAAGTCTCATTTTATCTGAAGGTTTCTCCATCATATCTACAAAACCTAAAACTTGAAGCTCTCTAGCTCTTGTAGTTTGGGCTGGACATTAGTATCCTCCTTTATGTTATATATATCATTATACTAGTAGTTGGTGCTTGCATGCAGCAAGCATTTCATCTCGCATTAAAAGAACATTCATTATTCAGACAGAAATTTCAACATTACAAATAGTCTTTTAATTCTAAAGATTTCATTTCTGCAGCGATTTTCGTTTTTCCCACATGTATGAATAATAGTGTAAAACAATCTCCAAATGTCGCAATTTTAAAAATTTTACACTTTCTTCATTATAAGGTTCCAATGCTACACATTTTAGCCAAATTTTAAAGTTTTAGCACTTCTAGAAGTAAAATAATACTTTTCTAATTGTTTAAAATTAAATAATTTTTATCGGCCGCCGCAATACATATATGGTAAAATTGAAATGTTTATTTTGCAAATTTACTATGCTGTAAATAATTTGAAAATTTCAGCTTCTTAGCTAATCCCATAGTACCTAAACAGCTATCTATTTGTTTAAACATGAAGAATATTTAACTGCCAAACAAATTAAAATATCAAAATTTGCATAATCCCTGTTTCGTTTTTTTTTAAGAATTCTACTTTTAAAAAAAATTTCAACTCCGTGGAACATCCGGAAATGCCTGAACCTTGAAAATTTGTTTAAACAATTGCGAATTTTAGCGGCCGCATTGGTGAACTTTTTCAAGATTTTCGTTTTTTCTAGTCGGTTTTTCACAAAATCCTACCTAAGAAAAAAAATTCGAATCTCCAGCTCATCTGGAAGTGCCTAAACATTAGTATCCTCCTATATCATTATATAGCGACGACTCTTACAGAGGAGGAGGATATGACATACTAGTAGTTGGTGCTTGCATTCTGCAAGCATATCATCTCAACATAAAAAAACTTTCATACTTCATCGTTACAAATATTTTTTTTAAATCTAAATATTTAACCTGCTTAGTGATTCTCGTTTCTCCCTGATGTAAAAATAATAGATTTAAACAATCCCAAAACTTTGCAATTTTAAGAATTTTATACTTTCTTCATTATGGGGTACTAATGGTACACATTTCTGCCAATTTTTAAAGTTGTATTACTTTAAGAAGCGAAATAATATTTTTCCAATTGTTTTAATTTTAAACATTTTTGACGACCGCCGCAATATGTTTATGGAGAGATTCAAATGTTTATTCGTGCAAATGCAATACTCTGTACATAACCTGAAAATTTCAGCTTCCTAGCTCATCCCGTAATGTCTAAACAGTTATCTATTTGTATAATCCCTATTTCGTTTTTTTTCCTAATCCTACCTCTAAAAAAATTTCAGCTCCGTAGCACATTCGGAAGTGCATAAACCTCGAAAATTTGTTTATACAATTGCGAATTATTAGTGGTCGAATTTATTTGCTTTGTCAAAATTTCAATTTTTTATATGTATAATTTTATGCAAAATGCTTACAAAAACTCGAACCTACAGCATGTAGTTTTCATGAAAAAAATTATCAAATTTTAATGTTCAAACGGCGTTAAAACGACCCCTAAAAATTAACTATTTTTGATTTTTATAGTTGGTTATGAATAAAGTTGTATAATCTTGCAAAATTTAAGCTTCCTTATTAGATTGGTCTACACAATGGGTTAACTTTTTCCTATGCTAACTTATGGATGATATTCCTGGATCTCTGGAGTCAAACCCAAGACACTAAGCAAAAGTGACAATAATTCCTAGTAGATATTGCGGCCATCTAGCAACACTGAAAATATCATTTTTATAGCTTGCCGGCAAGTGCCCATAATTAATTTACAGAAATGCCGCAATGCTTTTCTTATGGAAAAAAATGCAACTTTCGCAATTTCTGTAGTCGAACTCATGTCACTTAGGTAAGAAGTCTCATTTTATCTGAAGGTTTCTCCATCATATCTACAAAACCTAAAACTTGAAGCTCTCTAGCTCTTGTATTTTGGGCTGGACATTAGTATCCTCCTTTATGTTATATATATCATTATACTAGTAGTTGGGGCTTGCATGCAGCAAGCATTTCATCTCGCATTAAAAGAACATTCATTATTCAGACAGAAATTTCAACATTACAAATAGTCTTTTAATTCTAAAGATTTCATTTCTGCAGCGATTTATGTTTTTCCCACATGTAAGAATAATAGTGTAAAACAATCTCCAAATGTCGCAATTTTAAAAATTTTACTCTTTCTTCATTATAAGGTTCCAATGCTACACATTTTAGCCAAATTTTAACGGTGTAGCACTTCTAGAAGTAAAATAATACTTTTCTAATTGTTTAAAATTAAATAATTTTTATCGGCCGCCGCAATACATATATGGTAAAATTGAAATGTTTATTTTGCAAATTTACTATGCTGTAAATAATTTGAAAATTTCAGCTTCTTAGCTAATCCCATAGTACCTAAACAGCTATCTATTTGTTTAAACATGAAGAATATTTAACTGCCAAACAAATTAAAATATCAAAATTTGCATAATCCCTGTTTCGTTTTTTTTTAAGAATTCTACTTTTAAAAAAAATTTCAACTCCGTGGAACATCCGGAAATGCCTGAACCTTGAAAATTTGTTTAAACAATTGCGAATTTTAGCGGCCGCATTGGTGAACTTTTTCAAGATTTTCGTTTTTTCTAGTCGGTTTTTCACAAAATCCTACCTAAGAAAAAAAATTCGAATCTCCAGCTCATCTGGAAGTGCCTAAACATTAGTATCCTCCTATATCATTATATAGCGACGACTCTTACAGAGGAGGAGGATATGACATACTAGTAGTTGGTGCTTGCATTCTGCAAGCATATCATCTCAACATAAAAAAACTTTCATACTTCATCGTTACAAATATTTTTTTTAAATCTAAATATTTAACCTGCTTAGTGATTCTCGTTTCTCCCTGATGTAAAAATAATAGATTTAAACAATCCCAAAACTTTGCAATTTTAAGAATTTTATACTTTCTTCATTATGGGGTACTAATGGTACACATTTCTGCCAATTTTTAAAGTTGTATTACTTTAAGAAGCGAAATAATATTTTTCCAATTGTTTTAATTTTAAACATTTTTGACGACCGCCGCAATATGTTTATGGAGAGATTCAAATGTTTATTCGTGCAAATGCAATACTCTGTACATAACCTGAAAATTTCAGCTTCCTAGCTCATCCCGTAATGTCTAAACAGTTATCTATTTGTATAATCCCTATTTCGTTTTTTTTCCTAATCCTACCTCTAAAAAAATTTCAGCTCCGTAGCACATTCGGAAGTGCATAAACCTCGAAAATTTGTTTATACAATTGCGAATTATTAGTGGTCGAATTTATTTGCTTTGTCAAAATTTCAATTTTTTATATGTATAATTTTATGCAAAATGCTTACAAAAACTCGAACCTACAGCATGTAGTTTTCATGAAAAAAATTATCAAATTTTAATGTTCAAACGGCGTTAAAACGACCCCTAAAAATTAACTATTTTTGATTTTTATAGTTGGTTATGAATAAAGTTTTATAATCTTGCAAAATTTAAGCTTCCTTATTAGATTGGTCTACACAATGGGTTAACTTTTTCCTATGCTAACTTATGGATGATATTCCTGGATCTCTGGAGTCAAACCCAAGACACTAAGCAAAAGTGACAATAATTCCTAGTAGATATTGCTGCCATCTAGCAACACTGAAAATATCATTTTTATAGCTTGCCGGCAAGTGCACATAATTAATTTACAGAAATGCCGCAATGCTTTTCTTATGGAAAAAAATGCAACTTTCGCAATTTCTGTAGTCGAACTCATGTCACTTAGGTAAGAAGTCTCATTTTATCTGAAGGTTTCTCCATCATATCTACAAAACCTAAAACTTGAAGCTCTCTAGCTCTTGTAGTTTGGGCTGGACATTAGTATCCTCCTTTATGTTATATATATCATTATACTAGTAGTTGGTGCTTGCATGCAGCAAGCATTTCATCTCGCATTAAAAGAACATTCATTATTCAGACAGAAATTTCAACATTACAAATAGTCTTTTAATTCTAAAGATTTCATTTCTGCAGCGATTTTCGTTTTTCCCACATGTATGAATAATAGTGTAAAACAATCTCCAAATGTCGCAATTTTAAAAATTTTACACTTTCTTCATTATAAGGTTCCAATGCTACACATTTTAGCCAAATTTTAAAGTTTTAGCACTTCTAGAAGTAAAATAATACTTTTCTAATTGTTTAAAATTAAATAATTTTTATCGGCCGCCGCAATACATATATGGTAAAATTGAAATGTTTATTTTGCAAATTTACTATGCTGTAAATAATTTGAAAATTTCAGCTTCTTAGCTAATCCCATAGTACCTAAACAGCTATCTATTTGTTTAAACATGAAGATTATTTAACTGCCAAACAAATTAAAATATCAAAATTTGCATAATCCCTGTTTCGTTTTTTTTTAAGAATTCTACTTTTAAAAAAAATTTCAACTCCGTGGAACATCCGGAAATGCCTGAACCTTGAAAATTTGTTTAAACAATTGCGAATTTTAGCGGCCGCATTGGTGAACTTTTTCAAGATTTTCGTTTTTTCTAGTCGGTTTTTCACAAAATCCTACCTAAGAAAAAAAATTCGAATCTCCAGCTCATCTGGAAGTGCCTAAACATTAGTATCCTCCTATATCATTATATAGCGACGACTCTTACAGAGGAGGAGGATATGACATACTAGTAGTTGGTGCTTGCATTCTGCAAGCATATCATCTCAACATAAAAAAACTTTCATACTTCATCGTTACAAATATTTTTTTTAAATCTAAATATTTAACCTGCTTAGTGATTCTCGTTTCTCCCTGATGTAAAAATAATAGATTTAAACAATCCCAAAACTTTGCAATTTTAAGAATTTTATACTTTCTTCATTATGGGGTACTAATGGTACACATTTCTGCCAATTTTTAAAGTTGTATTACTTTAAGAAGCGAAATAATATTTTTCCAATTGTTTTAATTTTAAACATTTTTGACGACCGCCGCAATATGTTTATGGAGAGATTCAAATGTTTATTCGTGCAAATGCAATACTCTGTACATAACCTGAAAATTTCAGCTTCCTAGCTCATCCCGTAATGTCTAAACAGTTATCTATTTGTATAATCCCTATTTCGTTTTTTTTCCTAATCCTACCTCTAAAAAAATTTCAGCTCCGTAGCACATTCGGAAGTGCATAAACCTCGAAAATTTGTTTATACAATTGCGAATTATTAGTGGTCGAATTTATTTGCTTTGTCAAAATTTCAATTTTTTATATGTATAATTTTATGCAAAATGCTTACAAAAACTCGAACCTACAGCATGTAGTTTTCATGAAAAAAATTATCAAATTTTAATGTTCAAACGGCGTTAAAACGACCCCTAAAAATTAACTATTTTTGATTTTTATAGTTGGTTATGAATAAAGTTGTATAATCTTGCAAAATTTAAGCTTCCTTATTAGATTGGTCTACACAATGGGTTAACTTTTTCCTATGCTAACTTATGGATGATATTCCTGGATCTCTGGAGTCAAACCCAAGACACTAAGCAAAAGTGACAATAATTCCTAGTAGATATTGCGGCCATCTAGCAACACTGAAAATATCATTTTTATAGCTTGCCGGCAAGTGCCCATAATTAATTTACAGAAATGCCGCAATGCTTTTCTTATGGAAAAAAATGCAACTTTCGCAATTTCTGTAGTCGAACTCATGTCACTTAGGTAAGAAGTCTCATTTTATCTGAAGGTTTCTCCATCATATCTACAAAACCTAAAACTTGAAGCTCTCTAGCTCTTGTATTTTGGGCTGGACATTAGTATCCTCCTTTATGTTATATATATCATTATACTAGTAGTTGGGGCTTGCATGCAGCAAGCATTTCATCTCGCATTAAAAGAACATTCATTATTCAGACAGAAATTTCAACATTACAAATAGTCTTTTAATTCTAAAGATTTCATTTCTGCAGCGATTTATGTTTTTCCCACATGTAAGAATAATAGTGTAAAACAATCTCCAAATGTCGCAATTTTAAAAATTTTACTCTTTCTTCATTATAAGGTTCCAATGCTACACATTTTAGCCAAATTTTAACGTTGTAGCACTTCTAGAAGTAAAATAATACTTTTCTAATTGTTTAAAATTAAATAATTTTTATCGGCCGCCGCAATACATATATGGTAAAATTGAAATGTTTATTTTGCAAATTTACTATGCTGTAAATAATTTGAAAATTTCAGCTTCTTAGCTAATCCCATAGTACCTAAACAGCTATCTATTTGTTTAAACATGAAGAATATTTAACTGCCAAACAAATTAAAATATCAAAATTTGCATAATCCCTGTTTCGTTTTTTTTTTTTTAAGAATTCTACTTTTAAAAAAAATTTCAACTCCGTGGAACATCCGGAAATGCCTGAACCTTGAAAATTTGTTTAAACAATTGCGAATTTTAGCGGCCGCATTGGTGAACTTTTTCAAGATTTTCGTTTTTTCTAGTCGGTTTTTCACAAAATCCTACCTAAGAAAAAAAATTCGAATCTCCAGCTCATCTGGAAGTGCCTAAACATTAGTATCCTCCTATATCATTATATAGCGACGACTCTTACAGAGGAGGAGGATATGACATACTATTAGTTGGTGCTTGCATTCTGCAAGCATATCATCTCAACATAAAAAAACTTTCATACTTCATCGTTACAAATATTTTTTTTAAATCTAAATATTTAACCTGCTTAGTGATTCTCGTTTCTCCCTGATGTAAAAATAATAGATTTAAACAATCCCAAAACTTTGCAATTTTAAGAATTTTATACTTTCTTCATTATGGGGTACTAATGGTACACATTTCTGCCAATTTTTAAAGTTGTATTACTTTAAGAAGCGAAATAATATTTTTCCAATTGTTTTAATTTTAAACATTTTTGACGACCGCCGCAATATGTTTATGGAGAGATTCAAATGTTTATTCGTGCAAATGCAATACTCTGTACATAACCTGAAAATTTCAGCTTCCTAGCTCATCCCGTAATGTCTAAACAGTTATCTATTTGTATAATCCCTATTTCGTTTTTTTTCCTAATCCTACCTCTAAAAAAATTTCAGCTCCGTAGCACATTCGGAAGTGCATAAACCTCGAAAATTTGTTTATACAATTGCGAATTATTAGTGGTCGAATTTATTTGCTTTGTCAAAATTTCAATTTTTTATATGTATAATTTTATGCAAAATGCTTACAAAAACTCGAACCTACAGCATGTAGTTTTCATGAAAAAAATTATCAAATTTTAATGTTCAAACGGCGTTAAAACGACCCCTAAAAATTAACTATTTTTGATTTTTATAGTTGGTTATGAATAAAGTTTTATAATCTTGCAAAATTTAAGATTCCTTATTAGATTGGTCTACACAATGGGTTAACTTTTTCCTATGCTAACTTATGGATGATATTCCTGGATCTCTGGAGTCAAACCCAAGACACTAAGCAAAAGTGACAATAATTCCTAGTACATATTGCGGCCATCTAGCAACACTGAAAATATCATTTTTATAGCTTGCCGGCAAGTGCACATAATTAATTTACAGAAATGCCGCAATGCTTTTCTTATGGAAAAAAATGCAACTTTCGCAATTTCTGTAGTCGAACTCATGTCACTTAGGTAAGAAGTCTCATTTTATCTGAAGGTTTCTCCATCATATCTACAAAACCTAAAACTTGAAGCTCTCTAGCTCTTGTAGTTTGGGCTGGACATTAGTATCCTCCTTTATGTTATATATATCATTATACTAGTAGTTGGTGCTTGCATGCAGCAAGCATTTCATCTCGCATTAAAAGAACATTCATTATTCAGACAGAAATTTCAACATTACAAATAGTCTTTTAATTCTAAAGATTTCATTTCTGCAGCGATTTTCGTTTTTCCCACATGTATGAATAATAGTGTAAAACAATCTCCAAATGTCGCAATTTTAAAAATTTTACACTTTCTTCATTATAAGGTTCCAATGCTACACATTTTAGCCAAATTTTAAAGTTTTAGCACTTCTAGAAGTAAAATAATACTTTTCTAATTGTTTAAAATTAAATAATTTTTATCGGCCGCCGCAATACATATATGGTAAAATTGAAATGTTTATTTTGCAAATTTACTATGCTGTAAATAATTTGAAAATTTCAGCTTCTTAGCTAATCCCATAGTACCTAAACAGCTATCTATTTGTTTAAACATGAAGAATATTTAACTGCCAAACAAATTAAAATATCAAAATTTGCATAATCCCTGTTTCGTTTTTTTTTAAGAATTCTACTTTTAAAAAAAATTTCAACTCCGTGGAACATCCGGAAATGCCTGAACCTTGAAAATTTGTTTAAACAATTGCGAATTTTAGCGGCCGCATTGGTGAACTTTTTCAAGATTTTCGTTTTTTCTAGTCGGTTTTTCACAAAATCCTACCTAAGAAAAAAAATTCGAATCTCCAGCTCATCTGGAAGTGCCTAAACATTAGTATCCTCCTATATCATTATATAGCGACGACTCTTACAGAGGAGGAGGATATGACATACTAGTAGTTGGTGCTTGCATTCTGCAAGCATATCATCTCAACATAAAAAAACTTTCATACTTCATCGTTACAAATATTTTTTTTAAATCTAAATATTTAACCTGCTTAGTGATTCTCGTTTCTCCCTGATGTAAAAATAATAGATTTAAACAATCCCAAAACTTTGCAATTTTAAGAATTTTATACTTTCTTCATTATGGGGTACTAATGGTACACATTTCTGCCAATTTTTAAAGTTGTATTACTTTAAGAAGCGAAATAATATTTTTCCAATTGTTTTAATTTTAAACATTTTTGACGACCGCCGCAATATGTTTATGGAGAGATTCAAATGTTTATTCGTGCAAATGCAATACTCTGTACATAACCTGAAAATTTCAGCTTCCTAGCTCATCCCGTAATGTCTAAACAGTTATCTATTTGTATAATCCCTATTTCGTTTTTTTTCCTAATCCTACCTCTAAAAAAATTTCAGCTCCGTAGCACATTCGGAAGTGCATAAACCTCGAAAATTTGTTTATACAATTGCGAATTATTAGTGGTCGAATTTATTTGCTTTGTCAAAATTTCAATTTTTTATATGTATAATTTTATGCAAAATGCTTACAAAAACTCGAACCTACAGCATGTAGTTTTCATGAAAAAAATTATCAAATTTTAATGTTCAAACGGCGTTAAAACGACCCCTAAAAATTAACTATTTTTGATTTTTATAGTTGGTTATGAATAAAGTTGTATAATCTTGCAAAATTTAAGCTTCCTTATTAGATTGGTCTACACAATGGGTTAACTTTTTCCTATGCTAACTTATGGATGATATTCCTGGATCTCTGGAGTCAAACCCAAGACACTAAGCAAAAGTGACAATAATTCCTAGTAGATATTGCGGCCATCTAGCAACACTGAAAATATCATTTTTATAGCTTGCCGGCAAGTGCCCATAATTAATTTACAGAAATGCCGCAATGCTTTTCTTATGGAAAAAAATGCAACTTTCGCAATTTCTGTAGTCGAACTCATGTCACTTAGGTAAGAAGTCTCATTTTATCTGAAGGTTTCTCCATCATATCTACAAAACCTAAAACTTGAAGCTCTCTAGCTCTTGTATTTTGGGCTGGACATTAGTATCCTCCTTTATGTTATATATATCATTATACTAGTAGTTGGGGCTTGCATGCAGCAAGCATTTCATCTCGCATTAAAAGAACATTCATTATTCAGACAGAAATTTCAACATTACAAATAGTCTTTTAATTCTAAAGATTTCATTTCTGCAGCGATTTATGTTTTTCCCACATGTAAGAATAATAGTGTAAAACAATCTCCAAATGTCGCAATTTTAAAAATTTTACTCTTTCTTCATTATAAGGTTCCAATGCTACACATTTTAGCCAAATTTTAACGGTGTAGCACTTCTAGAAGTAAAATAATACTTTTCTAATTGTTTAAAATTAAATAATTTTTATCGGCCGCCGCAATACATATATGGTAAAATTGAAATGTTTATTTTGCAAATTTACTATGCTGTAAATAATTTGAAAATTTCAGCTTCTTAGCTAATCCCATAGTACCTAAACAGCTATCTATTTGTTTAAACATGAAGAATATTTAACTGCCAAACAAATTAAAATATCAAAATTTGCATAATCCCTGTTTCGTTTTTTTTTAAGAATTCTACTTTTAAAAAAAATTTCAACTCCGTGGAACATCCGGAAATGCCTGAACCTTGAAAATTTGTTTAAACAATTGCGAATTTTAGCGGCCGCATTGGTGAACTTTTTCAAGATTTTCGTTTTTTCTAGTCGGTTTTTCACAAAATCCTACCTAAGAAAAAAAATTCGAATCTCCAGCTCATCTGGAAGTGCCTAAACATTAGTATCCTCCTATATCATTATATAGCGACGACTCTTACAGAGGAGGAGGATATGACATACTAGTAGTTGGTGCTTGCATTCTGCAAGCATATCATCTCAACATAAAAAAACTTTCATACTTCATCGTTACAAATATTTTTTTTAAATCTAAATATTTAACCTGCTTAGTGATTCTCGTTTCTCCCTGATGTAAAAATAATAGATTTAAACAATCCCAAAACTTTGCAATTTTAAGAATTTTATACTTTCTTCATTATGGGGTACTAATGGTACACATTTCTGCCAATTTTTAAAGTTGTATTACTTTAAGAAGCGAAATAATATTTTTCCAATTGTTTTAATTTTAAACATTTTTGACGACCGCCGCAATATGTTTATGGAGAGATTCAAATGTTTATTCGTGCAAATGCAATACTCTGTACATAACCTGAAAATTTCAGCTTCCTAGCTCATCCCGTAATGTCTAAACAGTTATCTATTTGTATAATCCCTATTTCGTTTTTTTTCCTAATCCTACCTCTAAAAAAATTTCAGCTCCGTAGCACATTCGGAAGTGCATAAACCTCGAAAATTTGTTTATACAATTGCGAATTATTAGTGGTCGAATTTATTTGCTTTGTCAAAATTTCAATTTTTTATATGTATAATTTTATGCAAAATGCTTACAAAAACTCGAACCTACAGCATGTAGTTTTCATGAAAAAAATTATCAAATTTTAATGTTCAAACGGCGTTAAAACGACCCCTAAAAATTAACTATTTTTGATTTTTATAGTTGGTTATGAATAAAGTTTTATAATCTTGCAAAATTTAAGCTTCCTTATTAGATTGGTCTACACAATGGGTTAACTTTTTCCTATGCTAACTTATGGATGATATTCCTGGATCTCTGGAGTCAAACCCAAGACACTAAGCAAAAGTGACAATAATTCCTAGTAGATATTGCTGCCATCTAGCAACACTGAAAATATCATTTTTATAGCTTGCCGGCAAGTGCACATAATTAATTTACAGAAATGCCGCAATGCTTTTCTTATGGAAAAAAATGCAACTTTCGCAATTTCTGTAGTCGAACTCATGTCACTTAGGTAAGAAGTCTCATTTTATCTGAAGGTTTCTCCATCATATCTACAAAACCTAAAACTTGAAGCTCTCTAGCTCTTGTAGTTTGGGCTGGACATTAGTATCCTCCTTTATGTTATATATATCATTATACTAGTAGTTGGTGCTTGCATGCAGCAAGCATTTCATCTCGCATTAAAAGAACATTCATTATTCAGACAGAAATTTCAACATTACAAATAGTCTTTTAATTCTAAAGATTTCATTTCTGCAGCGATTTTCGTTTTTCCCACATGTAAGAATAATAGTGTAAAACAATCTCCAAATGTCGCAATTTTAAAAATTTTACACTTTCTTCATTATAAGGTTCCAATGCTACACATTTTAGCCAAATTTTAACGTTGTAGCACTTCTAGAAGTAAAATAATACTTTTCTAATTGTTTAAATTTAAATAATTTTTAACGGCCGCCGCAATACATATATGGTAAAATTGAAATGTTTATTTGTGCAAATTTACTATGCTGTAAATAATTTGAAAATTTCAGCTTCTTAGCTAATCCCATAGTACCTAAACAGCTATCTATTTGTTTAAACATGAAGAATATTTAACTGCCAAACAAATTAAAATATCAAAATTTGCATAATCCCTGTTTCGTTTTTTTTTTAAGAATTCTACTTTTAAAAAAAATTTCAACTCCGTGGAACATCCGGAAATGCCTGAACCTTGAAAATTTGTTTAAACAATTGCGAATTTTAGCGGCCGCATTGGTGAACTTTTTCAAGATTTTCGTTTTTTCTAGTCGGTTTTTCACAAAATCCTACCTAAGAAAAAAAATTCGAATCTCCAGCTCATCTGGAAGTGCCTAAACATTAGTATCCTCCTATATCATTATATAGCGACGACTCTTACAGAGGAGGAGGATATGACATACTATTAGTTGGTGCTTGCATTCTGCAAGCATATCATCTCAACATAAAAAAACTTTCATACTTCATCGTTACAAATATTTTTTTTAAATCTAAATATTTAACCTGATTAGTGATTCTCGTTTCTCCCTGATGTAAAAATAATAGATTTAAACAATCCCAAAACTTTGCAATTTTAAGAATTTTATACTTTCTTCATTATGGGGTACTAATGGTACACATTTCTGCCAATTTTTAAAGTTGTATTACTTTAAGAAGCGAAATAATATTTTTCCAATTGTTTTAATTTTAAACATTTTTGACGACCGCCGCAATATGTTTATGGAGAGATTCAAATGTTTATTCGTGCAAATGCAATACTCTGTACATAACCTGAAAATTTCAGCTTCCTAGCTCATCCCGTAATGTCTAAACAGTTATCTATTTGTATAATCCCTATTTCGTTTTTTTTCCTAATCCTACCTCTAAAAAAATTTCAGCTCCGTAGCACATTCGGAAGTGCATAAACCTCGAAAATTTGTTTATACAATTGCGAATTATTAGTGGTCGAATTTATTTGCTTTGTCAAAATTTCAATTTTTTATATGTATAATTTTATGCAAAATGCTTACAAAAACTCGAACCTACAGCATGTAGTTTTCATGAAAAAAATTATCAAATTTTAATGTTCAAACGGCGTTAAAACGACCCCTAAAAATTAACTATTTTTGATTTTTATAGTTGGTTATGAATAAAGTTTTATAATCTTGCAAAATTTAAGATTCCTTATTAGATTGGTCTACACAATGGGTTAACTTTTTCCTATGCTAACTTATGGATGATATTCCTGGATCTCTGGAGTCAAACCCAAGACACTAAGCAAAAGTGACAATAATTCCTAGTACATATTGCGGCCATCTAGCAACACTGAAAATATCATTTTTATAGCTTGCCGGCAAGTGCACATAATTAATTTACAGAAATGCCGCAATGCTTTTCTTATGGAAAAAAATGCAACTTTCGCAATTTCTGTAGTCGAACTCATGTCACTTAGGTAAGAAGTCTCATTTTATCTGAAGGTTTCTCCATCATATCTACAAAACCTAAAACTTGAAGCTCTCTAGCTCTTGTAGTTTGGGCTGGACATTAGTATCCTCCTTTATGTTATATATATCATTATACTAGTAGTTGGTGCTTGCATGCAGCAAGCATTTCATCTCGCATTAAAAGAACATTCATTATTCAGACAGAAATTTCAACATTACAAATAGTCTTTTAATTCTAAAGATTTCATTTCTGCAGCGATTTTCGTTTTTCCCACATGTATGAATAATAGTGTAAAACAATCTCCAAATGTCGCAATTTTAAAAATTTTACACTTTCTTCATTATAAGGTTCCAATGCTACACATTTTAGCCAAATTTTAAAGTTGTAGCACTTCTAGAAGTAAAATAATACTTTTCTAATTGTTTAAAATTAAATAATTTTTATCGGCCGCCGCAATACATATATGGTAAAATTGAAATGTTTATTTTGCAAATTTACTATGCTGTAAATAATTTGAAAATTTCAGCTTCTTAGCTAATCCCATAGTACCTAAACAGCTATCTATTTGTTTAAACATGAAGAATATTTAACTGCCAAACAAATTAAAATATCAAAATTTGCATAATCCCTGTTTCGTTTTTTTTTTTAAGAATTCTACTTTTAAAAAAAATTTCAACTCCGTGGAACATCCGGAAATGCCTGAACCTTGAAAATTTGTTTAAACAATTGCGAATTTTAGCGGCCGCATTGGTGAACTTTTTCAAGATTTTCGTTTTTTCTAGTCGGTTTTTCACAAAATCCTACCTAAGAAAAAAAATTCGAATCTCCAGCTCATCTGGAAGTGCCTAAACATTAGTATCCTCCTATATCATTATATAGCGACGACTCTTACAGAGGAGGAGGATATGACATACTAGTAGTTGGTGCTTGCATTCTGCAAGCATATCATCTCAACATAAAAAAACTTTCATACTTCATCGTTACAAATATTTTTTTTTAATCTAAATATTTAACCTGCTTAGTGATTCTCGTTTCTCCCTGATGTAAAAATAATAGATTTAAACAATCCCAAAACTTTGCAATTTTAAGAATTTTATACTTTCTTCATTATGGGGTACTAATGGTACACATTTCTGCCAATTTTTAAAGTTGTATTACTTTAAGAAGCGAAATAATATTTTTCCAATTGTTTTAATTTTAAACATTTTTGACGACCGCCGCAATATGTTTATGGAGAGATTCAAATGTTTATTCGTGCAAATGCAATACTCTGTACATAACCTGAAAATTTCAGCTTCCTAGCTCATCCCGTAATGTCTAAACAGTTATCTATTTGTATAATCCCTATTTCGTTTTTTTTCCTAATCCTACCTCTAAAAAAATTTCAGCTCCGTAGCACATTCGGAAGTGCATAAACCTCGAAAATTTGTTTATACAATTGCGAATTATTAGTGGTCGAATTTATTTGCTTTGTCAAAATTTCAATTTTTTATATGTATAATTTTATGCAAAATGCTTACAAAAACTCGAACCTACAGCATGTAGTTTTCATGAAAAAAATTATCAAATTTTAATGTTCAAACGGCGTTAAAACGACCCCTAAAAATTAACTATTTTTGATTTTTATAGTTGGTTATGAATAAAGTTTTATAATCTTGCAAAATTTAAGCTTCCTTATTAGATTGGTCTACACAATGGGTTAACTTTTTCCTATGCTAACTTATGGATGATATTCCTGGATCTCTGGAGTCAAACCCAAGACACTAAGCAAAAGTGACAATAATTCCTAGTAGATATTGCGGCCATCTAGCAACACTGAAAATATCATTTTTATAGCTTGCCGGCAAGTGCCCATAATTAATTTACAGAAATGCCGCAATGCTTTTCTTATGGAAAAAAATGCAACTTTCGCAATTTCTGTAGTCGAACTCATGTCACTTAGGTAAGAAGTCTCATTTTATCTGAAGGTTTCTCCATCATATCTACAAAACCTAAAACTTGAAGCTCTCTAGCTCTTGTATTTTGGGCTGGACATTAGTATCCTCCTTTATGTTATATATATCATTATACTAGTAGTTGGGGCTTGCATGCAGCAAGCATTTCATCTCGCATTAAAAGAACATTCATTATTCAGACAGAAATTTCAACATTACAAATAGTCTTTTAATTCTAAAGATTTCATTTCTGCAGCGATTTATGTTTTTCCCACATGTAAGAATAATAGTGTAAAACAATCTCCAAATGTCGCAATTTTAAAAATTTTACTCTTTCTTCATTATAAGGTTCCAATGCTACACATTTTAGCCAAATTTTAACGTTGTAGCACTTCTAGAAGTAAAATAATACTTTTCTAATTGTTTAAAATTAAATAATTTTTATCGGCCGCCGCAATACATATATGGTAAAATTGAAATGTTTATTTTGCAAATTTACTATGCTGTAAATAATTTGAAAATTTCAGCTTCTTAGCTAATCCCATAGTACCTAAACAGCTATCTATTTGTTTAAACATGAAGAATATTTAACTGCCAAACAAATTAAAATATCAAAATTTGCATAATCCCTGTTTCGTTTTTTTTTTTAAGAATTCTACTTTTAAAAAAAATTTCAACTCCGTGGAACATCCGGAAATGCCTGAACCTTGAAAATTTGTTTAAACAATTGCGAATTTTAGCGGCCGCATTGGTGAACTTTTTCAAGATTTTCGTTTTTTCTAGTCGGTTTTTCACAAAATCCTACCTAAGAAAAAAAATTCGAATCTCCAGCTCATCTGGAAGTGCCTAAACATTAGTATCCTCCTATATCATTATATAGCGACGACTCTTACAGAGGAGGAGGATATGACATACTAGTAGTTGGTGCTTGCATTCTGCAAGCATATCATCTCAACATAAAAAAACTTTCATACTTCATCGTTACAAATATTTTTTTTAAATCTAAATATTTAACCTGCTTAGTGATTCTCGTTTCTCCCTGATGTAAAAATAATAGATTTAAACAATCCCAAAACTTTGCAATTTTAAGAATTTTATACTTTCTTCATTATGGGGTACTAATGGTACACATTTCTGCCAATTTTTAAAGTTGTATTACTTTAAGAAGCGAAATAATATTTTTCCAATTGTTTTAATTTTAAACATTTTTGACGACCGCCGCAATATGTTTATGGAGAGATTCAAATGTTTATTCGTGCAAATGCAATACTCTGTACATAACCTGAAAATTTCAGCTTCCTAGCTCATCCCGTAATGTCTAAACAGTTATCTATTTGTATAATCCCTATTTCGTTTTTTTTCCTAATCCTACCTCTAAAAAAATTTCAGCTCCGTAGCACATTCGGAAGTGCATAAACCTCGAAAATTTGTTTATACAATTGCGAATTATTAGTGGTCGAATTTATTTGCTTTGTCAAAATTTCAATTTTTTATATGTATAATTTTATGCAAAATGCTTACAAAAACTCGAACCTACAGCATGTAGTTTTCATGAAAAAAATTATCAAATTTTAATGTTCAAACGGCGTTAAAACGACCCCTAAAAATTAACTATTTTTGATTTTTATAGTTGGTTATGAATAAAGTTTTATAATCTTGCAAAATTTAAGCTTCCTTATTAGATTGGTCTACACAATGGGTTAACTTTTTCCTATGCTAACTTATGGATGATATTCCTGGATCTCTGGAGTCAAACCCAAGACACTAAGCAAAAGTGACAATAATTCCTAGTAGATATTGCTGCCATCTAGCAACACTGAAAATATCATTTTTATAGCTTGCCGGCAAGTGCACATAATTAATTTACAGAAATGCCGCAATGCTTTTCTTATGGAAAAAAATGCAACTTTCGCAATTTCTGTAGTCGAACTCATGTCACTTAGGTAAGAAGTCTCATTTTATCTGAAGGTTTCTCCATCATATCTACAAAACCTAAAACTTGAAGCTCTCTAGCTCTTGTAGTTTGGGCTGGACATTAGTATCCTCCTTTATGTTATATATATCATTATACTAGTAGTTGGTGCTTGCATGCAGCAAGCATTTCATCTCGCATTAAAAGAACATTCATTATTCAGACAGAAATTTCAACATTACAAATAGTCTTTTAATTCTAAAGATTTCATTTCTGCAGCGATTTTCGTTTTTCCCACATGTAAGAATAATAGTGTAAAACAATCTCCAAATGTCGCAATTTTAAAAATTTTACACTTTCTTCATTATAAGGTTCCAATGCTACACATTTTAGCCAAATTTTAAAGTTGTAGCACTTCTAGAAGTAAAATAATACTTTTCTAATTGTTTAAATTTAAATAATTTTTAACGGCCGCCGCAATACATATATGGTAAAATTGAAATGTTTATTTGTGCAAATTTACTATGCTGTAAATAATTTGAAAATTTCAGCTTCTTAGCTAATCCCATAGTACCTAAACAGCTATCTATTTGTTTAAACATGAAGAATATTTAACTGCCAAACAAATTAAAATATCAAAATTTGCATAATCCCTATTTCGTTTTTTTTTTTTTTTAAGAATTCTACTTATAAAAAAATTTCAACTCCGTGGCACATCCGGAAATGCCTGAACCTTGAAAATTTGTTTAAACAATTGCGAATTTTAGCGGCCGCATTGGTGAACTTTTTCAAGATTTTCGTTTTTTCTAGTGGGTTTTTCACAAAATCCTACCTAAGAAAAAAAATTCGAATCTCCAGCTCATCTGGAAGTGCCTAAACATTAGTATCCTCCTATATCATTATATAGCGACGACTCTTACAGAGGAGGAGGATATGACATACTAGTAGTTGGTGCTTGCATTCTGCAAGCATATCATCTCAACATAAAAAACTTTCATACTTCATCGTTACAAATATTTTTTTTAAATCTAAATATTTAACCTCCTTAGTGATTCTCGTTTCTCCCTGATGTAAAAATAATAGATTTAAACAATCCCAAAACTTTGCAATTTTAAGAATTTTATACTTTCTTCATTATGGGGTACTAGGTACACATTTCTGCCAATTTTTAAAGTTGTATTACTTTAAGAAGCGAAATAATATTTTTCCAATTGTTTTAATTTTAATCATTTTTGACGACCGCCGCAATATGTTTATGGAGAGATTCAAATGTTTATTCGTGCAAATGCAATACTCTGTACATAACCTGAAAATTTCAGCTTCCTAGCTCATCCCGTAATGTCTAAACAGTTATCTATTTGTATAATCCCTATTTCGTTTTTTTTCCTAATCCTACCTCTAAAAAAATTTCAGCTCCGTAGCACATTCGGAAGTGCATAAACCTTGAAAATTTGTTTATACAATTGCGAATTATTAGTGGTCGAATTTATTTGCTTTGTCAAAATTTCAATTTTTTGTGTATAATTTTATGCAAAATGCTTACAAAAACTCGAACCTACAGCATGTAGTTTTCATGAAAAAAATTATCAAATTTTAATGTTCAAACGGCGTTAAAACGACCCCTAAAAATTAACTATTTTTGATTTTTATAGTTGGTTATGAATATAGTTTTATAATCTTGCAAAATTTAAGCTTCCTTATTAGATTGGTCTACACAATGGGTTAACTTTTTCCTATGCTAACTTATGGATGATATTCCTGGATCTCTGGAGTCAAACCCAAGACACTAAGCAAAAGTGACAATAATTCCTAGTAGATATTGCGGCCGTCTAAATATTTAACCTCCTTAGTGATTCTCGTTTCTCCCTGATGTAAAAATAATAGATTTAAACAATCCCAAAACTTTGCAATTTTAAGAATTTTATACTTTCCATTTCCATTTAAAAAATACTCTTCATTAAAGGTACATTTTCTCTTCATCATTTCTACTGAGGGGTTCTTTAGAAATTATTGCAGATTAAAATAAAAAATCGCAGAATATTCGGCAGGTTATGTACAAAATACGCAATATTTTCGGCCATCATGTTCAAAAGAATTTTGATAAATTAATGCAAAAAATTTCTTTAGAATAGCCAATTTGTTACCTTTTTGGGAAAAGTGCGATATAAAAAGAATGTTAACTCTAATTTGCTTGAAAATTTTACTGGCCCATACTAACATTCTATATTAACTATTAAAGTACTTACCAAGGCTTTTTATTCTTTAATTATTGGAGATTCAGATGGAATTCTCTGAAGCAAGTGTCAATGCACAGCCCTTTTTCACAAACAGAAAATACAAAAATTGTCCTCTTCCTAATTCCTTTGCCCCGTCATACCACACATTCTTTATGCAAAAGTTTATTTTTCTCATTTTTTTCACTTGTTCTGGATAGTGGCACTCGCCAAAATTATGTTTAGGAGGAACTGTAGCTCTACATCCACGTGCCTTTCTGCTACTGTAGCCTCCAATGAGGTCTCCGATTATATTCAAATAGAATTTTTTAAGGGGAAAAGTGGCTTATTGGTAGCTTGTTTGTAGTAGATATAAGAATTTACTACCATTCTATTTATTAAGTCAAACATCAGTCTATGCCACCACTTTTTTGGAGGAATGTGCAAACTGTATTAGCAACATAATCGATCGTTTTGATCTAATCCTCCCATGAATTGATTGTATATCCTCAATCTCAGGACAGCACACTTCCACCTTCGACCCGTCCTTCTCCTTCCATTTCACAGACTGCATTGGGTATGTGGGTGAATCGTAACCCGATGACAAAAAGAATATAGACCTTTTGTCTCGCCAGCCTAAGGAAACGAGCTGGGCGGAGGAGAGCCACTCACAGTCCCCTTGGTTACTTTGCTTCCAGTCCTTTGTGTTTGCTACCAATTCTTTGGGATGATTGACACGGTTGGTGTTTGCAGTCCCTATGGCTCGCAAACCTTTTAGATAGTTCCATAAATAGATCTGGCGACGTAAAAAATCTATCGCAAATAAGGGTGCAGCCTGATCCAAAGACAGGCTCTGCAAGTTGCATCACGACATTTCCACCCAAACCCAAATTATTCTTTTTCATTGTCCCTTTCCCTGTATATAATTCTAAATGAAAAACAAATCCTTTTGTACCATCTGCTCTTCCCCACCACTTGAATCCCCTTTTGATGGGTTTCATTGGCATATATTGTTTCATTGAAGAGTGACCAGTAAATTTCACCATCGCTTCATCTGTTGCCTGAAACTCAGAAAAGTTATAATATTTTTTATAACTGCAATTCAAACTATCCAGAATAGGTCTAATTTTGATCTTCCCAAATATTTCCACCTCTGCCCGCAGTTGACATTTTTTACGAGGCATACATATTAGTCTGCTTAACGCAATGGTCCAACATATGGCCCATAAAAAATAACAAAATAATCTAACGGTGAAGAATTTTCTGTTAAGTAAGTATTAGGACCTGGTGTAAACTGAGAGAGACTAGTGCCTAAATTTATCAAACCTCTTCTGGACCAAGTCAATCTGCTTCTATTAGCCTGTTGAACTGTCTCTTCAATTTCACCATTGGTTTCATCGTCTTAAGTTATAGGTGAAATATTTTCACAGGGTTCAGGAATTTCTTCCTCTTGAATATCACTATCAATAGAGGATATATCACTTTTTACTCCATCATCTGGTGTAGAAAATAATAAATCCAGTTTGTGATCCTCGCACTGTTTGCTCTTGGTCGCCATTGTCAAATTAAAAAAAGGGCTAAGTTTAACGTAAAATGGTAACCGCTTTGTCTAATAATTTATTGTTAGTTTTAAAAAGGTTAATTTCCAGATTATCCATGAAAATTTCTGCAAGAATGTGAGAAATAGGAGAATCCATTGCTAAACCGTCCTCTTGCTTATAAAGAGTGCTGTCGAAAATAAAATAGTTTTATGTAAACATAATGTAATCAGGGAAATAATTTCATTCTTTGTTTTAAGGTTGCATTTAGTTTGAAGGAGATTTCTTAAGATTTCAACTGTCTTTAATCGGAATACTGGGGAAGAGATTTGATACATCAAAGGAAACAAGGCGGGCATTGGGTGGGATACTGATATTGTTGATTTTAGAGGTTGGGTCAATTGAGTTTTTACTATGGTATGCAGGTGAAAATTCAGTCATGGACTTAGTATTTAGTTCGTGGGCTAGTTCTTGGACAGAGGAAGATACACTTGATACTATAGGTCTAATAGGGGAACCTGATTTGTCTATTTTAACAAGGCCATAAAATCGAGGTGGGAGAGGGTTCATGTTAAAAAGTTGGAATTCTTGTCATGGGAAGGAAAGAGATAAGGATGCAAGGTAAGATTTAATCTTCCCTTGGTACCCTGGAGTGGGGTTCTTGAGCAAGTAATTTGACCTTATTCTTGCATAGGAAGGTTATGCATTTATTCAGATAGACTTCTATTCAGAATAATTACACTATTGCCTTTATCTGCTTTTGTTAAAACCAAGGTCTTTTCATTTAAGGTTTTGGCCAAGTTTTTAACTGTAATCAGTTCAACATTGTATTTTTGTTAATTTAACAGCATTTGCAGCTTCGGTAATGGTTTGGGTACAATGTTTTAGGGAGAGATTTTCTGAACGTAGAGCTAGTTCACAATCTACACCAATGTTTATAATATCTTTTTTTGATAGATTTGTTGGGGGTGAATATTTTAGTCCTTCTGAAAGTACATTGTTTTCCAAAGGTGTAAATAGGCGATCTGAGACATTTATTACGCAACTGCGAAAATTGAAAGGCTGCTGATGATGCTGGAATCTCTCGAGAAACTAGCAATTTCAACTGACAAGGAGAGGCTATGGACTGTAACTGTGAGATTCACTTCATCTTCTACAAGTAGAGTTTAAGAGAAATTGTAGCCTAGAGGTAACATGTATGGCTTGCATCAGATGGCCGTCTAAGGCATAGTCTGCCATGCCATAGTGATGTCAACCATCCATTAACCACTTGACTGGGTGTGACGAGCATACTTGTCATGAGCACAGTGCAAACCATTTGGGCATGACGAGCTATTTCGTCATGAGCTTTCCCTCGTATACCTTGGTCCTTAAGGTTCACATTCATGCAAACAGATGGCAGTTATGCCAAATTTGCCAAGATGTATGCCCTTCATTGTGAAATCCTGGCTAATAAATATTTCCCAGTACCCCTTGCAGAAACGTTATTTTTGAGATGCCCTTTTTTCATAGAATCGTTAGTTTTCCCATGGACTTAGTAGTACGAGCATTGAGAGTTACCATGTTAGCATTGGGAAATTTCAACGTAATTTTACTATTTGTTTTTCTGAAAAATCTTCGACAGATTTCAGTCTCTCTAATAGTGAATATGATGAAATGGCTTCTACAAGTAAATGGTCAAAGATTTCAGATGAAGATATTCCCGGTATTTTAGAAGAAAGTGATTGAGAATTCAGTAACAATAGTGACAATCTGTACAAAATACTGACGTTAGTGATAGTGAATCCGATGCAGAAACTTTGGTTGACACAGTATTAAAATTTTGATTTTAGTAAATTGTTAATAATAAATTTAATTTTCACATTTCAGTGGGTTACTATAAATTGATTGAATTATTTATGGAATACCTAGACTGTCTATATGTAAGAGAATGCATCGCATTTAGGACTTGTTTTTAATCAATTCCACATTTTTGTTACTTAATATCTTTTGTTATAAAGAATTGTTTTCCATAATTTACCTCGATATCAAATAGCACATGGACTACTGCTTTGTAATTGATTCATTTGAAAACATTAAGACAAACTGGTTTAAAAGTTGTAAAAATTTATTGTTTAACAAATTAATTATTAATAGCAAGTTGTGAATTGATTAATATTTAATACGTCACTGCGGATGGATAAAATATTTTGGGGAAAATCTAGACTACCGTAAATACCTGCATATAATGCACGCCCTCGTAAAACGCGCAGGGGGGTATTCAGCCTCGTATTCTATGATTTTTCTATATACCCGCGTATAATGCACAGATTTTTTTAGCGTTACAGTTCCAGAGTAAAGTAGATGGTGTAACGTGTTCTAAGGCAATAATCGAATTATTGGTATTATGTATTGGTAACAATGAAAGTGCGAAATGAAATTTTCGAATAACGTTCCAAAAGAACATCAGCTAACTCAATCATTACTTACTCTGTTTACTTACAAGGTGATATTAGGATATACACAATAAATCGAATTATATTAATTTCATAGTATGGCATATAACATTCTTTGAGCTAATAAATTGAAGGAATGATGATAATCCTATGTGGAAGTTTTTTACATATGTTTCTGTCACACCTGAGGTGGATGGGTTCGCCCAACCTTCAGTTTTACCCTTATTAGAACACTCGGGAGCACGTAAACACGATAGCAAATAACCATAATTAACAACAGACTCGAAGAATCAAGAATAAATCACGTATGAATGCTGAGAGAAAGGTAGGGAACGATAACTTTATTTAGTTCTACAAGAAGCATCAACTGCCATTGTTTCTAATTGTAACTAGTACCAGTACCTCACCACTAGGCCGGGCCCCGATGTAGGGTGACGTCATGCATAATATGACGATTCCGATAATATCGAAGAAGAATGGTCCAGTGACGATGAATTTCTTGGCTTTTAAAATTACTAAATACTGAATTCATTCTTTTCATATCTAATTAATGTATGTTTATAGAATTAGTTAATAAAATTTTACTATTATCCATCTTACTTTTCGTAAAAATCACCAATAAAAATATGAGGATACCCAGGCAGTAATTACTGTCGAAATTGTGGAAATATGGGGTCAAATGAAAATAGGAAGATTATGTACCCTCGTATAACATGCATCCTGATTTTTAACTAAAATATTTCGAAAAAAAGTGCGCCATATATGCTGGTATTTACGGTATATACAAGCAGATACTTATACACCACCTTTTTTAACTTCGCAATTAATTGTTTCTGGAAAACTGACTCTAAATGCAAATTCTCGATGTGCAAGTTCTAGTTTCCCATAAGACACTATGGTATTATGAGAGAGGAATTCCCAGCCAACCTAAAAAATTCACTTTTTTATCATAAATAATGCAGTTGAAAAGAAAAGAAAACGACCACAAATTTGTCAATAACAATTAGTTACTTGACAAATTTTAAGCCTTTTATTGCACACTGAACAAATTCCTTTATATATGAAAAAGAAATATATGGTAAGAGGTAATATAAATAAGATACATTTCAGTCCTGGCTCCCCAACTGGAATGCACTTCTGGTCTCTTGCTTCCTCTAGTCAGGAGGTTAAAAAAATTAAACAAGTTAAAATAATTGTATCTACATAAATGTTGCAAATTCATGACCCAAATTTCGATTCCTTTTTAAAAATACATTATAAAGATTGGTTATTCTCAAACAAAAATTTGAAACAAACCATTTCAATTAACCCTTCAGTGCCAGGATCGGTACGTGGTACGGACCTAGGTTTCTTTCCTTGGCGCCGGGATCTGTACCCCATATGGACCCTTGCCGCGACTCTTTTAATTTGCCGTATTTCGATTATAAACATTTCTTATAGAATGATATTTTTATTTAACACTGAGGAATGATTTTTTATTTGAATTTTATAAATAGAATACGTTTTGTGGACTCTTAAATTGACTTATATAAATTTTTTTTAGTGTACATGAATGGAAAACTGCAAAAAAACTTTCTCACATCTTTTTTATTCTTTATCAGTTCGTAATATTTTCTTTTATTAGAAATTAATCACACGGATAATTTCTTACTTTTAGGAATTCAAACAATTTGTTTCTTTTGTTCATCTGACTCTTATTAACATTATAAAAATTGATTTTGAAAGTTACGATTTTAACATCCGATTTTTAGTCTACTTTAAAATATATATAATATATTAAAATATAACCGTACTTTGTAAAAACTAAATGGACATTATGCAGATAACTAAATAAACGTGTGCATATTCTTGGAACACAGCTGCACTGGAGTAGGCTAGTATCGTAAAGAGGCAAGAGAGGAAATGAAAACGGATCGTTCTAGAGCGTCTCTTTCTCAGTGATGGAAGGGACCCTACCTGTTTTCTTCGTGATATATCTTCCCATATCTCATCGTGCTCTCATTCAAAGGAACAGTTCATATTCTCAAGACTAAACAAACTTGAGAGGCAACAAATCATTGTACAGTAAAACTTCTCCGAACGCGGCTTCCCGTAACACGGATTCAAATTTACACTGTGCTCAAATGCATGATGAGCTTCACCGACCGCAGGAAGTGATTCACTTTTACGCGATTTCCTTGAATGACCATTTTCAATAAAAGGTTTGCCCTGAAAAGATCATTAGTAAGAAAAAATTCGTACTACGATTATAGTGTTTTGTTAAGTCTGTCGGCACCCAATAAAAAATCATTCAGTGCTTTTAACTGCATTTTTATCTTCAACTCCAACCTAGAGATGAGGTTCCTTTTTTCAGTTTTCAAGTCACATGAGAGTTAGAACTTAACTACCGTCGTTAAAAAGAATTCACATAAGTAACGCCGATGGATCTCTTAGCCCCCAGGAATATTTCTGCTGGAAATATCTTTTCTCCCCGAAGATGCAACGCACACAAAACTCACTATGGAGGTTGCCAAGGCTGAATCACTAAGGTATTGACGAGATGAATTCTGGACGGTCAGCATCCAGCGAGATATCCCATGTTTTGATCTACTGCAATAGACATTCAAGAAAATCAAAGTAAGTCCAATGGGAAGGGGAATGCAACGGGGAATCGCTTGCCTCGGCTGTGACTTGGAGCATAGCATAAGCAAGTGTGTTTGCTCTTGTGGGTGTTGCGAAGTGTTTCATATTAATTAATTATAAGCCTGTGGCTTACAGGCAGACTCTGGTTTTGGGGGGAAAGGTCGGTGGCGACGAGTCCCGAGCACTAGACGTACGTGCAGCGGTTCCGCCTTGGGTTTAGGTTAGTAGGAATGAATGAATGAGTTACATTGTGGGGAAGCTTGGGGAGTCCCAAGTGCTAGACGGACATGCAGCTGTTCCATAAGAAACTTTTGTTGATTTGTCTTGTGAGCTGCAACCTTCCCCCCATATATCAGTGCATATAGCTCGTGAGTGTATGTTTTTTGTGTTATCTTTTTATATTAAGAATACGTTAAATGACCGGTTCAGCTCTCCTTTAATGGTGCTGGACTCGTATGGATACTGTCTCTCTTTTCTTCGTTTCGACGTGCTGTCCATGTAAACTAAATTTCCAGAGAAGATATTACGCATTTAACAGGACCGTTGGAGCATTGAGTGCCCTGCTGCAGTCATAAGAGGGAGGAGCAGCGGCGGTTTACAATAATTCTCAATATGGGCCCAAAAAGACCACCTGGAAGTGCTACAGAAGATCCTAAAAAGAAAAAGAGGAAGGTGTTGCCCTTGCAAGATAAGCTGACTATATTAAATAAGCTTTAAGAAGGAAGCTTAGCTGCATTATTAGCACGACAATACGACGTAAATGAATCTATGATAAGAACCATGAAGAAGACTGAAGAAAAAATTCGTTCTAGTATTTGTGCCGGTGCTTCTGCTAGTACCGCCTATGTTAGCAGAGGAGATGTACTAATGGAGAAAATGGAAAAGATGTTAAACATTTGGATCGAAGATCAGGCGCAAAAACGTGCTCCTTTGGATGGGCCTATTATCAGATAAATAAAGCTCTTAGTATATATGAGCATATAAAATCTCAAGAAAGTGGTGAAAAATGAGGAGCCTTTACTTTTCAAGCCAGCAGAGGATGGTTTGATAGATTTAAGAAGCGATTTCAACTTCATTATGTGAAGATTGCTGGCAAAATTGCATCTGCCGATCATGAAGCAGCAGCCGTATTCAGTGAACTCACTGAAAGGAAAAGTTACCGACCTGAGTAAGTCTTTAATGCCGATGAAACGAGTTTATTTTGGAAAAAAAATAGCCACAACGAACATGGATTGCTAAAGACGAACAGTCGGCTCCTGGCTTTAAAGTAGCGAAAGACAGATTTACCGTTCTATTTTGCGGAAATGCAGCAGGAGATTTTAAGTGCAAATCAATGTTGGTGTATAGAGTGGAAAATCCTACTGTCCGCGTCAAAAAGACGTGCATCTCAACTTTGACGCGCGATCATTTGCGCTACGTTTATTGGAAAGAATATACAAAAATACCATTGGAAAGCTTATTTTATTCTTAATAAGGTTTGATTTTTTAATATTTTTAGACAGAAAATGTAAAATTTAACGGCGAGTTAAACACAGAAACTACCCGTAAAAACCAGCTACGCAGCCAACTTTCGCGAAAGTAGTCATATATAATAATTCATAAACGAATAACTACTGAACAAAATCTTTTGAAATTTAAAACAGTGATGAACTAAGATAAAATAGAGGCAATGCAATAATTTTTTAAGCTCTATGTTAATTACAATGGTTTTAATTGGGTTACAACTTTAAAAAGAAACTCGTCAGTGGGGAAAAATGATAGAGGAATTCTGAAAACACTGTTGTAAAAAAAGACATAAAGAAATTTTTTTGTAGGAATCAGATTTTTAATAAAGACTTTTAATAAATTTATATAGATATTTTTCTTTGTAGCCATAAGGCGCTTCATTTCCTATGCTGATGTAGGTAGCGACGTTGCCACACCAATCTGGCGTGCGGGATGGCTGAGCGGGATTTAAACTCCTATCTCTTTCTCTCTCTCTATCTAGCCTCATTGGAGGTTGCTAATGACTCAGATAATGAGTAATAAAGAAGGTACTTGTTTTGTCTAGAGTTTTGTTTTCTTAGTTCATTTAGTGTCTCATCTCAGTCCAGTTGGTGCCTCGTGTTTTCGCTATGCCTCGAAAAAAGCGACTAGCTTTACAACGAATATAAAATATTAGTAATAACAAATACGGTCTTTTCTCGAGTGATCAAGAAAATAATTTAGAAAGTGAGCCTTTTGTGATTAACAAAAAATTACGTAGCCATGAGAAAAATGTCATTCAAAGTGCTAGAACATTTTTTCAAATGGTCAAAGATGGTGTGATTAAATTTGATCCTAATCAAGTTGTTAAAAATACTGCACTGTGTTGTAATGTTAGTGAAAGGACTGTAGTAAATGTAAGTAATGAGTGCAAGGAAAATGTGCGTCCTTCAGAAAGTTCTCCCAAAAAAAGCAGCGGTAGAGCGCGAATTGTATTAGACGAAATGTTTCCAGGAATAAAGAATATCGTGGAACCCTTAATTATCAACCTCGATGAGGATTCCAGCAGCGACGAAATCAGTGAGGACGAAACTTAAGAGGAGATAAGGGGGTTTTTGTGCGGGCCATGACCGCTTACCGGCGAGGGAGACAAAGGAGACATTTGGCAACATCGCAAAGTGCCCAGAAAGCAACATATACGGTACTGTGTATAGATTAAAATTAATTAAACAAAAACAAAAACGTTAAAACAAAATCTGATTCCTACAAAAAATTTTCTTTATGTCTCTCTTTACAAGAGTGTTTTCAGAATTCCTCTGTCATTTTTCCCCACTGACGAGTTTCTTTTTAAAGTTGTAACCCAATTAAAACCATTGTAATTAACATAGAGCTTAAAAAATTATTGCATTGCCTCTATTTTATCTTAGTTCATCACTGTTTTAAATTTCAAAAGATTTTGTTCAGTAGTTATTCGTTTATGAATTATTATATATGACTACTTTCGCGAAAGTTGGCTGCGTAGCTGGTTTTTACGGGTAGTTTCTGTGTTTAACTCGCCGTTAAATTTTACATTTTCTGTCTAAAAATATTAAAAAATCAAACCTTATTAAGAATAAAATAAGCTTTCCAATGGTATTTTTGTATATTCTTTCCAATAAACGTAGCGCAAATGATCGCGCGTCAAAGTTAAGATGCACGTCTTTTTGACGCGGACTGTAGGGCACTGAAGAGCAAGACCAAAAGTTTGCTCCCTGTATTTTGGAGGAGTAACAGTAAAGCTTGGGTTACTGTAAAACTTTTTGAGGATTGGTTTGAGAATTGCTTCATTCGTGAAGTGAAAAAGTACCTGAAGGAAAAAATCTTGCATTTAGGGTGCTCCTCGTAGTGGATAATGCACCAGGTCATCCGAAATCTCTTGCTGAGACCCATCCTGAAATTGAAGTTGAGTTCTTACCACCTAATACGACTTCACTTCTGCAGCCTTGGCCAAGGGTGTTATTGCAGCCTTTAAGTTGTATATTACATCCGCAGAAGTTTTGCTAACGTTCTTTCAATGATGGAGACAAATCCTTCCTTAGGAGTTAGCGATTGCTGGAAAAAATTTGATATTTCGAAGGCCATTGAAATAATAAAGGAATCCTGGGATAAAGTGAAAAGTGAAACAATGAACCTTTGCTGGAAAACTCTTTGGCCTGATATCGTTCGTGACTTCCGAGGTTTTCCCAATAATACGGAGGACGTTAGGGAAATAATTAATATCGCAAGACACATCGGGGGTGAAGGCTTTGAAGACATGGAAGAAAGTGATGTGGAAGAATTGTTCGAGTCCCATGCAGAGGAACTAACCGTTGCTGAATTAGATATGGTGACACAAACTTCAAGTGAAGGCGAAAAATAAGAGAACGATTCGGAGCCTGAGAAGCCAAAGTCAACAGCAAAAATTTTGGAGAAGTTTTTGAAGCAGGCAGAAGATTTAAAAGAAGCATCACTGGAATTTGATCCTTAGGTAGGAAAAAGCCTGAAGTTCAAGAGGAGTCTAGAATCAGCTTTAGCTCCCTACGTAGAACTTCATAGGGAGTTTAAAAAAATCCAAACAGATGCCTATCACGAAATTCTTTCAGTCAGCCAGCAACACCAGTCAATGTCCGAGCACATTGAAATCACAAGACCAAGAGCAGACCATCTAATTAACCTTGGTGAGTTTCACTGTAACTTCGTTAAAATATTTCATCAAATTTTCAATAAAATATTTCTAGCGATAAATAAAAATTACGCAAAAATTAATGCCAGTATGTACCGTTTCAGTGAATGCAAACAACTGCCGGTAGTGCCGCTAGTGTTATGCATCTGTGCAGAGGCCAATCCGGCATAGCTGAGGACCGATTGTTGGATTCGCTGTCGATATTAATCAATAAGTTTTTAATATGTATTGTTTCAGTTCTGTGAACATTAAGTTTAAATATTTCAAAACTTGTTTCTCAATATTTATCACTGAGAGCGATGAAAGTGTTGTATTTAAGCAGGCATTTCCAGGTATAAAGGGAAAACTATAAAAGTGAATGTCTGCCTAGTGTAAAATTACGCGAGAATTTAATTTTAATTTTTTATTAAATATTTTTTAAAACTCAATACTACTGTATATAATTAGTTGATGCGATGTTTATGATCTTTTTTCAAGGAAATATAAGCAAACTAAAGGGAAAACTGTAAAAGCGAATGTCTGCATAGTGTAAAATTATGCGAGAATTTAATTTTAATTTTTTAATAAATATTTTTTTAAACGCAATACTACTATATATAATTAGTTGATGTGATGTTTATAATATTTTTTCAAGGAAATATAAGCCAACTATGTCATTATTATTGAAAAAATGCCTTCAAGGAGTACAATTTTCTGAACTCGGAACGGAACCCTTTTATTCCCATAAGACTAATGATTCCTCCAACGCAGATTCGTGCAACACGACACCCTTTTAGAACCTAACTCCCACGTTCAGCGAAGTTTTACTGTATATTGGTGCCGTCTCTCTCAAACCTCGAGGATGTAATTTCAGTGGAGATTTTGTGAGATAAGCTAAGTGGTCACGGAATGGATGATAGGAATACAATACTTCTCTTTGTTAGGCATCCAAATGCAATAACATTCTCTCTCTCTTTCTGAGAGAGAGAGTTAATAACCAGGCATAGGCTCTTAACGTAAAACAATATTAAGATATTATATAGTACATTTAATACTAAATGCAGAACACTATACAGCCGTTGGTTTCAAGATTTCATTCATCTAACATATATAGATGAAAATTCATATTTTTTTAAAAGATGGTACTTATAAAATCTGGTATTGTTTAAATACCAGCTGGCTGTACAATGCCGTAGGATTTAAATGCCTCCCGTTGCTGAAGGGTTAATAAATGAACTAGTATACCTATACTGAATATGTGTGTTCAAAATATACACCAATTACATTCAGTGAGAAATTGGGTCATACAATCTTTTTGAGTCTGCTAAAAGTCTTATATTCAGGGTTGTCTTGTATTCAGGTAAATACATGTGATGACTATATTTGTGATGCTAAGCATTGAAATCCATATCATGATTTTGTCATGGAAACTAGTACATTAAAGTATTTTCTCTCATAATTCATTCATCCGAAAAGCGTAGATTCAACAGGTAATTTTACTTTTACTGGAATTTAAGATGACCTTCAATTTTCAAAGGCTGAAATTTGGGGGAAACCTTGTCTTAGATTTAAGTACAGTCATTTAATGAATTGTCTTAATGTTTCATTTAAACCTCGACTACCCTAAGTTTTAAAATGATTATTTTTTGAGGGATATTTCATAAATCAGCCTTGAAAGGGTTGATGTATAAGATAAAAACTTCTACTATTTTAGTTACTTTTTGTTAGTGGAATGGTACAATATAATTACTGTTTCCTTCATAACACCTTGGCTTTAGGACTAACTAATCCATGAGAGGATGACCTAGTTGGGAGGAGAGAAGAAGAGGGACTTGGGTTCAACCCTGGCAAATACAAAACACTTGACCTCGACTTCCACTTTATCCATCCCAGAAGGGCCAATTAAGCTGTTGATTACCAGTAGCAGTCCTATACCACTATGAGGACAATTACCGGAGAGACTGGTGACCTCCAACTGCAGTCCTGTTCAAACAGGGCTGCCTATTGTCACCAAATCTACTTCATCTTGGGATGAAGTTAGTGAGATGAGTGTTGACCGGAGCTGCCACAGAGCATCGAGTTACATCCAGAGGCAGATCATAGCTATCTTGGGTTATGAAGATGACTTGTTGCTGCTTGCAAGTAACAATGTCTCCCTACTACAACACCTGTAAATCATGGAACAAGTGGCAGGATTCCTACCACTTATGGGCATGACAGGTATCCTGATGGTGGAGAATAGTTTTAGATTTGCATTACAGGAATTTACTGGCGAGGTCACTTGCCAAGAGAATATGAGCAACTCAGACCCCAGTTCACAAAGCATGTACATCCAACATGTCATCGAAAGTGTCTCTGATGAGTAACGAGGGCTCAAATATATATTCCTGCTGAGGGATATACCTGACCTTCACGGCCTCATGAGAATGGCAGGGTGTGGGCCAATATGACCTTCATGACAGTGAACATGTTAACACAACCACAAAATCTCCCTGCAGTTACTTCCTTGAGGTTTTTGCACTATAGGTTCAATCATAGAGCCTTACTTGAGCTACCTTCACTCAGTGCCTGTCACCAATATAGCATCACCATTGACAAGCATTGCCAGAGATGTAAAAGAAGCCTAATAAACCTTAAAACATCATACAAAGACCCTTCCTGATATTATCATTCTGGACATGGTGCTGGGTCGAACTGATGAAGTACAGAGGGTTGACTCTCTAAGGTTGTCCTACTAATTCCTGAGGAAGGAGATGAGGACCTCAGACCATCTGTGGCAGAAGATGGGCCAGCAGTGTTTTCCACTCTTCCATGAGGCAGCACACCAGCCAGAGGGAGAAGACCGGCATCGGACAAAGTAGCTATCAGACTGAACCAAATCAGGATGAAAGAAGATGATAATTGGGAGGTTTTGTGGCAAGGATCGTGGCATATCGCCAAGCAGCAAAGAATGTCATGAAAACATCATCCAAGCCTTGGTGCCTTCATTCATTTGACATTCACAGGCACACAGTGCCATAACAAGGAGACTTCTGCCAGAGCCTGAGAACACAAATGTAAAAGATACTGGGAGAGAATGCTCCATACTGCGACATCTCATTGGTGTGGGTTGAGGCCCTCTTCAGGAATGTTTACAGCAGTTAGGACCTGCCTCATCTTGACAATGACATGATGCCCCTTTGACCTATAGGATGATGAAGATGGAGAGGAAGAATCTTCAGCAATGGATATCTAGCTAAGAAATAGAGACCCAGCTGACAAAGACCAAAAACACTGCTCCAGGTCCAGACTGACTGGCCTACAGTGACCTGAAAGCCACCAACACAACTGGACAAATACTTGCATTAATCACTGCCTGAGAGAGGGAATACACTTACCTTATTGAAGATCTTTTGGACTGATGTAATCCATAAAGGTGAGAACTACAACGTTGCCAAGCTGTATGTTGGTGTTCTTGCTGACCACAGTTTGATGTGGTCGGTCTTGGGTTGAAAGATCTTGCCTGTGCAAAAGGGCTTCTGAGAGCTCGTAGGATGGCACAAGCATTACTTCATCCTCCAAATGGTGGTCAATGAGATTCAACAATAATACAAATGCATCACATTGCAGAATATCTTTGAACCAATAACATACAAGTTCATGGGCCTGCCTGGAAAAATTGCTGATTGTCATGGCCGAACTCCAGCCCACCAATGGGGTTACCAGCCTGATTGACTTTATTGTGGGAGTCAAGCAGGGCTGATCTCTCACTGATTCTGTTTAACCTGGTCATGGACCTTATGATGAGGGCCAGTCGGGGGAGAATCCAGCAAGAGTGGCAATGGTTACCAGTCGCAACGTCGCTGTACTGGCTTATTCCAATGTACCTGAGGCTCACGGGTAAGGATCCAGAGAATTTTTATGACCTTCTGAGCATTATTAGGAAGAAGGCGAGAAAGGTAGGCCTTCTCATCTAGCCAGCTTCTTGTATGAGTTAAGACCTTGATTTTTCACAGGCTAAGCCGCCCATACAGCCCTCCTGATTCTGCATCCAGGGCAGACAAATGATTTCTCTCGCATGCCAGGGAGGTCCTATTCCTGCAGCCTGAGGCCAAGAATAGGCTTGATATGAAGCTGAATGGTGTTTTGCAGCTGAGGCCAGCTAGACTGCACCAAAGGGAACTGCACTATTATATTCATATAAAAAAGTTTTATTGATATAATTTTAAAACCACAATCCATTGCGATGCATTCGCTAGAGAAAATTTACATTCATATCACCTTTTCTTGGCCAATGGATTTTTTTGTTCCACTTAAAAAGTTAGTATGATCCTTATGGTGCTGCGCTATATAAACCAGCATGGCCTATTCACACTCATATTTCTCTCTGGTTTTTTTATGTCAGTCAGTGTATAGCTAAAATGCAGTATGCACGTTTATGGTAGGACGAGTCCATCCTCGAGGCAGGCCCACCTATAGGGGAGGTTGTGTTTAGGTGTGGGGATTTGATGTGCGAACTTGGACTCGTGCAAACCAAAATTATGTTACTGCACATAGGCTCTGAAGTCAGCACCGTTAAAGGTTCTCCTTCCATTCCTCTCATGCACCTCAGACTGCCACCTTCGAGAGTTGGCTTCCAGTCACTGGTGAAACAGGTTCTACCCCTGACGATGCCCACCTTGTGGGCGAAATGCATTGGGTTTGCAGCCCTCTAGTTGTTTTGGCTAAAGGAGTATTCTACTTTTGTTTGCCTAATGCATAACAAGTCTCTCTCAGAGATTTATGTCAATTCAGTAAATTTCAAAAAAATGTCTTCTGTAAAATATTTCTATCAGTTTCACTAATTATTTTTGGTATTGTTTACATTTTTGTGTTGTCATCGTCTTTGCCACTCTGGTTCTGAATCACTACTGTAGTCAAAACTTTCATTTTAGTTATATTGAGTTGAATTGCAAAAATACTAATTTGAAAATCGGTAGTTTTATGGTATGTTTTGGTGATGGTAATTTATTTTTTTCCATATTTGTTGTTTTTGATTTCTTTTTTGTGGAGATAGTGAAAATTTGGGAGATACATAAAGACAGCCATTTTCTTTGATTCTCATAGAACTTCATCCATTTCATTAACTTGAAATGATTCCAAGAACAATGTAACAGATTTAAGATGACCAACAGTGACATCCAGGTGCGTTTTTTGCTGTAAGAGTAACTGGCAAACAGCCTGGAACTTAGGAAAATCTCTGTACCACAAATTGCAAAGAACAAGGAATTTAGATTTTAAAAGAAATTCCTTGAAATATTTTACTGCGGCTGATCAATCAAGGTGATTCAATAAGCTCATATAATGATCTTTTTGATATTATTAAATTGAAATTTTAAAGCTTTGACACTTTCATATAGTAGTATAGTATAGTATACTGTAGTATCTAGCCACATGTTTGCTGATTCAATGTTATCTGTTGAATGTTCATGATCAGAATGCCGGTATGTGAAAAATCTGAAAAAAACCGTTGTTAATGTAGTTAATGATGAAAACAAGATGCAACAAAAACAGTAGTGTTTTGTTTTTAAATAGATCAACCAACATATCATTTCTTTTTTACCAATATTTAGTTTTCTGATATAAAGCATTTCATTGAAAGATCTTCTCATTGCATGGCATTTATATAAAATGTTTTTCAGTCTTGCCATTTTCAACTATACATAACCCAGACCACTCATTATTATTTTAGATCAATTGGCAGGGTCAGATATTTCAAAATTGAACAAAAGATTATTATCCACAGGTTTGTCCTTGACTTTTGAGTTCCTGTAAATCATTTAATTTAGCTGAATATGCATTGGAAAATTCTCCTTGTATCAGTTGGGTTTCTGTTGATGAACTCAATGTGGTGCATGGGATGCGCTTTATACACCAGTGCATCCCTACTATCACCTTAGTGTTCCACTACTGATATTGTTTGTTATTAGTTAATAGTTTTTCATTTTAAACACAAAAAGAAGTCATAAATAGGTAGTCAACATTTTAATTATCCAAGTCTAAGAAAAAGGAAAAAGTAAAATACTTCCTACATTAGCATCCCTTCTGTTGCACTATAACCATCTTCATACTGCCGATGTATGTCTCTGAACCACCTGATGACATCTGATACCATCAAACACTTCATTAGCCGAGCATATTGCCCGATGCCCAAGCTCCTGAGAATGCGATCTTTCTCAGGAGCCTAGACTCTCCACGACAAAACTTGCGACTGATGTGCGGAATCCCTGCGATGCCAGCTGCTTGGTGATGGGGGCATACTTCTCCTTAGGCCTCCTCACCTCCAGGAGTCCCGCCCTCTGGTTCTCGAATGCCACCATGACATTGATGATGCTGGTGGCCTTGTCCCCTCCATTGTCTGCCAGTACCAGGATATCTGGCCACAGTCTGCCATAGTACCCCAGCACCATCTTGTTGACCCAGATTTCCTCTTCATCATGTCCCTCGCACTCGCAGGCTGGGTCCGGGACAGGAGTTGCTCCATTGAGTCCTTCCCCCTCCTGCCTCTCACCCTCACTCGCCTCTACTCTTAGCGGGAGCAGCTCTTCATGGGCACGTCGGCGCGGCCCCTCCACCTCTATTCCATCCGCGTATTGTTTCACGCCCGTCACGTGTTGGACATAGAGGTTTCGGGACCATTTGATGGCCTCGCACACCATCATGCGCCTCATTTTGATCAGGCGCATTTTCGCCAGGCCCTTCCTATGCAGCATCGGCTCATTGTTTGGGTCCCATGACCCTAATGAGCCGACGATTAGAGCGTCTAAAAACACCGGGTGCCTGTATCCGTAAAACATTTACTGCTTCCGCTAATTCCGAGTACTTCGCGATTTTGGCATCCCTGGCCGCTCGGAAGGCGCCCTCCCTATTCTCGAAAGGGATTGTTATGTCTATTATATAGACCGGCCCGCTTACGCCATCGCGTATGACAAGGTCCGGTCGCAGCTGCGAGGCGACGCCTAGCACCGTCCTGTCAACTGCGACCGTCCAAGCCTGGGGGATGGTGTCGATGAGGAGCCGCATCACCGCTTCGTGCCGCCGCCTCCACCCCTCCGCGAGTGGCAGGCAGTGGTTGAGGACGTGCGGAAGCGTTTCGTCCGCTAGTCCGCACCTCCTGCAGCGCGTGTCCTTTCTCGCTCGACCCCGCCTCGCTCCGTTGAGCGGCAATACGTCTAGCCGAGCCCGGTGAATGAAGCGCCAGTCGCAAAACCTCATCATGCGGCCCTCCCGCATGAAGTGGTTGCTGACGCAGTGGGTGGTGGCTACTTCCATCACCTTGCCCTGATCAGGTTTCCTGATCAGGGCTCGGCGATACGTCTCCCAGGCCGCCCTCTTAAGGGTTCTGCAGACGCGGCTTTTGTCCCTGCCCGTAATGACCGTGGGTGGAGCCTCCGGCGCCGTCGCCGCGATCCGTAGGCCTTGCTCCCCACGGGCATCACTCCACTCCCACGTAATGTTCATGCAAGGGCGCAAAAACCGCGTTGAGGTCCTTACCCGAGACCATACCGACGCCGCATCGCCCACGTCTGCGCCTAGCCTGGCGTCCGTTTCCCCATTTAGATATCGGCACAAATCGCCCCTTCCCGGCGCCGCGTTAAGGCGACTGATCTTCCTATGAACTACGTCTGTTAGTCCTTTCCATGCGACGGTCCGCGTCGCCCTATCCGCGCACACGAGCATGCGTAAACCGTGCACCACCGCGAGCATATCGATCGCGGTGCTAAGGGGAGTAAAGCCTCCGCCGCCACTGGAGGGGGGAACATGGAGTATTTCCCTACTCGCCCTTAGGGGAAGGTTGAGCCATTGTCGCAGTTGGCTGACGATCGCCTTATCGACCGGTTTTAACACTTTCTTTGTTACCTTGGCGGCTCTAAATAAAAAGTCACACCTCGGCAACAAAAACACGTGAAGGGCGTCTATTTTTTGCCACGGGGCTAATTCGCTATCCCCGACAGAGCGTAAGTCTCTCAAGAATATCTCGAGAAGCTCGGCCGGAGACGTCTCGTTGCGAAACCCCATGGGAATGCCTAGATATCTATACGAGTCACCGCGCATTAGGGCTCTGATGGCGCGGCCCTTTATCGTGAAGGTGTTTTGCGCGCCGCGCGGCCGCACCCCTTTCTCATATTTTAGGTGGAGAGAAGCGCATTTGGCGGGCTTAAAAGTAAGTCCACACCACTCTACCGCTCTCTCCAAGTTCCACAGCAATTGGCGCAGCATGCCCTCGCCCCGCGACACCAGGACGAGGTCGTCCGCGTACGCCAATATGGTAAACGCCATGGTTCCCGACCTATATGCTGCAATCGCGCGCTTTGCGTTAACCGCCCGCACTAGCGGCTCGATTGCAATGTTGAACAGTATCGGAGAAAGGGGGCAGCCATGTCGCACTCCGCGCGTCACTGCGATGGGGGGGTGTGGCCTCTGCCGGTCCTAACATATGTTTTTCCTTCCATAAGGAGGTCCTTAATAATACCTATAAGGGGTGGCGGGGCCCCAAACTCCATTAGTGTCCCTATAATTTGTGCATGGCCGACTGACCCAAAGGCATCGGCCAGGTCAAGCCAGGCGACCGCTATCTCCTTCCCATTCCTATTTGCGTCCTCCAGAAGGGTCTGCAGCACAAAAGAGTGTTCGAAGCAGCCCTCCCTGGAGGCAGCAAAGCCCTTTTGGATGGGAAAGGAGATCCTGTTGCCCGCCGCCGACCAGTCGTTAATACGGTCGGCGAGACAGCCCATATATAGTTTCGCTATCGTGGGGAGTAGCGAGAGGGGGCGCCAATTGTCAATGGGGGCCCGATCTCCCCCTTTATGTATTAGGATGGTGCGAGACACCTTCCACGGGGCAGGGATCCTACCCGTTCGCCGGCACCGGTCGAAGATGGCGGCCATAATCTCGGACCCCGGGTCTAATGCCTTCCATGTGGCGTAGGGTATCCCGTCCAGGCCAGGCGCGGTTTGCTTGGCCTTTTTTAATCGTTTGGTTACCTCTAGCGCGGTGAAGGGTCGGAGTAATTTCCGCTCCTCCGGGCCCGAGGTCGCCATCTTGAATGCGGGGAGGTGTGGGGGTGGGGGGAGCCAGGGTTTTGGCCGCTCAGTGGCCGTGAAGCGGCGCAGTATTTCCGCCTCGCTCGCCGCGCATTGCGCTCTGTTAGCGTCCCGGATAATTTTCTCAAAAGTTTTCTTTTTCTCCCGCCTGTAATTGAATTGAAGGCGGGCCGCGTCTTGCTGGGTGGGGGGTCCTTCGGGCGGGGTGGGACGTCCATTGGGTGCGGCAAAAGTTTTTGCCACGTCGCACTGGGCGTGACCACCGAGTGACTGCGCCGCGGCCGTTATGTCTTGCACTATCCGGTCGAACTGGGAATGATCCTCGTCATCTATCATTCCCAGCTCGATCAGCCATGCCGACCGCTGTTCTGCGGCCGCGTCCGCCGGCCCGTCGCCTTCGTCAGGGGGGGGCGCAAGATTCCGTAGTGGAATGTGGGGCATCACTCGCGAGGCCGTCGCGTAGGCGGCTAACGCCACTGTTGGCGCACTTGCGTCATCGCGCCGTGATGGAGAGGGTGGGGGTGTGTGGGGCCCGTCGGGCTCTGGCGTGACCAGAGGGGGGGGGTGTGGGTGGTAGGCTCCCATGAATGCTGGGGGCGGGAGCTGGTGGTGGTGTGGGGGCGTCATGGCGCCTTCCCAGGTCCACCAGTTGACCTGTGGGAGGCTCTCTATTGGAGCATACCCCCTCTCCAGGCGAGCCTCCACTGGTCGGGGGAAGTCGGGGTGCTGTATAGGGCTTATGCCGAGTCCCGCGTGCTGCTGGGATGAGGGTGGTGGGGATTCAGCATCGGGGCGCGGTGAAGCCGCACTAGGGGGGGGGGCGGGGTATGGCTCCGCGGGGGGTCTATCTGTATGGACATCAGGGAGGGGGGGGCAGGAGGCCTGGAGGCGCGGGCTTGCCTCAGCCTGGGTGGCTCCTCCACGCGGCGTCCGTGTCGCTGTGGCTCTCGCGGGCGGGGGTGATCCCAGAGGCGCCTGTTTCCCGAGGGGCGGGGCCCCTGTCTATGGCGGGCGGGGGCCGGAAAGGCAGAGGCGGCTCTTTCGCGTCCGCCTCGTCTTTCATGTTGGCTGCGCCTCCTTTCGGGAGGCAGGCGCTCATTACCCCTCTCATCTCGCCCTCTTCTTTGGGCAGCGGGCCCGCTGTGCGGCACCCTTTGCCTTCGGTCGTGGTGCGGCCGCCTCTGTACCACCTCCCGCTGTGGTTGCTGGCGGCGGCGCCTTCCTCTGACCACTGTCCACCCTCCCTGGTCCTCCATGTCGCGATTTCTGGGTTCCGGGATCGCTTCTCTGGGTGGGGGCGGGCCTCTGCGGGGGGGGGATGGGGTTCGCAGCGGGGGGGGGGAGGGAAGCCTTGCGGCCCTACGGGGATGTGGGGCGGGCGCACGTTCCTGCGTTTGGCCTACATTTCTGGTGCCTCTGGCACGTCTGACCGTGCCGGCACCGGCCTGAACTGCGGTGCTCACCATTAGCTGAGCAACGCGGTGCGGGGATTGGCTGTGCCGTCTTTCCCGCGGGACGGCGTATCGTTGCGCTTCAAAACGCGCGCGCAGGTCGGACAGGCGACGTTCCTCACGCTCGAGGATATCGTCCGTGCACGTCCCTGCGTCACACGTCGGGTGTGGTGGGGTGGGGGAGGGGGGGACGCCTTGGGGAGCGGTGTTGTGGGGGGGGGGATCCGGGGCAAGGCCTTTTTTGTCGGTTGCGCCGGCCAGCGGGACCGTGCGGATTGTATTGTTACTTCTATGTTTAGTGATACGTACTCATATTTTTTCTCCGTCTTTTTGAATTAATCGGCAGATCAAATATTTTTAAGTATAACCCGTAGCATTATGTTTTGTGTTATAATGTAGAGTCCTATTCCGAGACCATGTTCCCAATTAAAATCGCGTCAAGGCTACACCCTTATAAATGTCTGATGGACGCGCCTGTTCGGAATGATTGCGTCTCATCGCTTATCATTTTATTTCCGGTGTGATGCAGGTTGATGGGGGTTTATGGGGGGGGGGGGGGTGGGCGTCGATCTCCCTCAGTAGTCTCTCGGCGGACCTAGTCGTTCCGCCTTCTCAGGCTGTCCGGTCGGGGTGACGATAGGAGCAGCGAAGTTCCCGCCGCCGTCGAGCTTGTAGTAGTGCCAGCTGCGACCGCATCGCGGCGCTGGGGCAGCTGGCTAGTCCATACGCCCGGGCTTTTTGAAACGTCAGGGAATGGCGGCGCCCTGTGTTGGACCTAAATTTAAATCTGCCCGCGTGGGTGGCCCGGGTTTGGTTCCGGCAGTCCGTCGGGCTCTCATGCCCACTTCCCCCACTAGCACAAATACTATAGGTTAAAATCATAGGGTAAAGAAAGATTAAGAGCGAGAAGAGGGAAAGCAAGCAATGCTAGGGCTGTTAACTTGTTGCCGAGGACCTTCGGGCTCTCATGCCCTCGGCCTTAGTCCCCATGACAAGTGGCTGGGTTTGTTAGTCTATACACGTTAGCACTACTTGGGTCCACTAATTCTACACTACATAGTCTTTTTACACACTCTTACTTACTGTTTTAAATATGTGTAGACGTTCTTACGGTTAAACCTATATATATACAAGGAAAAAGGAAAAGGAAACTAATCATTAAACTTATTATCTAGAGCGTCAATGAGCACTTCTTAAAATTGATTTGCGGGTTGGGCTAGGGACTTGAGTCGCTCGTATTGAGTCCTTCATTTCCCTGCCCTTCGCCCTCACTCGCGCCTTCCTCCGTTCCCGGCACTGTTGGGTCTTCGCGCTCTCGTCGGTGCGGCCCCTCCACCTCTACTCCATCCGTGTATTGTTTAACGCCCGTCACGTGTTGGACATAGAGGTTTCGGGACCACTTGATGGCCTCGCACACCATCATTCGCCTCATCTTCGTCAGGCGCGTTTTTGCCAGGCCCATTCTGCGCAGCATTGGCTCATTGTTGGGGTCCCAAGACCCTAATGAGCCAACGATGAGAGCGTCTAAAAAGACCGGGCGCCTGTAGCCGTAGAAAACTCGCACTGCCTCTGCCAGCTCTGAGTATTTCACGGTTTTCGCGTCCCTGGCCGCTCGGAAGGCGGCCTCCCTATTTTCCAACGGGATTGTGATGTCTATTATAAAGACTGGCCCGCTAACGCCATCCCGTATGACAAGGTCCGGCCGCAGCTGCGAGGCGACGCCTAGCACCGTCCTGTCGACTGCGACCGTCCAAGCCTGGGGGATGGTGTCGATGAGGAGCCGCATCACCGCGTCGTGCCGCCGCCTCCACCCCTCCGCGAGTGGCAGGCAGTGGTTGAGGACGTGCGGAAGCGTTTCGTCCGCTAGTCCGCACCTCCTGCAGCGCGTGTCCCCTCTCGCTCGACCCCGCCTCGCTCCGTTGAGCGGCAATACGTCCAGCCTAGCCCTATGAATGAAGCGCCAGTCGCAGAATCGCATCATGCGGCCCTCCCGCATGAAGTGATTGCTGACGCAGTGGGTGGTGGTTACTTCCATCACCTTGCCCTGATCAGGTTTCCTGATCAGGGCTCGGCGATACGTCTCCCAGGCCGCCCTCCTGAGGCTTCTGCATGCGCGATTCCTTACCCTCCCCGTAATTATCGTGGAGGAAGCGTCCGGCGCCGCCGCCGCGATCTTAAGGCCCAGCTCCCCGCGGGCGTCGCTCCATTCCCACGTTACACTTATACGAGGGCGTAAGAACCGCGTGGAGGTTCTCACTCGCGACCATATCGATGCCGCGTTCTGCCCTCTAGCTCCACCTTCCTCCTCTCCGTCGCTCAGCTCTGTTGTTCTGCCTCCCTCCTCTCCGGCGGTCCGCTTCCCTCCTCTCCGTCGCTTCCCTCTCCCACCTCCGGTGCTCGCTCCCTTGGCCTCTCTCCTCTCCGGCGCTCCGCCTCCCCCCTCTCCTGCAGGGCCCGTCGTCTCAGGTGTCCAGCTCTTTCCCTTTGCCGACATCCGGCCTCCCTCCTCTCCGGCGCACGGTCAACCCTGTCTCCGCCGCATCATCGTCTCGGGCAGGTCGGGGCGTTGGCTGGGGAGGGGCGATGTCTGCCCTGGCCGGGCTCCTAGTTCCCGTTGCGACCGCATCGCGGCGCATTGGCGGGTAGCCATGCTTTCCGCGCGGCCTTTTTGAATTGGGCCAGGAGTGTGTGGGGGGGTTGGGGGAGGGGTGTTGCGGGATAGATGTTTACATCCATAGCAAATAGATGCAGGGGTCTAGACTTTAGCGGTAAATATTGTCAATAGCCAAGCTCGTTACGCCTCGCCATTAGCTGAATTGTTAATATAAAAACTGCTTTCACTTCTATAATGGAGTCAATAGACAGGGGGAGTCTTTTTAGGCAGCGCTTGGTATTGAGAGAAAGCGCTAACAATTCGTGACGAGTCGAGTGCAGCCATGTTGCTTTTATTATAGGGCAGGCCAGGGCGGTGGCTGGGGAGGGGCGGTGTCCGCCATGGTCGGGCTCCTAGTTCCCGTTGCGACCGCTACGCGGCGTCTTGGCTGATGGCCATGCTTTCCGCGCGGCCTGTGTGGGGGGGTTGGGGGTGTGGGGGGAGGGGGGGGAGGGGTGTTGCGGGATAGATGTTTACATCCATAGCAAATAGATGCAGGGGTCTAGCCTTTAGCGGTAAATATTGTCAATAGCCAAGCTCGTTACGCCTCGCCATTAGCTGAATTGTTAATATAAAAACTGCCTTCACTTCTATAATGGAGTCAATGGACAGGGGGAGTCTTTTTAGGCAGCGCTTGGTATTGAGAGAAAGCGCTAACAATTCGTGACGAGTCGAGTGCAGCCATGTTGCTTTTATTATAGGGCAGGCCAGGGCGGTGGCTGGGGAGGGGCGGCGTCCGCCATGATCGGGCTCCTAGTTCCCGTTGCGACCGCTACGCGGCGCCTTGGCTGGTGGCCATGCTTTCCGCGCGGCCTTTTTGAATTGGGCCAGGAGCTGGTGGGGGGGGAGGGGTGTTGCGGGATAGATGTTTACATCCATAGCAAATAGATGCAGGGGTCTAGACGTTAGCGGTAAATATTGTCAATAGCCAAGCTTGTTACGCCTCGCCTTTAGCTGAATTATTAATATTGCAACTGCCTTCACTTCTATAATGGAGTCAATGGGTCGGGGAAGTCTTTATCGGCAATGCTTGATGTTGAGAGAATGCGCTAACGTTTCATGGTAAGTCAAATACAGCCATGTTACTGTCATTATAGTGGGGAATGTAATTCATATTAATGTGCATAGTCTACTTAGTCGTGGTGGCAGAGGGAGCAGCGTAGCTCCCGCCGTCGTCGAGTTAGTAGTAGTGCCAGCTGCGACCGCATTGCGGCGCAGGGGCAGCTGGCTAGTCCATACGCCCGGGCTTTTTGAAATGGGGTCGGAGAATGGCGGCTCCCCGTAATGGACCCAAGTCTGTCAGCGTGGGTGGCACGGGCCCGATGCCGGCAGTCCGTCAGGCTCTCATGCCCGCTTCTCCCGCTGGCGCAAGTACTCAGGAATAGGATCCGGAGGGGGAAAAGAAGAAAGGGGAGTGAGGAGGAGATAAGTAACCAATGCTGGGGCTATTGGCCTATCGCCGGGGGCCCTCGGGCTCTCATGCCCTCACTCCCCGCACTCGCGGGCAGGGGAGTTCCCTCCTTACTGTTCGTCTTTTAGGCGAGCCGCTCTTCGCCTTTGGATGGGAGGCTAGGTTTCTCGGCCTCCTCTCTCCTAGCTGGGTCTGTCAGGCTCTCATGCCCTTGGACCTTATCCCCATAGCTAACATCTGGGTTATTACATTATACACATTAGGTCTATTCACAGCACTTAATTAGGATGACAAAAAAAGAAAAAGATTGAAAGAAAGTAAGGATTATAGCACAACAGGGCCACCGGGCTCTCATGCCCTTGGCCTTAGTCCCCGTGATTGGTGGCTGGGTTATTAGCCCGCATCCGTTAGCACTACTAGAGGTTATTTGCTTAGCTATTAGTTTTCTATAAGGAGATTAGTGCTAGGCCTGGAAGGGAGGGGGAGCCGCAATGTTTCTTCTACTCTCTCTCGATTCAGCAGGTCAACTAATTCTACACTAAATATACACAATCGTTCTTACAGTCAGGCCTATATATAAAGGAGAGAAAGAAAAACTAATTATTAAAACTTATGATCTAAAGCGTCAATGCGCACTTCTTAAAATTAGTTTGCGGGTTGGGTTAGGGACCTGAGTCGCTCGCATTGAGTCCTTCATTTCCCTACCCTTCGCCCTCACACGCATTTTCCTCCGCTCCCGGCACTGTTGGGTCTTCGCGCTCTCGTCGGCGCGGCCCCTCCACCTCTATCTCGTCCACGTATTGTTTGACACCCGTCACGTGTTGGACGTAGAGGTTTCGGGACCACTTGATGGCCTCGCACACCATCATGCGCCTCATCTTCCTCAGGCGCGTTTTTGCCAGACCCATTCTGCGCAGCACTGGCTCATTGTTGGGGTCCCAAGACCCCAATGAGCCGACGATGAGAGCGTCTAAGAAGACCTGGCGCCTATAGCCGTAGAAAACTCGCACTGCCTCCGCTAGCTCTGAGTATTTCTCGACTTTCGCGTCCCTGGCCGCTCGGAAGGCGCCCTCCCTATTTTCAGACGGGATCGTAATGTCTATTATGTAGACCGGCCCGCTTACGCCATCCCGTATGACAAGGTCCGGCCGCAGCTGCGAGGCAACGCCTAGCACCGTCCTATCAACTGCGACCGTCCAAGCCTGGGGGATGGTGGCGATGAGGAGCCGCATCAATGCGTCGTGCCGCCGCCTCCACCCCTCCGCGAGTGGCAGGCAGTGGTTGAGGACGTGCGGAAGCGTTTCGTCCGCTAGTCCGCACCTCCTGCAGCGCGTGTCCCCTCTCGCTCGACCCCGCCTCGCTCCGTTGAGCGGCAAAACATCCAGCCGAGCCCTATGAATGAAACGCCAGTCACAAAATCTCATCATGCGGCAGTCCCGCATGAAGTGATTGCTGACGCAGTGGGTGGTGGCTACTTCCATCACCTTTCCCTGATCAGGCTTCCTGATCAGGGATCGACGATACGTCTCCCAGGCCGCCCTCTTGAGGGTTCTGCAGACGCGGCTTTCGTCCCTGCCCGTAATGACCGTGGGTGGGGCCTCCGGCGCCCCTCCCCGGCGCCGCATTAAGGCGTCCAATCTTCCGGTGCACAACGTCTGTCAACCCTTCCCATGCGACGGTCCGCGTCGCCGTATCCGCGCACACGAGCATGCGGAAACCGTGCACCACCGCGAGCATATCGATCGTGGTGCTAAGGGGGATGTAGCCTCCGCCGCCACTGGAGGGGGGAAGATGAATTAATTCCCTACTCTCCCTTAGGGGAAGGTTGAGCCATTTGCGCACATGGCTGATTATAGCCTTGTCCACCGGAAGAAGTAGCTTCTTCATGACCTTGGCGGCTCTAAATAAAAAGTCACACCTTGGCAGAAGAAATGTGTGGAGGGCGTCTATTTTTTGCCATGGGGCCAGGTCGATGTCACCGACGGAGCGCAAGTCTCTCAAGAAAATCTCGAGAAGCTCGGCTGGTGACGTGGCGTTTCTGAATCCCATGGGAATACCGAGATACCTGTATGATTCTCCGCGCATTAGGGCTCTGATGGCGCGATCCTTGATCGTAAAGGAGGTGTTTTGCGCGCCGCGCGGCCGCACCCCTTTCTCATATTTTAAATGGAGAGAGGCGCATTTGGCGGGCTTAAAAGTAAGTCCACACCACTCCGCCGCTCTCTCCAGATTCCACAGCAATTGGCGCAGCATGCCCTCGCCCCTCGACACCAGGACGAGGTCATCCGCATACGCCAGTATGGAGAAGGAATTGGTCCCCGCCCTGTAGGCAGCGATTGCGCGTTTCGAACTCACCGTCCGCACCAGGGGTTCGATGGCTAAGTTAAATAGCACTGGGGAGAGGGGGCAGCCCTGTCTGACTCCGCGTGTCACACTTATGGGGGGGGTGTGGCCCCTACGGGTCCTTACATATGTGCGGCCCCCGCTGAGGAGGTCGCCAATTATTTTTTGTAGAGGCAATGGGGCCCCAAATTCACGAAGCGTTCCCAATATTTGGGCGTGCTCAACGGACCCGAAAGCGTCCGCTAGGTCGAGCCAAGCGACCGCAATCTCCTTCCCATTCCTGTTCGCATCCTCCAGGAGGGTCTGCAGCACAAAAGTGTTCAAAGCAGCCCTCCGTGGAGGCGGCAAAGCCTTTCTGGATAGGAAAGGAGATCCTACTTCCAGTCGTCGACCAGTCACTGATTCGGTCCGCGAGGCAGCCCGTATATAATTTGGCAATGGTTGGGAGCAGGGATAGGGGTCGCCAATTGTCCAGGGGGTCTCGGTCTCCGCCTTTGTGTATTAGCACGGTGCGCGACTCTTTCCACGGGGCCGGGGCCCTACCCGTTCGCCGACACCGGTCGAATATAGCGGCTAAAATGACCGATTCTGGGTCAAGCGTCCTCCAGGCGCTATAAGGGAGCCCGTCGAGGCCAGGCGCGGTTCTCTTGGCTTTTTTCAGCCGCTTGGCGACCTCGGCCGCCGTGAAGGGTCGGAGCAGTTTCCGCTCTTCCGGGCCCGAGGTCACTGTTTTGAACGCCGGAATGTAGGGGGGGGGGAGCCATTGCCTAGGGCATTCAGCATTGAGGAAGCGGCGGATTATTTCCTCGTCGCCTGCCGCGCAATATGCGCCGTTCTCGCGCCGCGTAATTGCGTCGAATGTTTTTTTCTTATCCCGCCTGTATTCGAATTGCAGGCGGGCCGCGCTTTTCGCCGCTTCCTCCTGGGTGCATGGGCCTTCGGGCAAGGTGGGGCGTCCGTTGGGTGTTGCGTATTGTCTCGCAACATCGCTGGGTTTGTGGCCTCCAAGTGTCTGTGCCGCACCCGTGATGACCTGCACCAGCCGTTCAAACTGGGAGTGATCCTCGTCATCTATCACTCCCAGTTCGAGCAGCCAGGTCATTCGCTGCTCTGCAGCCGCGTTCGATAGCTCATCGCATTCGCGAGTGAGCGGCGCGTAGTTGCGCAGAGGTATATGGGGCGGCACTCGTGAGGTCACTGCGTGAGCGGCTATCGCCACTGTTGGCGCAATTGCGCCATCGCGCTGTGATGGGGAGGGTGGGGGAGTGTGGGGCCTGTCGAGTTCTGGCGTGACCAGAGGGAGGGGTGTGGGTAATAAGGACCCATGACTGCTGGGGGCGGGTGTTGCTGGTGGTGTGGGAGCGCCATGGCGCCTTCCCAGGTCCACCAGTTGGCCTGTGAGAGGCTCTCTGCCGGAGCATACCCCCTCTCCAGGCGAGCCTCCACTGGTCGGGGGAAGTCGGGGTGCTGCGGGCGCATGTTGGGCCCCGTGTGCTGCTGGGATAGGAGTGGTGGGGATGCAGCACGGGGGCGCGGTGAAGCCGCACGAGGAGGGGCTGAGCTTGCCTCCGCGGGGGGTCCACCTGCAGGGACATCAGGGAGGGGGGAGTGGGAGGCCCGGAGGCGCGGGCTTGCCTCATTCTCGGCGGCTCCTCAACGCGACGTCTGCGTCGCTGTGGCTGCGGCTCCCGCGGGTGGGGGCGGTCCCGAAGGCGTCTGTTTTCAGAGGGGCGGGGCCCCTGTCCCTGTCTATGGCGGGCGAGGGCCGGAAAGGCAGAGGCGGCTCTTTCGCGTCCGCCTCGTCTCTCATGTTGGCTGCGCCTCCTTTCGGGAGGCAGGCGCCCGTTACCCCTCTCCTCTCGCCTTCTCCTCTGGGCAGCGGGCCCGCTGTGCGGCACCCTCTGCCTTCGGTCGTGGTGCGGCTGCCTCTGCACCACCTCCCGCTGTGGTTGCTGGCGGCGGCGCCGTCCTCTGACCACTGTCCACCCTCCCTGGTCCTCCGTGTCGCGATTTCTGTGTTCTGGGAACGCTTCTCTGGGTGGGGGCGGGTCTCTGCGGGGGGGGATGGGGTTCGTCGCGGGGGGAGAGGGAGGCCTAGCGGCCCTACGGGGCTGCGGGGCGGGCACACGTTCGTTCGTTTGGCCTTCATTCCTGGCAAAATCTCATCATGCGGCCCTCCCGCATGAAGTGATTGCTGACGCAGTGGGTGGTGGCTACTTCCATCACCTTTCCCTGATCAGGCTTCCTGATCAGGGATCGACGATACGTCTCCCAGGCCGCCCTCTTAAGGGTTCTGCAGACGCGGCTTTTCTCCCTGCCCGTAATGACCGTGGGTGGGGCCTCCGGTGCCGCCGGTGCGATCCGTAGGCCCAGTTCCCCACGTGCATCACTCCATTCCCATGTAACGTTTATGCAGGGGCGCAAAAAACGCGTTGAGGTCCTTACCCGAGACCATACCGACGCCGCATCGCCCACATCCGCGCCTAGTCTGTCGTCCGTTTCCCCATTCAGGTATCGGCACAAGTCGCCCTACCCTGGCGCCGCATTAAGGCGTCCAATCTTCCGGTGCACAACGTCTAACAACCCCTCCCCATGCGACGGTCCGCGTCGCCCTATCCGCGCACACGAGCATGCGGAAACCGTGCACCACCGCGAGCATATCGATCGCGGTGCTAAGGGGGATGTAGCCTCCGCCGCCACTGGAGGGGGGGAGGTAAATTAACTCCCTGCTCGCCCTTAGGGGAAGGTTGAGCCATTTGCGCACATGGCTGACTATGGCCCTGTCCACCGGACGGAGCAATTTCTTCATGACCTTGGCGGCTCTAAATAAAAAGTCACACCTAGGCAGAAGAAATGTGTGGAGGGCGTCTATTTTTTGCCATGGGGCCAGGTCGCTGTCACCGACGGAGCGCAAGTCTCTCAAGAAAATCTCGAGAAGCTCGGCCGGCGACGTGGCGTTCCTGAATCCCATGGGAATACCGAGGTATCTGTACGAGTCCCCACGCATTAGGGCTCTAATGGCGCGGCCCTTTATCGCAAAAGAGGTGTCTTGCGCACCACGCGGCCGCACTCCTTTCTCGTATTTTAGGTGGAGAGAAGCGCATTTGGCGGGCTTAAAAGTAAGTCCACACCACTCTGCCGCTCTCTCCAAATTCCACAGTAATTGGCGCAGCATGCCCTCGCCCCGCGACACCAGGACGAGGTCGTCCGCGTACGCCAATATTGTGAAAGCCATAGTCCCGGATCTATACGCCGCGATCGCACGCTTTGCGTTGACCGCTCGCACTAGCGGTTCGATGGCGATGTTGAATAATATTGGGGAAAGGGGGCAGCCCTGTCGCACTCCGCTCGTCACTGCGATGGGGGGGGTGTGGCCTCTATCGGTCCTAACATATGTTTTTCCCTCCGCCAGGAGGTCTTTTATAATTTGTGTGAGGAGTGGCGGGGCCCCAAACTCCTTAAGTGTCCCCAGAATTTGTGCATGGCCGACTGATCCGAAGGCATCGGCCAGGTCGAGCCAGGCGACCGCTATCTCCTTCCCATTCCTATTCGCGTCCTCCAGGAGGGTCTGCAGCACAAAAGTGTTCAAAGCAGCCCTCCGTGGAGGCGGCAAAGCCCTTTTGGATGGGAAAGGAGATCCTGTTGCCCGCCACCGACCAGTCGTTAATGCGGTCGGCGAGGCAGCCCGTATACAGTTTCGCTATCGTGGGGAGTAGCGAAAGGGGGCGCCAATTGTCAATGGGGGCCCGGTCTCCCCCTTTATGTATTAAAATGGTGCGAGACACCTTCCATGTGGCAGGGACCCTACCCGTTCGCCGGCACCGATCGAAAATGGCGGCCAGAATCTTAGATCCCGGGTCTAATTTCCTCCATGAGGCGTATGTTATGCCGTCTAGACCGGGCGCGGTCTGTTTGGCCTTTTTTAGCCGATTGGCCACCTCGAGCGCGGTGAAGGGTCGGAGTAGTTTCCGCTCCTCCGGGCCCGAGGTCACCATCTTGAATGTGGGGAGGTGTGGGGGTGGGGGGAGCCATGGTTTTGGCCGCTCAGTGGCCGTGAAGCGGCGCAGTATTTCCGCCTCGCTCGCCGCGCATTGCGCTTTATCAGCGTCCCGGATAATACTCTCGAACGTTTTCTTTTTCTCCCGCCTGTAATTGAATTGCAGGCGGGCCGCATCTTTCGCCGCATCTTGCTGGGTGGGGGGTCCTTCGGGCGGGGTGGGGCGTCCCTTGGGTGCGGCGTAAGTTTTTGTGACGTCACATTGGGCGTGGCCGCCGAGTGACTGCGCCGCGGCCGTTATGTCTTGCACTAGCCGGTCGAACTGGGAATGATCCTCGTCATCTATCACTCCCAGCTCGATCAGCCATGCCGACCGTTGTTCTGCGGCCGCGTCCGCCGGCCCGTCACCTTCGTCAGGGGGGGGCGCAAGATTCCGTAATGGAATGTGGGACGGCACTCGCGAGGCCGTTACTTGAACAGCTAGCGCCACTGTTGGCGCAATTGCGCCATCGCGCCATGATGGAGAGGGTGGGGGAGTGTGGGGCCTGTCGAGCTCTGGCGTGACCAGAGGGAGGGGTGTGGGTAGTAAGGACCCATGACTGCTGGGGGCGGGTGCTGTTGGTGGTGTGGGAGCGCTATGGCGCCTTCCCAGGTCCACCAGTTGGCCTGTGGGAGGCTCTCTGCCGGAGAATACTCCCTCTCCAGGCGAGCCTCCACTGGTCGGGGGAAGTCGGGGTGCTGCATGCGAATGTTGTGCCCCGTGTGCTGCTGGGATAGGAGTGGTGGGGATGCTGCACGGGGGCGCGGTGAAGCCGCACGAGGGGGGGGCGGGGTGTGGCTCCGCGGGGGGTCCACCTGCAGGGACATCAGGGAGGGAGGAGTGGGAGGTCTGGAGGCGCGGGCTTGCCTCATTCTCGGCGGCTCCTCAACGCGACGTCTGCGTCGCTGTGGCTGCGGCTCCCGCGGTTGGGGGCGGTCCCGAGGGCGTCTGCTCTCAGAGGGGCGGGGTCCCTGTCGATGGCGGGCGGGGGCCGGAAAGATGGAGGCGGCTCTTTCGCGTCCGCCTCGTCTCTCATGTTGGCTGCGCCTTCTTTCGGGAGGCAGGCGCCCGTCACCCCTCTCTTTTTCCGGGAAGCCCGAAAGAATTCCGGACCGTCGGGAAGGGCCCGCGCGACGGAGGAAAGAATCCCGGGACCCTGGGAAAAAAACGAGGATCCCGGAAATAAATCCGCATCACGGGGCCGGGGTCGGTCGAGGCGGGGAAAAACCCCTTCGGAACCCAGGAAAGAAATCCAGGAGGCTCGAAAAAAATTCCGGGGCGTCGGGGGTCCGAAAGGAATGATTTTCGGACCCGGGGAAAAAATCGGGGATCCGACGTTTTCCCATCGCCGCTCGAAAAAAAAAAAACGCGAGATCGGAGGATTCCGATTCTCGCGATCGTCAAAATATCATCTCGCAAGATCCTCCGTCAAGCCTGGGACCATCGAATTCGATGATCCTTCGCCACGGGTCGATCGATCGGTATATATATATAAAATCCACGCGCGAGTAATTTCGTCGGTCGAAAATATTTTTTTTTCCGTTCGTCCCGGCATCGCCTTCGTTCGGAAAAGAATTTCGGACGTCTCCATCGCCTTCCTGGCCCGAGTGGAGCGTGCGTGATTTTCGCGAAAGCGTCCGCCTGTGCGGAAAAGACGTCGACATCGTTATTTTTGACTTTTGTTTTTTTTTTCGAAGCTTTCGAGCCGGTTATTTCGACCAGGTACGGGCTTCGCCGAGCGCTCTCGTCGCTCGTGACTTAAAAAATTTTTACGTGCTGCGTTTTTTGTATGACGGCTTTCCGTAGGAGGATATATTGATATATGCTATATTAAAACTTAAACTTAAAAAAATTTTACGTGCTGTTCTGGTCGTGTTTTTTGTATGACAGCTTTCCGTGGTAGGAGCGTGGGTGTGAATCTGTGGTGTGTGAATCTGTGGTCGACGAAACTATCGGGACAATGTATCATTCCACATTTTATTTATATTTTTATTTATGTTATTCCCGCATTCCTCTTTCGGATCGCCTCTCCCTTCGCCTCGGGAAATGGCCCCTCCGCGTCCGAGAGGAACGGATCCTCGATCTAGGACGCGGAAGGCGATCTCCCGCGGCGGCGGTCGGTCCTTCGGGGAAATGTTTCGAGGGGCAGAAGGGTCACTCGAGAAAGGTTTGGGGAAAGGAAGAGAAAGAAAACACGTGGCGTGGTGGTCTTTTATTGCTGCCGTCTCCTCCTCAGTCCCGCAGAGGGTGAGGAGGGATCGGGGGATAAATACAAAAATAATACAACAACACGAGAGACAATTTCCGTCCGAGTCCGCGCAGCATGGGCCCGGAGGCCCTGCGCCAGACCCTCGCGGAGGTTTATTTTTACAAGACAGGGTGCGTCATCGACAAGGAGACGCACCGAAACACACACTTGGATTGTTTATTATGGGCCGATCCCGACGGTACTGCAATGCCGGGCCAACCCGCGGCAGGGACGGAGTAAACTCCTAGAACCCCGCCATGGTCCAAAAATCAGATTAATATTCTGGTCCCGCAATGCGGGACGTATCAGATATTAAGCTGATAATAACATAAAAAGAATTTATTGTAAGTTTTCAAGCCTCACGCCTGAACCTAAAATGAGTACATGTTTTCCGCCCCCCCTCATGGCTATGTTAGCCAGGGGGGGTGGTTGATATTCAAGTAGAAAAAGATACAAAGTTATCTGCCGCCTGTTGCCCAACGGGCGTAGGCGGCACTGGGGGCAAGTGGCTTTATATAATTAGGCGCCTCATAGGCGCCACGTAACTAGCAGGCTTTCCCCGGCTGAAGGCCGGCGGCCTGCGTTTCTTGGCCTCCCCCGCGTCTTACTCGTCCAAATATCGTGCGCGGGGGCGGTGGCTGTTGTGGTAGTCCTCGCCTGGCTTCTCGGCTCGCTGCACGGGTTCATGGGGTGCCTGCCTCCGTCACTTCCTGGTGCAGGGGCTCCCTGCGGCTGCTCTGGCTCGGGTCGTCCGCCCGTCGGGACAGGATCGATGCGTCTCTGCGGGGGGGCGGTCTTTGTATCTCGCCCTCGCTCCCACCTCTCCGTCGCATTCTCCTTCCGCAGCCGCTTTATATCTCCCTCCTCTCCGGCGCTCTGCCCTCTAGCTCCACCTCCCTCCTCTCCGTCGCTTAGCTCTGCTTTTCTGCCTCCCTCCTCTCCGGCGGTCCGCCTCCCTCCTCTCCGTCGCATCCCTCTCCCACCTCCGGCGCTCGCTCTCTTGGCCTCTCTCCTCTCCGGCGCTCCACCTCCCTCCTCTCTCGCGGGGCCCGTCGTCTCAGGTGTCCAGCTCCTTCCCCTTGCCAACATCCGACCTCCCTCCTCTCCGGCGCACAGTCATCCCTGTCTCCGTCACATCATCGTCTCGGGCAGGCCGGGGCGCTGGCTGGGGAGGGGCGATGTCTGCCCTGGCCGGGCTCTCAGTTCCCGTTGTGGCCGCCTCGCGGCGCATTGGCGGGTAGCCATGCTTACCGCGCGGCCTTTTTGATTTGGGTCAGGAGTTGATGGGGGGGTAGGGGGGTGTGAGAGGGGGGGGGAAGGGGTGTTGCGGGGAATAATAAATACAGGGGTCTAGACGGTGGTGGGGAATCGTCAGGCTCTCATGCCCGCTTCTCCCGCTGACGCGAGCCCTCTGTAGTAGTGTCCGGAGGGGACAAAGAAGAAAGGTGAGTAGTAAGGAAACTGCCTTAATTTCTAGGGGGGAATAAGGAAAGACAGCGCTACCAATTAGTATCCAGTCGTGTTATCGTAGGGCAAGCCAGGGCGGTGCCTGGGAGGGGCGGCGCAGTGTCCGCCATGGTCGGGCTCCTAGTTCCCGTTGCGGCCGCTACGCGGCGCCTTGGCTGATGGCCATGCTTTCCGCGCGGCTCTTTTGAATCCTCGACTTGGTAGTAGTGCCAGTTGCGCCCGCATTGCGGCGCAGGGGCAGCTGGCTGGTCCATACGCCCGGGCGTTTTAAAATGGGGTCAGAGGATGGCGGCTTCCCGCAATGGATTCGAGTCAGCCATCGTGTGTGGCACGGGCCCTATGCCGGCCGTCCGTCAGGCTCTCATGCCCGTTTCTCCCGCTGGCGTAATTACTCAGGGATAGAATCCGGAGGGGATAAAGAGGAAGAGGAGTGAGGAGGAGATAAGTAGCCAGTGTTGGGGCTATTGGCCTATCGCCGGAGCCCCTCGGGCTCTCATGCCCTCTCTCCCCGCACTCGCGGTCAGGGGAGTTCCCTCCTTACCATTCGTCTTTAGGCGAGTCGCTCTCCGCCTTTGGATGGGTGGCTATGTTTCTCAGCCTCCTCTCTCCTAGCTGGGCCTGTCAGGCTCTCATGCCCTTGGCCTTGTCCCCATAACTGGCACCTGGGTTGTTACAATCTACACTTTGTGTCTTTTCACTGCACTTAATTAAATAATAGTAATAAAAAGAAAAAATTAGAAAAGGGTAAGGACTATAGTAAAACAGGTCCGCCGGGCTCTCATGCCCTTGGCCTTAGTCCCCGTGATTAGTGATTGGACTATTAGCCTGCACCCATTAGCACTGTTAAAGATTATTAGTTTTCTATATGATGGTTAGTGCTAGGTCTGAAAGGGAGGGGGAGTCGCCATGTTCCTTCGACTCTCTCTCAATTCAGCAGGACCACTAATTCAACACTAAATACACGCTACCGTTCTTGCCGTCAGGCCTATACATAAAAAAAAGAAAGATAAAAACTAATTATTACAACTTACGATCTAAAGTGTCAATACGCACTTCTTAAAATTAGTTTGCGGGCTGGGTTAGGGATCTGAGTCGCTCGCATTGAGTCCTTCATTTCCCTAACCCTCGCCCTCACACGCATCTTCCTCCGCTCCCGGCACTGTTGGGTCTTCGCGCTCTCGTCGGCGCGGCCCCTCCACCTCTATCTCGTCCACGTATTGTTTGACGCCCGTCACGTGTTGGACGTAGAGGTTTCGGGACCACTTGATGGCCTCACACACCATCATGCGCCTCATCTTCGTCAGGCGCGTTTTTGCCAGACCCATTCTGCGCAGCATTGGCTCATTATTGGGGTCCCAAGACCCCAGTGAGCCGACGATGAGTGCATCTAGGAAGACCTGGCGCCTATAGCCGTAGAAAACTCTCACTGCCTCCGCTAGCTCTGAGTATTTCTCGACTTTCGCGTCTCTGGCCGCTCGGAAGGCGCCCTCTCTGTTTTCGAACGGGATCGTAACGTCTATTATATACACCGGCCCGCTTACGCCATCCCGTATGACAAGGTCCGGCCGCAGCTGCGAGGCAACGCCTAGCACTGTCCTATCAACTGCGACCGTCCAAGCCTGGGGGATGGTGTCGATAAGGAGCCGAATCACCGCGTCGTACCTCCGCCTCCACCCCTCCGCGAGTGGCAGGCAGTGGTTGAGGACGTGCGGAAGCGTTTCATCCGCTAGTCCGCACCTCCTGCAGCGCGTATCCCCCCTCGCTCGACCCCGCCTCGCTCCGTTGAGCGGCAAAACGTCCAGCCGAGCCCTATGGATGAAGCGCCAGTCACAGAATCTCATCATGCGGCCCTCCCGCATGAAGTGATTGCTGACGCAGTGGGTGGTGGCCTCCTCCATCACCTTTCCCTGATCAGGCTTCCTGATCAGGGATCGACGATACGTCTCCCAGGCCGCCCTCTTGAGGGTTCTGCAGACGCGGCTTTTGTCCCTGCCCGTAATGACCGTGGGTGGGGCCTCCGGCGCCGCCGCCGCGATCCGTAGGCCCAGTTCCCCACGTGCATCACTCCACTCCCATGTAACGTTTATGCAGGGGCGCAAAAACCGCGTCGAGGTCCTTACCCGAGACCATATCGACGCCGCATCGCCCACATCCGCGCCTAGTCTGTCGTCCGTTTCCCCATTCAGGTATCGGCACAAGTCGCCCTTCCCTGGCGCCGCATTGAGGCGTCCAATCTTCCGGTGCACAACGTCTACCAACCCTTCCCATGCAACGGTCCGCGTTGCCCTATCCGCGCACACGAGCATGCGGAAACCGTGCACCACCGCGAGCATATCGATCGCGGTGCTAAGGGGGATGTAGCCTCCGCCGCCACTGGAGGGGGGGGGGGGGTAAATTAACTCCCTGCTCGCCCTTAGGGGAAGGTTAAGCCATTTGCGCACATGGCTGACTATGGCCCTGTCCACCGGACGGAGTAATTTCTTCATGACCTTGGCGGCTCTAAATAAAAAGTCACCTAGGCAGAAGAAATGTGTGAAGGGCGTCTATTTTTTGCCATGGGGCCAGGTCGCTGTCACCGACAGAGCGCAAGTCTCTCAAGAAAATCTCGAGAAGCTCGGCCGGCGACGTGGCGTTCCTGAATCCCATGGGAATACCGAGGTATCTGTACGAGTTCCCACGCATTAGGGCTCTAATGGCGCGGCCCTTTATCGCAAAAGAGGTGTCTTGCGCACCACGCGGCCGCACTCCTTTCTCGTACTTTAGGTGGAGAGAAGCGCATTTGGCGGGCTTAAAAGTAAGTCCACACCACTCTGCTGCTCTCTCCAAATTCCACAGTAATTGGCGCAGCATGCCCTCGCCCCGCGACACCAGGACGAGGTCGTCCGCGTACGCCAATATTGTAAACGCCATAGTCCCGGATCTATACGCCGCGATCGCACGCTTTGCGTTGACCGCTCGCACTAGCGGTTCGATGGTGATGTTAAATAGTATTGGGGAAAGGGGGCAGCCCTGTCGCACTCCGCTCGTCACTGCAATGGGGGGGGTGTGGCCTCTATCGGTCCTAACGTATGTTTTTCCCTCCGCCAGGAGGTCTGTTATGATTTGTGTGAGGAGTGGCGGGGCCCCAAACTCCTTAAGTGTCCCCAGAATTTGTGCATGGCCGACTGATCCGAAGGCATCGGCCAGGTCGAGCCAGGCGACCGCTATCTCCTTCCCATTCCTATTCGCGTCCTCCAGGAGGGTCTGCAGCACAAAAGTGTTCAAAGCAGCCCTCCGTGGAGGCGGCAAAGCCCTTTTGGATGGGAAAGGAGATCCTGTTGCCCGCCGCCGACCAGTCGTTAATGCGGTCGGCGAGGCAGCCCGTATACAGTTTCGCTATCGTGGGGAGTAGCGAAAGGGGGCGCCAATTGTCAATGGGGGCCCGGTCTCCCCCTTTATGTATTAAAATGGTGCGAGACACCTTCCATGTGGCAGGGACCCTACCCGTTCGCCGGCACCGATCGAAAATGGCGGCCAGAATCTTAGATCCCGGGTCTAATTTCCTCCATGAGGCGTATGTTATGCCGTCTAGACCGGGCGCGGTCTGTTTGGCCTTTTTTAGCCGATTGGCCACCTCGAGCGCGGTGAAGGGTCGGAGTAGTTTCCGCTCCTCCGGGCCCGAGGTCACCATCTTGAATGTGGGGAGGTGTGGGGGTGGGGGGAGCCATGGTTTTGGCCGCTCAGTGGCCGTGAAGCGGCGCAGTATTTCCGCCTCGCTCGCCGCGCATTGCGCTTTATCAGCGTCCCGGATAATACTCTCGAAAGTTTTCTTTTTCTCCCGCCTGTAATTGAATTGCAGGCGGGCCGCATCTTTCGCCGCATCTTGCTGGGTGAGGGGTCCTTCGGGCGGGGTGGGGCGTCCCTTGGGTGCGGCGTAAGTTTTTGTGACGTCACATTGGGCGTGGCCGCCAAGTGACTGCGCCGCGGCCGTTATGTCTTGCACTAGCCGGTCGAACTGGGAATGATCCTCGTCATCTATCATTCCCAGCTCGATCAGCCATGCCGACCGTTGTTCTGCGGCCGCGTCCGCCGGCCCGTCACCTTCATCAGGGGGGGGGGACGCGAGATTCCGTAATGGAATGTGGGACGGTACCCGCGAGGCCGTTACCTGAACAGCTAGCGCCACTGTTGGCGCAACTGCGCCATCGCGCCATGTTGGAGAGGATGGGGGAGTGTGGGGCCTGTCGAGCTCTGGCGTGACCAGAGGGAGGGGTGTGGGTAGTAGGGACCCATGACTGCTGGGGGCGGGTGCTGTTGGTGGTGTGGGAGCGCCATGGCGCCTTCCCAGGTCCACCAGTTGGCCTGTGGGAGGCTCTCTGCCGGAGAATACCCCCTCTCCAGGCGAGCCTCCACTGGTCGGGGGAAGTCGGGGTGCTGCATGCGCATGTTGTGCCCCGTGTGCTGCTGAGATAGGAGTGGTGGGGATGCAGCACGGGGGCGCGGTGAAGCCGCACGAGGGGGGGGGCGGGGTGTTGCTCCGCGGGGGGTCCACCTGCAGGGACATCAGGGAGGGAGGAGTGGGAGGTCTAGAGGCGCGGGCTTGCCTCATTCTCGGCGGCTCCTCAACGCGACGTCTGCGTCGCTGTGGCTGCGGCTCCCGCGGGTGGGGGCGGTCCCGAGGGCGTCTGCTCTCAGAGGGGCGGGGCCCCTGTCCCTGTCGATGGCGGGCGGGGGCCGGAAAGACGGAGGCGGCTCTTTCGCGTCCGCCTCGTCTCTCATGCTGGCTGCGCCTTCTTTCAGGAGGCAGTCGCCCGTCACCCCTCTCTTCTCGCCTTCTCCGGGTGGCGGGCCCGCTGTGCAGCACCCTCTGCCTTCGATCATGGTGCGGCTGCCTTTGCGCCTCCTCCCGCTGCGGTTGCTGGCGGCGGCGCCTTCCTCTGACCACTGTCCACCCTCCCTGGTCCTCCGTGTCGCGACTTCCGCGTTCCGGAAACGCTTCTCTGGGTGGGGGCGGGTCTCTGCGGGGGGGGATGGGGTTCGCGGGGGGGGGGGGGGGGCGGGAGGCCTTGCAGCCCTGCGGGGCTGTGGGGCGGGCACGCGTTCCTGTGTCCCTACGTTTGTGGTGTCTCTGGCACGTCTGACCGTGCCGGCACCGGCCTGAACCGCGGCGCTCACCATCAGCCGAGCGCCGTGGTGCGGAGATTGGCTATGCCGTCTTCCCCGTGGGACGGCATATCGTTGCGCCTCAAAACGCGCGCGCAGGTCGAGCAGGCGGCGTTCCTCGCGTTCGATGATGTCGTCTGTGCACGTCCCTGCGTCGCACGTCGGTTTTGGTGGGGGGGAGGCGGGGGGAGGGGGGGGGGGCGCCTCGGGCTGCCGCCGAGCCGTCCGCCGCAGCTGCCGTAGGCGTCTCTTCCGCAGAAGGGAGGCTCCGGTCCGCCATCAGGATTTCCGCGACTCGCGGATCCCTCAGGATTGACAGCACCAGCGCCGTCAGCGATGCCTCGTGGGTGGTCTCCGCCGCCGTCCTCTCACTAGTTGTCCCAGCTTGGGCGGCTGCCGCGGAGAGCGGGCGTGGCGCTCGTGGGGGGGTGGGAGGAGGGGGGGAGAAGGGCTTCAAGGGAGAGCGGGTGATCCGCTGCGCTGGATAGTTGTGAGGCAGCTATCCATGACGCAAGTCTTTCGTCACCGGGTGGCGATGTGCAGCTGTTTTGCGAGCACCGCGTTATTCCTTTTACCGCCTCGCTGATGGCATGGTCGACGGCATCTAGCTCGCTTTCCTGTGTCGACTCTTTTACGAGTCTTTGGGACGCAAGTGGGGTAGGCTCTACGCAGCTGTCTGCTATTGATTCCTCCCTTTCGTAACGGAGACGCCGGGATCGGCGAGGAATCACCTCAACGCAGTCTTGCGTCAGCGAGTCTATGGAGGGCGCTATCGACGACTCAGAGGAGGGGGACCTATCCACTGTTATAATATCGCTTGCGCGGTATGCCGTCGTAGCATCAAGGGTGGGGGTAGGGGCAGGGAGAGGGCGTTTTTTAATTGTCCCCGTTCTCGAAGACTGCGGCTGTCTTCCGTCACGGAGGCTACAGGTTGGTGGCAGCCTGTTGCCTAGCGGGGTATTCTCCGTGGGATTCATTATTACTAGTGCTAGATTTATGATAAGTAGCAGAACAATTAGAAGCGTTCAATGTTTTTATTTGCCCTCATCACAGTAACTAAATTTTGTCAAAGCATACGGTGCAGCTATTTTACCTTATAGGCTTATTGTCCGCTTTGCACCATAGTTAATTAAGTTAAACTTACGAGGGAAAAAGAAAGAGAAAGAAAAAACAAAAATTGACCCACTACACACTATTTCTACTTAATTAGTGGCCAATTAAATTGGGTGTCACCGGTGCGACGCTAGTCCGAGTTAATTGCTCACCGGGCACTATGGTTAACTCGCTAACTTAAATAAATCAGGGGAAATGACCCTCTTAAACACTTATTCTTACTAACTTAATTAGTAACTAACTAAATTAGGCGTCTCCGGTGTAACGCCAGTTCAAGTTAATTGTTCACTGGACACTATGGTTAACTAATTAACTTAAATTAAGCAGAGAAAAAAGAACAAATACAAATAGCCCTCTGGAACACTTATGCCTGCTAACTTAATTAGTGGCGAGCAAAACTGATCATGTCTAGTGCATCGCCAGTTCAAAGTTAATTGTTCACTAGGCACTTTATATTTTAAGAAAAAAAGGGGAAAACATAATTTAATGCTTAATTTATAAGGAATTCTAACCTATCGTAATTTATTCACTTTCGTCTCTGTCTCTAGCCTAGCTAGGGCGGGACCGATCCATGGATGGTCCGTCTACAGGGGGTATCGTCAGGCTCTCATGCCCGCTTCACCCGCTGGCGCAAGCACTCAGTAGTAGAGTCCGGAGGGGACAAAGAAGAAAGGGGAGTAATAAGGAAACTGCCTTCATTTCTATCTTGGAGTCAGTAGATAGGGGGGGAAAAGGAAAAACAGCGCTACCAATTAGTATCAATTCGAGTTATTGTAGGGCAGGCCAGGGCGGTGGCTGGGGAGGGGCGGGGCGGTGTCCGCCATGGTCGGGCTCCTAGTTCCCATTGCGACCGCTTCGCGGCGCCTTGGCGGGTGGCCATGCTTTCCGCGCGGCCTTTTTGGAATGAACTAGGAGCTGGTGAGGGGGTTTTGGGAGTGTGGGGGGGGGTAGGGGTGTTGTGGGATAGATGCTTACATCCATGGCAAGCAGATGTAGGGGTCTAGGGGCTAGCAATAGATATTATCAATAATCAAACTTGTGACGCTTCGCCTTCAACTGAATTATTAATATCGCAACTGCCTTTTGGTCAGTAGTTAGTCCTAGGGGCCGGTAGATGGTTGCCCTTTATTTTGTATCCCCAGTCTGGGCTGATGACAGGTATGTAGGGGGGGGGAGCAGGGGAGCGGTATTGTAGGGGGGGATCTGTGGTAAGCCCTTTTTGTCAGTTGCGTATGACCATCGGGGCCGTGCGGGTTTTATTGTTACGACTAAGTTTGGTGTTACGTACTCGCATTTTTTGTGTCCATCTTTTTTTGAATTTAATCGACAGTTCATATCTTTTGAGTGCAGCCCATTGCATTGTGCTTTATGCTATAGTGTGGAGTCTTATTCCCACCCCGTGTTCCCAATTAAGATCGCATCTATACTATATCTTTCTTATGAGCGCCTGATGGACGCGCCTATTCGGAATGATAGCGTCTCGTCGCTTATCCTTTCATTTCCGATGTGATACAGGTTGGGGGTTATGAGGGGGGGGGGGGTGAGCGTCAGTCTCCCTCGGCAGCCTCTCAGTAGTCCTGGTCTTTCCCCCTTCTCGGGCTGTCCAATCGGGGCGGCGGAGGGGGCATCGTAACTCCCGCCGTTGTCGGGCTCGTAGTAGTGCCAGCTGCGACCGCATTGCGGCGCATGGGCAGCTGGCTAGTCCATTCGCCCGGGATTTTTGAAATGGGGTCGAAGAGTAACGGCTCCCCATAATGGGCCCAAGTCTGCCAGCGTGGGTAACACGGGCCCGATGCCGGCAGTCCGTCAGGCTCTCATGCCCGCTTCCCCCGACTACTCAAGAATTAAGATCCGAAGGGGAAAAGGAAAAGGGGGGAAAGGGGAGCAAGGATGGGGTAAGTAATCAATGCTGGGGCTATTGGCCTGCCGCCGGGGACACTCGGGCTCTCATGCCCTCGCTCCCAGCGCTCTCGGGGAGAGGAGTTACCTCCTTACAGTTCATCTTTGGGCGAGTCGCTCTTCGCCTTTAGATGGGAGGTCAGGGCTCGCAGCCTCCCTGCTCTCGGCTGGGTCTGTCAGGCTCTCATGCCCTTGAATCCCCTTCCCATAGCTAACGTCTGGGTTATTACGTTTTACACATTGGTTCTATACACAGCACTTAATTAGGATGATAAGAAGATGGTGAGAGTAAGCCTTCACCCGTTAGCACTACTGGGGGTTAATTGCTTAGTTATTGGTTTTCTATATAAATATTAGTGCTAGGCCTGGAAGGGAGGGGGAGTCGCAATGTTCCTTCGACTCTCTCTCAATTCAGCAGGACCACTAGTTCAACATTAAATAAACACTATCGTTCTTGCCGTCAGGCCTATACATAAAAAAGAGAAAGATAAAAACTAATTATTAGAACTTACGATCTAAAGCGTCAATACGCACTTCTTAAAATTAGTTTGCGGGTTGGGTTAGGGATCTGAGTCGCTCGCATTGAGTCCTTCATTTCCCTAACCCTCGCCCTCACACGCATCTTCCTCCGCTCCCGGCACCGCTGGGTCTTCGCGCTCTCGTCGGCGCGGACCCTCCACCTCTATCTCGTCCACGTATTGTTTGACACCCGTCACGTGTTGGACGTAGAGGTTTCGGGACCACTTGATGGCCTCGCACACCATCATGCGCCTCATCTTCGTCAGGCGCGTTTTTGCCAGACCCATTCTGCGCAGTATTGGCTCATTGTTGGGGTCCCAAGACCCCAATGAGCCGACGATGAGTGCGTCTAAGACCTGGCGCCTATAGCCGTAGAAAACTCGCACTGCCTCCGCTAGCTCTGAGTATTTCTCGACTTTCGCGTCTCTGGCCGCTCGGAAGGCGCCCTCTCTATTTTCGAACGGGATCGTAACGTCTATTATATACACCGGCCCGCTTACGCCATCCCGTATGACAAGGTCCGGCCGCAGCTGCGAGGCAACGCCTAGCACCGTCCTATCAACTGCGACCGTCCAAGCCTGGGGGATGGTGTCGATGAGGAGCCGCATCACCGCGTCGTGTCGCCGCCTCCACCCCTCCGCGAGTGGCAGGCAGTGGTTGAGGACGTGCGGAAGCGTTTCATCCGCTAGTCCGCACCTCCTGCAGCGCGTATCCCCCCTCGCTCGACCCCGCCTCGCTCCGTTGAGCGGCAAAACGTCCAGCCGAGCCCTATGAATGAAGCGCCAGTCACAGAATCTCATCATGCGGCCCTCCCGCATGAAGTGATTGCTGACGCAGTGGGTGGTGGCCTCCTCCATCACCTTTCCCTGATCAGGCTTCCTGATCAGGGATCGACGATACGTCTCCCAGGCCGCCCTCTTGAGGGTTCTGCAGACGCGGCTTTTGTCCCTGCCCGTAATGACCGTGGGTGGGGCCTCCGGCGCCGCCGCCGCGATCCGTAGGCCCAGTTCCCCACGTGCATCACTCCACTCCCATGTAACGTTTATGCAGGGGCGCAAAAACCGCGTCGAGGTCCTTACCCGAGACCATATCGACGCCGCATCGCCCACATCCGCGCCTAGTCTCATCCGTTTCCCCATTCAGGTATCGGCACAAGTCGCCCTTCCCTGGCGCCGCATTGAGGCGTCCAATCTTCCGGTGCACAACGTCTACCAACCCTTCCCATGCAACGGTCCGCGTTGCCCTATCCGCGCACACGAGCATGCGGAAACCGTGCACCACCGCGAGCATATCGATCGCGGTGCTAAGGGGGATGTAGCCTCCGCCGCCACTGTAGGGGGGGAGGTAAATTAACTCCCTGCTCGCCCTTAGGGGAAGGTTGAGCCATTTGCGCACATGGCTGACTATGGCCCTGTCCACCGGACGGAGCAATTTCTTCATGACCTTGGCGGCTCTAAATAAAAAGTCACACCTAGGCAGAAGAAATGTGTGGAGGGCGTCTATTTTTTGCCATGGGGCCAGGTCGCTGTCACCGACGGAGCGCAAGTCTCTCAAGAAAATCTCGAGAAGCTCGGCCGGCGACGTGGCGTTCCTGAATCCCATGGGAATACCGAGGTATCTGTACGAGTCCCCACGCATTAGGGCTCTAATGGCGCGGCCCTTTATCGCAAAAGAGGTGTCTTGCGCACCACGCGGCCGCACTCCTTTCTCGTATTTTAGGTGGAGAGAAGCGCATTTGGCGGGCTTAAAAGTAAGTCCACACCACTCTGCCGCTCTCTCCAAATTCCACAGTAATTGGCGCAGCATGCCCTCGCCCCGCGACACCAGGACGAGGTCGTCCGCGTACGCCAATATTGTGAAAGCCATAGTCCCGGATCTATACGCCGCGATCGCACGCTTTGCGTTGACCGCTCGCACTAGCGGTTCGATGGCGATGTTGAATAATATTGGGGAAAGGGGGCAGCCCTGTCGCACTCCGCTCGTCACTGCGATGGGGGGGGTGTGGCCTCTATCGGTCCTAACATATGTTTTTCCCTCCGCCAGGAGGTCTTTTATAATTTGTGTGAGGAGTGGCGGGGCCCCAAACTCCTTAAGTGTCCCCAGAATTTGTGCATGGCCGACTGATCCGAAGGCATCGGCCAGGTCGAGCCAGGCGACCGCTATCTCCTTCCCATTCCTATTCGCGTCCTCCAGGAGGGTCTGCAGCACAAAAGTGTTCAAAGCAGCCCTCCGTGGAGGCGGCAAAGCCCTTTTGGATGGGAAAGGAGATCCTGTTGCCCGCCACCGACCAGTCGTTAATGCGGTCGGCGAGGCAGCCCGTATACAGTTTCGCTATCGTGGGGAGTAGCGAAAGGGGGCGCCAATTGTCAATGGGGGCCCGGTCTCCCCCTTTATGTATTAAAATGGTGCGAGACACCTTCCATGTGGCAGGGACCCTACCCGTTCGCCGGCACCGATCGAAAATGGCGGCCAGAATCTTAGATCCCGGGTCTAATTTCCTCCATGAGGCGTATGTTATGCCGTCTAGACCGGGCGCGGTCTGTTTGGCCTTTTTTAGCCGATTGGCCACCTCGAGCGCGGTGAAGGGTCGGAGTAGTTTCCGCTCCTCCGGGCCCGAGGTCACCATCTTGAATGTGGGGAGGTGTGGGGGTGGGGGGAGCCATGGTTTTGGCCGCTCAGTGGCCGTGAAGCGGCGCAGTATTTCCGCCTCGCTCGCCGCGCATTGCGCTTTATCAGCGTCCCGGATAATACTCTCGAACGTTTTCTTTTTCTCCCGCCTGTAATTGAATTGCAGGCGGGCCGCATCTTGCTGGGTGGGGGGTCCTTCGGGCGGGGTGGGGCGTCCCTTGGGTGCGGCGTAAGTTTTTGTAACGTCACATTGGGCGTGGCCGCCGAGTGACTGCGCCGCGGCCGTTATGTCTTGCACTAGCCGGTCGAACTGGGAATGATCCTCGTCATCTATCACTCCCAGCTCGATCAGCCATGCCGACCGTTGTTCTGCGGCCGCGTCCGCCGGCCCGTCACCTTCGTCAGGGGGGGGGCGCAAGATTCCGTAATGGAATGTGGGACGGCACTCGCGAGGCCGTTACTTGAACAGCTAGCGCCACTGTTGGCGCAATTGCGCCATCGCGCCATGATGGAGAGGGTGGGGGAGTGTGGGGCCTGTCGAGCTCTGGCGTGACCAGAGGGAGGGGTGTGGGTAGTAAGGACCCATGACTGCTGGGGGCGGGTGCTGTTGGTGGTTGTGGAGCGCCATGGCGCCTTCCCAGGTCCACCAGTTGGCCTGTGGGAGGCTCTCTGCCGGAGAATACTCCCTCTCCAGGCGAGCCTCCACTGGTCGGGGGAAGTCGGGGTGCTGCATGCGAATGTTGTGCCCCGTGTGCTGCTGGGATAGGAGTGGTGGGGATGCTGCACGGGGGCGCGGTGAAGCCGCACGAGGGGGGGGGGCGGGGTGTGGCTCCGCGGGGGGTCCACCTGCAGGGACATCAGGGAGGGAGGAGTGGGAGGTCTGGAGGCGCGGGCTTGCCTCATTCTCGGCGGCTCCTCAACGCGACGTCTGCGTCGCTGTGGCTGCGGCTCCCGCGGGTGGGGGCGGTCCCGAGGGCGTCTGCTTTCAGAGGGGCGGGGCCCCTGTCCCTGTCGATGGCGGGCGGGGGCCGGAAAGATGGAGGCGGCTCTTTCGCGTCCGCCTCGTCTCTCATGTTGGCTGCGCCTTCTTTCGGGAGGCAGGCGCCCGTCACCCCTCTCTTCTCGCCTTCTCCTCTGGGTGGCGGGCCCGCTGTGCAGCACCCTCTGCCTTCGGTCATGGTGCGGCTGCCTCTGCACCACCTCCCGCTGCGGTTGCTGGAGGCGGCGCCTTCCTCTGACCACTGTCCACCCTCCCTGGTCCTCCGTGTCACGATTTCTGCGTTCTGGAAACGCTTCTCTGGGTGGGGGCGGGTCTCTGCGGGGGGGGATGGGGTTCGCAGGGGGGGGGGGCGAGAGGCCTTGCAGCCCTGCGGGGCTGTGGGGCGGGCACGCGTTCCTGTGTCCTTGCATTAGTGGTGTCTCTGGCACGTCTAACCGTGCCGGCACCGGCCTGAACCGCGGTGCTCACCATTAGCTGGGGGAACGCCTCGGGCTGCCGCCGAGCCGTCCGCCGGCGCTGCCGTCGGCATCTCAGCCGCAGAAGTGGGGCACCGATCTGCCATCAGGATTTCCGCGACTCGCGGATCCCTCAGTATGGACAGCACTAGTGCCGTCAGTGATGCCTCGTGGGTGGTCTCCGCCGCCGTCCTTTCACTGGCTGTCCCAGCTTGGGCGGCTGCCGCAGGGAGCGGGCGGAACGCTCGTGGGGGGGTGAGGGGGAGGGGGGCGGGGAGGTGGTGGGGCGTGTGGAGGCGTAAAGTAGGGCTTCCAGTGAAAGTAGGGGCGGGGATGACCGGCTTAGTTGCGTGGCGACTATCCACGACGCTAGTCTCGTCCCGTGGAGGCGAGGCGAGACTGTTTTGGGAACATCTGGTTATTCCCTCCACAGCCTCGTTGATGGCGCAAGCCACTGCGTCCATATCGCTCTCTTGCGTCGATTCGACGACTTGTATATGGGACGAGGTGGAGCTAGCGTCGTTGCCTTTGTCCCGCGCCGGTTCCTCTTTCACATATTGGAGGCGCCGGGATCTGCGCGGCATTGAATCGGCGCCCTCCTGCGTAAAGGAGTCGATTGACGGCGCGGCCGATGACTCGGAGGAGGGGGACCTGTCCACCGTTATATGTCCGCTCGCACGGTAGCTGGTCAGGGAGTCGGTAGTCGAGGCAGGGGGGGGGCGCTTTTTAATGGTCCCCGTCCTCGAGGCTTGAGACTGTCTCCCATCGCGTAGGTTACAGATTGGGGGCAATCTGTTCCCTGTAGCGGCTTCCTCTGTCGGGTTCATTTTCTTAAGTCAGTAAAAATATAAAGCACTACACTTAGCAATTAAGAGTTAATTAGGTTAATTGGGTTAGTCCCGTATAAAGTTATCCATTGTTTATTTCGCGCGGCCCTTATTACGGCATTAACATGCGGAAGATTCGCAAAAAATGGGGGAGAGTGCCGAATTTTAAGTCACCGCTATCACTAATAATTTTGGTTAACCTAATAAAGAAGAAATGATGGGAGCAAGAAAAAACTTAGGCCTAATTTCTACAATAAATAAGTGACAATCACCCGCACTATTAAAAAAGCGTCTTTAATTATCTTGCGTTAACTACAACCTTAATTATCACTATTAATCTATTGCTAAGGAAGCTAAACTATCGATATTTACTAGTTTTATCAGTTTATTCAACTAGCTAGGGCTGGACCGATCCGTAGATGGTCCGTCTACAGGGGGTATCCCAGTCGGTTACCTTTGGTAGGGCCGAGTATGGGACCGTCCTGCAGACTGCCCTCTACCAACAAATACGGTCCCGGACATGTGGCGTCCGGGACCGGACCGCTTCTCGGACTTTGGCTCGGGGAGCCGTGGTCGCGAGCCACGTGCGCGTGATTTCGGAGGTAAACGGTCCCGCAATGCGGTGCGTGAGCCGTTTTTATCTCCTTAAGTGTCCGCGCGACACTTTGATCTTATGTTAGCCATAAGGCCGAGAAAATAAAATCCAGGTTTGGGGGGATAGCGAAGGGGGAAAGAGAAAATGAGAGAGAAAAAAAAAGGGAAGTAAACAATGCTGGGGCTGTTGGCTTGTTGCCGGGGACCATCGGGCTCTCATGCCTTCGCTCCCAGCACTCGCGGGCAGGTGGGTTCTCTCCCTAAGGTGCATGTTTTAGGCAAGTCGCTCTTCGCCTCTAGATAGGAGGTTAGGTGCGGGGCTGCTATGTTCTTTCAGTTTACTCGCTCCTATCTGGGTCTGTCAGGCTCTCATGCCCTTGGACCTTATCCCCACAATTGGCGACAGGATTACTACGCTACACACGGTAGGTCTATATACAGCGCTTAATTCTGAGGAGGAAAAGAGAGAAAGAAGAGGAGAATTGTAAACCTAGCAGTGCTGCCGGGCTCTCATGCCCTTGGCCTTAGTCCCCGTGATTAGTGGCTGGGTTATTAGTCTGCACACGTTAGCACTACTTAGGATTATCGCTTAGTCATTAGTCTATACGGCAGGATGATGAGTTAGTCCGTATCTATGCTCTTATATATAAAGATTAGTGCTAGGCCTGGAAGGGAGGGGGAGCCGCAATGTTTCTTCGACTCTCTCTCAAATCGGCAGGTCCACTAATTCTACACTACACATAATCTTTCTTATACACACTTACTTACTATTTTAGATATATACACTCGTTCTTACAGTTAAACCTATAAAAACTAATCGTTAAACTTATAATCTAAAGCGTCAATAAGCACTTCTTAAAATTAATTTGCGGGTTGGGCTAGGGACCTGAGTCGCTCGCATTGAGTCCTTCATTTCCCTGCCCTTCGCCCTCACTCGCGTTTTCCTCCGTTCTCGGCACTGCTAAGTCTTCGCGCTCTCGTCGGTGTGGCCCCTCCACCTCTATCCCATCCGCGTATTGTTTGACACCCGTCACGTGTTGGACATAGAGGTTTCGGGACCACTTGATGGCCTCGCACACCATCATGCGCCTCATCTTCGTCAGGCGCGTTTTCGCCAGGCCCATTCTTCGCAACAATGGCTCATAGTTTGGGTCCCAAGACCCTAATGAGCCGACGATTAGAGCGTCTAAAAATACCGGGCGCCTATAACCGTAGAATACTCGCACTGCCTCTGCTAGCTCCGAATATTTCACAATTTTGGCGTCCCTGGCCGCTCGGAAGGCGCCCTCCCTATTTTCAATAGGGATTGTTATGTCTATTATATAGACCGGCCCGCTTACGCCATCGCGTATGACAAGGTCCGGTCGCAGCTGCGAGGCGACGCCTAGCACCGTCCTGTCAACTGCGACCGTCCAAGCCTGGGGGATGGTGTCGATGAGGAGCCGCATCACCGCGTCGTGCCGCCGCCTCCACCCCTCCGCGAGTGGCAGGCAGTGGTTGAGGACGTGCGGAAGCGTTTCGTCCGCTAGTCCGCACCTCCTGCAGCGCGTGTCCCCTCTCGCTCGACCCCGCCTCGCTCCGTTGAGCGGCAATACGTCTAGCCGAGCCCGGTGAATGAAGCGCCAGTCGCAAAACCTCATCATGCGGCCCTCCCGCATGAAGTGGTTGCTGACGCAGTGGGTGGTGGCTACTTCCATCACCTTGCCCTGATCAGGTTTCCTGATCAGGGCTCTGCGATACGTCTCCCAGGCCGCCCTCTTAAGGGTTCTGCAGACGCGGTTCTTTACCCTCCCCGTAATTATCGTGGAGGAAGCATCCGGCGCCGCCGCCGCGATCCTAAGGCCCGGCTCCCCACGGGCGTCGCTCCATTCCCACGTTACGCTGATACGAGGGCGTAGGAACCGCGTGGAGGTTCTCACTCGCGACCATACCGATGCCGCGTCTCCCACATCCGCGCCTAACCTGGCGTCCATTTCACCATTGAGGTATCTACATAGATCGCCCCTCCCTGGCGCCGCATTAAGGCGTCCAATTTTCCGGTGCACAACGTCTACCAACCCTTCCCATGCGACGGTCCGCGTCGCCCTATCCGCGCACACGAGCTTGCGGAAACCGTGCACCACCGCGAGCATGTCGATCGTGGTGCTAAGGGGGATGTAGCCTCCGCCGCCACTGGAGGGGGAAGATGAATTAATTCCCTACTCGCCCTTAGGGGAAGGTTGAGCCATTTGCGCACATGGCTGACTATAGCCCTGTCCACCGGTTTTAGCACTTTCTTTGTTACCTTGGCGGCTCTGAACAGAAAGTCACACCTCGGAAACAAAAACACATGAAGGCCGTCTATTTTTTGCCACGGGGCTAATTCGCTATCCCCGACGGAGCGTAAGTCTCTCAAGAATATCTCGAGAAGCTCAGCCGGTTACGTCTCGTTGCGAAACCCCATGGGAATGCCTAAATATCTATATGAATCGCCGCGCATTAGGGCTCTGATGACGCGGCCCTTTATCGTAAAGGTGTTTTGCTCGCCGCGCGGCCGCGCCCCTTTCTCATATCTTAGGTGGAGAGAAGCGCATTTGGCGGGCTTGAAAGTAAGTCCACACCACTCTGCCGCTATCTCCTTCCCATTCCTACTTGCGTCCTCCAGAAGGGTCTGCAGCACAAAAGAGTGTTCGAAGCAGCCCTCCGTGGAGGCGGCAAAGCCCTTCTGGATGGGAAAGGAGATTCTGTTGCCCGCCGCCGACCAATCGTTAATACGGTCAGCGAGACAGCCCGTATAGAGTTTCGCTATCGTGGGGAGTAGCGAAAGGGGGCGCCAATTGTCAATGGGGGCCCGGTCTCCCCCTTTGTGTATGAGGATGGTGCGAGACACCTTCCACGGGGCAGGGATCCTGCCCGTTCGTCGGCACCGGTCAAAGATGGTGGCCAGAATCTCGGACCCCGGGTCTAATGACTTCCACGTGGCGTAAGTTATACCGTCCATGCCAGGCGCGGTTTGCTTGGCCTTTTTCATTCGGTTGGTTACCTCGAGCGCGGTGAAGGGTCGGAGTAATTTCCGGGCCCGAGGTCGCCATTTTGAATGCGGGCAGGTGGGGGGGTGGAGGAAGCCAGGGTTTTGGCCGTTCGGTGACCGTGAAGCGGCGCAATATTTCCACATCACTCGCCGCACAGTGTGCTTCGTTTGCGTTTCTGACAATTGTTTCGAATGTTTTCTTTTTCTCCCGCCTGTAATTAAATTGCAGGCGGGCCGCGTCTTTCGCCGCGTCTTGTTGGGTGGGGGGTCCTTCGGGCGGGGTGGGGCGTCCATTGGATGTGGCGAAAGTTTTCGTCACATCGCACTGGGCGTGGCCACCGAGTGTCTGCGCAGCGGCCGTGATATCTTGCACTAGCCTGTCGAACTGGGAATGATCTTCGTCATCTACCACTCCCAGCTCGATCAGCCATGCCGACCGCTGTTCTGCGTCCGCCGGCCCGTCGCCTTCACCGGGGGGGGGGCATAGTTGCGCAGGGGAATGTGGAGCGGTACTCGTGAGGTCGCTGCACATTCGGTTAGCGCCACTGTTGGCGCAATGGCGTCATCGCACTGTTGGAGGGGTTGGGGGTGTGTGGGGCCCATCGGGCTCTGGCGTGACCAGAGGGAGGGGTGCGGGTGGCAAGGTCCCAGAAATGCTGGGGGCGGGTGCTGGTGGGGTCGCCATGGCGCCTTCCCAGGCCCACCAGTTAGGCTGCGGGTGGCTCTCGTGTGGGGAATACCCCCTCTCCAGGCGAGCCTCCACTGGCCGGGGGAAGTCGGGGTGCTGCGGGCGCGTGTCAAGCCCCGTGCGTTGATGGGATAAGGGTGGTGGGATACAGCACGGGAACGCGGTGAGGCCGCACGAGGGTGGGGCGGAGCTTGGCTACGCGGGGGGTCCACCTGTAGGGACATCAGGAAGGGGGGGCAGGGGGCCTAGAGGCGCGGGTTTGCCTCATCCTAGGGGGCTCCTCCGCGCGGCGCCTGTGCCGCTGTGGCTCAACGGACCCGAAAGCGTCCGCGAGGTCGAGTCAAGCGACCGCTATCTCCTTCCCATTCCTGTTTGCGTCCTCCAGGAGGGTCTGCAGCACAAAACCTTTCTGCATGGGGAAGGAGATTCTGCTTCCCGTCGTCGACCAATCGCTAATTCGGTCAGCAAGGCAGCCCGTATATACTTTGGCGATTGTGGGGAGTAGGGATAGGGGTCGCCAATTGTCTAGGGGGTCTCGGTCTCCGCCTTTATGGATCAAGACGGTGAGCGACTCTTTCCACGGGGCCGGGACCCTACCCGTCCGCCGACACCTGTCAAAAATAGCGGCTAGGATTGCGGACTCCGGGTCAAGCGTTCTCCATGCGCTATATGGGAGCCCATCAAGGCCGGGCGCAGTCCGCTTGGCCTTTTTCAGCCGATTGGCGGCCTCGGCCGCCGTGAAGGGTCGGAGTAGTTTCCGCTCTTCCGGGCCCGAAGTCGCCGTTTTGAACGCGGGAATGTGGAGAGGGGGGGGGGGGGGAGCCATTGTCTTGGGCGTTCAGCGGAGAGGAAGCGGCGGATTATTTCGTCGTCGCCTGCCGCGCAATATGCGCCGTTTTCGCTTCGTATTATTGTTTCGAACGCTCGCGTTTTTTGCCGCTTCCTCCTGGGTGCGGGGGCCTTCGGGCAAGGTGGGGCGTCTGCTAGGTGCGGTAAATTGTTTTGTGACATCACAGGGGGTGTGGCCGCCGAGTGCTTGTGCCGCAGCCGTGATATCCTGTACTAGCCGATCGAACTGGGAGTGATCGTCGTCATCTATCACTCACAGTTCGAGTAGCCAGGCCAGCCGCTGCTCTGCAGCCGCGTCCGGTTGTTCCTCGCTTTCGCGAGCGAGCGGCGCGTAGTTGCGCAGGGGCGTGTGGGGCGGCACCCGCGGGTTGGGCGCGCACACGACTAGCGCCACATCTGCCGCGGTTGTGCCATCGCGCTGTGATAGGGGAGGGGGGGAGTGGGGGGCTGTCGTGTTCTGGCGTGGCCAGAGGGAGAGGTGCGGGGGATGTGGGCCATGGGGTACTGGGAACGGGTGCTGATGGAAGCGCGAGGGCGCTATGGCACCCTCCCAGGTCCACCAATTGGTCTGTGGGAGGCTCTCTAGCAGGGCATACTCCCTCTCCAGGCGAGCCTCCACTGGCCGGGGGAAGTCGGGGTGCTGCGGACGCGTTTCCGGCACCGTGTGTTGCTGGGTAAAGGGTGGTGGGGGTGCAGCACGGGGGCGCGGTGAGGCCGCACGAGGGGGGGGGGCGGAGCGTGGCTTCGCGGGGGGTCCACCTGCAGGGACATCAGGGAGGGGGGGCAGGAGGCCTAGAGGCGCGGGCTTGCCTCATCCTAGGGGAATCCTCCGCGCGGCGTCTGTGCCGCTGAGGCTCCCGAGGGTGGTGGCGGTCCCAGAGGTATCTGCTCTGTCGGCGAGGCACCCCGTATACAGCTTGGCCAGCGTCGGCAGAAGAGATAGTGGTCTCCAATTGGCGAGGACCGCTGGATCCCCCCCCTTAAGGAGCAACACAGTGCGTGACTCCTTCCAGGTGGGGGGGACTCTTCCCGTGCGGAGGCATCTGTTGAACACCTCCGCCATTATGCGGCCCTCTGGATCCACTCTCTTCCAGGTCCTGTATACGACCACGTCGGGTCCGGGCGCCGTTGATTTTACCCGCCATAATCGGCCGAGAACTTCAGCCGATGTGAAGGGGCGGAGCAACAGTCGCTCCTCGTCTGTCCCCCGGCGCGGCAGAATAACGTCACTAACACGATTCACTTCCCTAGCGGCGGCCGGCCGGGGGGGGGCGCTGTTTAAAGGCAGTCTGTCCCCCACCCCGGCGGGGCGGAATAGCGTCACTTTCACTAACCACCGCACGAGGGGGGCGCTGTGTGGGGGCAGTCTGTCCCCCGCCTCGTAACGGCGGCCAAGCGTCACTTTCACTATTCACTCCCCTCCCTCCCCTCTTCTTGCGGCGCACTAAGTTCCAGTCCTCCCCATCACTCTGAGCGTTCGTGGGAGGGCGTGTGTCTGTGGTCACTCGCGAGGGGCGGGGTGGTGCGGCCAATGGCAGCACCCATGAGGCGGCAGCTGTCTGTCCCTTCTTCTTTTTCTTCTTCCCTCCCTGGGCCGCCGTCGCAGATGTTTGGGTCCCTGCGATGGGCCTCAGCTCGAGCCTCCCCGGAGGAGGGAGGCTGGATGACCTTTTCGGTCTTGGGGGGGAGGAACGGGACAAACTACTAACCTGTCCAGGTCCTTGAGGTTTTTGGCCCTCCTCTGTCGCCGGGTCCTTTCCGCGTCCCTGACAGTGGCAGCATCCTCTGCCGCTGGCGCAGCTCCGGAGACATGGGCCTGGCTGAGGGTCTGCAGTGCGGGCTGGACTGCCGCAAAGATGGTCACCATGGTTGTTGCCATCTCCGTTAGCTGGCCGATGGCCCTGTTGAAGTCCGCCCGCATCTGTTTCATCTCTGAGGACCCGGACATGGTCCTCGTCGTCAGCCTCGTCGGGTGTGGTCGTCCCGTCTGCCGGCGCAGTCGTTGGTTGTTTCGCGGCGGCTCCCTGGCTTCCGGCTTCGGGCTGCCCTGCGGCGTCCAGTCCGAGATCTCATCAAACCTGCCCAGATGCTGCAGTTCCTCCTCCTCGGCGGAGGAGAGTCCTTCCCTCCCCCCCGCCGCCGGGGCTGGTGGGGGTCCGGTTGGGGATATTGGGGCCATGGGGGTCTCCGGGATGATTCCCGAGGCCTCCATCTTCTTCATTTCTCTCTCCGCTGCGTCCAGTGCAGCATCGAGGACCCTGTCAGACACAGGGTCCTCCGCGGTACTCCTGCTCCAACAGCCGTTGCGACCGCCGGGGTGTTTGCGGGGGGGCCTGCTACCCTTGCCCCTGGTCGTCGAGGGTCGGCGTTACTTCCCGCGATTCCGGTAGTCGCTCCTCCGCGCGACTGCCCATCACCAACCGCGCCGGTCCCATGACAAAGTTGATGGCCCTCTTTGCCATGGTCGCAGAGGCAGTGTCCTATTGTAAACCCCGGTGAGGCCTTACACCTGCCGACGACCCCCAAGGGCCGTCCTCTGTGGGCGATATCCGCCGCCGGTTACCATGGGTCGGGCCAGCAGACGGATCGCACCGCAGAGTGCAGAGCAATTGATTCGGTCTATTCAAATATCCCGGGCTTCCGCGCTAGGAGTACTCGCCTGGTACCGCAATGCGGGACGTATCTAGTATTTATCCAGGAAATCGCTCCCTGACCTCAGCCGTGAGGCTGTTACTCGCAATCCAAGGTTTTACTGTATTTGAAAATGTTCACTTGCCTTAGCTTGCTTCTACTTTATATGACTAAATAAGATGGCTTACAAAAACAGACGTTCAATATAAAGATGAAAATGATGGGATAACATTACAGGGTTATGTTTATGGCATCTCGAATGTGAAAGTGGTTCCAAGAGCCTGGGCCTAGATGTAAATAAGTGTCTCTTTACAATTGTCTGAAGTCTCCTTCCCTAAGCGTATGACCTTCAGCATTCTTGCCTGACTTTCATGGCGTAATTCTTCTGGGATGTTGTCATCCCCAGCCCCAAACTCCATGTCAAATACAACTGCTGTAAGCATTTTCAAAACACATGGTATTTTTGTCCAAGAGCAATCTCATTTTGCATGCAAGCTCAGTGTTTAAAGGCTAGAATTTGGTAAAAACAAGGAATATGCTAACCAAGTTCTATTGCAATTCACTCTTTTTGAGAATATTCTTGTTCTCAGGGAATATTCTTTTGAGAATATTGTCACATTTCTAGGCATAACCATCAGGACAAATCTTCACTTTCATCTCCAACAACTGATAAATCTTTAAAAATTGTTACTTTGTTTAGTGAGTGTCTTCAAAAATTATGGAAGGCAAAAAAGCTATCACTCTGGGCTATCATTTGACATTAAAAAATCGGTCAAGTAGATATGGAATCCAAGGTACAACATTCCTCAGCTATCATTTTGGTTCTTAGATTTTCAGATTTGGGTGTTTTAAGAAATGTATCATTCTCCCTAAGTTTATAAGGATACCTCAAATATATGTATCAATGATCTGGTCTTTGCTCTCATAAATTGATGATGGTCTAGTACCAGCAAATGCATCCAGCTGTTGTGATACACAGACAAAGTTGTCCAAGGTGGCAATACTGTGAAATTGTTTGCCTTTTAAAAGGTGTCCATTTACAAAAATGTTTGGAACTAGCTCTTTAACCATTGGCATAAATTTTTTAAATTATTTTTTCATATTAATTGAAAAGTTTCTCCTATACCATTATTCTCATTTCAGTATCATTTAACCTTAATGAATAAATTGTTAAAATTTACATTTCACATTATAGCCTCATTCATGTAAATAAAATGTAAGAAAGTGCTTGAAAATGAGCTTAATCTTGAAATTTCAGATATGAAGGCTTTCGTATATTATATGTTTAATGTTTACATTGGGAGGTTTTTTTCCGGAAGAATTCATGCATAGGTTCAGGGGCAGATCGAGAGAGAATATTAGCCCAGGGGTTTTTATCTGAACTGGCCCTGCCGATATATTTTTATTGAAATATTTATATATACTTACAAAAAATATTTTTCATGTAGGAATTAATGTTATTTTATTGTTTTTATGTCATGGCATAAATATTTCAACAAAAAATTTTTATGCATTTAAAACTTTGATACTTATAGTGTAATTGTGAATGGCCCATCAGGCTTGCCTGAATACCCAATAGGTTGATCCGCCCCTGCATAGGTTCATTAATTTGTCAAGGTGAAAGTCATAATTTGAAGGGATGTAATCTAGAAATGAAGCAGTGGAGCCAATAAAATCATGTTGAGCCTGCCCTATTTTATCATGGAAAACAATTACTTCAACTGTTTACAGTTTAAATATACATTAAATATATATGTGAAGCAGAGTCCTCTTTCAAAGTTGCACTATTCCATTTTTAAGTATTAATTGTTTTTGTATTCCTTGGGTTAAAATCCAAAGTAAAAAAGTTTATAGAGCTGTGGTTTTTATGTACTCTTGTCTTGGCTTTGGACCTGAGCTCAAGCAAATTCTTCAGAAAGATATGAAAAGTTAAGTATTGACAAGGAAAATCTTTGAAATTATTGCATGTTGAATGATAGCCATTGCATGTTAATATTTACTTAAAAGAAAATAATGCAAATATATATATTTGAATAGTTGTTTCAAGAACCTAGTACTCTAAAAGTGAAAAGTATGTAGCAGTAGCCATGGCTGATATATGATCCATCTTGGAATGTTGTAATAGTACCAAACAATGAAGATTGTTGGGGAATTATCCTAAACAAGGCCATGCATCTGCTGCACGACTTTGGTCCATGTAAATTTTTCCATAGCTTTTATGTATTCTTCAAATTTTGTTCATCATTTTTGCCAACATTTGTGAACATTGAAAGTGTGGCAATGTTTTACTTCATCTTCTACTGGGAACGTGATGAAATTTCCTTCATGAACTGCTCGTACTCAGTCACTTCATTTTAGTCAATCTTAATGATATATGTATTAAATATTGTACTTCTCTCTAGCTCATTTAAGTAATCATGGTATTGTGCTGGGAGTTTTTTTTACCCCATGTTCCTATGTATGTAAATATTTTCACCATTTTATTTTTAATATTTATATTTGCAAACAAAATGTATTTTCAATTATAAAAATAAATCATTTGTTGAAAATTCAAATTTATTATTGTAATATTCTACCTATTCGCCTGTTACAATTCCTCAGGATCATTGGACCAGTGTAAATACTGTATTAGTCCAAATATAGTCCCCTATTTCTGAAGCCTCAGTTTTTGAAAAAAAAAGTTTGAACCCCATTAGGGACCTCACTTTTTAGTCTACTTTCTAGAATGGAATAGTCTTATAATTTTGTCGTTGTCTGTCTGTCCATTCCCCCTATTAACTGCGGAACCCAAGGAGGTTTAAAGTAGATGGAGGTGACACAAGCGCCTCGCAGCCGTGGCAAAAAATCCATCTTTCTACACACTGCGGTTGTCGGTATGCCAGAGTGGTTGTATATTACGTTCCGTGCTTTCATAGTTTTGGCTTTTGCTTTAGGTGTTGACGCTGTTTTTGTTACACATTAATTTTAATTGTTCAGAGTTTATTTGAATAACCATAATCTTATAATGGTTACTTGCTCAGCCTTCGGTTGTACTAACTGAAGTAACCAAACCTGGAGTCACGTGTAAGTAGAAATTACAATGAGATATTGATTGTTAACTGCTAAGTATGTGTCCTATGTATGAGTATTATAATAGCAGTGAAAACAATATTTCGATTGAGTGAACCGAAATCGCATGACACGTTTGCTGCTTGGTGTCAACTATTCAAGTTCATTACATTTTAATTCGAGGCGATTACTGTTGTTTATTTTGTGTCCTCATGATATCTCGTATTTACTATTGTAATGGAAATTAAAAGAATTACATACCTACTGAATTGCTATAAATTTACGCCCCGTGGTTTTTATATTTGCAGTAGTAATTCGCTGTCATAAGTCAAGAATTAATAGTGTTTTCCTATGTAATTTTAAAATGGTTGTTTATTTATTTCTATTTGATTGCGTACATAGTAACCATTTTCAAAATTAAATCAAGGTTGTATCGAAATTGTGTTACCCGAATAGTCTGGTAATATTCAGGAACGATGGAATTTGGTTAGATCAAAAATTGTTTCACCCATTATGCAAACATTGTAAACTGCTTCATGAGTAGAATAACAATATTAAGCACCAGTTATCCATGTTGCCATCTAGACATCCAAAGAATCCGGAGAGGGCGAAATGCTATAAGAAGAAAGGGCTGGGAGCCCACTAGTCGAAGTGCTCTCTGCTCGGAACATTTCACAGAGAAAGATTTCGACAGAACTTCTTTGTCAAGCGTGAGAATTAGGCCAGGAGTGATCCCTTCTGTATTCCCTGCATTTCCAAGTTATTTGCAGAAATGTGAACAAGTGTGTAATTTGCATATATGTAGCATGTAAGTAGAAGTTGTTTTGATATTAAATTATGAGTAATATTTATTCAGATACTTAACTACTACTGTGTGGTAAATTACTAAACGAGATACAACTTTTAATGGTTAGTTTCAATAATAGAAAAAATTGCTCGGTCATATTCCTATGTGTAATTACAGGCAAAAATATCACCCAGGAAACGAGCAAGGAAGGATGTATCTGGTAGTGAATTATCTGTGGAAGCCTTAGCTAGATCAGAAGATGTGATGCAAGCTAATGCGCCTGAGCCTGGGTCATCCATGGCAATCGAACCTCCAATAGAAAGTGTGGGATGTGGTTCCGGAGACACCAAGAAAGAAGCTTTCAGCTTCAAAGCGCCAGGGATAAAATTTCCTCTAAAAACCAAAAGTTGATGACTGTCAGATAAGCAAGGTATAGACTAAAAAACAAATTTGCCACACTCCAAAATGTGTTGAAGGAACTCAAAAGTAAGAACTAGATTACTTAGGAGTATAATCATTGGCTTAGTACTGTTTCAAAGGGTAACAAAGATCTGTTACTGCGGCAGATCAGGAAAGCAAATGATTTAAAAGTTTCTCAGAAATATTCTCCCAAGCTAAGAGCATTTGCACTTACGCTCCATTATTATTCTCCCAAGGCATATTCATATGTACGCAAGTGCTTCAATTCTTGTTTGCATCATGCACGCACTCTGTCGATGGTATGAAACAGTTAACTGTATGCCTGGGTTTTGTAAGGAGGCAAAAGATGTGCTTCATATAACAGCTGAGAGAAATGATTATCCCCTGCTTTGTAATTTAGTAGTTGAAAAACATGCCGAGTTAGATGGTAAAGTAACGTAACATAAGATCAGTATTCAATTTGTTAATGCTCTCAAAAAGAACTTGGTTTGTAAAGAGCTTGAGGAGGGCAAAAGAGGCAACTGTTCCCATTGAATTAATTCCTATTCTTACTGCCTGTAAAAAGTCTGCTGTTGATAATATCAACATGTCAAAAATGAGAAGTCATATGTTGGATGACTATAATTATGAGAATATAGCTGAAGAACATAAGTATATAATACTGCCAGATATTTTGAAAACTTCTAAAATTTGGCAGATGTGTGTGGAGTTAGTAACCTACAGTGGATAAGTAATGTCCTTTAAGGTGAAACAAAATACTTGCAGAATGCAAGCACCAAACTACTTGTGTGTGTATATATATATAGAGAGAGAGAGAGCTTTTTTGGTGAAACAAGAGCACTAGCACTATTAAAGGATCACAACAGAAGCAACACCTGATAGCAGTGAAGGTAAAACATGGAAAGTATTTTAATGTTGTGTTTCCAAATGTGTGCTAAAGGCATGGATGATAAATAAAATAGGTGAAAATTAATAATGAAATACCAAAACTACAGCAATGTTTTCACGTTAAGGTATGGAAAAGTGGGCCAAAGGAACCTCAGTTTACAGTTGTGCTTTTTTCAATGTCAGATTAATAAAGTTGTGCTATATTAAGAAATTGTCTTAACTGATGAGACAGAGAAACAATTTCAGGAGTTATCCAATAAGTCATTTTTTTGTCTTTCTGCATAATATATTTTTGTAGGAAAGCTATGATCAAGGTATGAAAAATTCAAATTTGTATTCAAATGATGCAGAATTGAAAATTGTATCCCAGCTCTTACATTGGAGAAGAGAAATGAAATTTGTATGAGAAGTATAAAAAATGAATTTTTTTAAACATTTTTTATGATGAATTTCAAGCGTGGCAGGAAAAGGGAATTCTGAAATTTGGGCTGTATGATCAGTGAGACAATTATTGAGTACATAGCTATTATTAGCATTTACAATATAAAATATTTTTAATAGTCATGGGAGAAGTAGGTATTAGTAATTTCTCTGTATTGATTACCTATATACCCTAGGAATTATCTATATTATACACTAGGAAAATATCCAAAAGTGGTGATTGCATATACCTGACTTTTGGTAATAAAATCAACATTAAAATGCCGTTCTATTTATTCTTATCAAATTTATAAATAATATCTATAAGAAAATTATATTTAGATGGACTTCTGAGAATGAAGAACTCTTGATTTGTTTATTTAGTTAGGGATGATTTTCTCTCAACCTCTGGAGGTAGGATTACCAGATATCCAGTTTTTCACAGGCATGACCTGCCCGGGGAAATCCGGGAGAGATTTTAACACTTGTCCTGAACTTCATTATTTCCTTCTATTGCACGTTTTTTTGTTACTTATGTTAATTTTTGAGAAATATGTTTAGAATTAGTAGTTACATTCAAGAGTTCATCTGCACAATTTGGGTCGGTATTGCAGTTTGTAATTTTAACCAGTGGCGGCTCGTGTATAGGCACTGCGGAACTGCAGCACCCCCTATTTCCACTTGATATTATCGATAACATTTAATATAATGAGTCCTTTTTTCTTTAATTCTTTCTTTATTTTTGTAGTACAATATATATTCCTTAAGCTTAATGTCAGTACTTCAGTAGCCATCCCCCAGATTATGAAAAAGATACAAAAATCTTTGTATGGAACTGTGCGCTTCACAGTGCCAGTGACGTGGTGTTTGACTGTTGTGCGCATGCGCACATAGGAGGGGGGTGGGGAGGAAGGTGGGACTGCCAGGTAGAGAGAGCACTGTTGCTCTCGCAGTGCCAGCTCTGGCGTGATGGTGGAAGGAAGTTTTTTTTTACTCAGCGTGTGTTGTGCTTAAAAACCGTGTACCATATTCTTGAATGTGATAAAGTGTAGAATTAGATTATTATTCTGCTTCCAGCTATTCTATTTGATTCATTTTTTTCGGTTCTTTTATTTAACAGAAAACTTTAACCATGGCCTTGCATCCCCAAGAAATAAGTTCCGTGACTGTAAGTGAACTTCAACAGCTTAAGTTTTCACAGCTATCTCTCCATGAGAAAGTTACAGTTAAGAAAAGAGGTCATTCAACACCTGATATTCTAATATCTCAGCCAGGCAAAAGCAACAACAAGAAATATATTCGTAGCTTTAATTCTGAATGATACCAACGGAAAAGTTTGCTTTGCAGCTGTGAAGTAAAAAATGCACTGTTTGGCTTCCCGTGTTTGCTGTTTGGAGCTGATGTACCGTGGACAAAAGATGGTTTTAGAAATATAAACAAAATGAAAGAAAAAACTGAAAAGCATGAGAAGTCAAAGAAGCACGTTGATAATGTTGTTTCACTGTCACTTTTAGGAACCGTAAGTATTAAGGAGAAACTTAGTGAGGCATACAGACTTTCAATCAATGAGCATAATATAAAAGTTAAAAAGAACCGTGAAATTTTGTCCAAAATAATAGACTGCATTTACTTTTGTGGAAACTTTGAAACTCCCTTACGTGGACATGATGAAAAAGACGATTCAGTAAATCCAGGGGTATTTAGAGGATTAGTAAATTTTGCATCTAAATTAGATTCAGATTTGAAGAATCACTTAGAAACCAGTACAGTCTTCAAAGGTGTTTCTAAGACCATTCAGAATGAGATACTTGACTGCCTGCTACAAATATACCATGAGGAGATAAGGACGGAAATTAGAAAAGCTTCCTTTGTAGCTGGCATGGCTGATGACACAACAGATGTTTCGGAACACACTCAAATGGTCCTTGTTCTATGGTACGTACTGAATGAAGAAATATTTTAGCGTTTTTGGGGATTCTTTATTCCAGAAAATCAAACTGCAGATGGCATATCAAAACGTATTTTAGAACAATTGGACATAATCCTTCAAGGAAATGGACAAAAACTGATAGCTCAGACATTTGATGGTGCAAATGTCATGAAAGGCAAAAAAGCAGGAGTTCAAGCAAAAATAAAAGCAGTTTATAGTAATGCACATTTCATTCACTGTTATGCACATCAACTTAATTTAATAATGAGAAATGCAGCAAGTATTACACGAAACGCAAGAATATTTTTCTCTAACATTCTGGCTATTCCAACATTCTTCTCAAGATCACCACAACGTGTGTCCATTCGCAAGAAACATATGGACGTCAGCATTCCACGTCCATCCTCTACAAGGTGGAATTTCAACATACGGACCATAAACAGAGTTCATGAAAATTTGCAACCTTTAAAAAACTGCCTTACTGAAATTCAGTCAACATCAAATGCAGATCAAACCATTGCAGAAGCAACAGGAATTTTAAAATACCTGAATGATGATAATTTCAAGTTTTGGTTAGAGCTTTTTCGTCAGATTATGCCTCATGTTGAAATAATTTACAACCAAATGCAATCTGGAGAAATTAGTGTGTTTAAAGTTAATGAATATATAACATTTCAAAACTGCTATTTTAGAATTGAGAAACTCAAAGTACTGTGAGAATCCTTCAAAGACACTCATGGCAGAAGCTAAGGAAGTGTGTGACTATATATGTGTTGATATAACAGACAGATATTCTTCCACTAAACACTTAGTAGCTGCTAAATTGTTCAACAAGTAATGCTTCACTAGATTTAAGAATGAACATCCCACAAAAGAGATAGTACTGACCACTGAAGCTTATCCCATGATTGACAAAGAAAAGCTTGAAACTGAACTAAAAGTATTCTATTGTGGGACTGATATTCATGAAAATTGCAAATTAATTGAGCTGCTGAAATTTATCTTGGAAAATAATCTAGATGATGTTTTTAGTGAAATTACGAAACTGATAAAAATCCTCTTCACAATTCCCACGACTACATCAGAGGCAGAGCGCTGCTTTTCAACATTGAAAAAAATAAAAACTTTTTAAGAAGCACTATGAATTCGGAAAGACTAAACGCGCTTGCAGTACTTTCAATGCAGAAAAATTTCCTCAATTGTCATCCAGAGATCAAGGAGAAAATTATTGAACTCTTTGCGCAAATTAAAACAAGAAGAATGGATTTCATTTTTAAATGAATAGATCAAGCTTGAACTGTAACAATTTAAGTTAAAGTAAGTCAAAAATGTTTGGTTTTTTTTGTTAAGATTTTATCAAGTTCCTGAATAAATTTTCTTTTTATACATGTTTTTTTCCTTTTACACAATTTTAAAACAAAGGCTAAAAATTTTCTGGAGCAGCACCCCCACTAATTTTAGCTACGAGCCGCCACTGATTTTAACGTTTTATTCCTAATTATATCGTTTATAATTTATAATCATAATAACGCATGACATTTTAGGTATTATTCCATTATATTTTTATGCGTAAATGTTGAAGTAATAAAATCATTTACATTCAAATTTTTACTTGAATAATATTTAAATATATTTCCTTCACTGATATAACACCTCACTACAATTTTTGTGCTTAAAAAGTTAAATTTTAAAAGACCGGGTTTTGTCGTTTTTGTGTTTTGTCCGCGAAAATTAAAAATAAGGTAATCCTATCTGGAGGTATAATTTATAGTTTGTTTCTTATATTTTCAGTTAATTTTCCAAATGTATACAAATTATAACTTGCTATACTAAACTGCAATACTTAGTTACAGCTTATTTGATTCCATTTCCTTCAATGCGTGTTCACATTTCATAAACCATCATAATTTAATAACTTTGTTTAAAGGAATTTACAATATACTTATATTATTTTTCGAAATAATTATGCCCTACTAATTTTCACAATATTCATGATCATTAAAACAAGGTAGGTTAGCGGCTGAATAAATTTAACAATCATATAACACTCTCTAGAACTAAACATGGCGCACCATACTTTGGCGATAAGATTCCTCTTTTTGTGTGAAACACCGATTCAGCTGGTTCTACCAGTGAATCGTTTACTTTGTCAGAGGTGAATCGATTCAGTGATTCAGTACACTGAACGATTCATTTAGATCGATTTATTCATGATCTACCCAGGTCTACAGCCAACAGCAGCCAATGAGTGAGCGGCAAGGGAAATTTGGAGTCGAGACGGAAGCACGGAAGTGTTATTTTATGCGGCGTGGTCGGATTTCACACGCAGTTGAACCGTGTTTTTCGGTTGGTAGGAGGTCTTAATGTCAGTAATTCTTACGAGCGTCACAGCTCGCTTTTAATATTAATATAATGTTTCAGAGCTAATTACTTGGAGGAGAGTTCTTGGTCCATTCCGCAGACAGATTGAGACACTATCGCAGGAATTTGAAGAAACATCTGGCCTTGAGTTTATAGTTCCTCGAAAGCCAAGGAAATATATTTTAGATTAAAGAATACATTAACTGGTGAGTGTATTGTATTTTTGTGCAATATCTTTATTTAATTCTATTCTGAACAAGATGCGCATAAAACTACTATCAGCCATCTTGAGGAGTATTGCGCATTAATCGCCATGCGCCAGGAAAAGGTACGTATTTCAATTTGCATAATAGATAGTAGGAAACTTTTCGGTAGTTTTTTATGGTAGTTAATGATTGGATTAATTTCAAATCAGTAGGTCGTTAAGGTTTCAATGAACTATTAATACGAAGTAACGAGCCGATGTTTGATTTGTTGTAAGGTTATTATCGCCATTAGAGAACTTGGGACGATCTCCTAGTATCGTTGGACAACTTTGTAGTTATTACATTGTAGCTACACATCGCTGTAGCGGTACAAATTTGTACCTATTACGTAGGTATATACACCGCCGTAGCGGTGAATCTTCAATGTAATAACATGTTCTGTTCATGTGGTCTTCTAGTGGTTTGTCAAGTTTTGTTTGATGAGAGTAGGATGCTGTTTAGTTATTGAAACATTTCAATGAAATGTTAGTAAAATATTGGATGTTACGTAGATATTAGAAGTTCTACGTAGTTGAATAATTCGTTACTTTTAAAGATAACCATGCGTAATAAATTATATCAGGAGTAGGTATTTATTTTTTCGAGGTAAAATTTCAGTCAACGCAGAAACGTATTTGTATTATTCTTATCGAAAATTTGCGTTATATTAGAGAAACTAATATGTTGAACGTAACCTTTTATTTCGATTTATTTGCCCTGAATTAGTGTTGATTTAGTGTATTTTTTGCTGACATGCATAATATTATAAACATTATATCGTGATATTTAACTTTTGCTTGCTACACAAGTTAAACTAATGGCTTGAATACACGGATTGCTTATATGGCTAAAGCACACGAACTATGTAGAATATTTCTGTAGTCTGCCTCAAACGGTATATTTTATGGTTCATTATTGTTTTTGGTATATTACAAAGGAGAACTAATATGTCAAGATAACCTTGAATGTTATATAAATATATCGATAAAATTTGATAGTTAACAAAATATATCGGAAAAAGGTATCCTACACTTGGGAACATTTTCCAACATTAATCGTTTGAGTACTTTGGTATTTTTTACCTCCTATCATTGTGATTTATTTCAGTTTTTCTTTATTGCAGACGATCTCGTGAGAGTCAAGGTTTATAAATGAAAAGTTACACATTAGATTCATCCTATGTGGAAAATTAATTTCAGTGAGAGTAGGTAAGTAGCCGCTATATTTCTATGTAATATTTTATTAAGAATATAGAGTTAGAATTTAGGCACTATATTTGTGTTATATGTATGGTGTGCTTAATTTTAACAGATTTATGTAACCTTGATCCATAATCTCATCCATATGGCATTGTCTAAGTTTTAGAAAACAAGTTGTCGGTGCTTGCATACTGTATGCACTTAAAAAAATCACCATACACCCTGATTTAAACTTAAATAAATGAACGTGATCTCCAGCACAACAGAATTTCAGTCATTTAGATCCTATATGTATTAGATGGTAAATTCCATGAGTTCAAACATTATTTATAGTTTTTCGTGAAATGAAAGCAACTAGCCGTAATTTCCAAATTTACTAGCAATCTGCTTGTGCCCAAGCTTTGTATTTCATTTTACTTGATTCATCGCCCTGCATGAGCAATAAAAATAATCATCATTAATACAATAACCTATACACTAAAATTATAGAAAAATTAAGATATTTTGCGTTCAGATTATAGCAATATCTGGGCCTATAGCACATCTTCGGATAAAAAAAAATTGTGAAATAGGTATGATGGCATTATTTTTAACAATTGAAGAGAGTTAAAATTTCTCGCACAACTACGAAACAACATTAAAATACTTTTCAGATTTTACTAAATTTTGTAAGTATAATGATGTCATCATAAGTTCACATCGTAGTTTAAAATCAATATCATAATAATATTTAAATTAAACAATTTTCATTTTCCGCAAAATTAAGGCATACGGAATTGTAACACGCGGGCGGGAGTAGCGTGATTGCTGCCACCACCTGAGGTTTAATGAGGGTCAGGACCTCGCGAGGGTTCTTGCCCTGGGGGCGTTGTGAGAGAGAAACACAAAAACTGCTTCCTCCTTTTAGTCCGCGAATGACGGCCTCCCAAATGGTGCCGCACCACGTCTTCCTCTTCGCGAACTCCACGGATCGCTCTCTCGGTCCGCCTCTCGATACTCTCCACACTCAATCACCCTCCTCATCGGTCCGCTCCCTTCACATGCCGTCCCAACACTCCCTCACCGCCTTCTCGTCCACGATGACCCCATTTTGAGAAAAGGCGTCATTTTCCACCACCATCTGGAAGGGTCAAGGTGCCCCCTTCTCTTCGTCTCTTGTCTTGGTGGTCCATACTCGGAAACACAAAAGGGTCCAGGGTTATGTGGTGGAACCATAAACGCCTATGCCTTCCCGGAAGAACACAGCAGGGGAAGAACGGCCGCTTCTCCGAATACCCTCCATAAATTTAGAGGGACAGTCCAGCCGTTTACCCGGCTCATTACATTACTCCCCCCTTTCTTAAATTAATTTGGGGGCTTCCCACCAATTACATTTAAAAGCTATCCAATTTAAAATTAACAACATTAATGCATTAAGTCCGACAATCCATAATTAAAATACACTTGATGCCCAAACAATCAAAACATTCCCATTACATTTAAAACACCATTAAAAGAAGGATACAATATTGCTACATAATAAAATCGTAATCTTAGCTCTTTTGAAATTACAGGTTTTCAATTGTTCGTGTTTTTAAAATCATCCATCAGTCACATACAACTTACACGGAATTCCACTATTAATACCACCTTCGCAATAATTTACAAAAAGTACTCACTTCACAGACACAGCACAAACACATATTTAGGACGTTGATGCAATAGGAGTTTAGTTTCATGGGTTAGAGACGATGGGTCCACGACTTCTCAAGAGGTAGGGGCTGCGTGGGGGTTTCGGCGAGGGTGGAGAAGGAGTTTCGCCAATTGATGTGGGTCTCTTGTCCTCTGTCCAGACATGGGGCTCGGAGGTGGGGGTAGGTTCGGCAGTCTCTGCATGAGGTAAGTGAGGGAGGTTCGCATAGTAGTAGGGAGGCTCAGGCTCTTGCGTCTCTTGTCGAGGTCTAGGAGGTTCCCTTTCCAGAGTCGTGAGACCTTTTGCTATCTTCAGTCGGTCAGCGTGGACCAACTGACGATCTCTAGCGTTATAAATCGCTTCAATTTTAAAATTCACGGCCCCCTTCTGTTCCACTATGCGATACGGTCCCCTCCACCGCTTGGAGAGTTTTCTCGTCCGTCCCGGGATTAGGACGGATTGTTGCAAATAAACCCGATCGCCCACTCGGAATGTGACATTCCCGGACCGCTTATTATATTCGCGAACCTGTCTCTCGCCGCTCTCCCTTAGGCACTGGCGGACCCTCTGGAAGCCGAGGTTCAGCCGCACTGTCGGGACGTTCTGGGCAGGTCCATGCATTCTCGCGCCATATGTCCGGGTTGTCCACAGCGAAAACAAGCGAAGGTCGGTGGAGAGTGGCAATCTCGGGCAAAGTGGCCTGTCCGTCCGCATGAATAGCATGCGACCCTTGCTCTCGGTCGGAGGTCTGTCATCCTTGGGGAGGGGCGCGAGTCCTCGACCGCTTCCTCTTCTTTGGTGGCCGCAAAGCATCGTCGGGGTGTGGCCATTGCTTCGTTCTGCTCCTCAAGCGCGGAAACTCTAATGGCTTCCTCAAATGTCGAAGGATCCCTTGACAAAACAAATCTCCTAATCTCCTCGCGTAATCCCTTCAAATACTGCGCCAAGAGCGTCTCTTCCGGGATTTTGTATCCGAGGGCGTTCTCCTGTGGGTCCTCGCTCATATTCCGCAGAGTATTCTGCCCCACTAAACGAAGTCGGGTGGCATACCCCCGCACGCTTTCACCCGGCTTTTGTAGGCACTCCGTAAACCTACTCATCGCCACTGAGTGCGGTTCCTTCACCTGGAAGCGTTCTAATAGAGCCTCCTTTAATTGCCCCCACGTAAATCCCGCCTGAAGGGTTCTCAGGAGGAGCTGTGCACTGCCTTTCACCTTCAATTTGGCGATCGCCACAATCTGCATATCATTCCACTGCCTCAGCATCGCCACCTGGTCCATCGAGTCAATGAAATCACCAACTCTCGCATCGTTCCCATTGCCGGAGAAACTATCTACTAAATGGATCAAGTCACCGATGTTCGCGGTGGCCATGATGTCTCAGGAGCAGTCCGACACGTTCTCGATTGAAACTTCACAATCTAACTTTACACTCCACAATCCTTGTCACTGTCTCTTCCACTCTCTCTTACTCTATCTCTCTCACTCTCTCTCTCTCACTCACTCTCTCTCTCACTCACTCTCTCTCTCTCTCTCTCTCACACTCTCTCTCTCTCTCTCACTCTCTCTCTCTCTCACTCACTCTCTCTCACTCACTCTCTCTCACTCACTCACTCACTCTCTCATTGAGTCCTTCTCACTGTCAATCTCTCTCTATCACCGACTTTCTCTCTCACTGCATCGGTGCGTGATCCCGCAGGAGCGCCACCGTCCCCGGGCGTACATAACGATACTTGTTAATCCCACTGCTGCCACCATATGTAATGCACGGGCGGGAGTAGCGTGATTGCTGCCACCACCTGAGGTTTAATGAGGGTCAGGACCTCGCGAGGGTTCTTGCCCTGGGGGCGTTGTGAGAGAGAAACACAAAAACTGCTTCCTCCTTTTAGTCCGCGAATGACGGCCTCCCAAATGGTGCCGCACCATGTCTTCCTCTTCGCAAACTCCACGGATCGCTCTCTCGGTCCGCCTCTCGATACTCTCCACACTCAGTCACTCTTCTCCTCGACCGCTCCTCGGTCCGCTCCCTTCGCACGCCGTCCCAACACTCCCTCACCGCCTTCTCGTCCACGATGACCCCTTTTTGAGAGAAGGCATCATTTTCCACCACCATCTGGAAGGGTCAAGGTGCCCCCTTCTCTTCGTCTCTTGTCTTGGTGGTCCATACTCGGAAACACAAAAGGGTCCAGGGTTATGTGGTGGAACCATAAACGCCTATGCCTTCCCAGAAGAACACAGCAGGGGAAGAACGGCCGCTTCTCCGAATACCCTCCATAAATTTAGAGGGACAGTCCAGCCGTTTACCCGGCTCATTACAGAATTTCTAAATTATCTTGTAATTGGCTTGCGTCCAACTTTTTGAGTTTCATGGCTCAGATTGCCTTGTTTAACCCGTCAGCGACGGGAGGTATTCAAATGCTACGGCATCGTACACCAGCTGGTATTTAAACAATATCAGATTTTATAAGTACCATCTTTAAAAAAATATAAATTTTCATCTATATATGTTAGATGAATGAAATCTTGAAACCAACCGCTGTATAGTGTTCTACATTTAGTATTAAATTTACAGTATAATATCTTAATATTCTTTTATGTTAATAACCTCTGAAGATGCCAATTGAAATGTGTTACAGATTCCTGAATGCAATTTTTTCGGAAATAGTCATCGATATATTCGATGTTTTGTGATATCACACGCTGAAGTTCTCTGTATAGTCTTAGCTTGCGCTTCTCTGGTCTACTCAATGGTCTACTGCGTTCGCTTCCTTGGCTTCTTGTAAACACCGACTCATTGGAGCCTATGCCTGGTTATTAACTCTCTCTCTCGCTCTCAGAGAGAGAGAATGTTATTGCATTTGGATGCATAACAAAGAGAAGTATTGTATTCCTATGGTCCATTCCATGACAACTTAGCTTAGCTCACAAAATCTTCACTGAAATGGCACCAATATACAGAAGAAAAGTTTTACTGTACAATGATTTATTGCCTCTCGAGTTCGTTTAGTCTTGAGAATATGAAGTGTTTCTTCGAATGAGAGCACGCACGATGAGATATGGGAAGATATATCATGAAGAAAACAGGGAGGGTCCCTTCCATCACTGAGAAAGAGACGCTCGAGGACGATCCTTTTTCATTTCGTCTCTGGCCTCTTTACGATACTATCCTACTCCAGTGCAGATACTATCCTACTCCAGTGCAGCTGTGTTCCAAGAATATACACACGTTTATTTAGTTATTTGCATAATCTGTCCATTTAGTTTTTACAAAGTACAGTTATATTTTAATATACACCATATTTTAAAGTAGTCAAAAAATTGGATGTTGAAATCATAACTTTCGAAATAACTTTTTATAATGTTAAGAGCCAGATGAACAAAAGAAATTGTTTAAATTCCTAAAAATATAAGAAATTATCCATGTGATTATAAAAGAAAATATTACGAACTGATAAAGTAAAGAATAAAAAAGAGATGTGAGAAAGTTTTTTTTGCAGTTTTCCATTCATGTACACTAAAAAAAATTATATAAGTCAATTTAAGAGTTCAAAAAACGTTCTGTTCCGTATGGAAGACCATGACACAACCTTCCAAACACAGGCCAACATTACACTCAGAGCACCAATACACCGTTTCTTTCTTTTTCCCTTTTGCAAATCACACAACAGATCTTCTTTGTGGTCTAGATTTTTTGCCTGTTGCCGATAGTTTTTCAATGTAGTGCCTCTCAAATAACCGTCGAGGTGACGCATTTAGCGATGGCCTTCCTGCGCTTGGCGATTCTGATACACTCCCATATTTTTCGCGAAGTTGTTGGATTAAAGTTAAACGAAAGTTCGGGTGGTCCATCTTATTTTGATAAGAATTATACATTATTAATGAATTATGTACCGAAACATTCAAAAGGCGTCTAAACATACCATTTGCTACTTTTTTTACGCTCTAAGAGGTAAGGCTGAGGTTTTTGATCTTTCAGATCCACTCCCCCCATTGCTTTATTGTATTCTAAAATGCAGACCGGTTTAAATTTATCATCCTTTTTCTGAAAATTATTGGAATGGAATGTTGATATAAATGCTACGTTCTTTTTATCCTTCCATTTCAATACCATAACCTTATTGCGTACTTTAGCTACGTGTTCTCCCTTCTTCAATTTGGCAGATTTTATTTCAGATGGTACATTTTTCCTATTCAAACGTCAAGTTCCAGCAACATTTGTTCCACGAATTAACAGAAATTTTGCCAAATCTGGTGAATTATAGTAATTGTCCATCCGTAACGTATAACCTTTTTTAAATAAAGGTTCAAACAATTTGATAACTATTGCTGATGTTTTCAGTCCATCTGGTGTTTCTGAAAACGAATTTGTGGAATCCGAGCCGGAGTAAACAATAAAACTCCAAAGATATCCGGTTTCAGATTCACCAAGTTTCGAGTGTTTTTATTCCAAATTTTGAGGATTTCAAAGGAATATACTGCTTGAAAGACAAACGACCTTTCCAAAGTGTAAGAGGTTCGTCTACAGCAGTTTTCCTTTGGCAAGTAGATACTCTGAAATTTACAATTTAAATAATCAATAATAGGCTGAATTTTGAATTATCAACAAAATGGAAATTTTTGAGATGCTTTTAAAACTATCTTGAGACATGGTTTTAGGAAAAATAGTTGTTTCCAAAAGTGGATTTTTAGAAAAGTAAGAACGAAGAGTTGGCTTTTGTACAATACCCATCAACTTAATTAGTCCCAAATAAACATATATTTCTGATGAAGAAACAGGTTCCCATTTATTTAGTCGAGATCTAGAAGACAGCTTTTAATTTTTAAATAATTTTCAGCATACCTATTAGCCTCCAAAACTATAATCTCAATCAGGTGTGCATCAAAAATGTTGGTGAAAGACTGAAGAAGATTAGCAATAGGAACAGTAGGACCAAATTCACCAACAAAGGGATACTTTTGCGGAATATTACCTTCATCTGACCAAATCCAAGAAGTTGGGTAAACTTCAGCCTCACTCAATGGATGACCATCGCCTTCATCTTCACCTTCTGACTGTTGAGGTAGGTCACGAGATGTAAAATCCAACTCGATCTCAATGGATTTATCACTGCGGGAATAGTTAGAAAATTTATCTTCTTCATTTTCAACAAGAAATTGTATTACTTCTTCATCCAGAAAATGTTCACTACTATGAGAAGCCATACCTTTTGAAATAGGGCTAAGAAAGAGAATTTTTCGTACTTCCCCTCGGGAAAGAATGCTTTCGACTGAGGACTATAATGGCTGGCTCTACGAGAAGAAATGCTGATCCAGTATTTCATTAAGAGTGAGATGAAACAGATGGGAAGCAAGCATAAACAGCTTCGAAATGAATGCCAAGCGTAAAGTGCAAAATCATGTAACCAAAGTAGTTTATAAAGCCGGAACCTGCTAGAAGACAAAGGTTGCCATTGTATCTCACATAACCGAAGGAAAGAGGCCCAGAAAATGATTTAATAGGATAGGGCACTGGTCAGTAGGTGGTACTGACTCCTGCAAATAGGGGCGTCAGGCATGTCGTTGGTACCACAGTACCATACCAGCCTAGGGGTTAATTTAGTGAATGTTGTGGCCACTAGGAAGTAGCTAACTATGGCCACTTCTACAAACATCCAGATGATTTACCTATGCTGTGCGTACCTTTAAACCTGATTAGGCCATAGACAAGTGGTATTTTAGTGCAAAAACTGGAAGACATGTTCAAGGTCATGAATGCCATGCCTCTGGAAGTGGTGTTGACACCTAAGAATATGTGAATACTAAGTTTCATCAAAGTATTTCTTGCTCATTGTGTTGTGTCACTGATAATAGTATGAGTTTTTTATATTAATTGTCATGTAGACTGATGTACATACAAATATATCTTGTGTAATGTACTTGGTTGAATATTGATAGTTGTATCTTGCAAAAATGAAAATGAAGATATAGGTCAACGAAAGTGTCAATAATTAACATTTCATTTTTGGCACTGAGGGTGTTTTTTTTGCTCGCCAGCCTTGGGATCTCTGGGGTGCTGGCAATTTTCAGCTGATGAGTGAGATATTTGCCTGACTGGAGAGCCAGCATGAAATTTTTCAAGCACTGCCCATATGTTACACTAAAATTTATGTAAAAATTAGGATATGTATTTTTTGTGTTAGGATTATGGTGACAATCTGTGCATTTTAGTGTGTATTCAGATAAAAAAATTAATTTAAAATTTTCATTGTATGTATACATCATAGGATGAAATCTAGTTGAATAATGTAGTCTAAGCATTAAACTAATTCACTTGAAATATGGAAAATATTTACCATTGAAAGGGATTGGAGTCATTGCAATGGTAGTTAATATCGTTAATGTTGATATTGTTGAAAACCGAAAAACTTTTCATAATTCTATGATGAAAATCAAAGTTTTACACAAATTCAGCATGGATTTGAATGCCTTCAAGAAAAATAAACATTCTTTATCTCCAGTATGGTGCATGTTCCGACTATCTTAATTGTAACTAATTTAAAGCATACTTAATGCCCTGCACCATTTTTGGTGCCTTTCTTATGGGTGTTTAAAATTGGACATAAGGGTCAAAAGTACCCCTTAAATGTAAGGTTTTCTGGAATTTCTTATTTTTTGAAGAGTTTGTACCCAATGACCTATCTTCATGCCAAATTTCAGCTCTGTAGCACTTCTAGAAGTACCTTAGGTTTTACATGATATCATTATATATCGACGTTTCTTACAGAGGAGGATATAACATCATTATATATCGACGTTTCTTACAGAGGAGGATATATATAACATATAACAGGAGGATACTAATATCCAGCCCAAACTACAAGAGCTAGAGAGCTGAAAGTTTTAGTCTTTGTAGATATGATGGAGAAACTTACAGACAAAATGAGACTTCCTACCAGGGCCGTATATATGGGGAGGGTTTGAGGGGTTCAAACCCCCCCCCCCCTTATGGATTCTCCTTTCTTAAAAACCTAAGAAATAATGACTGAGGAAAACACAAAATGTTAAGTTTTTAACTCCAATTCAGATGAGTGGATTTATGCTTAGGCACATGAGGCGCTACTTAGTAGCCTAGAAAGGTCACTATGTTTGACCATTGGAGAGGGGAACATTTAAGGGCGACTCATAGGGTGAAGGAAGTGAAAGAAACTGCTCAAAACATACTTTATCAGTGTAGACGGGTTGCCAGATGATAGGTCCGCAAAATCAAAATCGGAGCGCTTTCAAATCGCCCAAAGTCACACATTTCTATCAATTTGTTGAATAGTAGGAATACTTTTATAATTTATTACATGGGATTTACGTTTTTGGAGCCACAAGAAAGCTAAAATAAATTGAATTGAAGAGCACATTCTTTTATATCAGAATGTTTATCATTCGTTTATGCGGGAGACATAAGAGCAGGTGGAGCATTCTGTAAAATATGTGTATTGTTTGCTCATCAAGTTGGAGGCAGAGGAGATCAAGCATTGGGAGCATTAGTAACAACAGCCTATCTAAAATGGAAGAATGCAAAAGAATATTTTGGAAAACATGAGAAAACAAAATATCATATTGAGGCTAGTATGCATGCAGATAATTTTCTAAATGTTATAAGTGGAAAGCAAGTTGATATAGTGTGTATGCTAGATTCTGAAAGAAAGCATCAGGTAGAGGAAAACAGAGAAAAGTTACATTCTGTAGTAGAAACCATAATTTTATGTGGTCGCCAAGAACTTGCTCTTGTTGAAATTTGAGGAGAAATAATACAAAATGGAATTGTTTCTCGAATAAACGATGCTAAATGAATTTAATTCACCCACTTTAATAAACTGTATCTACGGCTTTGCTTTCTACCTAAGTGTCATGAGTTCGACTCCAGAAATTCCGAAAGTGGCGTTTTTTCCAATAAGAGAAGTATTCTTTTAATTCTAAAGATTTCACCTCCGCAGCGATTTTCGTTTTTCCCACATGTAAAAATAATAGTTTAAAACAATCCCCAAATGTTGCAATTTTAAAATTTTTACACTTTCTTCATTATGGGGTACTAATGCTACACATTTTAGCCAAATTTTAAAATTGTAGCAGTTCTAGAAGTAAAATGATATTTTTCTAATTGTTTAAATTTAAATAATTTTTAACGGCCGCCGCAATCCGTATATGGTGAAATTGAAATGTTTATTTGTGCAAATTCATGACTGTAAATAATTTGAAAATTTCAGCTTCCTAGCTCATCCCGTAGTCCCTAAACAGTTATCTATTTGTTTAAACTTGAAGAATTTTTAACTGCCAAACAAATTAAAATATCAAATTTGTATAATCTCTATTTCGTTTTTTTAAGAATTCTACTTTATTAGGAAATACATAAACCTTGAAATTTTGTTTAGACAATTGCGAATTTTTAGCGGCTGCATTGCTTCACTTTTTCAAGATTTTCGGTTTTTCTAGTCTGTTTTGTACAAAATCCTACCTAAGAAAAAAATTTCGAATCTCCAGCACATCTGGAAGTGCCTAAACACAATGGGAGAGGATCTTGTATTACCAGAAGCAATAAAATTGTGTGAAATTGTACATGGCGATACAATTGCTGAGACTTTAGGGTCGATTCCTCTTTCAATGATACTATTAACCCCTCAAGCCCGGAGGAGATTTATTAAATCCCACCCGTACGGCCGGATGAGGTTTTTAAATTTTCACGATTGCGCTGCAAAAACATTCGAGAAAATTTCAAAAAATCATAACTTGACAAGTTTTCCCTCGTTTTTCTGATTTTTTGTGGATTTACGAAAAACATGATATTTTTAAATATCTATTTTTCATATCATATTTTACAAACAAACATTGTTGCAGTAGAAGAGAATGTACACCAATCGCTAATTTTCCGGCGCGAGTTCGCAATTTATATATAACATTCAGCACCGGGAAATCTATGAAAGATATTGATGTACAATCTAAATAAATGAATATCTTAAATTAATAACTATTTTATTCTACGAATCTACTCATCTAAAGCAATTAGGTGAAAAGTTTTACGTATCTCAACTTTTTCATGTCTTGACTGGAAATTTTTAAGTAAATGTAGTATTACTGATTTATTATAAGACGATTTATTTATAATATAAACGTTTTAGTTATATAGTCATTATTCTTGGTCATTACAAAGGTCACATAGAAGAAATGATTACATTTCGTTCTTTGGAAATGGAGATATGACGATGTATCCATCAGAAATGTGTGTTGATGCAAACCACGGAAAACTTTCAAAAGTTAAACTAGCTTATGAGTCCTTTCCAAATATTTTTAGAAAATTTACACATGCATAATTGGATTCAGCAAAAAATACCTTATAGTTTAGTAAACACCTCTAGTAAAATAATGTGTAAATATATGGAAGAGCTTCGCTGTTCGTGATTTTTGATGACGTGCCTCTTCTTACTCACTCGCCGCTTTGGTCCCACTAGATAGCACAACAGAGAAAGCGCTTATCTGAAGAGGAAAACAAACCCTACTTCCTCTTTCAGATGACAAAGAAAAGGAACCCAATTTTGTGGGTTCCCTTTCCTCAGATATTTATGTGTCAACTTTATAAACCGAAAGTCCATAGGTCAGTGGTAATAACTAAAATTCTATCTATATTATATGTAAACAAATACATACAAATAGATATACACAATTTCTCACAATTCCTCTCTGAAAAGAACAAAGGCTCCTTCTCAACTAACTTGCTTTGGGGATGCAAAAATCCTTAGTAATCCCACCCGGCTCGAAGAGGGTGAAACAGATTTTGGTTGGTCCTGGCGCTCTCCTATGCAGCGAGGAACGAAGGATCATGCGGTCATGAAAGTGAATGTTTACCGATATGATTTTACTCACCCCAATTCCATTCTTCATGAATTGCATCGTAAACATTTCTAATAAGACGATATCCTTTATTTTTTTACATTCCGACATAGACCTTTGTCGCATGACATAAGCGAAATGGCTCCACCAGGAAAAAAGAGGAGAAAAATCGTGCTCTCCTTGGAAAAGATACACAATTGCTACATTGCATTTCAAACACCAAGGAAAGGTTCCTTGCCGCATTAAAAAGCAATTTTTATACGGAAAAACACCGTCATATCGTAGCAAAATTGAAAATTCCATCGCAAAATTCAACGTTGATTATATATTTTTAAAAACAGGAAAAAAATACAGGACATGCATAGTACAAAGCTTACTCTTTCAAATTATATAAAGGTTATTTCGGTTTAAAGAAGTCTCTAGTGTCAAAAGATAAAAGAAATTATGGCTGACGGCCGATTGGAAAGTTTTTGCAGGAGGTAATAGTATGCCTGACGGCGTTTATGGGTTAAAAGAAGAATAGATTGTATTGGGGACAATATCAAGTCTAAACAGAGTAACACATTTGCAATTCAACTTAATGAATCTACAGACGTTACAAACTATGCGCAGTTAATGGTTTTTGTGAGATACCAATACAATTTCCAAATTCATGAGGACTTACTATTTTGCCAGACTTGCCGGGACAACAAAAGGAATGGCTTGAATGGCCAAAATACGTATGTGTATGCACAGATGGTGCAGCAGCCATGATTGGAAGACTTTTGGGATTCATTGCAGAAGTGAAAAAATTATGTGCAAATGCGAAATATGTTCATTGCATTATACACAGAGAATATTAAGTTTTTCGAAAAATTGGTTGTTAACTCATTGAAGTGTTGAGTGCAGTTATAACTATAGTTAATTTTGTTAAAAGCCGAGCTGTCAATTTGAGGCTATTTAATACTTTATGCAAAGAGATGGGTCTGTTCATGAAACTTTACTATATCACTCCGAAGTAAGATGGCTTTCTTGTGGCAAAGTATTGAAAAGAATTGTAGAACTCAGTGATGAACTTCGAATCTTTCTTCATGATAAGAAACCAGATCTAGCTGCTCATTTTAGCGATCAAAAGTGGATGTGTTTTATTTCATATTTGGCAGATTTCTTCAAGAAAGTAAATGAACTCTATCATTCTCTTCAGGGGAAAAGTGCTAACATTTTGATCCTGAGTAGCAAACTTCAGGCTTTTGAACAGAAGCTCTTGTCATGGTCAAAAGGTTTTGAGCGAGAATGCACTGATATGTTTACATGCCTTAATAATTTTCTTACAGAAAATAATATATCGCTCTCAACATCAATCAAGAACGTTATATGTGATCACCTTGCCAAATAACAATTTTTTTTTTTCAAAAATATTTTCCTAATTTAAATGAGAACAAAGAATACGATTGGATAAGAACACCATTTGCTTCTTCTTTAAAATATGACCATATTACGTGGGTGGCTCAAGGAGAATTGATTGAAATAAGATCAGATTCATCCCTTGAAACAGAATTCAATGAACAAGAACTAGCAGATTTTTGGATAAGACGACAGCAAGAATATCCCTCAATCGCAAATGCTGCATTAAATATCATATCTTTGCAAAACTGCATTTTCATCGCTTTTGGTAATTAAAAACAAGCACAGATCATGCCTATCGACACAAGCTTTGGATGCAAATCTGAGAATTGTCATTTAAAATATTACACCCGATATTGAATTATTGTGTCAAAATAAGCGATCACATCCATTTCATTAGCTAGTACATAATTTGGGAAGGTAGTAATACATTTTAAGTTTGCTTTAATTATTTTTATTGTATTTTTCCATGTAAAGAAATTAGATTTTTTTAAATATAGTAGAAAATGTATATGTAATAAGCTTTATCAAAAATGTTTGTTAATTCGTTTATTTTTTTCATATTTTTCCAATAAAAAATGTTATTATTTGGTACATAATTTTTATTATTGGGTCATGGGAGCCTTGACGTTTTTTAAATCGAATTTGGGGGGCCCTGGAGTCAATACATTTGAGAAGCACTGCTTTAAAGGGCTGAATTTAAATAACCTGGTAAATTCTTCCGGCTGGATTTTTTTGGCATTTAAACTTACGTTAGGACATGGCTTTGTGTTATCCTTCTTATCAGACAAACCAATAATGATAAAAGCGCAAAACAAAAACTATCTTATAGATAACGTTTGATATTAACCCTCATATTTGAATTAATTATTGGTAAGCGAAACTTCTTTGTAAAAAATAGTAAATACCTTGAATTTTGGATAATATTTACTCCAAAATCTGGAAGATCCTCAATTACTGCTGTTTTTATTTTATAGTCTCAGTTGAGCTTTTGTGTGGTAAATTCAGAAACATGGTGAAAGACACAATTCTACCTCGCACTCACCACACTTCACTTGCACAGTGTGGCGAATCCCATTTTCCGAGCATAGAGTGCATCGTCGTCTTCTACCTTGATCAAGCCAATGGCAACTATGTCGATATTCCAATCGAGTCAACTGTTGATTGTGAGCGCTTGGATGTCCCCTACGTATAGGTGATAAAGTGGGTTCTTCTGTTGCCTGCATTACTAATTCACGAATAAGTTTTTTCCGAAATTTTATGTGAGGCACAGTATCACCACACACAGAATGGTAAAGAATGAATGCATTCAGCACTGTCAAATCCAACAAATGAAAAAATAATTTCTTTGTTCACTCACTTCCATGTTTTCCTCGATATGGAATAACTGTTTACCAATCGGTTGTTAAGATCAACGTAGCTCATGTTGCAGTTATAGTCTTGGACAATCTGAGGTTTTATAGCATTTCCTCTTTCGTCGGTGTAGTTTCCATCTGCAGGAGTGCGATGCATGTTGCTTAGAAGGAACGCTTCTCTTTTATCTTTACACACGGCCGCAACTAAAAATTCTCTTTCTTGAGCTCGTATATCCCCCTTTTTCAATTTTATGTTTCGCCTGTCCCAATTCGAAGGCATTCCTTTTATATTAGGTCTTTCAGTTCCACATGCACATTTTATTTGTGAAGATCGATGAAAAGATTGGGTGAAGAAAAATAGCTATCCATATAAACTGTTTTTCGCGATTATCAGCATCAGTTCTGTTGATCCATTCAGTTGGAGGTTCACTATATTCCTCTTCTTCCTTTAAATCTTCAATCTCAGACTCAGCCTCTGAGTCATCGTTGAGAAAAACTTGGCACTCATTTTAGGGTACACAAAGACAGCACTCAAATAACAAAGAAGTGACTCGCTCAAACACTCTAAAGAAACTGACCTCATGATATAATGAAACCAAAGCCTTCGGCCGAAATCCTCACCCTCTTTCCCAAACACGCCTAGGGTTGCATATGTATGTCAACACATATACCTATCCCTACTCAGGCATGGTCATCTGCTTCTTATCTCACACACTCCCAAGACCTAATAGCTGAGAAAGAAACACCCTAGAAAGAGCTTACATGGCTGAAAAAATTCCTTGTCAACCGTAAATAACAAAAATTCCAGGCTGCAATATTCCATCCCAAGCTCGAACCTAGGGGCGATAGCTGGATGAATATGTGGAGAGAAGTTTTCTATAACAGATCGGAACAAAAGAAGCCTTTTTATAGTGAAACGTATAAAAAAAATATTTCGAGCAAAGGAACTTTTCACGCGTCGGCCAGAATTTAAATCCGCGCACATATGTTGTGACGGAGGTCCTTTAAAGGTTTATCTTTCATAATTGCATATTTTTCTTGTACCTTCTCCTCTCCCTTTTGAAGAGTAACAGGTCTCATTCAGTTTTTCTTTACTCCACAAATCCTTCTGAAATATCATATTTTATCGAATATAACACAACCCTAAGATTTTTGGAAGGTTTTTCAAGAAAAAACTAAGCATCAAATATAATGCGACCCCAACAAGCTTCAGCCAATCTAACACAGATTCCTCGTTCATCATCATCGTTCTCCTGCATGCGAAAGATACACCTGATGGCGAATTTTCCTTTGGCATCCTTTTAAGTTTTAAAATTATGTAGTGAGTGACTTATTGCCTATCGGCCATGATTGCACGCATAATTATCATTGATCAATTCCAGTGGATTTTAACAACACAGATTTAGCACCTTTTTCGTTGACAGTGATGTTTGATGGCATATGAAAATGTGTGTGTTTGATCGCATTCCCCATCTGGTCTAGATACAGTGGAACTTGTTTAGTACATTCCTCACTAGCACATTTTCCTCTTTAGTATGTCGATTTCTCAAGGTCCGGATTCCATTCCATTCAAATACTTGTTAAAAAATTTGGTTAGTATGTCTTAAAATAATGACATTTTCTGGTTAGTATGCTCGATGAATCCTCACAAAAAAATGCACCACTCCATGAGTTGCCTCTTAAGTAAAGGCGAAACAAAAATGCAGGTGCAAGTCATAAATCATTAAAAAATAGATTTGGTCCCCCAGTTTTATGATCATATAACAAATATGTTGGTTCTCATCGGTCTTATCCAGACAATCAGCATTTTCGTGATGCCACGTAAGAACAAATCACAGTTAATTAGCTGTAGCGCTGTAGATGACATTCCATTCCACATGTTCTCAAAGCAAGGATATTGCCGTCTGCCAGACCACGTCAATAGATGACATACATAAACAGCAAGTGGCAGAAAATGAAGATGGTGATGATGAAGAGCAACCAGAGCTAGAACCTGTTCCCAGTCTGTCAAAAACAGTTGAGGCTATGGACCTTCTACACCGATACGTGACTAGTGGAAAAGTTTTTTAAGTAACTGTAAGACATTTTCGTGATAGTTCACCCATGGATGGTTCACCATTTAACTAGCCTCAAGTTTTCTAACATTTTACATAACTATATACTAGGGTGACCAGATGCTGATGGTCACAACCAGGACAAAATGAGTTTTGAAAGAGAAAATCTGGGACATTTTCCCAAAATACCGGGACAATGAGAATTTTGCTACTATTTTATTATATATTGTACATTGTGGCGATTTTTTCCTCCCCCCCTCCCTTTTTACTCCCGCACTTATACGATAGCACTTAACGAATCGCATGTATGAACATGCAAGTACGAAATCACTAGTTCGAATATCGCCGATATTCGTGATATCGCCGGACTGAACACCACGCCCACGAACGCCACGCCACGGTCGACACGCCCTCCCGTGGTGCCTCTCTTCTTTATATACCCTAATTACCCCTCACCCCTTTAACCTTCCCTCTTTCCCATGGTTATGCAAGAACAGTGGAAGGGCGACCAATCATCGAGAATAATTCAACTTTTTCAAATTACCCACCTGACGTCATCCCCTCCCTCCTTCACCACCGGCGTCACGTGACAGTCCATTTCGATAGTGGCCTTCCGAGCGACGAGACGCACAGCGGAGCAACGAGAGGAGAAGTCGACGCAGGTGTCCCACTCTCCATTCCATTCTACAAGGCAGAAACCATTCAGTGTTGAGTGGACATTGACCTACTGGGAGCCGGAAGAGTGATAGTAACTATTGGATGTGATTTAACTGACATTAACTAAGTTTCGTTTCGAATCGCCTTCACCTATGAGGTGTATTTTTGTATTGTGGTATTACTTAATTAAATCTATTCAAATTCAACTGTTGGATTGTTATATTTCTATATTCTATCTATAATTTGTCATTAGCACTTAGCGCATCAGTGGATGTTTTTGCACCGAAAATTATAGTTTGCTGCAAAATTGGAGGCACCGGAGAGATATTAAATATTAGGTTGTTAATTGTCTAAACTGATTGTTGCTATGCTTTCTGGTTCTTTTGTGGTATAGTTCTTGGATTTTGTCCTATTCCTCGTTTACTCGATCTCTTTTAGTCCTATTGCTCTCTTTCACTTTTCACTCGTCCGCCCCATTCCATCAGTCACGTAATTCCCCTGTTATTTATTACTCTTTGATTCTCTCTCTCAAACATGTCGAAGGAACGAGGTAAAACGGAGGCTACCGTGCGCGCCGAAGGCACTCAGTACGATGAAACCGAGATGGTTCCCCAGTTTTCCGATTGCGTAAGAGTTGCTAACCAGCTGTTACTCGAAATACCCCCCTTCCAGGAATCTACCTCCGAGAATTGGTTCACTTTTATATCCGCGGTGTATTGTCTTTGTCACTTATTCCGGAACACTACTTGCTGATATTACTTTTGTCTAAACTTCCGGCCAATTGTCGCCAGTTTTGGTTGTCGGTAGTTAATCAAAAGGTGCCCTGGGAGAAGATAATACCGAAAGTATGGGAAACTTTCGTCTCTAATAGGGAATTAGAACGACTCGTCACTACTAAGGTGAAAAGATTCCAACTCCCTCACGAATCTCCTCGCGATTTTCTTTATTCCGTGCGAGGTGCCGCAAAGGCGCTGGGAAAATCGTATTCAGTTAAGGAGTTTATTGAATTGATATTGGAAGGTTTAAGTCCCATCGCCCAAGCCACTTTAACTTTCGCTAAACGGCCTCAAACCCTACAGGAGCTGGAATCCCTGATGACTCATGCGGCCAAGGCCATGATGAATCGAGCGGAGTACGCGGCGATTCACTCCCCGTCAAATTCCCAGATCTCACTCCCTTCCCCCGCTCTGCCCCTAATATCACCGCCTCATGTCTTCTGTTCTTTCTGTCATAAGCCTGGACATTCCTCCCGTAACTGTCGGAGAAGAAGAGAGAGAGAAGATCGTCCCGCGAGGCTACGAGCAAATTATCCAGCTATTTTGAATGCCAACTTCGCCGAATATCTACAATTGCCATTTGTACATTGCGAAGTTCATACCGCAAAGATTAAAGCATTGCTAGATACCGGTTCTTCCCTGTCGCTGCTCAACTACGACACCTGGCAGAAAATTCCTCGCCGTGGACGTCTTCAGCGATGCAATATCAAATGTCGTAACGTCACCAGTCTTCCTCTCGTTCTGACGAGATGCATCAATTTAAGAATTCGCCTAAAAAATCTTTCGTGGAGGCATACATTTTACTTGTGCGAATTGCCCGCACAAATGATATTAGGCCAGGATTTCATAAGACGAACGCGAATGATCCTTTACCATAATGCGTTCTCTTTCGAATGCCGCCCGGATCACAAACATTTCTTTAACGGCAATTCTGATACGCCGTCGGCTTCCCCCATTATTCCTTTGCGATCAGCTGATAACGATCTATGCCAGAATAGATACATATACAACAAATTAAGTACAATAAAGTTTGTTGAGAGATATTTACAATTCTCTCCTTATTTGGGGATAGCTGAAGAACAGCTGTTACGGGAGATATGAACCTTTTGATAGGTGAAGGGCTGGCCCACTGAGGGGTTAACTTAGCAGTTCTATGGAGCATCTTGGAACTAGTAGGAAACCTTCTATATAACACTAAATCACCGATTTTAAATGGGTTCCCAGTATGGCTTTTATCAAAAGCAAGTGCCTGCCTACGTCTGGTCGCCTTGAGATTATTGAGCACTTGTTGCCACAAGGAATGCCTCTCAGAGGGAGTTAGGTCCTCAGCCAGAGCCTGAGGAGGAATTCTCCAGAAATTTGTCAAGGGATGAGGAAGCTCTCTGCCCATAAATATCCTTGCTGGAGTATATCCCGTGCTGCTATGTTTAGCAGAATTAAAAGCAAAGGTTAAGCTGGGTAAGAATTCATCCCATTTCCGGTGGTCCTTCTGTGACAAGATGGTTAAGGCATATTTTAGGTTACGGTGGACACGTTCAGCTTGATTAGGCTGAGGATAGTAGGGGGCTGTGAAAATTTGCTTAATACCATATTTAAAACACATATCAGAGAATGCAGTGGAACGAAATTGGGAACCATTATCAGAAACAATATATTTAGGATAACCAAATTTAGGAAATATTTTGTTAAACAACACAGAAACCACTTGAGAAGCCAAGGGAGAACGCAGAGGTTCAATAAAAGTAAACTTAGTAAAGCTATCTATTATAGTCAGGGCACAAGTGCTGCCACTGCGACTTCTAGGCAAGGGACCAATGAAATCTATATACACCTTTTCCCATGGATAAACGGATGGTGAGGAAGACATCTCACCAGGAGGAAAGGTGTTCCTAGGTTTGCAGGTTTGGCAGTCGTGACGTCTGACCATCTGCGTTATTTCTTGCCTCATATTTTTCCACCAAAATTCTCTACATATTCTTTCACAAGTTTTAGCCACCCCCATGTGTCCAGCGGTGGGCAAACGATGGAAATATTCAAACAACATGGATCTCAGGGCCTGGGGAACCACTACACGTCCCTTCTTCAGTCTAGTGGTACCATAATACAACAAATCATCCTTGAGAAAATAGTTTGGATGGGGGCGTCCCCGTCTAACTGAGTCGATCAGCTGTTTCAATTCTGGGTCAGATGTCTGATGCTCACGAATATTAGTGAATGATAATGGGATTCTATGGAGGAGCATCGAACAATGAATGGGTTTCTCCCTTGATTGATGGTTCACCCTAGACAAACAATCAGCCACCCTATTTTTGGAACTGGGAACATGGTGAATAGCAAAGCGGAAGGACGACAATTTTAAAACCATTCTACCAATTTTCCCTAACTGCTTAGGATGTTTAAACAGCCACGTAATCGCCCCATTGTCAGTATACAAATGGAAGGGTTTTGGTTGAAGATAGGACCGAAATTTATCCGTGGCCCAACAGCAGGCAAGACATTCGAGCTCGTAGGAGGGGAGCTTCTGCTCATAATCTGTTAAAGTCCTACTAGCATAGGCAACAGGCTTAAGTTTGCCATTAACCTGTTGATTAAGGACTGCACCAAGTGCGACTTGGCTAGCATCCACAAATAAATGAAATTCTTCCTCAAAGTTAGGAAGATGAAGTACAGGGGGAGAAGAAAGACATTGTTTGAGTTTGAGAAAAGCATTTTGATGGGAGTTGGTCCATTGGAAAATGGCATCTTTCCTTCGGAGGGGATTGAGCGGTGACGAAATTTCCGCATAGCTTGGAATAAATTTGGAATAGAAACCACACATACCAAGGAAACGTGAGACCTCCTTAACTGACTTTGGAACAGGGAAACTGGATAATGCTCGGGTTCTCTCTGGATCAGTCGTAAGTTCGCCATTTGAGATCCGATGTCCGAGAAAGGTAATAGTTTTCTGGGCCAGTTTCATCTTCTCTGGATGGACTGTAAGTCCAGCTGCTCTCAATTTTTCCAGCACCAGCCTGACATGTTGGAAGTGCTCTTGGAGGTTCTTGGAATAAATACACAGGTCATCAATATAGGGATATACACAGCCATATTTTAAATCACCTAATACCTTGTCAATCAGCCTAGAAAATACTTGAGGAGACGTTGTCAAGTCGAAGGGAAGGCGATTATACTGATAGAGGCCAAATGATGTAATAAAGGCAGTATATTGCTTGGAGATCGGAGTTAAGGGAATCTGGTGGAAAGCAGAATTCAAATCAAGTATTGTAAAATATTTAGCAGATCCCAAATATTGCAGAGCATGTTCTATTGAAGGAGTGGGGAAGTTGTCTGCCTTCACTTGTTTATTCAGTTTGCGATAATCGACCACTAATCGCTCTGATCCATCCTTCTTCGGTATAAGAAAGGCTGGCGAACTCCAATTTGAAGAGGATGGCTGGATGATTCCTTCATTTAGCAGTTTATTAACATGTTTTTTCATCATCGCCGTCTTGGGTGGAGAATACTGGTAGGGGTGTGATCTGACCAGGGTAGAATCAAGTAGTTCTATTTCGTAGGTTACTACGTTGGTCTGGCCGAGATGGGGGAGATGACGTCGGAATAGGCATCGACGAGACTTTGAATTTCCCGGGATAATACGGTGGAATCATCTTCACCTGGAGGAGGAGCCTTTTTCCCCGAGAAATGAACTCGGTTTCCAACGGGAGCCATATTCTGGCGTAGATCGTTATTGGTCCCGTTTTCATCATTTTTCCCAGGGAGGATGTGGCGATTTTTTTCCTCCCCTCCCTTTTTACTCCGGCACTTATACGATAGCACTTAACGAATCGCATGTACGAACATGCAAGTACGAAATCGCTAGTTCGAATATCGCCGCTATCGTATATCGCCGATATTCGTGATATCGCCGGACTGAACCCCACGAACGCCACGCCACGGTCGACACGCCCTCCCGTGGTGCCTCTCTGCTTTATATACCCTAATTACCCCTCACCTCTTTAACCTTCCCTCTTTCCCATGGTTATGCAAGAACAGTAGAAAAGCGACCAATCATCGGGAATAATTCAACCATTTCGAATTACCCGCCGGACGTCATTACCTCCCTCCTTCACCACCGGCGTCACATGATAGCCCATTCCGATAGTGGCCTTCCAAGCGACGAGACGCACAGCGGAGCAACGAGAGGAGAAGTCGATGCAGGTGTCCCACTCTCCATTCCATTCTACAAGGCAGAAACCATTCAGTGTTGAGTGGACATTGACCTACCGGGAGCCGGAAGAGTGATAGTAACTATTGGATGTGATTTAACTGACATTAACTAAGTTTCGTTTCGAATCGCCTTCACCTATGAGGTGTATTTTTGTATTGTGGTATTACTTAACTAAATCTATTCAAATTCAACTGTTAGATTGTTATATTTCTATATTTCTATATTCTATCTATAATTTGTCATTAGCACTTAGCACATCAGTGGATGTTTTTGCACCGAAAATTATAGTTCGCTGCAACATTTCAAATAAATATGTTTACAAAAGAAAAAGCAATCTTTTTGTTATTGTAATAACAATCAAATGTACATATTTCATGAATAATTAAGCAGTATTACAATAAAACATATCAGGAGTCAGTTGTCTTTTCAATCACATTTTAAAGTACTTCTGACTGCCTTGATCAATTTTGATAATTTTTAATCTTACCATAAAATTTTTTAGAGGTCATATATAAGTTGTATTTACATAGTATACTTAATGAAATTGGTGGGTTTTATAACCAAGCGGTTTCATTCATCTATTGAACGTTTATTTGTAAAAAAGCTCTTTCCGCATTTCCATTGTGTGCCGGAATGGCAAACAAAAAGTTACCTAGTTTCTGAATTGACCACCGACCGTAGCAAGATCTATTAATCCGTTCATCTTTCCTTTCTTTCTGCTCCATTGAAATCACAATTTTAAGCAAATAAAATTGATTAAATAATGTTTTCGTCAACTTGAAATTCCATGTCAATAACATTTGTGCACATATTTTGCACGTCTTCCAAACTGGTGTACTTTTTAAAAGCATCCAGTCTATATACTTAAATTTAAGTTTGAGTTTTTAGATAGTCACAAGTTGTTTCGTACATATAAAATATTTCATCATTAAACGATTCTGTTTCATCTCCCAGAATATTGGTTTCAGATTAACTTTGTAGGCACTTAAGGGAACAAAATTTTCTTCAACGCGTAATGTCAACATATCGATTGTTTCTTGCACCCATTACACGATTGCACAATTTTCCAAACATTCGCTTTTTAGAATTTTTTTGTTAAATAAACCAGGAACATTAAGCATAATATGGAAGTACGCTTCATTTATTGGTGATTCTAAAATATTTACAATAAATTTTAGAGACTTCTTCTGAAAGAATAATTGCTTTCAGTGCTTTGAACATTTTTAATACTATATCAACCACATTGTAAAAACTTAACCGGAGAGTTTTTGAATGGGTCAATAACTTTTCATACTAAAAATCTACTAAAGAACAAATGTTTTCAGTCGCTCGCTCATCACCATTTCAACATCAGCTCCCGACTGCACAGCGTTATGCAAAACATGCGCTGAACATCCAAGGTTCAGTAAATTGCGATTAATTTTTTCGTGTAAGTTATAAAAGACATTGTTTGTGCCTTTTCGCAGCAGTCCCCCAAAATTTTTGTTTGTGTTATCGCTCCATAAGCAATGCATTTTTTAGATCGACCCTCATACTCGCAAAATGTGCTAATGACGAAATAGACAATGGTATCAGATGTTTAATTAGATAGCGATTTGATTTTTAATATTTTAATCTGAAATTTGAGACTATAATGAAAAAAGTGATATATTTTTAATAACACGCTAATATTATTTGCAGAGATTTATTTTTAATCTATATTCTTGAAAGTGTACTTACTGATGTTGAGTAGTTTCCCCGATCCCCTTTCTCAATAACTTCACTGGCTATGCGGCATACGCTTTATGGTACAATTTTAAATGCCCACCGTAGGTCTTGCTACCGGATTTAAATTGGGAATTTACATAGTACTCGTTTTTATTCTAATAAATTCGCAAAATTCATGATCTAGTAGACTTTCAAATAACAACCATTTAGTAGTACAAATTATTTGCCATAGAACAGGAAGTTGTTATCGCCTGCTGTCGCACATGTTTGTGTTATGAGTGAGAGAATCTTGACTCAAACCAGAATAAGCATTCTCACAGACAGGTTCCAATTGTTCACCGCTTGATGACTAAAGCAACAGTGAGCCCATAAGTTCATCCAATTTTAATCTTGCTTGCAGCACTCCAGAGTGATTTTCTCACGCTCCTCGCACATTACATCTTTCCGAGTGTGGCTCAGAATCTCTAAGGCACGGGGCCCTGGTCGCCTGCCCACCCAGTCTCCATAAAAGATTATCACTAACAGTTTAAATTTAATTTTTAGCACCACTATTCCTATTTTTATCGATTACATCTTATACTTCATGCTTACAAGAAAAAAAATGGGACATTTATGCGTCTCAAAAAAAAAATTCGGGACACCGGGACAAAACTCTAAAAACCGGGATAAATCCTGGGACACTTGGTCACCCTACTTTAAAATTATTTAGAGCCCTTGTGCTATCCCTCACTCGTAAAACAACCGCAAAAAGTTCCAGCCTCGCAAGCAGTGAACGGCGGTAATATTACCGATAGGCAACAGTTAACTGAGCGTAATGCAAGCACCTTGTGGGAGATGCCATAGATCTTGAATACGTTGTTGCATTTAAGATCTATGAGAGATGCTGGCCGCCCAGACTTTCTGCCACCATACACCATGCATTCGTCGCATACTCTAATATTGGTCTGACTATTGTTTTGTACGCCTTTTCCTTCGCAGCTCTACTACTTCCTTTAAGATAACGCATCACGTAATGTAAGCTTTTATATGATTTTCCTATGTTGCTATCAATATGACTATCCCACTCTAGGTCTTTTGCTACATAGATGCCTAAGTACTTGCAGCAATTGAATTTTGGTATCATTTCGCCATGTAGCTTGTATCTGTGCTCGCTTATTAATCTTTTGTTTGAGAACGTGACGTGCTTGCTTTTATTTATATTTACTCTCATTTTATTTGTTCTAATCCAAGATTCTAAAGTGTCGATATCCTCTTGTAGAATTTCTCGGTCTTCCTCACTTTTTATTTGCCTGTATATTATACAGACATCCGCAAATAAATGTATTCTTGAATTAATGTTATTAGGCAAATCATTGACATAAATAAGAAATAGTAACAGGCCTATGACACTTCCTTGGGTACCCCTGATGTGATATTTACAAAATCCGACAGACTTGTTCCCACTCGAACCCTCTGAGACCTGCCAATAAGGAAATTTTTAATCCATGAGATCACTCTCTTATCAATGTTTAAGATTATATAACTTAGCTAAAAGAATGTCGTGAGAAACATTGTCAAATGCTTTTGCAAAATCTATTACAATCCCATCCACTTCTTCCCCTTTATCAATCGTGTCTACGATATCTTGGACGAGTCCCAGTAACTGTGTATCACACGAGTATCCTTTTCTAAATCCATGCAGATTTTTACATAGCCAATTGCTTACCTCCCAAAAATTGCACAAGTAATCTGCTATTATTTTTTCCATGAGCTTGCAGACTACTGATGTTAGACTAGCCAGCCTGTAACTTTCGATGTTGGTTTTGTTCCCTCTCTTGTGAATAGGTATTACTATCGCCTTCTTCCAGTCTGCCGGTATATTATAGTTATTTAAAGTGACATTAAATAATACTCGCAAATACAGTGCTATTTCCCTTGAGCCCAACTTCAATGCCTCTCCCGCAATATCATCTGTTCCCCTAGATTTGCGATCTTTTAACTTTGCCACTTTTTTTATAATTTCCGCATCCCGAATAATAATGTCTTTTGGCTCATCCATCGATACCATGTCTTTATTTAACTCTGTTTCTGTCGCTATACCATTTATAGCTCTCTTCATTAAAGTGTCAACATTTTCGGATTTCCTAAACAAGCTAGCATACCACCTATTGAACTCATTTGCTTTATCTTCGTCTCTTACGAGTATCTCACCGTCTGCATTCTTTATCGTAGCTAATTTCTTTGGGTTTTCTCGATGCCTTCTAAGATATTTGTAGAAATCGCTACCATTACTTTTATCTAAAATATTTATAAGATTTTTTCTTTGTTTAGATCATTCGTTAATTTAATATATTTACTTGAATAGAAATTTCCTAAATGTTTCATTTTATGCGATTATCTAACTTTTCTTTTCACTACTCGAATAGTTTTATTATAATACTCAGGATCAGGATTGTCCTTAAGAATCTTTATTGGCACATACTTTTGTAGTCCCAAAACAATAAATCCTTAAATGCTACCCACATATCTTCTATGCTTTCCCCTTCACTTGCCCACTTTGGAAATCTTTCCCTTAACTATTGCCGAAATCCAGTGCTATCGCCTCCGCTATGTTGCCATACCTTAGTTTTTTGCATATTCATTGGAGTCTTAATATCCCAGTCCATTTCTCTGCCATTGTCCCCAAGCAAATAAGTGACTGATATGCCCTTAAAAGAAAGACATCGAGAATGTTACCCCCCTCCCCCCCTGGTAGACCTTGCTACCTGCTTGAATCCCCCTTCATAGATAAGGCTGTTTACCAATTCCTGAGCCCTCCCGCCCCCTGCTGATGACCCATCCCACTTAACCTAAGGTAAATTTAGGTCTCCTGCATAGGCATAGTTTTGCTTTCGGCAATATTTTCCATGACACTTGACTGACTAAAACCTGCTTTACAGAAAGTTTCTGATTGTTTCAGATATTAACTTCCAGGTACTAGCCATCATATGCACTGGATCTAGTAAGCTCCGCTGGCCATGTGTGCTCACTAAATAAGAAAAGAATGGTTATATACACTCGTATCCTATTTTTAAATTGATAATAGTAAGCGGTGGATGTGATCACATTAAGCAGAGGAAATTACATTTCTTACACTAAATTTGGTTTTGGAATCCTATATTTGATAACAATAAGCGACTGATAACAAAAACCAGTGATAATATTAAGCGGAACCTAGAGTATAAAGAAAATGTATTCAAGATTGTAATACACGGTTGATGACACCATAAGCACATCTGGAAATTTCAGAAAAATGTTTTATTTTCAAGTAGACTCTTGTATTGTCAGGTTGTGAGGACTAGTGAAGAATGCATTGGTATGGCAGACTTGTGCAGAAATAATCACAACAAAACTTAAGTACTCGTTGAAATTTAATTCACAGTAAGACTTAACGGAATTCGATGATAAAAATACTATTGTTTTTAGAAAATTGTAAAAGATACTTAGAAAAACAACATTAAATTCATAATTTGATAAATTGAAGTATTTTGAAAATGTATTCGAGAAATTTTTGCGTGTGAATCAAGATCAAGAAATTATTTTTTCTCGTATCGAACCTTTGATCGATCTGGAATATTCGACTCTCGCACATGCCTAATGCATGTAGCTTTTGTGAATTGGGCCATTTAAAATAGTGTTTTCCATTTTAGACAACAAAGTGCAGCGCTACTAAAGTCATTTGTGAATAGGATCTTACTCCATACATATCCCTATTCCTGGGAGTACTTGCACTCTACTAGATCACTGTACTAGTTCAAGCTTTACTTATTCTGTGCACATTATGTATTTTGTACGTAACATAACGCTCTCTGTTTAACTTGGTTTAATTTTGTGTCCGGATCATAGGAATTACTTTGCATTTTTACTTGAAGATTTGCTATTCAGTTAATGTGTCCAGAAAGAGCACTTTGTTATATCATGCATTGACTTGTAATGCTACAAAGTAAAAGGATGCTTTTTCTCATTCATCTTTGACAGTAATATCAAATGTTTAAGATTACACTTATTTTGGGTTCCCGGTGATATTTTTTTTCCTCGGAAACAGGAATTCAATTTTCAAATATCTGAGAATCCGGGGTATAAGAAATATTTTGCATTTTTAATATTTAATACACAATTTTTCATTTAACATGATATTTTTTATACAATGTAAATAACAAGTCATGTGATACATTATTTGCAACAAATTGTTAGCAGATTCAATATTGAGATGCACTTTCACTTGCACAACTGATCTTTCTTCGATGTTGACAATGTGGAGATAATAATAGACCAACTATAAACATATCCTATGTTGCAATTCCCTTTAAAGTTAAATCTGAGGGCAAAAAATCTATGAAAGAGGTTTATAAACAATCTAAAATCTATAAAAAGCCTCCTCCTGTTCCTTTGTGGCTCCCTCTGTCATGCTATAAAAAGGCAAATAACTCAAAGTATTGAGATACATTTTTGTTATTTGGCAAGAATGCTCGATTTACATACTTGAAGATGATGAAGAAAAATCTCGAAAAAAATACTGGGTTCGATTCCAAGGAAGACATTTCCAGTTCCAATAACATAACACCTAAACGTCAACTTTTCAACATGCAGTCTTTTATTCTTTTTGTGATCTAAATTAGAAAGAATTAACCTACGATCTTTGATTCAAATCATTTGAAAGAAAAAAGATAGTATTTCCTATTCTGTTCATCTTTTTCTGCCTACAGTTTGAAATTCCTCATGTTAAACTTTTAATTCACATATTTAGGGGTAATGTTGCCCTTTTAACGGGATGTTGCCTTGCCAACCAATTACATCTCAAAATCCTATTGTCATTTCATGGGTATAAGCATGCTTTTAATATGAGAGAGAAGGAAGGAGAGGGAAGTGATTTTCATAGCAACCAATGTAAACAACATTCATTGCATTATATGCAAGAAGGGGTACATTTGAATGTAGATCATTAATCATTCGCATATTAAAATCACAGAATCATTGTAGGAATTCGAGACATGAAACAACGTACACCTGTAAGTACGAAAGTATTTCCTGCCATCGATTTTGGGATGTGTCGAATCAATCAACAGATCCGTTTTTAATGTGAGAATTTTATGCATTCTTAGTGGGAAACTGATGGAATGAAGCGATCCGAAGATCCTATGCAGACAGGCATAAGCTGTAATGTTGGGAATAATTTTGAAATGAGAAAAAAGTCTGCTATGACCGGGAATCAAACTCGGGTCTTCCACTTGCCGGGCGGATATTTTACCACTTTTCAAGTACATTGTAAAATGTATGCCTGATGTGTTTACAATGTAACAAGTATCCTGTATCACTTAAAAAAGGGCAGAATGTACAGTCATTTTTGAAACATGATTTTACGATCATTTAAAATTATTATTACTCGAATATAACTTAGAGGCTACTTATAAAATTTCATTTTTTGGAAAAAACATTGCATTATATTTGGGACAATAAGGTAATTTACATTACATTACATTACAATAAAATGTTGTAAGTAGCGGGAAACCGTACATTCTGATAATGTAAATTGGGGTTTTACTGTATATGTTTTGAACCATGTCTAATGTGAAAAAAAATCCAACGCTGCTTGTGGGGTTCAAATCCCTCGCCTCACCATCGCATAAGACGAGTGATTTAGTCACCTTGGCCACCAGATCCTTGCTTTGGCACTGCGATCAATGTGTATTTGAATTCGCGTAGGAAGTTAGACAAGCGTCCATATTAGCAACAAGGTTAAACAAACCATTGTCATTGTTCTGGTGTAATAGAAGTCTCTTTATTTTAATGTGAATTTGTATTGATACGGGCATTCCTGCGTTTTTTTGAAGGAATATTTCTGCTAATAATTGCATGAGATAATGTTGTAAAGAATGTTAATTTGGAGAAATTTAAATAAAAAATTTTAAACTGTTGTGTTGTAGCTGAGCAATTCTTTGGCTAGCTATACTTATACAGTGGTTTTATATGGATGGTTGATGTGATGTTAGGAGGAGAACAATTTATTATTTTTGTCATTTATGTTAGGTGACTAAAATATGAAATATTCAACAATTTCACTCCTGGTAGTATCTAAAGCTGAATTTCTCTGAACTAGCTGTATATTTTTGTTGATTTTAAGCAATATGAATGGATAAGTCAGTATTTTCATTAATGAAAAAAAAGATACTAGCAAACTTCTTACTACTTATATACCAAACATTATTACATTAGTCACTGTCACTTCTGTCTGCCATTCTCTCAACTGTAAAAAGATTAAAGGTTTAATAGAGAGACCCCCACATCACTCAACAGCTGTTAGACACTTTTGCAACTTTTTATGCCCATGCAAGCAGAAAGGTTATCATAATTACATTACATACTCCTAATAACTCAGTTACTAAATTGCATTCACTGAAAACATATTTAGTTTTCAGCAGAAATTCTATTGGTACAACATGCATCAAGTCAAAAAAATCAAAACTAATTTTGATAGCTTAAAATTTGGGAGGAATATCTTTTAAAAAAAAAGCTATGAAAGCAATTCTGGAAAAGCTTGTCTCGGCATAAAATTCAAACTAATAATTCCCAGGAATTGAGAATAAGAAATATTGAATCAATTCCCAGGAACAGGAATTCTCGGTTCAAAAATTCTAATTACACTATATACAATAGAGAGAGAGTGTTGTGCTTTAACTAAAAATAATTCAGAGACAGATAAGACAAAGAAATTATAAATTGAAGATAAAAATAACTTGGTAAATTCCTACAATACTTTTATTAAGACACTATCTAGATTTTGACGCTTTGTGTCATCATCAATAGTAATACAAAGCATAAACCAAGAGCTTATATACACAGTATTATGAAGGATGGGGGCAAAGAAGGTGATTGGGTGATAAGTGGAGTCATTAGGGTTCATTGGGAAACTAATGGGAGGGAAGGGGGGCATATGGAGTGGATATCAAGGAGGGGGCGGTGGGAAGGGTACAAAAAATCGTTAACAACATCGTGGCCTCTTTTAATAGCAGAAACAATTTCAATAATTTCCAATGCATTAAGCCTGTGGCCCTTATTTTCACAATGGAAAATTTTTGAGTATGTCCGAAAAATGTCCATGATCAAGAATGTGTTTAGTGAATTGTGAAGCAGTCCTATTGTTGTAGACAGCACCGCCAATGGTCTTTTCCCTGGTTCTAAATTTCCTTCCAGTCTGACTGATATATATAGCTTGACAATTACCACATTTCATTTTGTAAACCACTTTTATCACTGGGAGTCACTTGGACTAGATACCCTGTAGGTATCACTAGGGAGCAACTTGTTCAATCTGTGGGATAAGGGTCCAAAAAAGGGTCAAAATGCTCGATTTTTTGGGGGTGGGTCTATCGGGAAGCTGTTGCATGAAAATCTTGTTGAGAGTGATGTTCTTTTGTTTTTTCCGGAGAATGTGTTCTATTAATTTTTCTGGATATCCATTATTTTAGGCTATTGTTTTTGTGGTCTGTAATTCAGTAATAAAGGCATTCTTTTTTAAAGATAGTTAAATACTGTCAATACCTGCATATAATGCACACTTTATTTTCGAAATATTCGAGTTAAAATTTAGGATGAGTGTTATACGAGGGTACATAATCTTCCTATTTTCATTTGACCCCATATTTCCACAATTTCGGCACATTAATTACTGCCTGGGTATCCTCATAATTTTATTGGTCATTTTTACAAAAAGTAAGATAGATTATAGAAAAAATTTATTAACTAATTCTATAAACATACATTAATTAGATATGGAAAGAATCACTTCAGTATTTATTAATTTTAAAAGCCAAGAAATTCTTCATCACTAAACCATTCTTCTTCAATGTTGTTATCGGAATTATCATCTTACATACTGTCTTCTGAAGGTGGAACTGGAGACTCACTTCAGGGAAGTCTACAGGGTTGCATAGCAATGGCCTCCAGAGGCACCTCTCCCCGCGAGGATACACAGACCGACCTTCAAGGAGGAACATAAGGCACTCCTGAGGATGATCATGCCCGGGGAGACATGCATAAGGCTAAGGAGGGTGAGGAACATCGTGCCGGGACCAGATCTCATCACCTATGGAGACCTGCCGCTTCGACCCAAAGAGCAAAATAATGGTAGTCAAATTCAATCGTTGGCTGGAGGAGGCCAGAACGCCTCCTGGAAGATGTCTAGGACAGTCCTCATCCATAAGAAGGGGACCCAGGACATGGTGAGCAACTGGAGACCACAAGCGCTTGGCAGGATCTCCAGCTGCCAGAAAGGGTTCCGGCAGTATGAGGGCTGCCACAAACACAAGTTCATCCTCCAGGCAGCAATTGATGAGACAAGATAGAAAAGAAGAGGGGCATGCTTCGCGTGGTTGGACTTGACTAATGCTTTCAGGTCCATTCCCCACAGGAACATTCGGTGCACCCTGAGAAGCATGGACCTCCTGGAGAAGATGCTGAAGGTGGTGGACCAACACCTCTCGGCCTTATGGCTAAGATCAAAGTGTAGTTAGTGTTATTATTAGATTAATATTAGATACGTCCCGCATTGCGGTTACGGGTGAAAACTCCAAGCGTGGAGAGCCCGGGAAATTCGAATCGGTCGCTCTGCACTCTGTGGTGCGATCCGTCTGCTGGCCTGACCCACGGTAACCGGCGGCGGATATCGCACACAGAGGATGGCCCTTGGGGGTCATCTGCAGGCGTAGGGCCTCCCCGGGGTTAGTATTAGGACACCACCCCCGTAACCATGGTGAAAAGGTCCATCAACTTCGTCATGGGACCGGCGCGGCTGGTGATGGACCGTCGCGCGGAGGAGCGGCACCCGGAATCGAGGGAAGCGACACCGACCCCCGACGACCTGGGGCAAGAGAAGCAGGCTCCTCTGCAAACATCCCGGCGGTCGCAGCGGATCATGGAGCAGGAGGCAGGCCCAAGTACCACGGAGGACCCTATCTCCGACCGGGACCTGGAATCATCCCGGAGACCCCCATGGCCCCAATATCCCCAGCCGGACCCCCACCATCCCCGGCGGTGGGGGGAAGGGAAGGACTCTCCTCCGCCGAAGAGGAGGAACTGCAGCATCTGGGCAGGTCCGACGAGATATCGGACTGGACTCCACAGGGCAGCCCGATACCTGAGCTGAGATCCAGGTAGCCGCCGCGAAGCCAGCGACGACCGTGCCGGCAGACGGGACGGCCGCACCCGACGAGGCTGGCGACAAGAATCATGTCCGGGTCCTCGGAGATAAAACAGATGTGGGCTGATTTTAACAGAGCCATCGGCCAACTCACGGAGATGGCGACGACCATGGTCACATTATTTGCGGCAGTTCAGCCCGCACTGGAGACCCTTAGCCAGGCCCATAAAGTCCCTGGAGCTGCGCCAGCAGTAGAGGATGCTGCTGTTGGTTCCAGGGACGATGGAAGGACCCGGCGACAGAAGAGGGCTAAAAACATTAGGGACCTGGATTTGTTTGTCGTTTGTCCCGTCCTCCCCCCCCCCCCCCCCCCAAGGCAGAAGAGATCGTCCAGCCTCCCTCCCCCGGGGAGGCTCGAGCTGAGGCCCGTCACATGGACCCAGACGTCTGCGACGGTGGCCCAGGGGGGGAGGAAGAAGAAGGGACGGACAACAGCTGCCTCGTGGGTGCCGCCATCGGCCGCACCACCCCGCCCCTCGCGAGTGACCACAGACATACGCCCTCTTACGGACGCTCAAAGTGACGGGGAGGGATGGAATTTGGTGTGCCGCAAAAAGAGGGAAGGGGTGAGAGTGAACGGTGACAGTGACACTTGGCCGCCGTTACGGGGGAGGGGACAGACTGCCCCCACACAGCGCCCCCTCGTACGGCGGTTGTGAGTGGTGCGGCCCGCACAAGTGGCAGTGACGATATTCCGCCCCGCTGGGGTGGGGGACAGACTGCCTTTGCACAGCGCCCCCCCCCCCGGCCGGCGAGTGAAGTAACCTGTGTGAGTGATGCTATCTCGCCGCGCCGGGGTAGGGGACAGACTGCCTCCATACAGTGCCTCACCCGGTCGGCGGTAGTGAGTGATGCGGGTCAGTGGCGGGAACGGAGGGGAGAGACTGCCTGAGTGCCGCCCCCGCGTGGGCCGAGAGTGCCTCCCCCCACCAGGAGATGGGAGACCGCCCCAGCTTGACGAGCCCCACAGCCCCCCTCAACTCCCCCGCCCAGCAGCGGTCTGCCTGGAAGGGGAAGACCTTCGTCGGGCCCTGCTCCAGGTCCTGCTCCCGGGAGGAGAGGGTAACCTGCAACAGCGGGGGAGGGGACAACGGCAGGTATGGTGGGGAGAGGACAGCGGTAGACGGTGTACCGGACATCATTGACGGAGGGGAGGAGGCGTTGGACCCCGCAATGCGGGATCAAGTCCAACTGGCGGCGGCGCAGGAACTAAAAAGATCGCGCCGCCGTCGGGAGACGACTGCTCATCTCCCAATATCGCCCTCCTCTCCCGCACCTGTCTACGACGCCGGAGCCACCGTGGAGAGCTGGCTCGTCGAACTGGGGGTGATCGAAGATGACGACCACCCCCAGTTCGACGCGCTGGTCAAGGATGTGGCGCAGGGGGTGGGGCACCATGCCCCCTGCGACTACGCTCTGCGACCGGGACGGGACCGGATCATCCTGGCTGGGCCAGCCACCCAGGAAGAGGCGGCGAGGAATGCTCGCCACCTGCAGTTCAGGTACCTGACGGAGAAGAAGAGGGCCTTCGAGGAAGTGGTGAGGAAAGAAGAAACCATCACATGCCCCGCAACGGCAGACAAAATCAGCACCCGATTTTCTCCGGCGGTGCCGCCTCACACATGGAGAAGACCCCCTGCCTTCATCCCGGACTACGCGATCCCGTCCACCCCAGACGAAGAGCGACTGTTGCTCCGCCTCTTCACATCGGCTGAAGTTCTCGGCCGATTGGGGCGGGTCAAGTCAACGGCGCCTGGACCGGACGGGGTCGTATACAGGACCTGGAAGAGAGTAGATCCAGAGGGCCGCATCATGGCGGAGGTATTTAGCAGATGCCTCTGCACGAGAAGAGTCCCCCCCACCTGGAAGGAGTCACGTACTGTGTTGCACCATAAGAGGGGGGATCCAGCGGACCTCGCCAATTGGAGACCACTATCTCTTCTGCCGACGCTGGCCAAGCTGTACACGGGGTGCCTCGCCGACAGAGTCGCCGCGTGGGCAGCGTCTGGGCGACGCATCTCCGTGCCGATCCAGAAAGGGTTCGTCACATCGATGGAGGGCTGCTTTGAACACACCTTCATTCTGCAGACCCTCCTGGAAGACGCGAACCGGAACGGCAAGGAGATTGAAGTTGCATGGCTGGACCTGGCGGACGCCTTTCCATCTTTGCCGCACCACCAGATCACCGAGACGCTGAAGATCCTGGGATTACCAGAGGAGATGCTCTCGGTGATCAGGGATCTTCTGGATGGTGGAGTGACCTGCGCGAGGACCATGCGCGGCTTTACTCCCCCCATCCCGGTGGTGCGCGGTGTCCGTCAGGGTTGTCCGCTCTCTCCGATCGTTTTCAATCTCGCCATCGAGCCGATGGTGAGGGCGATCAGTTCGAAGAGGTAGGTGGCCGCCTACAGGGTGGGGACGCAGTCCTTTTGCGTCCTCGCTTATGCGGATGACCTCGTCCTGGTGTCGCGGGGCGAGGGCATGTTGCAGCAGTTGCTCTTCATCGCAAGCAGAGCAGCTGCGTGGAGCGGCCTGCACTTCAAGCCATCGAAGTGCGCCAGCCTGCATTTATGCTACGGTCCTGGGTGCGAAGTGCGCGGCGCCCAGCAGACGGTGTTCGACGTGCAGGGAAGTGCGATGAACGCTTTAGCGAGGGAGGAGTGCTATCGCTATCTGGGTGTACCCATGGGGTACAGGAACGTTTTGACGCCGACAGAGCTTCTGGAGGGAGTGCTCCGGGACTTACGCTCCGTCGGACGTAGTGATCTGGCCCCATGGCAGAAGATAGACTCCCTACTTCCCAGGTGCGAGTTCCTTTTTAGGGCCTGCAGGATCTTCAAGAAGGATCTACGCAAGGTAGATTCGGAGATCTGCAGGATGCTGAGGTTGTGGCTGTACCTCCCTAACCGGTCGGCAAAGGAGTATCTCCATTTGCCGCCATCGACCGGGGGGGAGGGTTCATACCGTTGTGCACCATGGTCGACCTCCTCGCCGTGACCCAGGGATTCCGCATGCTGGCATGCGGAGAATGGGTCACAAGGCCTGGGAAGTACTGCAAGACGTCGTTCGCCGTAAGGTCAGGAGATCGGCGGAGTTGCCGGGCCAGCAGGCGCTCTGCGGCTACCTCAACGGTGAGGTGGCCGGTCGCCTGGGTGCAGACATTGGAGATGCTGCGTCCATCTGGTCCCGCATCCGGACGGCCACGAAGAATCTCCGACCTTTAATACGAGTGGTGTGGGAGTGGAGCGACGTGCACGGAGAGCTGGGCCTCCGAATCACGGCGTCAGCTCCGGACTCCCGCACGGTGATCGTCCCTGGATCATTGACAGACAAGATCCAGCGATACCTCAGGAGGGCAGCCATTGAGACGTACAGGAAGTGCCTGGTCGGAAAGCCCGGCCAGGGAAAGGCGATGGAGATAACCACGTCGCAGACCGTCAGCAACCACTTCCTCGCTGGAGGAAGATACCTGCGGTTCTGCGACTCAACGTGCTTCCCTTCAACGCCGCGAGGAGAGGATGGGCGAGAGGGGACACGAGGTGCTGGCGATGCGGGGCAGTGGAGGAAACCCTTCCTCATGTCATCAACCACTGCCTCCCGATGTCCGAGGGGTGGCACCGACGACACGACGCCATCCAGGACATCCTCGTCGAGTGCCTCCTGCCCTCCTGGGAGGTGTTCGTCGACAGGACGATCACCGGGGTAGACTCGCCTCTGCGACCAGACTTGGTCATCCGCGAGGGACTAGAAGGGCCCATCCACATCGTGGACGTGACGGTGCCCTTCGAAAACCGCGCGGAAGCGTTCCGGGTAGCCAGGGAGAGGAAGAAGGAGAAGTACGCCGCCCTGGCCGATGCGGTACGGGCTTACTATCGCTATACCAGGCCCGTATCGCTGGACGCCCTCGTCGTGGGATCGCTGGGCGCATGGTACCCAGCGAACGAACCTCTCTTGCACCGGCTGCGGATCCTGGTTAAGAAGACAGGTGACATGTGTCGGCATATGGTGAGCGCGGCTATTAAATGGTCACGCGATCTGTACGTCGAACATGTCACCGGGATTCTGCAGTACGGGGGCGATGCGAGAGAGCCACGGGGGGCCGATCCGGAACGCCGGCAGAGGAGAGCTACCCCTACCACACCACCACCCGGACTGGACGACGGCGAGGAGGATCTGGGGATCGCCTGCCTTTTCGCCTGCAGCACCGGAGGAGACGGCGACGACGGAGAGGATCCGGAGGGAGTGGGAGCAGTCCTCGACCACCGGTCCGGGACCCCTTCGTCGGAGCCGCCGTAGCAGCCCTCCGGTGTATGGACAAGTCGGTCCGGCAGGGGGAAAGACTGCCTGGAGCAGCTCTCTTGCCTGCCCGCAAGTGCACGTAGCGTGTGTGGTGTTTGTGTGTGCTTGTGCGGGTGAGTGGGGGCTGACGGGGGGAAGACTGCTAATGACAAACCACCCCGCAGCCCTGCGCGAGTGCCAGTGACAGTCAAATTTATGTAATGTTTTGATATTTTGTTTATTGACTTGGGATAGGGCCATTTTGGTGCATGTGTGGGAGAAGGGTTGGGGGATGGACTGCCATAAGTACCCCCCCTACACTTCCGCGCAAGAACGGATGAGAGAACAGTATGATTTCTTTTTTTCCTTTAAGGTTTTGTTTATCTACTGTTTTTTGTTTTTGTTCTTTTATTTATGCTGTGTTTTTCCCTATCCCTTAAAGTTAAATAAGTTCCCCTCTGCCCTTTAGGTAGAGGGGATAGGCAGAAATGCGGGCAGGCAACCGCCGGTCACTTGGTGGTCGCTTAGCCCCCAAGAACGCCCTTTTATGAATTTAATTAAATACCGCTACCTCCCCGCGGCTTAGTAAGTCGGGGAGGTAACTATGGGCCTAGGTATTTATAATATGCCTAGGCCGGGTGGAGTCGCGGGCCACTTGGTGGCCGTAATTCGGAACAGCCTACCATGACCCAGACTGCCGGGGCGGTCGGGTCGCGGCCCCTTGATTCCGACAGCCGGGAAATGCATGTGATTCGTCCTTGCTTTCCTGGTTATTTAAAGCTTGTTTTTTTTTTATATTAGGAGATGATGTTTCCTCCCCCGCTGTTGGGGGTTGTATTATTGTAATATTTCTTTTTCGCGCTGTGAGCGGTTTATGTAATTTTTATATTGCTTCGGCAAAATAAACGCTTTTATCTGTTCTTATCAGCTTAATGTGCCATACGTCCCGCATTGCGGGACCTGCACATTGGGCGGATACTACACTGAGATCCTTTCCTTACCGCCGCGGAGAGTGCCGGGGATCCCCGACCAACGGTAACTGATCCGGCATACTCCCGCGGCGCAGAGGCATCAGTCCTTGTGGCTGCTCTGCCTATTTCCCCGCTTTCCTATCTCTTTTTCTCTTCTCTTTCCTCCTTGGTCCCGCAGGCGGGGCTGGCTCTCGGCTGGGCATCTCCTTTCGGTGTCTGGGCGGCAGTTCGCTCCTCCTGCGGTAGATGGCGTTGCCCGCCTGTAGTGTTTGTTTAAAAAGTGAAAGATTTATTTAATTTAAAGTAATGTATTTAGGGGATTTTCACTTATTGTATCTGATGCATGTAGCACAATAAAATTTTTATTATCCATAAGTATTTTCATTACTCCTTTATTGAAGCTTATTTAAATTAATAAATGATCATTAAGTTTTTGTAAATACGTAAAATAAGTACGCGAACCAACAGTTGTAGAAGCATTATAAATTATACTGGTATCAGAAGGAGCATTCTCCGGTAGGCAGTACCAGAACCAGCTCCGTAAACTGAGAAATCAATAACAGGTATTCGGAACAGATAATGCCTTGCAACAGATACCAAGATATTAGGTACCGGTAAATATCAGTTTAGCTCATCCCGAATTTAACCCAGTATTTATTAGTTTTACGGCTTAGTACTGAGGAATTAGCGGAGTCTCTCCTATCATGCACATTTATCACAAAACAATTCAGGAACAATTTAGCATGAGAAAAAGAAGTTACTTGAGAAGTCTTTAGTTTAAAAAATAATGGAATAGCCAATTTCCCAGCAAAGAAACTTGACATGTAAACATCTGAGAAATGCTGTTTTGTTTTTATTTTCCTAACTGGTGTATAATTAAGTTTTTACTGGGAAACTATCAAGTTTATATGTTGAATTAGTAAGCTATGTGCCTTTTTTGTCAAAGCTTTATATTACTGGAAAATGTTTAAAGTTGAAAATATAATAACATACCAAGTGTTAATTTTTTATATTCTGAACTATCTTATTACAAATACTAACATTATTTTAAAGTCATTTGAATCATTATAGAGGGAATAATTAATTATTATTATACAATTATACTGTTAACTAAACAGTTCTGATCAAGTAACATTGGCGAAATGTTGGAATGTTACTGTATTTGCACAATTTTAGAAATTAGAGTGTTTGTTCAATGATAAAAAGGCCGTAATGATCTCAATAAACAAATTCTACTCTTCCATCAAGTTTGGCAATATATTGCTAGGATTCAGAGACAAGCATGAAGTTAAAAAGTTATTTTTATAAAAATATTGATTAGTATAAAATATGGCCTAATATTTACATGAATGGCTGTATATATAGTTTTCTGGCACTCAAAAGGTATTCTAGCAGAGAAACTTGAGATTTAGGGTAAACCTTGTTCAGGGAAGCAATTAAAATTGTATTGTGTATATCTTTGGTGTGGAAAACTCATTTGATTCTATTATATGTCTTTGATAACTGAAGGGTTGTTATTCTGTTTTAAGAGATATTTTCAACTCTTTTGTCTCTCTTTTCATGTGTTAATGCCTCCTGTTGGTTAAGTGATTAGAATGAATGAACCCTTTTGTGGCCATTGTGTGAGATATATGTTCCACTAAATCATTTGCATCACGTAATGTGATCATAATTTTGTATGCTGCCACTCAGAACTTTTAGGGACTTGGAAAAAATTCTGCAAAGCATTTGTCAACTTTTTTATCTCTGCTGAATGATAATTTTGTTGAAAAAATTTAGATTTTTCACTTTTTCTCAGCATTTTTGGGATTCTTTAAATTTAATATAAATTACTTCATTATATCTAAATATTTAATGAAATGCTATTGAATTTCTCTTTTATTTTATCAATTACAATTTATAAATCCTCCCAATGTTAGTTTTAAAACAGCATTTTGATATTGCTAGTTTATCATTATATATAATAAGCTAATTTATTATCTGAGGCTACATAACTTTTTTATATTAAAATTCAAATAATTATTGATAAGATTCAAAATAATGATTTTTTTGTGGAATTTACCCAAAATTAATAATATGGCCATGAAAGAGTTGAATCACTTGCAATGTACTGTGTGAATGGTTAGCCAATAATGCCAGCAATGTTGAGTGAAGAAATGCAGTTACTACTTCCTCAGTAAATTAATCTTGAATGATTCAATTTTATGCATTTACTGTATTTACCTGGATGTAAGAATTGGAAGAAGTACTAGTGACATATTTCTTTGAATCCGTAATATTCTGAGGAGTTTCTTCTCTTTCGTCAAGCATTTGCTTTGATAAAATTCCATTTTAATATTTTAGAATTGCTTTGTCTGAATTTCACATAAAAACAATGAAACATATGTGATGTATATAACCCTTTTTTCATCTTGATTGCTAAGGTATAAAACTTTTTAACTTCAAGGAGATTATTTTCCATGATATATAAAACATTTCAGCTAATATTTGCCATTACAAAAAATTAAATTGCTAGCAGAAATACTATAGAATGGGGAAAAATCTTATTATCCAGGTAAATACCATGTAATGTCATGCATTATTTTATCGATGATTCATGGAACTTAATGTTGGCTAAAAAAACTTGTTTTTAAACACCTGTTAGCTGAAGTTGCATTTAATATCTTGTATTAGCCCTTTCAAAGATATTGCTGGGGAAACTTAGTAATTTCATGAAGAATTTAATGTTTTTTTACATTGACTACAGTAATTGCATATTGATTCAGTAGTGCTGGCATTATTTTCCCTTCTGTTCATGCAATACATTGCTCGTATGTAAAATTCATTTGTTTTGGCTATTATAACATCTTGACCAAACGGGGGCATTTATTTTGAGGGGGCCACTGTTATTTTAATGAAGTGTTTGATTTTGGAAAGTTCAGCAGAATAGTGGTGAAGATTGTGTAATCCAGTCAAGTGAAATGGAGAAAATGACTCCCTCGAGTGGACAGGAAAGATGTAACTGAAGTGACTGAGCAGAGAGACTGAAGGGGGAAGGGGTTTCCGATAAAGTCCAACATTCCTAAAAGAGTGGCCGGGACAAGCTTCTGGACTTTTGTGTCATGAAAGTGAAAAAACATAGTTCGTTATATTTTCTTTATTGATTGCACTGAAAATTGTGTGTACATGATACAAATTGTACTTGCAACAAAAATGACCATAAATGACATGCTTCATTATTGCAAAGAACATGGTATTATTTTCATGTGTTGTTTCTGCTTCCTTCAAAAAAGGGGTGAGGAAAAAAATCCCTCATCCCCTCCAAACGTGGGTGTGAGAGCAAAGCAAAGTCTATTTGCATGGCTCGATTAAATAAGATGGGATGAAATAGAATTATTATACCCAGATGATGAAAAACTGGTCTGTTAACAAAAGAAAAAACTGGCAGTAAATGGAATGGGAAGAACTTGGATAAAAAAGACTTAAAAATTCATGATTGCTCTGAAAAAGTTGTTACGCTGAAAAAGAAAGTGTCTGGCATAAAAAATAACTTCAAAACAATAATTTGAAATTTTATTGCTCATGGATGCAGTATTCTTTTGAAGTTGTCTAGCAAAGAACAGTTAAATAACTTAGAATAATTTTGAAATTTTGTTTAAGGGACTTTGAAAGCTAATTACACTTAGAGAAAGAAATGGAAAATATTTCCAAAAGATATCTAGCAATTTTTAAAGAAAATATTTTTAAAAGAACAGTTGAAAAGCTTAGAATATATTTTGGAATTTAATAGGTTGATGGGACTGGGAAATGACTAAGATGCATTCAATATATGAATTGACAATAATTACAAGGAAATTACCAATTTAATTATACCAGTTTTGTCCATGATTTGAATTCAGAATTTCACTGTTAAGTTGGAAATAATTTCAACATTGCACTTGGAAAAAGAAATTAAAAATATATTGCAAGGAAAAACCCCAAGCAAATTTTAAATAAGTTACTTTTATAATAAGATTAAAACTTTCAAAATTCCACCCATCCAATATTTTAAGAACTTACAACATTGAAATTGACTAGCTCCTCTCAACACACGAACTGAGAATTGTAAGTTTTTACAAAAATTCATAATTGAAATTTTATCCTTGATATGAATTCAGAATTTTACTACAATTAAAATTTTTGTTTTTCTAACTTGAATCAATTTAGTCTCTAGAGTAAAATTAAAGCATATTGCATTTTTCTTTTCTTTTTTAATGTAATTAATTTATAAATATTAATAAAAAGCCTGACAAACTAAATAAAATACTTTTGTCTAAAGCATTGGCCAGGTACAAAACAGTCTATATTTCCATTTCTTTGATAAGTGCAATGAATTAAATGACTAAGAGCAATTGTAAATCATGAAAAGTCGTTTCATCCAGATTAATTAATATTCATTCCCATTCCACTCACCACCATTATCTGTTTTTGAGAACAGAACAGAATTTGCAATGTCTAGGCATAAAACCCTCTCTCATCCCATATCCTCCAGCCAGGACTCCACTCAACTCTCACACCCAGATGTGTCTATATTCCAGGCGCAGCTCAACAGGACTCTTCACTCTTCCCAACACCATGCATGTCCACTTGCTCTGGTCCACTTTGGCTCAGCAGACACCTTAAATAGAGGAAAATTCAACATGTTATTGAATTCAATTAGGAAATTCTGCATAATAATTAACTGACTAAATATTCAAGAGATTTTGTAGACTAATATTATCACTTATTAATTTTTCGACAGCACTGGGATTTTTACTCTTAATTGTCCTTCAGGTGTACAATCCAACAAAATGAGTGAAATTTACAAAGCATAATTATGTGTTCTACAATTTAATTGGCTTTAAATGGTCACTATCGATAGATGAGCCATAACTTTTAAGAAGTGCTGGTTTTACAATTAAAATAAATGAAAAATATAGACAATTTTATGTTTGCATGCTGGCTTGAAGCATACCTAATTTTAATTCATTTTCTTTTATGACTTCTAAAATGATAATATATTTATTTAAATTTCAACAGCAAATTTGAGCTCTTCAAATAAAAATTTTTTAACTACCGGCATGAATAAATAGTAGTGTATCTATATAAATTAATTTCAAGTCAGCTGGAGCCTCTGGTTATTAATTTAACCATTTAATTTTTTATCCTTTTCATTGAATTTCATAAAAATCTAAGAAATTTATCAATTAATTTTCTCGCATCATTCCAAATTTAAAGCAGGTGAATAAGTGATGGACAATGCCAGAATTTATATGACCATTTAAACATGAGGAGCCTATACTAACTTCCATATTGGATGAAAGTAATTAATTTTATAGATTTATTGAGACATTTTGCCTTGCTCAAACAATCAAAGAAGATATCTTTAGAACATTAAGTAAAATACAAGTAAGAAAGAATTTCTCATTTGCTGGAGTTAAAGCCTTCAGTATGACAAGACCCTGATATCCCACTTAATGTGGTAAAAACTAACACTATCGCCTCTGATTCGATCTCACTTCTCTATCCCCTGTCCTTTCATACTTGATAAATGCATAGGGTGGCCAGATGTCAAGAAGATAAACCAAGAGAAAGAATTGCACAAATGTCCCAATTGGTTCTTTAAAACAATTAAAAAAACCATTTGAATGCGTTGTTTCAACTTGAAATTAACATTCCTTTGTCGAGATGGATCCATGCAACTTAAAAACAAATAACACTTAATAATGTTGTTTTAAGCTTTGTTTTTAAATTTAACAATGCCACATTCCATCCATATTATGGATTTTTACTAAGTCTCGGTCTCGTCTATTAATTTCAATATAAATAAAACTACTTCTGCACTCAGGAGCCTAGCTGTAATTTTCATTTCAACTAGCATATCTAATAAAGTTGAATGATAAATCCATAGATCATGACAAATAACATTTTACTGTTTACATTACCTCCGTAAATTAAAGCCTATATAAATATCTGAAGAAACATTGTTTTCCCAAAAATATTATTCATGTACTACAAATATCATGTAATAGAAAACCAATTTGAAATTTTCTAATTTTGGTATAAATTAAATTGAAACTGCCGGAGCTCTGGTAAACGTCAACCTTGAAGATATTAGGATTAAATAGTTTAAAAATAATTCAAATGCCATTGCATAATACTTCTTTTACAAAAGGATTTAAAAAATTACACTACCTTTTTGAACTTTGTGATTAATTGGTTTTGGAAAATTGATGTGAAATGCAAATTTGCAGTGCAAGTCCTATTTTCCCATAAGATGCAATGTTATTATGGTAATAGGGTTCCCATTCAACCTAAAAAAATCACTTTTTTATCATAAATAATGCAGTTTAACAGAAAATAAAAGAAAACAACAGCAAATGTAACCTAGCATCATTAAGTGAAAAATTTTCTTTAAATTATCTTCAAAACGCATAATAGCAAGAGAAAAGCCAGGATTACAAAGCTATTCCACTTCTTTCGGGACTTGTGCAATTTACTTCCAGCACATTTTTGCATGCGATATTCAATCTTGTTTTGCTCATTCCAAGGAAATTCATTAATTTAAATTGATGAACTATTGAAATGGAATGTTGAGTACTTGATGCACAGATTATTTTTGGGTGCTGCAACAAACCTTTCCAAGCCGCAAAAATATACTAGTATTAAAAAGTGTAACATTTCTTTTATTAATTGTTTGAAATGCATAACAAAATTAAATATAGCATAAGAAAGTGATAACATTCTTTTAACTTTCTAAATTACCTCACAATCAAAAATTAAGCATTAAAGCAGTAACATTTGTTTTAGTAATCGCATTCAATATACATGGCAGAGAGCAATTGTTAGATTTACATTAAAAATTTGAATGAAAATGAAAACCTAACAAAACAAAAGAACACTTCCCTAAATTACATTCAAAATACAAAAATAATAGTAAATTAAAACCTTCCATTCCAAATTATGACATTTCTTTAAATTTTAAACTAAAGTTTTAGACTGGTGGTGAAGATCAAACTGATCTACAAAATAATAAGTCAAAATTTGTTTGTTTACTTTGACAACTGCTAATAATGAGCATTATAAATATAACTAGTGTAATTGCCCATCAAATAGGATGGGATTATCATACAAGTATTCCAAATATATATGATTTCGATATGAAAAATCAGTAAGATATGCTATGATCTGGTTTGGCTTTCATACATAATCAAATCAGTGTTTTTGAAAGTAATCTTTATTTTAATTATACTGTTTAAGTAATTATTAGTAGAGAGACCAAATGATTATCCAAATATTTGCTGAAAATAAGAGGAAAATCGAAATAATAAGATATAATGCATAAAGAAGTAGCTGAAATTTACATGAAATATTTGAGCAAATTATAAGTTATTTAAAACATATTGAATTTAACTTAATAAATGAATTATTTTACTCATATTAACTCATAAAAACAGGATCAAATGTGAACGAACTGTCAATTTACCATCATAGGAAAATTGTGTAGTAACTTACTATTAACTAAATAATGACATTAACTGCAATGAGTTTAACAATATATTAAGATTGCATTTTTCTTTTAACTATATTAGTTTTGAAAATTTTCCAGAAAAATAACTTTCAACAAAGAAATTTAAATAAAAGTCAAAATGTTATATTTTCACTACTATTTGAAATTCGGTGCGAAATATTTGCTGTATTATCAGTTTAAAAAATCCGTTAAAAATTACGTGACCTATATTTAGTTTTATGAATTCCCACCATTTGGCAATGGTGCATGACTCAATAGTATAACATTTTCTATAATCAGTTATAATTTATTATTGTTATTTTTGTACTGCAGCTCCTTTTAATTCTATACAAATGCTACGTCCTCCTCTTTCTCAATTTCTGCTCATTCTCATTCTTTTTTCCTTCCTCCCTCTAATTACTTAATAGATGCAGTAAATAAGTTATATGCATGTATAAAAGTCTGATCCGTGTTAAAGCACTAAATTGGTGCATTTATTATTAGGCCAAGAATAGAATTCAACAATTGGAACAACAGTGGTCCAATATAAACAAAATGCGTGAAAACGTGAAAAATCGTATTAAAACTAATTTCTGGAGGGGTAGAAAGATCTCAGACATTCCTGTCAAATAGATATGAACAGGTTTTCTCGGGCTTCTAGCCGGGTCATGATACTGTCGTATTCCGACGTTTCGATAACAAACCCTGTTATCATTTCTGGAGATTTACGAATGAGATTTAAATTCTTCTCTTCGCATAACTAAAGTAAGTTAAATACCTCATCCTTGAAATATTTTAAAATGTAAACGAAAAAGGTCTGCATATTAAGGAATGACTTTTGCATGATTCATATATGCGATGTGAATTTATAACTCCGGTTATGGAGATAGGGACAGAGAGAGGGAAGGAATATTATTATTTATTTATTATTATTACTTTATTTTTGACAAGGTGCTCATCATTTAGCATATCTTATTGATTTTTCATATCAAAATCAAATATATTTGGAATACTTGTATCATAATCCTGTCATATTTGACAGGCAATTGCGCTAGTTCTAAATAATATTTTAAAGTTACTTTTAAAAAGTTTATGATGCAAAACATCAATGTTCTAATAAATGTTATTCAGACACCAACAAATTATGATGAAGAACAGAGCATATCCCATTAAAACAAGACATCTAGTCATCTTAATACTGTATTAGCCCAAATATAACAATGTTATTTTCTGAAATGACATTATAAAAGTAGCACTCGTGTTATATTCAAGGACTAATGATTTACTTAATAGCAAGAACACTTGAATCTCCGCCCATTTGTATAAGAGGAATACAGAGGCATAACTACAATATCGGGACCCTTATCCATATAAAGTTATATAAAACTAATTTTATATTGTTTTAATTTTTAATTAAATGCAATGCACCTCATTGCAAAATGTGACTAAAATTAATTAATTTTGATGTTTTTAAACATTAATTGCAACCCAAAAGTATAAGTGCAGGATTATCCTAAATACAGCCCATGATATTAATAATGTTTATTAAATTATTTAAAAATTTCTCGGTTTTCTTGTTTTTATTCTAATATTTGGCTAGTCTTCAGTATACTACCTACAGCACAGTGGTGCCATCAGGTGACGAGATTTTCTAATATATTATGTTCTAGTCTTCAATATAACATCCGTTCCAGTATGAAATACTAGTACTATTAAATAAATCCAACTCCCGCATCCCCTGGTTGGGTATTACATGTTTAAGTTTTTTCCCACGTTCACTGTCCCCCTGAAGCTCGTAGACGTCTTCACCTCCTCTCGTTATTTTACTGAATTATAACTCTTCAAAACCCACAGTATCCGAACTCCAAATTTTCCCAAATGAACTCTGTACACAACGCCAATACTAGGGGCACCAATCTCTTCCTGATCCCACATCACAGGACGGAAATTTATAATAAATCCTTCCATGTTACAGCTTGTAGACTTTGGAATGCCCTACCTACTGACCTTCAAAATGCAACATCTCTCCACATATTCAAATATAAATACTTTAAAGTGCTGTTCTCTGCCCAAAACTCAGGTCAGCTTTAACATATTCTTCTTACCTATTGCCTTCACTCTTCCTTACTTAATGAACATTAATTAATTTCTTCACAGGTTATCGAGTTCTCACAATGTACGCCTCCTTCAACTGTTACAATTTCATTGTCTAGTGTCTACTAAGTTATAGTGTTTATACTAATTCTCATTGTATTATACTGTTTTATATCATTTTGTATTGTTTTATACTATTTCGTATTACTTTATATCATTATGTATTGTTTTATATAATATGTGTTATTTTATATCATTTCCTTCTTTCTTATGTCATGCATGATCCAACAACAATCTCCATGTTCATTGTATATATTTCAAGTATATTTCATCTTATTCTGCCTAATTATTGTATTATATTTCTTCTTTGCATTACATTATTACCTTTATATGTATTTTTTATGACGGTATACAATGACGCTGTATATACGAACACTTACTGTACATACTTCTTTCTATTTAATTTTCTACTATTATATTATCATATGTACACTATCTAGGGTTTTCGCAGGTTTTTCACAACCCCATTCTCAGTGGGTGTTTTCCTGCGTGGGTTTTACTAGGGAGGACAGGCCTGTTTTACCTAGGTTTTCCCCACAATCTCTAATCTGTCTGCAATTTTATATGTTTTACTCTGTATGATTTAGGTACATACTGTTTATGTAATGCGTATTGTAATATCTTACTTTACCATTTCTTATATTTATTATATTGACGAAGGGTTAAATGTAAGAATGGACCTTATGGTCTAAATTTCGCCCGAATAAAGACGATTATCTATCTATCTACCCTGAGGGGGGTGGCACAGCACAATTTCCAAAATGAAAACATCTGCAACTAGTTATCAATAGCTTTAGTGCAGGTAACATTCATCTGCAGCGGTAGTAGTGGCGGGTGAAATTAATATGATTTCTTTCTTTTGATAGTGGTGCTTTAGTTGCAAAATCTTGTTACTCGCGGTACCTTAATGGCTGTAAGTGGTATCTTGAAGTAGTTCCAATATTGTTTTGAAAAACTTTCAAAATCTAAGAGATCGCATTATCTTCAAGGTCGTGTTATATTCCGACTAATACAGTACATTTTAGGCTTCATTAATTTACCTTTGGCCCAACTAATTTCCCTTAATTCACTCCATACCCACATCTCAAAAACGTATCTTCTTTCTTAATATCCCTCGTCTTACATATCATAAAACACTACATGTCTGTTTTCTTCGATACTATTTTAATATTTATTTTAACTCCTCGTCATTAATTTGCAAAATGTCTCTTAGGTGCTTGTCTTCTTGATTCTAAATAATGCCTAATTAAGTTAAATTTTCAATCATTACCCGCACCTAAATGTGCATAAGATTTTCCATTTGATTTCAGATGCTATCTCACGATCATTAAGTAATTATGCCTAAATGGCTATGCTGCAGAGAATAACTAACTAGTTATTAGCACAGATAAGCTCTGAATAAGCCTATCATATTTTTCCCAGTGTCAGTCATTCACTTGTTTTAAGAATAATCTAACATCAAATGTATCAAGGATCGATACATAATTATAAATATTAAAAAGATATGGGAGCCTACTTAAGTAATAACCCAAATCTCTGCTCTTACAAGATAAGAATCCTATCAGACGATTAATAGGAAACTCAATTTTCTAGAAATATAATCAATTCAAATATTGTAAGACCAGATTGGCATTTGAAGAAATAAATCAAGTTCAATTTTTTTAAAAATAGAACTGGAGCTAGCGGACAAACTCATTGTTTATTATGCTTAACTGATAAGTAAACCAATCGGCAGAGGAAATATATTTATTAAAAGCAAATTGCTGCGATTAACTGAGAAATTCCCAAAAAGCTCGTGAAATTTGGATGGAGACTGCCTTTTTTCCTAGCAAAATACTTTAACCCAAACCACAACAAATTTTGACGTTACCACCATAATTATTCTGAAATATCAACAAATTCAATGATTGCGTAAAAGACAAAATTATCCATTAAAAATAAAAATCCGCATAATTTCTAGACAACAGCTTTTCCGTATATTTCAAAACATTTAACTAGAAAGCTTCTTAATAACTCCTGCACTTGCCAATACTCGAAGATTCCATGCAACTTTGATAAATATTTCACACACCGTCATTACAAGATTGCGTTCGCCATTCCTATGAAATTCTCTCATATTTACAGAAAATATTCAAATGATTTAGGTTTCCTCAAAAAGCCAGTGGACAAATAAAGTGAAGAGTTCCCAAGCAACCAGGATTTTGCAGATATTAATAGGCATTATTATCTTTATAACACGCGAATAACTATTGCCAAATTTTTATAATGATCAATGAGATTAAATGATAAAATTGATATCACTTCCTTAATAGTATATACAGTTCAAGCGTTAAGATTGCCATGACTTCCCAACGCAACACATTTGCTGATCCCATGAAGTTCCTGAACTTTCAATACTCAAGAGTTGGCAAAACTGATGATGTTGAATATATATTTTATATATTATGGATTTTTATAACGTTTACTACATATGCCACAAATATTTTCCAAGACAGAGGGAATTTTTGAAAAAAATGGGCAAATATTACACAAATAACTCATTTTGATGTGATATATGTTACACACATCCATAATTATAAAACTTCTTATGAATTACACTCGGCAAAATCTCTGCCCACATAAAAAACCACTCATCTATCAATAAAGTAATATTTTGGAAAATATGTTTAAAAATTAATCAAATTCCAAAAACTAATGCATAGTTGCCTAAATAAATTGATCGCAGGTGTTCTTTAAAATTAAGAGTGATGATGCTCAAAGCTTGAAATAATAGCAAATTGATCATTGAAAAACATCCCATCTGATAAATGCCACATATAATGGAAATCAAAAATCACTTTGTAACACACACTGATAATATTTACCAGCAATATTTCTTTGTGAAGATGGCAATCAGGTCCAGGCTGTCATTCAAGTTGAGGACAGCAAATTGAGAGTCGCAAGAGAAGTGTGCTTTGGATGAATGACTCGGAAACAACAAGAAAATAAAATCAGAAATCTTGCAGCTCATAATATCATGCTGAATAATATTCACTATTCATCTAGTATATTATGACGTGCTTCCAATTCTTTCATGATAAATCATTCTACAAATATTCGTATCAGAAATTCTACTGCAATTCTAGTTAATATAGGCGGTCTAGGAAGAATGGTGTTCATGATGATGACAAGGTGACTTTCGCCGGTGTATCTCATCGGCACAGTGTAATGTACGGGAATAACTCTGATCCCGTTAACGGTGTGCGTATTCCTGGTGTTCCACGTTTGTTTTGGCTATACTTAGGCAGAGTCAAACCAGGTGTTACAGTCAATCAAATAGTACAATACCTCAATAGTAGATTCTCTGGTTATGATTTTATCTGTGAACTGCTTTGGTCCAACGATCATTCCTGCTCCTTTAAAGTGGGCGCTGACATCTCTCTACAAAAAGATCTTCTTGAAAGCTCCAACTGGCCAACTAATGTTCTGGTGGGGAAGTATTTTACTTCCAAGAGAAAGGTTTATAGTGATTCGTGTTCAGTTACCACGCCTCATGTCGGCCGAGTTTTCCACGAAAACTCGCCAGTGCCTGTTCCCAATGTTGACGACTCTGCTACCGTTCCGAACGATATTATTGATGTTAATTCCGATACCCCTCATGCAGTCGATGATTCCGAGTCACCTCTTGGCTTTGGTATCACAACTCGTAGTAAAAATGGTGTGTGTAAACCTAAGTCCCAATGACTAGGTTCATCAATTAAGTGTGATACTATTATCACTGGCAATTATTCCAATTCCCAGCTCACTCTGCTTCTTCTCAATGTGCAGTGCATAAGGAATAAGATGCTTGAACTCGAGCTTCTGCTCGACTCTCTGAAACCAGATATTTTCTGTGCGTGTGAGCATTGGCTAACTGTTGATGAAGTGCCTTTATTTATCATTCCTGGTTATGTTATAGGTGACATATATTGTCGTAGCAATATAAAAAACGGTGGTGTGGCCTTATTACTGAAAGATCATCTACCTTTTGATCTTCCTACTATACAGTATAAACATTTAATTATAGAGCACATATTTGAATGTGTCATTGTATCTGTAATGATAAACAATCTGCCTATTATTATTATTACTATTTACAGATCACCGCTTTATGATTTTGTTCATGGATAAATTCGAAAATCTTCTTGAAATGGTTCATGAATCTCTGGGTAATCAAAATTTAATTATCACTGGCGATATTAACTGTAACTTACTACTTAAAAATAGTAGCAGTGCCAGATTGCTTAATTTGCTCAAATCTTTCAACTTGTTCATAAATGTCTCGGAACCAACTCGAATAACAAGTAATTCTGAATCCCTACTGGATGTTATTGTATCCAACTTTAATCCAGATGATGTGCAATCCAAGGTAATCAAAACTGACATCTCTGACCATTTTCCGGTCCTCTCCACTTTTTCTTTTGAATCCTCTTTTTCTCCTAGCAAATGTAATGGGAGGTTTTTTCCAAGTCAAATATTTCTCATTTTCTTTCTAGATTAGAAGGTGAAGATTGGTCTGATATGTATTCCTCCCCCGACTTTGATGCAAGCTTTAATTGCTTTTACGATAAATTCATTCACTACTTTAATATTTCTTTTCCGGTTATTAGCAAGAATGTAAGGAAAAGGAATGTTAATAAAAAATGGGTCACTGATGAAATTCGTGCACTGTCTGTGTACATGAAAGTTCTAGCACTCCTCTGTAAATCCTTTAATAGTGACAAATCAGTTGCGGATTATAAATCTTTGAAAAGGGAATACAGATTAAAATTAAACAATGCCAAGCGAAACTTCAATAACGAGAGACTGCTTTATTGCAATAATAAATCAACTGAAATTTGGAAGATTATTAATGAATCTAAAAATAATGGCAAATCATCATCTCTGTTTAGAATTAAGGATGAATCTGGTAAAACTATTTCAGACTATTCATCCCTCGTAACCACTTTCAGTAATCATTTTACTAATGAACCTTGTATTCAGCAGTTGATTAACGCTAATTTCCCTGATATTTCAAACTGTTCAAAGTCACTCTACCTTTCTCCCTGCCTAGACAATGAACTGAAGCTGATAGTATTTAATCTAGGTTCGAAAAAGAGTCCAGGTATTGATGAGGTACCTAATTTTATTTTAATTCAATGTTATCATTTAATTGCGTCTCCTCTTTTATTTTTAGTGAACTATTCCCTCGAAAGAGGTATTTTTCCTTCCTCGCTTAAGACTTCTAAAGTTGTACCTTTATATAAAAAGAAAGGAATTATACATTATATCAGTTCATATAGGCCCATAGCTATGCAGAATCAATTAGCTAAGATATTTGAAAAAGTTTACTACAGACGTTTAATTTCTTTCCTTGAATCTCACAAATTATTGTCCTTTTTACAGCATGGTTTTCGTAAAAACAAGTCAACAGTTTCGGCAATATTTGAAGCAATAAATAGTGTCTTGAGTGCTTTGAATAATAGTAAAGAAGTTGCTGCCTTGCTTTTTGAGTTTTCTAAAGCATTCGATTTGGTTAATCATGGTTAACTCCTTAAGAAATTAGAATTGTATGGAATCAGAGGTATACCCTTAAAGTGGTTACAATCTTATTTAAGTTACAGATTTCAGTGTATTACTATTAATTCCAAAGGATTGAAACACATTTCTACACCAAAGGCTATAACCATAGGAGTTCCGCAAGGTTCCATTCTTGGACCTACATTATTTTTGTTATATATTAATGATCTTCCTCAACAGCTCAATAAAATACCTGGTACAAAAACAACAGTGTATGCAGATAATACAAATGTCGTACTTTCTGCAGACTCAGCCGTGAGTTTGAGTCACTATGGCAACCAAATCACTCTTGCATTTAACAATTGGAGTCTTAATAATGTTCTCACTGTTAATGTTGATAAATCCCAGTCAGTATATTTTGCTAATAAGAACAAAGCCAGTTTGAATCTACCTTTTCATATTAATGGTATTCAGATGTCCCAAGTTCAAAATATAAAACTACTTGGTTTGTATTTAGACTCTCTTTCTTGGGAGACTCACATATCTAAACTAGCCAGTAAACTCAGTTCCATTTGTTTCCTCAATAGAAGTATAAGACTCACAGTTTCGAAGGATGTGTTGCTTTTCATTTACTATGGTCTATGTTATGCACAAATTGTTTATGGTATACTTTTTTGGGGTTGTTCTACTAATGCCCTCACTATTTTTAAGATTAAAAAAAATTGTACGTCTTATGGCATTCAAAGGTTACAATGCTCCATGTAGACCTATTTTTAAAGGATTTAACATATTAACTATGCCATGTGTATATATTCTTAATTTAATTATTTTTATGAGAAAGAATCTGAGCGATTTTGAATTCAACTCAAAATTTCATAATTATAGTACTGGAAATTATAATAGCTTACATGTTAACTATGTCAGAACCAGAGGTACTTCCCTTGGCCCCAGAAATATGGGGGTCAAATTATTTAATCATTTGCCAAGTTTTCTCAAGATGCCTATGTCCCTATGTATGTTCAAAACAAAGTTGAAAGAATTCTTATTACATAAAATGTATTATAGCATTAATGATTTTTTAGATGACAAATGTTAATACATCTGTTTATGCTGTATATATGACCATGTATTTGACGAATCCTATACCTTCTTTTGTAAGGTCTTTGGAGAATAAAGTGACTGACTATTCTTCAATTCGATGTCTTTTAAAGATACGGAGAAATCATTTCCCATGAATTGCATTGCTAAGCTTGATATTTCTTTCAAATGTCATCAGACTAATATTTATTGACTACATAACTTAATATCAATGAGAATGTAGCTAAATACATCATCGCCTTTAACGAATTTGTCTATAAAAATAGGGTTAATTCCATGAAATGCTCTACGATTAATTAAATGTCCCTCGTGTTAAATCAATCGAGCATTTTTCAGAATTAAATTTCCATAAAATCCCTTTAATTTGATAAACTCAGTGAATTTTAGTTTGGCTTAAGTTTACTTTAATTCTCTTAAACCTACTTATTTTATAAATTCATAAAAATATATTTTCCGAGTTGCTAAACCAAACGCTTCGGGTCAAAATCACTTAACATTCAGTCTAAACGTCGATATCAACCTAAATAAGTCCAACATTGCTTTTGACGAATTTGCCCAAATCATATTATATTCTATAATTTATGAAACGCTCTATAGTTAATATGCCCACTCTAGCTCAGGGGAACAAAACCTTAAGGGTTGAGTAAATAACTTTCATCGACATTTGACACAACCAGTCTTGTTTGAATAGATTCACATGATAACCAAAGCGATTATAAGATTATAACTCTATCGATGCATCATTCATCCGAAACAGCTACGTTTGCACTATAATAAGGTAATAACTGAAATTTGATCGTACTTTAGCAATGCAATTCCACTTAACTCCATCCATTCGAATTTTCGATAAAATTCCATTCTTAACCTTTTCAAGTTCACGTGGTCGGTTTGAAACAGATTTCGACACGGAAATATAATTGAACTGACATATATTAATAAAAGAAGCTGTTTGTGTGGCAGTCATAACTCTTCAGAAAATAAACATAGGTACTTCAAAATTTAAGAGCAGCTTCAGATTGATCCTGAGAGTTGCAGAGCCAAAAATAATTCAAATCGGTCTGCGGGGGGCCGAGAGCCCCCATTGTTGGTTTTTTAAAGATAACTCAGCAACCAATTGACCGATTTTGATGTATTCTCCACCAATATCAATGTTTTGACGAGACACATTTTTGAGCCTAAAATGGATAAAATTGGTCTCTAGGGTCATGAATCGTAATGCAAGGGCTGATCCAAATTTCACAATTTCGAGGGGTCCCCATGGAACAGTCAGTCCAAATCTCAGCAATGTCTGTCCACCCATATGCATATATCAGGGAAGAACTGGCTGAACCGATTTCAACCAAATTAGGTAGGCACATAGAATCTTCACATAAATACATGGCCAAAATGATATAGTTGGACCGGATCGACCAAGCAGGGTTGCCACAGTCGCAAAATAAACTTTTTGGTTAGTTATGCTTTTGGAAGGAATTGGCCTAACCGATTTCAACCATATTTGGTACTAAGAATTTTCACATAATTTCATGACCAAAATGACATATTTGATCCAATTAACTAAGTAGGGATGCCAGAATTGCAAAGTTAAACTTTTCGATAATTATGAATTTGGAAGGAATTGGCCCAACCGATTGCAAAGAAATTTTGTATGAAGTAAGCATGCAAAATAAAATAACAAAATTATGATGTTTATTATAGATATAGAAAGCAGAGTTTCCACAATACAAGGAGTAGATAAAATTCTTTTTACATATATTTGTGTTAAACTATCCACATCAATTTGAACCAAATTTAATACTTATAACATACACTTGTATACAAAATCATATTAGCATATTTAAACCGAATCAGTCAAACAGGAGTGTCACAATTAAAAATTAAACTTTTTCAGTATTTAAGGATTTGGAATGAATTGGCTGAACGGATTTCAATTAAATTGTGTTTATAAGATATGTGCAACTTAAAATTATGAAATTAAGATGTTTAAAGCAGAGCTAAAGAGCAGGGTTACCATAATAAAAAGTTAAATAATATTTCTTTTACACGTATTTCTAAAGAATTGACCTAATGGATTTTAACCAAACATAGTATACTTAATCTTCATATAAATAAATAAGCAAAACATTTCAACCAGGTCAACTAAATAGGGCTACCACAATATCAAGGTTGGAATTTTTCTTTAACTATGAATTTGAAAGGTATTGGCTGAACAGATTTCAAAGAAATTTTGTTTGTAGGGCAGGTATAGAATGGCAAAATGAAATGAACATGTTTAGAACGGATGTAAGAAGCAGAACTACCACAATATAAGGAAAAATACCGTATTTGCTGGTGTATAAGTTGACCTTTGAGGGTCAACAAAAAATCCGAAAACTTAAGGTCGACTTACACGCTGAATATAAAATGTGACCCTTAAATAACATTAAAAATATTGATATTTACAAAAACATTTGATCTTACGATGTAGGTGATCGCCATTTTGAATCAGCTGCTCCATTGCTTACATATTTTGTCATTTATTTTAGAAAATTTAAGATAATTATTTTTAATAGTTAATAATAATAAAAATTTTAATTGTTGTTTTTATTACTTATCTAGAAAATATAAACGATCTATTTGCAATTACAGAAATGAATGATAGTAGAAATACATTCCGCCAATAGATGGCAATACGGTATATGACTGATCCTACTTAAATAAAACAAATGATTTAATAACTCAAAAATCTATACTGCATTTTTTGGAAAAGGTTACATTTAGGTTTTAAAAACCATAAATTTCCTCGTATTTTTCATTCAAAGTTTTTTTAGCAAAAATTGGGAGGTTGACTTTTGCATCAAAGTCGTGTATTTACAATCTGAAAAATCAAGGTCGACTTATACACTGGGTCGGCTTATATGCCGGCATATACAGTAATTTTCTGATTTCAAAGCAAATACATTAATATTCAATTATACCACGGGAAATTTGACAAAAAGCACTCTGTTAGAAGACATCTCAGCAACCAATTGACCTATTTTGATGAATCCTCCACCCAGGGCCATGCTTACCATGGGTGCAATGTGTGCATTGCACATGGGCAGTAGCTTCTAGGGGGCGGCAGTGAGCAGTACCCTTCAAAGGTTTAAGGCGGGGTACAGACTTGAGCACGAACCCCCTACATTTATTGCATATTTTTTATCGGATTGGAACCTAAACTGAAGACCGTTACTTTTTACGTTCTTCATTTTCTCACGCATCCCTGTGGAATATTGGCAGTGGGTTGGGAGCAGTGTCGATCTAGGCCCTGGCCATGGTAAAACACGTAGGAGGGGATCCCCTTTCTCCATGGGTCTCCTTTGGCTGTCCTCTGCAGCACAAGGATTATGTACCCGTTATGACACTGATTGGGATTGTTTATGACCATATTTTCATGTGTTTTTTAGACGCAAGATGAAGACAGTTGCCTTCCTGTAAAATGTGTTGGGGTGACAAAGTTATCTTATGAATGACAGGAAATAGGAATAATGTCCCGATCTTCTGTGAAATATTCATATTAGGGATATTCTGGTTGTTCAAAATATAATGGCCGAAAATAGCAACTTCTTATAAGTTACTCTTTTTTTTCTATTTCCTGCTCGGAGCAAGCCTCTAAATTGCACGTATGCCTACAGCCAGGCCCAAAACCCTTGCAGCTTGTTTAAAGTTTATAATATTCCTAGTCCCCAACATGAAAGTCTTCAACAGCTATATTTCTTCGCAAGATGATAATTTTTCTTTAACCCCACCTCAAGTTCTAACTTTTTAACCTTAAAAGGCTTTTTTGTTTCAGCGCTTTCTTGCATTCAAAAAGTTATTCATCAACAGTGAGAGTGATTTGTATTTTTTATGCATTTATCTTGAAGACGTCACTTCAAAGCAGGATGTAAGTTCTCATAGTAATTTCAATCAAAGAATACTTTTTATCCTTTAAGCAGTTTACCTTAGTTTTGATTTTTGTTTTTTTTTAATTAAAGAAAGTTATTCAATCTTTTCCAGAAGAAGTTTTTTTATGTTAATCACAATCACACTACAGGCATGTCTATTGTTTTGTAATAAACCTATTATATCAATAACGAGAATTACAGTTTACATAATAGTTTAAGGATGTTCTCTGTTCTGCCTTAGTTAAAATTAAAGGGTGTTTAATTTGATACCATCGGTTCTGGTCAGTTCGATTGTATGGGCATTTAATTTTTCCTCTGTAAATACAACTTTCGTTCAATCAATCAATCATTTATCTGCTTCATTTTCAATTTTCATTTCTGATATTTTTGATAATTTCGTTTTTAAGTTTTGATTTTATTTTCATTATTAAAAATTAACCCTTGTTTTAGATGCTTGCTGGTAAAAGAAAATGTTTTTCTGGGTCTGAGTATAGAAAAAAGAATTGTAAGACTTAAGGAAATACAGAACAAGAGAGAAAAGATGCACACATCATGCATGCATACATACATACAATGTAGAGGTGATCATTGTGATCTATGCAATCATGTCAAAAAAGATAAATACTAATGGCTTAGTATAATGTCTAAGAACAGAAATGCCCGGTCCAAGATATTTTGGCGCCCCAAGCGCGGAGCCTTTCGGGCGCCCTCGTCGGTAAAAATTTCTGCGATCTGCTCTTGGCTTTGTTGGTCCTCTTAAAACTGCCTCTAATCTAAATGAATCTGTGATAACAGAGGGCCAGGTTGCAGGATCCGAAATATTGTCAACAATTCCATCTCTACATTCATATCCACGATCAGAATTGATCGCACTATCCTACACTTCCGTAGACCTATGCTCATTTTTCTTGTCTTCGAGAACCACATTTTCTTGTATTGCGGATTCTCTAAAAGCCGGATCTTCTTTTAAGAATTTTTGTATAGACCCCGATTGCTTTTTAATTTCTAATTGAATCTCAGCTTTTCTCTTGCGATATTCGGCTCCCGATAATTTTTTACGACCAAGCATCGTGTTTTTAACTGTAATGTAGAAATAGTATCTTAATTGTTTATAATATTTATATATAAATATAATATAAAGCTGAATATTATTTGTTATTTTTACAGCAGTAATATTTAAAATGAAATTGTAAATGGGAATCATCGTGATCCTAAAGATCGAATTTTGTGAATAACTCGATTAGAAATAAACTTAGAAGTCTGAAATTCCTCCGAGTATAATTGTTAATGAATATCTGCGTAATGATCTAAAATAATTTCGTGAACGATCACGGGTTCAAATACAGAGGATGAGGATGAGATAAAACGTAAAAATCACAGTTTTATTTTAACGGGTTTCATTTTTGTTTCCTTTAGAACATCTGAAAATCAAGATATTTTTACTAATATTTGCTTGAACCCACCTAAATTAATAGATTCTTATTCTTGTCGTATTTTACTATCTCAGTCGAAATCGCTTTTATTGAATTTATGTTCAAGTTTTCCTAACTTTTACAAAATTTCCATGGTTACGTGTATTGTTGTTGACCTCCGTAATTTCAGTGCTTGGAAAATAAACTTTCTCAGAATTGAATGAAGTTATGGATTAAATAAAAATAAATCGATGTTACTTATGTATTTTAATCT